>LR990852.1:3562303-4186655 GCA_905163395.2 Endotricha flammealis | reverse complement strand
AACAGTAAGGAAGAAAGATAGCAGCGTGACTTATCATCGCTAAGTATACAAAAAATTAAGTAAAACCAACAATTCTAATGCATCATGATTGCATCCGCCATTTCAATGTGAAAATCATAGATTATCAAAAAATAATCGTACAGATGGGATACGTAGGTAGGTACTAAGCGTCAGTTAATTTTATACTATAACTAGCTGACCCGTGCCCACTTCGTTGGGCATAATGTTAAAAGCCTTTTTATTTTTTGTTTTTTTATATAACCTATGACACTCAGCAATAATGTGGCTTTCTATTGGTGAAAGAATTTTTAAAATCGGTTCAGTAGATCCCGAGATTACCCCTTACAATTTAACAAATACACAAACTTTACCTCTTTATAATATTAGTATAGATATAGATTTAGGTATTTGTGAATTTTTTGTACCTTTTTTTTTAACCGACTTCAAAAAAGGAGGAGGTTCTATGTTTTTTTTTTGGAGGTCCGCCGATTACTCCTTCAATTTTGGACCGATTTTAATCATTCTTTTTTTTAAATAATAAGTTTCTAGAAAACAAAAAGATGGAAGCATTTTAAATTTCGACCAACCATTTTCGAACAAATGAAATTCGGGCAAACAAGTTTCGGAGTAAAGAAACGTTACCATTCAACACAACTCCTCTTGTCTGGCAGGCGACCGTCTCCTGGTTATTGCATATATTACAAAATACTTCAATATATAAATAGCTTCACTATAAAGTTAGTTTTGATTTAATCTCAGTTTATTTTTGACTAATATTAAGTTAAGAACAAAAATGTAATGTAGCTTCTTACCTATAAAGCTAATATTATACCTATTTTCTATAAAATTTATTCTATTAAGTAAAATAAAATATTGTAATAAAATAAAATAATCAGTTAGATGTCCAATAGGCAGAATATAAACAAAGTGTCGCCCCTGCGTAGTAATGTCATATTCTATGACTCTGTTGGGGGCGGGGCCAGGGAGGGGCGCGCCCCGCACGGCCGAACGCGGCGCCAAAATTTGAAGGCGCTGTCATTTCTATACGTAGTAATATTCTTTCGATGATTATGTCTAATAAAATGTTTGAAATTGTTTTTTTTAAAATATCAGTAATATAGTTTATATTTTTGACGTCCTTGTCAAATACCGTAATAAGTATGAGAGCTTTTCGAAGTGACAGAAAAGTTAAATAATTCGTTTCTTGATTGATGGCATAGTAGAAAAGTCAAGTGTCATCCAAATGCTAGCAAAAATTGCATGCATTGCATAGATTTCCACCACCAGTTATAGATTTTAACACTTAACTTGGAAATACTTTTAGTTTATTTTATTTTGTTTAAAGTCTCCTTGAAAAGCCCTCATTTATAATAACATGGCAGCCTTTTTTATGAAAGAAAGGTGTGATCACTTATATTTAAGCATTTGTTATGTATTAATTTTGTGGGAATCTACAAGTTTAGTGAAGTCCTCGTTTTGTATATCTATTTCTGTTTCTTATATTTTTGGTTTGATCATACAAAAGGCTTGGGTTGTAATTAGTAATTATACCTTTGGTTTCCGTGCGTCTTTTTAGCTTTTGAATATCTACCTCTAATCTGAGACAAACCTTCATCACGAAACTCTTGTCATTAAAGTACGTCATTATGGTGTCAAATAGATATTGTATAATATGTATTTGCAACTGTCATGTTCACATTAAATCTTAATGGAATAAATTGAGTTTGTAATCTACTATTTTATTTTGCGATTCCTGTAGAGTTTGTGTTTGACTTAAATCAAATGTGCAAAAAAATCCACCGGCAGGAAAATATTCCCACCTGATTCTTACGGAAAAACGTGTCTACACGCAAACAAAGTCGTGGGCAGCAGTTAGTAATTATTGTTATATGAAATAAGTACATTTGACAACAATTTTTATATTTACTAACAAAATCCAAAGTTACAATTTAGTTGTCGAGTCACAGTCCGTCACGACCCACTATGCATACATGCATGTGTGCGTGTGCAGGGCGCAGTTGCGATAGTGGCGCTAAAAACGTCAAATTCGAGCGGCAAGACGGCGAAATGGGCCCTTAAGCACAGGCATATTTATTGAACTTTATGTTTATCTGGGTGTATCGAATACAAAATGGATTTGCCCGGTCCGAGTGGAGAACATGATTTGCAGATTATTAGAAGTAAAAAAGGAAAACCCGTTGTACTCCACCGTGGGTATCGTTACAACTTTGCCGTGAAGAACAAGAACGGTACAACCAATTGGAGGTGCCACAATAAGCTACAATGCAATACATCAATAACTTTGAATGCTGCCAATTATATTATTAAGGAATCCAAGCATACCTGTACTCCAGACATGGTTAGAAATAGTGTTGATGCGTTAATGCACGGTTGCAAGAAAGAGGTTTGTGCTAATTTAGAACCGATCCCTAAAATATACGAAAATTATTTTAATACATGCAGTTTAAACGCGGAAGATGTACCAACATTCAATTCGAAAAAAGATTCGTTATATAATATAAGAAAAAAATATCTGAATGTGAATCGAACGACATGTAGAAGCATTAAAAGTTTAAGATTACCCGACGGCTTAGTAAAAAAGTACAGTGGAGATGGTACTTTTAAAATTGTCCCAACACCGTTCTATCAGCTATTTACGCTACATGTTAACTTGTCGAACGAAGACGAAAATGTATATTTCGTACCTTTGGTATATATATAGCTTCCTAATAAGACGGAAGATACATATGCAAGAATGTTTAGGGTACTGAAAATCCAGTTCTCAGTGGAGATAACTCATTACAAGTGTGATTACGAATTGGCACAGATTCAGGCAATAAAGCAAATTTACAGGCTGCTTTTATCATTTTTTAAAGGCTGTTTGGAAAAATAGTAAATCAATTGGTTATACTAAAACAGTTGATGGCTCAAAAATAACACGACTGTACGTACAAGGTTATTTGGCTATTCACGAGATAGCTACAGAATGCGACGAATGGTCAAAATTTGATAATTATTTTGTCAAACAGTGGATGAAACTAATTACAAGCGAGACTTTTAGCTGTTATGGTGAAAACGTAAGGACCACTAACTCCATTGAGGGGTGGCATCGAAGAGTAAATTCGAAATTTCCTCACAAGCCAACTATTTTTCATTTCATACAATTGTTAAAAAAAGAAGCTACAGTGCAAGACAGAAATATAAAAAAATATGAATTGTCTTGCTCAAGTAACAGGCGGACCATGAAAACTATTAAAAAAAAAATGTAATAATAGTATAATTCAAAAAACTGAGTCTAACGAAATCAGTGTACTAGAATGTCTTCAACGTTTGGCAACCCTAAAAAATAAGGGGCTAAGACTTTCACTAGTCAAGTATTGTTGTGGGTTTTTAGTTTGAAATTGTTTTTTTTTATTAGCATTACAAAGTTTTAAGTTCTAATTTTTTTAAATATAGCATTACATAAATTGTGTAGTTTTTACTTTTGTTGGCTATGTTACTTTTGCCGTAACAAGAACCTGTCGTAACCAGAATCTGTCCAAACCAGAATCTGTCCTAAGACGAATGAGGGCTAATTTGCATCTATACTGACACTTATAACTAAATTAAAAGAAATGGAGTCCAATGTGAAATTTCAAAATAAAAAAAGAAGTAAGTAATTGTGCATTGATAACGATGATGATATAATGTACCATCAATTACAACTTCTTAATAATGAAATAACGGTGGGTTACGCATTACAAAAACTACGATGTTTTTTTATTTTATTTCTAAGTTACCGAAATAAGTTCAAGCATTGGTTTTTTATTTTGTTTTTGTTTAATAATGATTTAATTAGTAATTTGTTAATAACAGTGATTAAAAAATATGTTCAAGAATGTTGATTTTCTTCTTAACTGTACAATAGGTTTGGGTAATGAGAATATTGGAATATATAGATATTATAATGGCCAGTACCTATATTTATGAGGTGTACCGCCACCAATATAAAGTTAGGGGCATTCAATGTTTTATCTCAGAGGTGAGCCGCTGTAAAAAAAAATACTTTCCACGGTTCACCCAGGTAGTCTCTGGAGGTGGACGGTGGTAAACAGAGGATTACATGACGACGACGCCTTCTTTTAATTACAAAATTGTTGTTGGCGCTAGTGTCGTCGTAGCGAAAAGTTCATTCAAGCAATCAGCGAGCGATTTTCCAGTGATCACATACGTAATACGTGTTATTTTGACTGCGCAATTTTCGCGGATTGCCAAATTTTAGGTAATAAGCTTGCGGGTCGCCTAAAGGACAACCACGAAGATCTTGGATGCGGTGCCCACCTACGAAGAAATGAATCAATCTAGTACCCATAATACAAGCTTAGATGCTTAGTTTGGGACTAGATGGCGTTGTGTGATTCGTCAAAGAATATTTATTTACTATAGGTATATTAAACTATTTGTGTTAATAAAACTTAAATTAAAAATTTAAAAAACCCCCGACTCAAAACCTCTAAAAAGTAAATAAATAATAATTATGTACCCCCTATTCGACCTTTTAATTTTATGATATAATATTTATATTAGTTATAAATGGATTGTTCCACTTAAATCACCTGAGCAAATCACCCAGGTGATTTAAGTCTACTCAAGTAGTAGACTTAAATCACCTGGCTATATAAATCGTAGGTGAATTAAGTCTACTTTAAGAAATTAATATTTTTGTTCCACTTAAATCACCTGAGACATTAATCAAATATTTTAAAAGTATTTTGAAGTGTTTTTAAGATGGATTAGGATTGCCTTTAGGATTATTTTGCAATGCTTTTAGGATAGATTAGGATTGCCTTTAGGATTATTTTGGAATGTTTTAGAGATGGCTTAGGATTACCTTTAGGATTGTTTTCCAATGTTTTTGGGATGAATTAGTATTGCCTTTAGGTCTATTTTCCAATGTTTTTGGGATTTATTAAAAAGCCCTTTAGGATTATTTTGGAATATTTTTGAGATGGATTAAAAAGCCCTTTAGGATTATTTTGGAATATTTTTGAGATGGATTAAAAATTCCTTTAGGATTATTTTGGAATGTTTTTGAGATGGATTAGAAATTCCTTTAGGATTATTTTCCAATGTTTTTGGGATGGATTAAAAAGTCCTTTAAGATTATTTTCGAATGTTTTTAAGATGGATTAGGATTATTTTCGAATGTTTTTGAGATAGATTAGGATTGCCTTTAGGATTATTTTGGAACCCCGTCATAAAGTGCTCAAACGGAAATGGAGGATAGAATACTACAATTTATAGTGAAAAAAAAATACAAAAAAAATATACCATGTTTTTTTTTTTTTAAAGCTAGAAGAAGATTCCGAACTTCTCATGTGAAAAACAGGCTGTAACTTTTGAACCACTGGGGTTTTTGAGTTCAATAAAAACATTAGTGACCATGAATAATGTGTTTTGAAGAATAAATAAAAAACAAAGCGTAAATGGTCATTGATAATTAGAAAAATAATTTTTTGAAGAAAGATTCAAAAATTTTTGTGGTATTTTTTCAATTAAAACAAAATTTCTTAAAATAATGACTGTCAAAATATTATTTTTATGACTGCTTATTGATTTACATCTATCTACCTTGCCAAAAAAAATGGTCATAACGCGTAGCATGTGGCGGATTTCCTAGATCAAAGATACTTTACCGTTCCAATTTTTTTCCTTAAAAGGTACCATTAGCGATACGGGATATGTCGAGGAGTCTCCCCTGGCATCCCATGTTAAAGGAAATCGAAATCTTTTTTGAAAAAAACTTTTTTTTTTTTTTTTTGTTTTAAAAATCTTGTAAATGCGATCAAAATGTGAAACTTACGATGTAGTCATGTGGGAAGTACGATTCTCATATTAGAATTAATAGATCCCACAGAAAAAAATGACGCAGAATATTTTTACAAACGGCACAGAAAAAAAAATCAAAAATGTAAATTTTTCTCAAAACTGCCACGCTAAATTTTTCTCTTTTTAAACAAGCATCTGGTAAAAGTGACCTGTTATGAATTTCATGTTTTGAACGCTATTGGCAGGTCCTTAGTAAAAAATGTTGCAGAAAGCATTTTCAAAAAAAAAAATTACTTTATACTGCCAAGCCACGTGCCTTTTAATAAACTATATCATTTTCATTTACAGACACCCATCCAAATACTGACTATGGTCATTGTGCCTTAACTTGCTTGATGATTTAGTTTTGACAAAAAAACAACGGGCAAAACTATTCTAAAGGCAATCCTAATCCATCCTAAAAACATTGGAAAATAATCCTAAAGGCAATACTAATCCATCCCAAAAACTTTGGAAAATAATCCTAAAGGCAATACTAATCCATCCCAAAAACTTTGGAAAATAATCCTAAAGGCAATCCTAATCCATCTCTAAAACATTCGAAAATAATCCTAAAGGATTTTTTAATCCATCTTAAAAAACATTCCAAAATAATCCTAAAATAATTTTTTATCCATCTCAAAAACATTCCAAAATAATCCTAAAGGACTTTTTAATAAATCCCAAAAACATTGGAAAATAATGCTAAAGGCAATACTTATCCATCTCAAAAACATAGGAAAATAATCCTAAAGGCAATACTAATCCATCCCAAAGCATTAAAAAATAATCCTAAAGGCAATACTAATCCATCTCAAAAACATAGGAAAATAATCCTAAAGGCAATACTAATCCATCTCAAATACATTGGAAAATAATCCTAAAGGTAATACTAATCCATCTCAAAAACATAGGAAAATAATCCTAAAGGCAATACTAATCCATCTCAAATACATTGGAAAATAATCCTAAAGGTAATCCTAATCCATCTCTAAAACATTCCAAAATAATCCTAAAGGACTTTTTAATAAATCCTAAAAACATTGGAAAATAGTCATAAAGGCAATACTAATCCATCCCAAAAACATTGGAAAATAATCCTAAAGGTAATCCTAAGCCATCTCTAAAACACTCCAAAATAATCCTAAAGGCAATCCTAATCTATCCTAAAAGCATTGCAAAATAATCCTAAAGGCAATCCTAATCCATCTTAAAAACACTCCAAAATACTTTAAAAATATAATATGATTAATGTCTCAGGTGATTTAAGTGGAACAAAAATATTAATTTCTTAAAGTAGACTTAATTCACCTACGATTTATATAGCCAGGTGATTTAAGTCTACTACTTGAGTAGACTTAAATCACCTGGGTGATTTGCTCAGGTGATTTAAGTGGAACAATCCAATATTAGTTAGTCATAATACTTCCAAAGCGTCATCACGTCGCACAGTGGATCGACTCCATACAAATGGGCGGACATAGGACACTAAAAATAAAATTCCCCGTATTTTAAAAAACTAATGATACCAATGTGAAGCTTAATGTTATTGAAGTCGACAGTGTTAATATACATTTCGAGTAACCTCAATTTTAGAAGATATTCATGTATAAACAATTTCTTTGTATAAGAAAAAAATTAAAAAAAAAAAAATCTCGTGATTTACTGATGTTTACATCTTCTAGCGGGTATTGTGTCTTCCAGCGTAATATTATCTACAATTTCTTAAAACATTCTTGCTACCCCTAGGTCCCCCCTTCTGAGATATGGGACAAAAAGCTAAAATAAATAATTTGAAATTGTGTAAGTATACTTATCAAATTATTATTAATTATTATTCATGAAACATGACGGGGATTCTTATAACATGTAGAATAACACAAATATATTATTATTGATTGAAATACAAATGTTAAACAAAGCAAAAATTGCAAAAAATATTACACTTAAGTAATTATAATTCCTAATAGTATTATTATGTAATTCCCTGGTGTAGGTATATATCAAATAATCCGTTTTTTTGTGCTTTCCATTCTTGGTCGTATTTTTGCCAAAGAGGATCTGACGAGATAAGCAGATAATTAAAACATCTTCATTGCAGGCTATGCTACTAATTTTTCTTGAATTATTTTAAGATTAATTTAGCCATTTAACTACGATTAATTTACTCATTCATTCAGTCATTTAAACATAGGTAATTTGAATTTGAAAATTTAACAAAAAATATATTTTACTAATGGAGGGTACTTAGAAAAAATCAAATGATACAATGTAGTATGACATAAATACGAACGTTCAGTTGAAATTTTAGATTCAATATCATTAATGGCTTTTTCGGGTTTTGTTACATATTTAGATCTTTACGTTGCTTTACGTAAGCATGAAGATATACGTGATCATGAGTATTTGTTTACTATTTTAAAATCAAATTCAGTGCTGAACTTAAGTGACCGTGATCAAAAGGATCTACAAAAATGGTGTCATTTATTCTGCTATCGAATTCATTCAAAATGGAGAAATTCAAAGAACTCTTCCGAGAAATTTATGAAGAAGAATTCGTCTTGGCTTGAATCCGACATTATATGGCCACAGTTCAGTGAACAAAATATATCAGTTCCAGGAACCAGTGACGAACCATTCATCCCAATTTCGCACTGCGAAGTCTCCGAACCAATTGAATCCTCATCGAGACAAGAAGGAACGAGTGTATTAAAAGTTGATGCATGTACCTCAACCCAAAAAACGAATCGAAAACTATTTGAAGATCTTAGTGATCGTCAAAAGCGCAGACGTCTTTCAGAGGGCATTCGAGTACGTACAAAGAGTGAAGCTACAGAACTAGCATTCTCAGCAGTTGTTGCACTTTAGTCTACTGGAAACCGAGAAGTTGCTGAGGTACTAAAATATATGCTCGAGAGTCCGGAAGCAGTTTCCAATATTAAAAAATTCGTTGATGGACATAATTCAATAACAGAAGTTTCAGCAATAAAAGCATTAGCATTGTACGTGGCAATGAAACTATCCAAATGGCGATACAACACTCTAAGAAAATTCAGCATAAGAGAGGGTATAACAAAATATCCTAGTTACTACAAGTTGCAGAATGAGAAAAAGAAGTGCTATCTAGATAAGAGCGATATAATTTTAACAGAAATATCAGCAAAATCCGTTTACAAGCCTTGTTAGACCTAACTTTGAAAAGACTCCTGGAGTCTATATGTGACACAATCACTGATGAACATCAACAGCTAGTACTAGTAAGCAAGTGGGGATTCGATGGTGCTTCTGATCAAAGTGAATATAAACAGAAAAAAAGTCACGAAGGCAGTACGGCAAGCGTTTTTATGGCCAGCCTAGTACCGTTGAAATTAATAAAAGAAAATGGAAATATCGTATGGCAAAATGAACGAAGTTCGTCAACTTTTTATTGTCGCCCACTAATGTTCAAATTTATGAAAGAAACGGAATTTAATGTTCTAACCGAAATGAGTGAATTGGAAGTCGAAATTAGTGAACTACACCCTACAATTAGCGGAAACATAAGTGTGAGACATCAGATGCTTTTAACAATGATCGATGGCAAAATTTCGTCATACATTTCAGGAACTGCATCGTCTGTTTGTGACATCTGCCAAGCTCGGCCTTCAGAAATGATTGATTTAAGATCAGTTCGAGAAAAATCGGTCTGTGACGATATGTATAAATATGGCATAAGTTCACTTCACGCCTGGATAAGGTGTATGGAGTGTCTTCTCCATATCGCATATAGACTGGATTTTAAAACTTGGGCAGCTCGAGGCGATGAGAATAAAAATATGTTGAAGGCGAAAAAACACGCGATACAACAAGCTTTTAGAAAAGAGACAGGATTACTACTTGACATAGTAAAGCAAAGCAGTGGAACTACGAACGATGGTAACACAGCTCGTCGTTTTTTTGGAGATCCAGAAAAAACTGCTTCCTTGACTGGATTAGATATTAATTTGGTTAGGAGATTTGCAGTTATTCTTCAGTGCATATCTTCGGGTGAAAAAATAAAAATTGAAGAGTTCCAGAAATATTGTCTAGATACTGCTGAATTATATATAGAACTATACCCATGGTACTATATGCCTTCCAGTGTGCACAAATTATTAATACATGGGTCAAAGATTATTGAATTTCTCTCATTAGTACCAATAGGATTACTGTCCGAGGAAGTTTCTGAATCAAGGAACAAAGACTTCAGAAGATATCGAGAAAATAATTCAAGAAAAATTAGCAGCATAACCTGCAATGAAGATGTTTTTAATTATCTGCTCATCTCGTCAGATCCTGTGTTGGCAAAAATACGACCAAGAATGGAAAACACAAAAAAACGTAACATGATGAAAGAGACGCGCGATCTTATTATTCAAGATGAAAATGAAATAGAATACGTTGATGTGAGTGATCTATTAGAAGCCGATTCTGATGAAGACACATTATCTGAAACTTCTGATAGTGAATCAGATGAGTAGTGAAGTATAAAATACCCATTTGATATATACTTACACCAGGAAATTTTATAATAATACCATTAGGAATCATAATTAAGTGTAATATTTTTGCAATTTTTGCTTTGTATAACATTCGTATTTAAATCGATATTATAGTATATTTGTGTTATTCTCCATTTTAAAAGGATCCCCGTCATGTTTCATGAATAATAAATTTGATAAGTACTTGCACATATTTATTTTAGCTTTTTGTCCCATATCTCAGAAGGGGGGCCTAGGGGTACCAAGTATGTTCTAAGAAATTATAGATAATATTACGCTGGAAGACACAATACCCGCTATAAGATGTAAACATGAGTAAATCACGAGAATTTTTTATTTTTATTTTTTTTTTCATACAAAGATATTGTTTATACATGAATATTTTCTAAAATTGAGGTTACTCGAAATGTATATTAACACTGTCGACTTCAACAATATTAAGCTTCACATTAGCATCATTAGTTTTTTTAAATACGGGGAATTTTATTTTTAGTGTCCTATGTCCGCCCATTTGTATGAAGTCGATCCACTGTGCGTCGGGGGACCGCTAAGTAAAAATTTATTACTAGCTGACAATTTGATATCTACTGTCTGTTAATAGTACCTACATAGTTATGTTTAAATGTCTATAGCGGTCCCCCGACGTGATGACGCTTTGGAAGTATTATGACTAACTAATATTAACTAATATAAATATTATATCATAAAATTAAAAGGTCGAATAGGGGGTACATAATTATTATTTATTTACTTTTTAGAGGTTTTGAGTCGGGGTTTTTTTAAATTTTTAATTTAAGTTTTATTTGGCGTTTTTTATAGTTTCGTTCCTATTTTATTCTAATCCCTATCCGTTTAATTTGTATTTTAGATATGTATGAGAGGTATTGCGAAATATGTATGAGGGTATTGTGAAATATGTATGAATGGTATTGCGAAATATGTATGAGAGGTATTGCCAAATATGTATGAATGTTATTGCGTGAAATATGTATGAAGAGTATTAAGAAATATGTATGAGCGGTATTGCGAAATATGTACGAGAGGTATTGCGAAATATATATAAGAGGTATTGTGAAATATGTATGAATGGTATTACGAAATATGTATGAGAGGTATTGCGAAATATGTATGAGAGGTATTTAAAGTACTCGTCAAGACTTATCAAACGAGCCCAAACTCGATGGGGTTATGTCTTTTAATCACTGAGTTTCTACCCATGACCATCTTCCAGCTCCATCATCAGATCAGCTCCATAACTGTTTTAACAAATGTGTGTGACCAAGAGTAGGTCGAGCCTCGATCGCTTCGCTCGCTCGGTTTTTGATGGTCACAAGCCAAACCCAGCAACGGCGGAATATCATAGATAGTCATCCAGCTTCATCATCAAATCCAGGTTACCATCCTGCATCAAAGTACTCGTCAATAAAGATCAAACGAGCCCAAACTCGATGGGGTTATGTTATGTCGTGTAATTACTAAGTTCCTATGGCCACCTTCCAGCTCCATTATGAGACCCTGGTTACCATCTGGCACCAAAGTACTCGTCAAGACGGATCAAACGTGCCCAAACTCGATGGGGTTATATCGTTTAATTACCGAGTTCCTTATGGCCACCTTCCAGCTCCATCTTCAGACCCTGGTTACCATGTAGCACCAAAATACTCATCAAGACGGATCAAACGAGCCCAAACTCGATGGGGTTATGTCGTTTAATTACTGAGTTCCTATGGCAACCACCCAGCTCCATCATCAGACCCTGGTTACCTCTAGCACCAAAGTATACAGATACACACGTCAAACTTATAACACCCCTATTTTTGGGTCGGAGATAAAAACACAGCGCGATAGCAAAGCAATAAACATTATTTATTGTATGACGAGCGAAGCCGCAAGCCCAGCTAGTGAATTATACCTAAAAAATGAACTATTCAATGAGACCATTCCAATGAACCCAAACACGATACATCTGCTGTAATTTGACGAGGAGTTGAGTATACTGCAGGTTCCAGATGATGCTGCAGCATCAGATCAAGTTTACCATATTCTTGCAATATCATGACAGTAACAGTATACCAAATTTCAAATCGATCTAACCAGTGGAAGTTGCTCATTTCCCTTCATCAAATAGAAAAAAGCTGGTATCTTCAAACGGCTGAACAGATTTTCATGAATCATAGCTAAGAACACTCCCGCACAGGTCACCTTTCAAACAAAAAAAACTGCATCAAAATCGGATCATCCGTTTGGTTGCTACGATGCCACAGACAGATCCACAGATACACAAGTACACAAATACACACGTCAAACTTATAACACCCCTCTTTTTGCGTCGGGGGTTAAAAAATAATCTTAATATTCATATTCAAAATTATATGATTTTAAAGCCGCACAATTCAATTTAATGCATATTCACAATCATTATTGTCTGGTTGTTATTTCCTCTTTAACAAAGCTGTGTGGAAAATGGGGAAAATTTTAAAAGTAGCTGCGAGTGAGGAAGGGAAAATACTGTCCGTTTGATGGCAAAACTATTGCTGCCTGCAAACCTAATTAATGTTGCTTTCAGTGGCATTTTAGAAACCTCTGAAGATACTCCCGAAATGAAATTTCAAAAATACATGAATAGGCAATGGTTGGAGGCTGTAATGCCTTTAGAATAAAGCTGCTCAAGCAAGAAACACAGAACCACGTGGCTGTGGTATCCGCGCATTTAACCGGTGGTGCCACGTTTGTTAATTTTTTACATAATTTAAGAAGGAGGCCAGAATACAAGATATTAAATTAACGAAAAACATTTTTAATCCTAATAATAAAAAAGGAAACAACATTTTTAACCACAAGCACAGTACACTTTTAATAGAGTCGTTAGAATTTTTGAAATATGTATTACAGATTTTGTTTCTCACCCTATGCAATAAGATCTGGCAGATGGGGATGTGGCCTCAGGAATGGACCCATACTCTTTACCCATGAAATTTTAGGCATGTAAAAACGGCGGCGCTATGGGTGGGTGCCGCGTTTGCTCACTCCGGTCAAAAAACGCAACCGTGAGACCACTTCAGAGCAGTGTTTGACGCTATTAAATTTTTTCTACCCACCTAGTACAGGCACCAGTCTTCTCCACACCTAGGTTTATAAATTATGGTTAAACTTATGTATGTATATTAGTTATAGTATTGTAACCTGTGGAGAGAAAATAAATAACTATTCTATAACTATTCTATTTAAGGGAAATCCGAAGGAGTTTCAGCGTCTTTTCGTGACAGTCGACGAAACATATTTCTACTGGTACACACCAGAGACCGAGAAACTGTCGAAACAGTGGATTTTACCCGGCGAACGTGCTCCAAAGAAGGCGAAGACTGTCATCGGCCGAAAAGGTGATGGCCACTGTTTTCTAGGATTCACAAGGTGTGATCTACATCGACTACCTGGAGAAGGGTAAAACGGACACAGGGCTGTACTATGCCTAATTATTAGGCCGATTCGATGCCTAATTAAAGAAAATACGGCCCCAGAAGAAAAAACTGCTCTTCCACCGTGATAACGCAACTCATACCTCCACCCTCGTCACGGCCAAATTGGTCGTTTTTGGCTGCCTCGACTGGCATTGTATTCGATCAGATTTGGCCCCGTGCGACTTCTTTTTGTTTTTAAACTTAAAAAAAATATTCCCTGCGCCGCCGGGCAGAAATATAAGTCGAATTAGGAGGTCATCGCTGCCACTGAGGCCTATTTTGCAGGCATCGAGAAAACGTATTTTTTAGATGGGATAAAAAGTTGGAGCACCGCTGGGTCAAGTGTATCGAGCTAAAAGGAGACTATGTATATTTAAAAATAAATCGCTACTTTTACAACTTTTTGTTTTTCTTTTGTAAGTTAAGTACTTATCGGACCACCCTCGTAAACTACTAAATTCATGTTCCTTGAAGTGACAAATCATTATATTGTTTTTGTTATATACCTACGTTATGTTATTTTTGCTAGGATAAATTTAAAAAATACCAATGCTATGAAATGAGAAAAAGACTGCTTTTATGTATTATGTGTCTTATTGTAAGCATTTTTAGTACCTTATAGTTCGTTCGCAGTCTAGCGCCTGGACGCTTAATGTTAAAAATGTAAATGTTTTTTTTTTTTACCTGCGTCCGTTGTAAACTTGAAATGAAATTTTTTTCACCTTATTTTGTTGGATATCGTTAGATAGGTCTCTTTAAAACATCAAAGATGTGGGAAGATCATTTTTCAATACAGTGATCCGTTTCGGAATTATTTACATTTATCGTGTCAATTTTCGTCTTGCTCGGTGGTCCCCCCCCCCTCTCTATCTCCGAGAGTCTTATGTTTAAAAATAGTTTGAAAAAAATCATGGTATTAGTCGTCCATAATAATATGCTGAACCTTCAATGAAAACTATTACGGTTAAGTAGTCTCTACTAGTTTCCGAGTTATTGACAACGAACTTATGAAGTAAAATTCTTTTGATGAAAACAAACAAAAATATCATAGACCGTGGCATTGTGCCCATCTGCAAGCAAGCAATGCGTAACCAATACGGAACCCTACTTTGTGCGTGGCCCGCCCGACACGTACTTGCTCGGCTCAGTTTTGTGCATGTAAAAATTTGGTAATACAACGAGTAAATAATTTTCTTCTTTCTCTGTGTTGTGGAAATAAAATAGTACCTACATGCAGATTTCTTGAGATGTTTTAGTCTTCAGCAAATAGCAACTTTTACATAAAAAAATATAGAGACAAAGGCTAAAAGCACCCTTTCAAGTTAAATGTTGTCAAATTGTAATATTACTCTCAAAAGAATGTCGTAAATAATACAATATATTTAATTTAGCTACTTAAATAGAGTTATAGAATAAGTGCTCAGAAAAATTGATGTATTTTCTTTAAGCCAAAGGTAAAAGGCAATTATTTTAAACAGTTTACCAGTAATCTCTTTTATTTTATAAACGGGTTTTATTTTATAGAATGTACGCAGATAACACTGAAACCATCAGTCATGTGTACACCCACAACCAATGGTGGAATCAGCGGAGAGACGGAGATAACACTCATTTTGCTGCCTGGGCCGCTACCAAAGTTTTATATTTAATTGTTTCGAATTTCTAATTGTGCTGAAATCTCTAGATATCGTAGATTGGATATACACCTGGGAATGCACTACGTGTAAAAACCCCAGTTCAACGATTGAACTGTCCAATCCAGATTTACCTCCTCTCGTCGTCAAAGTCACCTACTCCAAGTGATATGGAGCTCAAGTAGCTGTCGCCCAAGGTATCTACGTTGTCAGAGCTGGTACAAAGTGCGAAGGCTATTCAGGGAGCTATTCAGGGCGACTTAAGAAAGATTCAACCTGAAATTCAAGCTGATATGAGATCATCTTTAGAATTTGTCCACCAATCAATAGGAGACCTGAATGGGAAAATATTGAACATACGGGAACGGGAGTTGCAGGGACTACAGAACACCAAAGATGATGTCTCAAATTTGCAGCAACAACGTGTGGAGTGATTGGAACATGCACTGGGTGAAAATGAACAAAGATCAAGGTTAAATAACCTGGACTTTTTCCAACTCAAAGCCTATAATGCAATCATGGAGAAAGTTGGAAGTAAAATTAATTGTTTCGTCCCTAAGCATAAATTAATCGTAATTAAACTAAAACGATATTTATCTCGCTCGAATCTATTTGGGGTTCGAAAGGAAAGACAGGGCAAGACTATACCGGGCAAACTTGGTATCGGAACAACCTCGGAACGACCTGAAGGCGCCTCATACTTCACGTAGAACGCGATTTGTCAACACGGGCACTGGTATTTGAAGTGTGTAGAGCAAAAGAAGGTGTTGTTATTGTTTTTATGTGAAAATGTATGCTTCTAATAAAATTTTAGTTTTCTTCTTTAAATTTTTAGTTTATTTTAAAAGTAATTATGGTTTTCTAGAACTCTAGTTAAAATCAAAAGCCGTATTTTGAACTCCAAATAAGTATTGAATAAGAAATTAAAGTCTTCAGTGGGCACCAAATTGGCCGTCGCATCGTGGTCGTAGGCGTACTCTTGCAATAGATTTCGCACGGTTTGGGAGCTAACAACATCACTATTTGAGTTTTGTAGTCTTCAACCTATCCTATCTCTCGGGCGGTTAATTCGATAAGAAAACAAATAATAATCGTGTAAAATACATATATCATCCAGAACAACAAAGTTTATATAAGTAAATATACCTACTTGGTAAATAGATACAATAATTGATTAATAATTTGTAAATATGTTATTTGCTTACACTTTTTTGATGTGTGTATTTCTATGCTCTTTCACTTATTTTGCTTCGTGTCATTACTTACAGCTAAGCCCTTTTTCCGAGGAGTTGAATGGTGATCATGGGTTATGACTTGAATTGATGGCATTCCACCATCAGCAGTAGACAAGATGGCGGGTCCCCGTGTCTCTGATGGTTGTCTGTCCCTGGCTGGGCCAAAAACTCCCATCTTCGGCATTTACATTCGAACCTGAAATGTTTGAAGTTATAAAAAAAATATTTTTGGGCGAATATGAAGAAACACTTTAAACGCAAATATCTCGAAAACTACTGAATTTCGCTATATTACCGGGACACCTACATTGTATTGGAAGTAATAAAAAACAATTTATATAATTTAATGGGGGTCGTATCTCTTGATCGTTCATCGTACTAATGGCACCGACACACCTTTGGTAAAGTTTGCGTTTCGTTAAATAGCTGTTATTTTTAGTTCGTTGTTAAATGCAGTCGTTTAGAATGATTCTTTAAGAAATAGCATATTATGTCATCTAAGTTAATTGAAGTAACGGAATTTTTATATACTCGCCTATTATAGTCATGGTTTCAAATTAGAATTTATAGTAAACACAGACCGTATAAAAAACAGCCTTCCGCTTATTAGTGAAGTTGTCCTGTACGGTAAAAACAGACTTGTCTCTTGTCCTTGACCTCCGTAGCGTAATGGTTACCATGTCGGTGCGCTACCCAGGACGTCCTGGGTTCGAACCCCGGTCGGGTCCTGATAAACAACTTTTTCTGATTAGCTTGGGTCTTGGATGTTTATCTATATTATGAATTTGTTATAACTTGATTTTGAATCTCAAAGTCTTAGGAAAAAAAATTGTGTCAGAAAACGGAGATAGTGGACTGATGAACAGGCCCTTAAGGAAAGACAGAGATGCCGAATATTAGCGTTTCGGAGTAGTGAGTGCAGAACGACTACGAACAAGCGCAGAGGAAATTCCATAGAACAACACGATGTGCAAAACGAACACATCTGGTGAGACAACTCGAGGATATGGAAACGGTGTTGAAAGCCAACGAGACTTGTCAATTTTACCAAGAAATCAACTCATTTACAAAAAGCTACCAACCCAAAGTCCAGCTCATTGAAAATAGCAACGGGGAACTAATATCTGACCCCGAAGAGCTCAAAACAAAACGGCAACGATATTTCTACGAGCTTCTTAACTGCCAACCCATACCGGATAGTGTTGTAGGTTTGGAAGGAATTGATAAAGAGGTAGAAGAACCAAGCCGTGAAGTAGTGAGAAAGGCGATAGCTAGGTTAAAGACAACAAGATCCCAGGCGTCGATGGTATACCGGGAGAACTATGGAAGTATGGCGGAAAATCAGTGCAATCTATACTACACGAATTAATCTCAATATTTATTTAACGTTCTTTGATACTTTTTGCGCCACCTACCTATTCTTTTTATTTCTCTACCCTAAGGTTGAGTAGAAGATTGCTTAGCGATAAGACCACCTGTTGTACTTTTCTTGCCACTATTATAATGTTACATTTATTTTGGTGCAATAAAATATATTGTATTGTATAGTTAAATTGGTGGAACAATTTTAGAAGTGTGATTTCCGAATGTGATTTGAATGTGTAGCATTCATTAAAATATTTTTATTATTAAAACTATTTGACAGGCCTGCAAGTCCCTTCCTTTCGTGGATTACGAGAAGGCATTCGACTCTGTCGAACACTGGGCAGTTTACAACTCCCTAAATCTTTGAGTGATGCTAATGAAGAAATTTAAATAAAACTAAAAATTCATTTATTCAGCGTATCAATATCATTGATACGCTGAATAAACACCACTATTTGGTCATGATACATACAGTATTTTAGAATAATAACATCAAATTGTACCCATATCTTCATAAATAAATTATTCAATTATTTATTATTCCAAGATAATTGTTATTTTTTTACATTAAACACAATGGCGTACAGGTACTCTGCGTCAATATCATCACCATGATATGGGTGGGGCTTCAGGCTCTGATTAAACCCATTCAATCACTTATAAAATCGGATGTGTTATAAATAGATGTGGCACTTTTAAGATTCACCAACACGAAACTTAACCGAATCAAGTTATGATAAGAGGTTCTTTACCATGAGGCTTATAATGCATAACACAGTTTAGGTAAACTCAGGTAATAAAGAACAAGTTCCGGTTGAGAAACACTGGTCTCGTGGCAGAGTATGCTCTAATTCCCTTCAATTAAAGGGAGAGACCCATATTCAGGCAGTGGGAAGATTATGGGTTTGTATATGAACACCATGCTTCGTAATCGCTTTCTCACAGGAACTGAACTTTCAAATCAGTTTTGACGCCTCGGAGGAAGTAACCCGAGCGCATGGACAGTAAGACGACGACTTGCTGAAGCTAACCTGAAACCACTTAGACCTGCAAATGGCCCTAAACGGAAGCGTGGTGGTCATCGTATTTTAAGACTAAGATATGGCCAGAACCATTTAAATTAGACTATTGAAGATTGGTCGAGAAAGTTATGTTGTCCGACGAATCAAAATTTATGCTCTACAAGCACCATGGAAAACACGAGAATACATAGAAGTCCAGGAGAAAGATTCAAGCAAGCAAACATAGAAGAAAAAGTAGCCTACGGTGGTGGGTCTGTACTTGTGTGGGCCAGAATTCCATGTGAGAGTCGCACAGAACTGGAGTTCATAGAAAACGGCTCTTTAACTAGAGTAAGATATGTGGAAGAATCCTTAATGAACACGTTGGGCCATTTTATGGTCAATTTGGGTGAGGATGCTATTTTTACGCATGACAATGCCCGACCTCATACAAATTTGCATGCTTGGGAAGAGCTAGGGAGATGCGTAAAACAACGAAACACAGAGAAATGGGAGAATATTTCCAAGAATCGTATATTTAAAAAAATATACATAGCATTAAAATTCAAGCAAATCATATTGTTTTACAAAAATTACATGTTTCCTATATTTGTTTTTATTCTTTATGTAATTTTTAATAAATAAAATGTAGCGACTTAAAAAAAATATTCTTAGTTTCCAAGATTTATAGGTTTCTAGGTGACCCGCATTCATTGCTTTCGAGTGTTGTTTTAACTCTATTTCGTCTTTTTTCGATGTTTGTCGATTTTTGTAAGTTTTGTACAGTCTCCTATTTTTATTGTGTCTTACATGAATGAAGTTATATGGCATTCCCAGACGTCAGCAGTACTCAAGGGACTGAAGGTTTCGTCAACAATACCTGTCGATTCACTGTACAAGACCAGATATAAAATTCGACCAGTGATGTTTTTAATTGTTAGTTAATAAAATCTAACAGGCAGTTACACTTACACGTGCTAGGCAACGAACTATTTGCTCCAAGATCACAGCTTATTTTGTTCAAATTAAAATCGCCAATGATTGCGATTGGATAATCCATTGTTTCTATTGTTTTGTTACAGTTATTTACAAAATACTCAACGGTAGTGACAGGTGGCGGAAGATAAACACTAGAGTATGCTGATACGTCTATAGGTCTTCGCATTCACTCTCCGATTTTAATATACGATTAGATTTAATATTTTTGCAAACGCGATTAATATGCCACCGCCTTCTTTACCACTTGAAAACCCAAACGTTTCTCTATGCCTTCTATAGACGATGTATCTGAAGTCAAACAGCTCACTGCTGAAAACAGTGTTATTTAACCATGTCTCGGTTAATACAATCACATCATAGTCAGAGCATTACAAAAAAATGCGTTTGATTTGGTTCTAAGGCCCCTGACATTTTGCTAATATAAAGACTAGCGAATTTTTTATATTTTATATTCTATAACATGCACTAATAATAAAATTAAACCATTTTGTTTAAACTGTCCATACTATTGATAAGCAAATAATGAGTCTTCGTTTTTCCTAACAAATATTCTTCCACTCCTAATCCATACAAACTTGTATCCCATCTTCGTCGCCTTCATCCTGGCAGCTGCATGAAGTGCCTTGTTTGAAAGCGACAGGTTTTCGGCCACGTAGACCAGGATTTTGAAATTAAATAAGTATTGGGTTCTAGCTGTGTAGTTTCTCCTGGGGTTTCGCTTAGTTATATTTTATTGTAGAAGCTAGAAGTTGATCACGAAGTCTAGACTCGCATTAATCACGTACAATGTAAATTTATTTAATACCAATTGAGAAAATTCTAAGAGCCTTTCAACCTAAGTCGTTATATATGAATACAAAGGACGATTTAGCATGCGAACAAATTATTTGTCGACACTACGAAACGAGATCCTAAAGGCCGTTTCACATTGCGGATTCAGCTTAAGGATTCGACAGATGGATTAGGTGACAGTTATTCTATTGCAAAAAATAGGTTTATGTCCCTTGAAAATAAATTAGAACGACAAAAGGAACATAAATCGCTATGCTTATATGTATTTTATGCAAGAATATTTTAACCATGATACGTATCGATAATCATGATATGCCTTGTCATTTTCTACCTCAT
Source organism: Endotricha flammealis (assembly GCA_905163395.2). Classification (NCBI taxonomy): domain Eukaryota; kingdom Metazoa; phylum Arthropoda; class Insecta; order Lepidoptera; family Pyralidae; genus Endotricha; species Endotricha flammealis. The sequence goes on along the minus strand of LR990852.1, from coordinate 4,165,468 downwards.
CATTGCATGTTTCGTGAACATAGCGTTACCTACCACTAAACTAGTCTAGTCGAAAAAAAAACAACCACCGGTAAATCTCTTAATGAAATTCAAACGACGGGACCTCCTCTTCAAAATTACAATATATATACGTATTACAAAAGAGCCATTAAATCAATTTCCAATTCGAATTCTAGGGATTCACTCTGTGAGTTAACACCCTCACTGTGGCCATGTGAATGTATTGAATTGATAATACATTGATGTCCGTAAAAATATCGAAATTAAATTAAATGAAATCGTTTATTTCAGAAATTAGATCTTCACATGTTATCTATCTATCTTTAATTTTACAAAAGTATGTGATGTTATAATCTGGTATAATATTGGCACCATTTAGTTAAATAATATTGTTTAATTTTAATATTGGATTTTTTTCGAAAGGTACCTACCTAACTATGGCAAAAATAAAAGTTGCGATAAATCTGCTAGAGAAGTCGTGAAAAGAATTAGTCGTATAAAAAGATAGCTGATCATCTGAATTGTTCAAAAACAATGGTTTTCCATGCCGTGAAACATTTTAATACGTATCAAACTACTTCAAATATGCCAAGCGCGCCTAAACAGACAAAGACAACGCGACGAGATGACAGAAATATTGTTCTTTTGCCAAAACAAAATCCTTGTAAAGGGTCTAACGATATAAGAAAATAATATTTTGGAGAAAACAACCCTACAGCGCTACCCGCAACGCGCAACTACGCGCAACCCTACCTATGTTCTTTTATCCGACGCAACTAAAATGATATGTGCGGCTTTGAAAAAAGCATTTGGCCCTAAATTCCCAAAAAAAAAAGACGTGGAAATGTGAAAATTTGGGGATGATTTTCTGGTCACGGAGTCGGAACTGTAAGGCTCGTAGAAGGTAACAGGGATCAACTACGAAAAATGTAACCAATTAATAGTATCGATGCTTCGCCGCTGCACAGTAGTTATTAAGAGCCGTGGACACACCACGAACTAGTAATCTAAATAAATAAAAGAAGAAACTGACTGACTGACTGATTGGTGACTGACATATCAACGCACAGCCCAAACCGCTGGGTCTAGAGACTCCAAATTTAACAATTTCCCTATGACGTCTAGGGGTGCACTAAGAAAGGATTTTTCAAGACTCAACCCCTAGAGGGATGAAATGGGGTGACCTTACTACCTAGGCGACTACACGTGTATTATCGAGGGCGCTCAACCTAGAAAGCTGAAATTTTGTAAAGAGATTCCCTTTAAGATGTATATGTTGCAGTCAAAACTCTTAACCAGTCAAAAGTACTATTGACTAGCAAGATCGGTCAAAAGTACTTTTGACCGTATGCTTTAGTCAATAATACTTTTGACTAAAATAACAGTTAAAAGTACTTTTGTCCAATGGAGCTGGTTAAAAGTAATTTTGACTAAGTGATATCGTCAAAAGTGGTTTTGACTGGAAAACTCTTAAAAAGTTAAGATGGTCGATAAAAATAACGACAAACGCACATAAACTTTTATATTACTCATTATTAGTGGAGAACGTGCTGATATTAGAACAGAAATGAGTGACTACGAAAAGAAAGAACGCTTTTTGCAAAGAATTTTAGCGATAGTGTTTACAACCTGTGAATTTTCTGATTACCTATTTTAATGACAATTTTTAAGTGTACCTATGTTTTCTTTGTATTGATTGTAATGCCAAATTTTTCGTAGTAAACGATTTCACATTTTATAAATAACTTTTTTATTCACATCTAACGAGTTAATAGTGCTTTTGACTGATGCTTTATTGCAGTTAAAACTACTTTTGACGAAGAGCGTCAGTCAAAAGTACTTTTAACCGCAAATTTGCAGTCAAAAGTACTAATAACCAATAATTTTCAGTCAAAACCACTTTTGACCAACCTGTTCAGTCAAAAGTACTTTTGCCTGATTTTGCTAGTCAATAGTACTTTTGACTGGTTAAGAGTTTTAAATGCAACATATACAAGGATAGAGACGTGACTTTTTAAAATTCCCACGAGAACAGGAATAATAAGACTACACGTGTATTATCGGGGGCGCTCAACCTAGAACGCTGAGATTTTGTATAGAGGTTCCTTTTATGATGTAGACGTAACAAACGTTAAAAATGAAATAAAGTGTAAAAAATATGGTATAAAGTTGGTTGAGATTTTGTATGCAATAAAGCAGACCGGACCGACAGGACCGGACCGAACTGGACCGGATCGGACTAGATATCATACTAATATTGTAAATGAGAAAGTGAGTTTGTGTTTGTGCCTTTATGGCTTGACTAAGCAGCCGATCATTATGAAAATTTGTATACATATTGTAGAGTACAGAGCCTTTACGCGGGCGAAGTCGCGGGGCAAAAGCTAGTTTAGTATAAAAATATCATTTCATCATCATATACCCATAATCATCCCACTGCTGGGATACGAGTCTCCCTTCAATCGAAGGTGATTAGAGAGTACTCTGCCACGCTGCTCCAATGCGGATTGGCAGAGGCCGGTGTTTTCAAACCACCCTAAGGCCACCGACTTGGCTTAACTAGACTTTAGACTGTCATTCATCGACAACAGCCGGGACCGACGGCTCCAAAGCACGGAGAAGCTCGAGACAACGAAACCCATCCAAACGCTGGCTAAGTTCGACGTCACTTAACTTGCATGTTCATAATAGAGTGCGACACACAGCGACGCCATCGATATCCTTTCGACGCCATCGAGCTCCTCAACCTCATTAAACTTATTTCATATAATTAATGTATTTTTACTTAACCTATTATGTTCCATCAAAATAAATTCTGAAACAATTCAATGCTTGTTATTATTTGTCCAGCATTGTTTGCATAAAAAATTGTTACTCTTCAGAAATAAGGTATTTGTGTTTAAAATCCGTATCCGTATTATTTTACACATTTTATTCTTAATTCCTTTATTATTTTTGGCATACTTTCAAATTCTTTCAGAGAAAACCAAAAGACAATAATTACGTGATTTGTTTCAGAAAATTTTGTTTTAGAAATCGGTCTTAATTATTTGACCACCATAAATATCTATGCTCCATTTAATTTTTATATGTACTTTTTTAAAATATTTAAGTAGTTATTATAATTATGTTCGTCATATTGTTATTTACTAGTTTATAATAACTGCGCCACCTACTCATTTATTTTTAGTCAGATTGTTTATTTTTTTATTGTTTAGTTTAGTTTTAATGTGTATGTATTATTATTATCTTACTGTTCAAATATAACCTATTTAGGTTGGTACTTATTTTTTGTCAGCATTATTTTTTTGTATCTGATAAGAAATTGTGTAGCGATAAGGCCGCCTATTGTACCTACTTCTAAATTGTATGTCCGTGTAAATTGTAATTTTTGTTTGGTGCAGTAAAGAGTTTTTGTATTGTATATTTTGCCTGCCATTAATAAGACACATTTACATTTGCACAAATTATTTAAACATTGACTATTTTAAATGGGCAATTAATTAAATAAAATTACTTACGTGAAGATTAAATTGAATATTTTTTGTAAACGAATTTTTATCACTAAGTGAAAACGTAAAACTTCGACAATTTCGATTTTTCGCGTACAGACAACGAAACGCGGCCACGGTTGCTGTGGTCATCACCCACAAGCGACTAATGTCGATTGTTTATTATAGACCTGGAGATAGTGTCCGTTAGTATTTCTAAAATTATACGAGACTATACGAGAGGAAGCAGTTTATATTTTACATTAAATAGGAACTCCTAATGTTTAGCATACATTAGGCTAAAAGAGGCTAATACTGGTTTCAATCAGTCGGGGAAATATTATTATCAAGTTGGCTAACCTTCCCGGTAGCTCAGTGGTTAGAACACTCGGACGGATATCGAGGGCTCGTGGGTTCGAATCCCACCTGTGGGGAGGTGAAATTTTTCTTTAAAAAAAACTATTTTAAAATATGCATGGCTAGTTGCCTAACAACTGTAAATAAAAATCATAAGTTGGCTTTGTTCAAAAGAAAATTGTCATACATTCCCATTGATATATTAAATTAAGTATTGTCCGATAATCCTGACAGAGTGGCTACCTTCTCTCGTTAAAATTATATCTTGTAAGTGTAAAGGATTATAACAAAAAACTCCTTATATCGAGCAGTGATTATGATTACACGGAACATTACAAACGAGGTGGTAGCGACGATCATGTTACATCAGAATTCTCCTTCAATTACAAAATAGTTTAAAGAAAATTTCCGTGTCTGGAAAACCACTTTTTTCCTTTTTTAAAAGAATATAATATAAATAATTATGCTGAATTGTCAGTTTTATTAAACATGACCTAGGTACTGCTGATGCTGCAGCGGAGGTATCATAGTTCGCATATCGGCGGCCAAGGTGACAATCAGTTCAAATTGCCTTGTAAGAGGAGAGCCCGACAGACTCCCGCCGCCGGTACATGCAGTCATGCATATTCCTTACTTTAAACAAAAAAGGTTTTGACTGCAACACTAGCTCTTGGCTCAAATCGCCCCATTGTTTAGACATGCGTGTTACAGATATAACACCGAACAGAATGACGAACATGTGCGTGCCCATTGACGGTCCACATTGTAATTTTGAGGTTTTGGATGTGCCACCATTTAGCAAAAGTTCTAAAACCATTGTTTAATCCAACCACTAATTTGTAAAAGCAGCCATTAAAAAGTTACAATCGATTTAAGGCGACTCTCAATATTGAGCACTACAACATTCGCACCCAGTGATTTAACAATAATATTGAGATTTTAAATACGCCACGCACGTGTATCGACTTTCATAGTTAGGTTTTTGGTTGGTGTCGGGGCATTGAACCCTGTATTCCAAAATAGAACGTTGTAAATATTTGTCAAATTTTATTGATAATATTTAATTTCATTTTGTCAACATTTGTTCTACATTTAATAGTAGATTTTACAACAAGTGCACAAAACGAGTCATTTCTATTAGATAGTAATGTCGAGGATAAAAATGGTTTTGTGGACGAGTTATAAACTCTGCTTTTCACTTCGATTGCGAGGAAATAAATTAATAAATGCACGAAAAAACAAGACCTGCTTCCCGCCGCTTTTTTTAAAAATCTTACGACATTGATATTAGGCTTGGGCTGCAGACCTATACAGCCTACTATTAAATTAATTTTGTAATAAAATAATTTTCTTAAATTAATTAAATAACCTACCGTACTTTAATTTAAATTTTAATATCTTTTATGACTTAAAAACACATAAGGCAAATAAATTAAAGTAAATATTATAAAAAACAAATTCTATCTCTGAACTTTTTATTGTGTTTGGCTGTATGGCTCATTTCCTTTGCCTTAATATAGATACATTTATGAGTAGATACGTTTTTGCCCTTGTGCACAAAATTCGATTTTGTGCAGCCTATTTCCAGCGCAAATAAGCATTTTCAGCGCATGAGAAGTGAAAATATATATATATGACAAAAAAGGCCGTAACAGGTTTTCTTTCGCCATTTCTTTTACCACTGGTCATTTTGCTTTTCTTTCCGAAATGGCCAAGCCACATATTTTGATTAAGGTGTAGAGTTTGTGAAGTTAGGCCTTGTAGAGGTAGGGCGTGTAGAGTTAGAAGTTTGGCTCTACATGAGATCTGATAACTTTTTGACAGTGCGAGTCATAAGTCTGGTCTTGGCAACATTTTACATGGAAATGTTTTTGGTGGGATTTCATTTCTTTTTGTAAGTTGCTTATAACAATTTTTTATTCTTTTGGGATGAAGTTCCAAGTTTTATGATATTTTTGTTGTTTGTGTACTAATACTAGCATACATACCAAATTTCAGCTTTCTAGGATATTAAGAAGCGGAAATCTCATACAAACTTTCATCCCCTAAGTTAAAGGGTTGGGGGATGAAAGTTCCAAGTTTTATGATTTTTTTGTTGTCTTTGTAGTAATATTAGCTTACATACCAAATTTCAGCGTTCTAGGACTTCAGGAAGTACCTTAAGAATTATGATGATCAGTGAGTGAGTGAGTGAATCAGTGACGAAATCGGGGGTTTTTAGACATTAATAAAATCTAAAGTATAATAGCTACGACATTCAAACTTTGTATGTTTAATGATTGTACTGGTGTCATTATATCTTGAAATTTTTAACTATTAAGCATCATCCAAACCAAAGTTATGAGAGTTCAAAGAAACGACGAAACGTTTGGAGAAAAGATAGGTAGTGCCCTTGCGCTCCGCTTGGCTCGTCTTGGCGGGGGCACTACCGTGCCCCCAAATAGATTACTGGCACTTTTTATTTTCATGGGAATTTTAGTCCTGGGCAAAGTGGATGAATACTGGCATACCGGAGTCCTGGGCATACCTGGATTCCGGAAACTCATGTCGCGGGACAGATTTTTACATTTTCTTGAAAATGACTGCATTATTGAACACGGAGACGACAGAAAGATTTCCAAAATCCAATCAATCCTCGACCATATAAACAAAAATAATCCAGCCGTTAACAGACCACGTAGAGAGTTGTCGATTGACGAATCGTTGCTGCTTTGAAAGGGGAGGCTGAATTGTGTACAGTTTATCCAAACCAAAGCAGCGCGATTCGGCGTCAAAACGTACGAATTATGTGAGTAAGCGGTTACGTGTTACACACTAAAATTTATACAGGAAAAAACACTACCCCATCCGGACCCTTATTTGGGTTCGTGAGCAGCACTGCCAAGATAGTACTTAAGTTAATCCGAGACTATCTTGGCAAAGAACAACATTATATAAGTATGGACAATTTTTATAATTCGGTAGAACTGTGTCGATTTTTAAAGAGTCGACGTACGGATGTTGTTGGCACTTTAAACAGGCGACGATAAAACAAGCTGGTTGAAATAAAAAATTTAAACGAGCGATGGTTGGCTCGAGGTGCCAAGGAAAGTAGACATTGTCGTGATGTTTGGTACACAGGTTTGGTTCTGATGAGAATGCAATATTATGGTACCATCGAGCTGATTTGATGATGAACAAAGTCATTACTAGTTCGTAGTAGTGTAGTCGTAGCCGTTCCTTAAAGTTCCATACCTTCCTATTTCTTGTATACTTTAACGATTTACCCTATATGGTGCAGAATATGTCGAATATTGTGTTGTTTGCTGATGATACATCACTTATTTTCAAAATTAGTAGAAAATCACATGATTTACGATAGACGACAGACATTTTAATTATTGGTCTGCCTTCTATTGTTGTCAGAAAGATCAGATTTCCATAGTGTTATGTCTTATGGCATTCTGCTATGGGGTCGACATAGACTCAATTTTAATTTTACAAAAGAGGACTATTAGAGCAACATATAATCTTAAGAGTCGTGATTCATTAAGGGAACTGTTTAAAGAAATTAACATAATGGCGGTACCATGTCAATTCATATATGAAAACATAATGTATACTAAAAAAAAACTTCCTAAACACAAATTTTAGGAAGTTTACGAATATTTTTTCTCGTATAACTTTATTACTAGAAATAAGAATGAACTTGATCAACCACACTGTAGACTTGCTGGAGTCAAGACATCATTCGTGGGTCTGAGAATACTTCTGTAATATTTTTAAATAAAATGATGACTAATGATGTCTTCAAAAGTAACTACTTGAGTTTCTGTTATGACTTTTTTTTTAATTTTGTTAAATATTGTGTGTGAGTAAGTGTGTAAGTTAGTTTTACTTTTTTTGATATTCATATGTGCTTTTTATGGAGCCAAACTGATTATAGGAATTTAGATTTGACTACATTTTGTAAGTTAGTTTTACCCAGGGCTCGGAACCGGTAAATTTTTATTTCCAAAACATAGTTCAAAGATTGATACAGGGAGAGCGAAGACGCGGAGCTTCTGCGGGATGAGGGATCTCTTGATGTTCTCCCTCTTACTATGCTAAGTGGGCACGAGCACTTTCTGAAAACGGCAAGGGCTCCCCTCAGTCTATCAGAGTCAGGAAAAATTTGGCAACAATCGCCCCTGCTGAGGAGTATCTGTCAGACAAACCAGAGGAATTCCACTTTCCGGTCCACCCGCAGTACTCCCTGCAAACTGGCGTTTCGTGGCGTCCTCAAGCTCCCAAGAACCATCTCGTCAGGACCCCGCCATATCTTGTGCGCTAAAGGCACTAGAAGGCGAGTTCGGATCTGGAGTGTTATTAAATGACAACATAACAGATCAACTATCCTTTATCTCTTCAGGATCTTACGGGACACACCTTGCGCATCCGGTAATGATCCTCCGAGGGATTGAGTCCAAAGCTGGACCATCCAAACATCAAATGGCTGTAAGCCTGTCGGCAGCCTGCAAGTGGGGGGTGCATGCGCTCTTTGCAGGCATTAGCTGCATGTCTACGACGGTCAATACCATATCATCGGTGAATGTGAATTCCTTGCTGGCAGGCTTGTCAACCTTAACTGACAACCTCGCTGTTCGGGAGGAAGAATCTAGAGCACAAGTGGAGGCGTTTCACAGAACGTTGCAAGAAACTACCATATCCTTCAACAAATCAACAGAGACTATGACCAAATGCACAGCCAGTGTTGAGCAATTGATATATAGCCTCGAAGACGTGCAGTCCAAAACTGTGCACGTGCCAGCTTTAACCCCCAGATCATTGACAGCGATGACGGATAGGGAGCAAGAACATCCTGTGGAGACATTGCTAGGGTATGGCAGGTATAAATGCAGTGCAGGATCATTGACGGTTCTAGAACAAGCTTTGTGGACTCCGGAGAGACGGCCGGTCTGTTGTCAGTTGCCTACTCCTTCGTAAAAAAAGGTCGAGGTGATACGAGACATGATGAATCTGAAAATTGAAGATCTAGTTGTCTTCCTGGACGAACATCCGGAAGAGACCGAGATGTTGAAGAGTGGAACACCCAGCCAAAAAAAGTCCGTCTATGAAAGGATCATGAGGGAGGTTCCCCAAGGCCACTTTCAGTGGATAAGAAGGGGCTAGGGGAAAGAACCCAAGCAAGAAAACTATACATTATTATACTCAAAACTAAAAATAAAAAACATTTTGTAACAATATTTAAATGAAATAACAAAATATTTTCATAAACCTTGATAAAACGATAAGGTTTTCTATAGAAGATTAACCCGTTTCCAAGCCCTGGTTTACCATCAGGTTGTTCTTTTTATTCATTATCAAAGGTCAAGTCATAAATCAAAATTAAATAATCATGAATTAATTAAACCCCTGACACACGATATGTGATTATAATCAGCAGAAAAATTAGCACCATGTATAATCGGACAGATCTGTCCCTATCGCAGATAAACGATCTCTATACGATCCTTCCACCAAAAAGGACATTCTGTTACTGCAAAAAAAGGCTATGTTTCCTTCTGAAAAACTTATTATAATGAATGCGTACAATAGTAGATTTTACAACAAGTGCACAAAACGAATCATTTCTATCCGAGACTTTTAGCAGCCCGAGCAGAAGGCGAGGGCTGATAGTAATGTCGAGGATAAAAATGGTTTTGTGGACGAGTTATAAACTCTGCTTTTCACTTCGATTGCGAGGAAATAAATTAAAAACGCACGAAAAAACAAGACCTGTTTCCCGCCGCTTTCTTTTTTAAATGTTAGGCTTATAATAATTTTGTAAAGGCTACAGACCTATACAGCCTACTATTAAATTAATTTTGTATTAAAATAATTTTCTTAAATTAATTAAATAACCTACCGTACTTTAATTTAAATTTTAATATCTTTTATGACTTAAAATACACATAAGGCAAATAAATTAAAGTAAATATTATAAAATAACAAATTCTATCTCTGAAGTTTTTATTGTGTTTGGCTGTATGGCTCATTTCCTTTGCCTTAATATAGATAGATTTATGAGTAGATACGTTTTTGCCCTTGTCCACAAAATTCGATTTTGTGCAGCCTATATCCTGCGCAAATAAGCATTTTCTGAGCATGAGAAGTGAAAATACATTTACAAGACATGGCCCAAAGATTTGTACTGGTCTATAAGTGACTGCGTTAGGAAAACTGCTGAGACCAGTGGTATTTCAACACGAACGGTTTGCAGAATAGTTTCAGAAAGTAAAATTAATGAAAAATTTTTGTCACCAAAATAACGTGGCCCAAAAAAAGATATTATAAAAAAGCTTGATGATTTCACTTATTCAGCCATTACACAAAAAATACACGGCTTTTTCTATAGAAATTATGCTCCAACAATTAAAAAGGTGGGTAGCAGTTTTGATTTTTAATAATATTTAAGAACGAAATAATACAAAGTTAATGAAAACAAACTTCGATTTAATTTTCCCCTGCATAATAGTTTTTCACAAATTGTTTCAAACCTCTGATACGTCGCATTTGACATGACATGAAAGACATTAGTTTAGTTTTACATTTTTAGTCGGTGGCTAGGCGGCGCGTGGAGACGTGGCGGTGCGGTGCGGGGGCGAAGGCGTGCGCCGTTGTATTCCTTACTAGCACATGAGTAAATAATTCCGTTTATTTTACTCATGTGTTACTAGTGTCGAGTGACTTCATATAGAGCCGGCGGCGCATTGCTACTAGCGATTTATTATTTTGTAAAAAATTACAACTTTTATAAACACAATTGTACATCGTGTAGTGATGGATTTTACCGAAAACTTAATATCATAGGAGCAACCGCATCCTTGTTTGTTCGATTGCCGTGCAAAAGATTACAAAAATGCTTTGAAAAAAGAAATATACTGTGGGAGCAAATTTCTAGGCACCGAAACGTCTCTGCCACGCGACGCCACCGCTCCTGGACGCTGGCAATGGCTCCGTGACCGCGACGTCTGACACGGTTTTTGACCCCCACCGCCACCCGCCACGGAGTGGAAATCTATTGCCAACTTCATCGTTTCGCCAATGGCGCGATTCGCCAACTTACGCTTTTCACTATCCGCACTCGTTTTGCTTGCTTGAGCTATTCACCAACAGCGCGATTAATATACTGTCGTAGGGTACTTAACATGTAAACTCCTTTGGTCACTAGAGGAAAATATTATCATTACGTTTTATGTCATTGTTCTTATTATGTGTCATTTATGTCACTATACTTCAATTTTGTTTTGCTTGAATTGAGTTTTGCATTAGGTTTTTATCTTAGAGTTTATATAAGCAAAGGTTTTTATATTTTATTATCGGTATTTATCTACAAAAAAATGGATAACCCGGGAACTAGTAGTTCTACACCGGAAATAGTATTTGTAAAAAGTAACAGGGCGGGGGGACGTGCTATTATCAATTCCACACATTGATATTTTTGAACAGATAATCAATCAAAATGGAATCTAAGTCTCTTGTGAGAGTTTCTACTAAAAGAACTATAACTCCTAAAGCTCCTTCATCCACTATAGATGTTCAGTATCCTATTGACTGATTCAGAACAAATCCTAACTCCAAACCTATTCTTAATATATCCCTGGTATGTCCAGATTTAGAAGCAACAGCAAAGGCTTTAGCCAAAGGGATACAAGACAATACAATTGATCTAGATGTCGCGAAAACATTCCTCTATTATTTTGCGAAGACAGTGCAAAATCCACTAGAGGGAGATTGGACATCTTATGATGTTGTCATCGGACGTAATTCAGAAATCATCACTCCACTAAGTCTGATTAAAGCCAATGTAAACACAATGTACTCAGAGAAGATAGGGACCAGTGTGACTCCGAAGGACTATCCTTGGATGGCCGGCTATGTATTAGGCATATACAGATTAGTCAGAGCAGGGTTGAATACATATCGAACCCAACTGGCATCCAAAATTACAACACAACTTAAAGCAATCTCTTCTGATTCATCAGAGGTAACAGACATGGTGGATGTATATAGTGGATGGCCCAGTGATAGAGGGATACACTTGTTGCTGCATATGATATGTTTTTCAATAAGTTCCCCTTACACAAATATGCCAACTTGAGGATCGGCACCACAGGATCTAGATTCAGAGATTGTGCAGCTCTCCTATCTTATGGCTATCTCATGGAGTTACTCGGTATGGCACACAGACAACTGATGTTATGGATTGGGTATTCTTAGAACATGTTGGAAACAATATTGATCGTATGATGACATCTGATGATGAGCTAACAAACTCATACTCTTATTTCCCTTACCAAGTCGATATGGGATTAGTCATGAAGTCCGCATTTTCTGCAACAGCAAATCCATATTTTTTTGAATGGGTTCATCTGATTGGCGCCCTGGTTAGATCGACCAGATCCATTAATGCCAAACATATACATGAAGGACAAGCCCTACCCATTTTAGGGAATGCAGCATGTGTAGCTTATGCATACAGTAGTAATTTCCAATTCCAAAAGGTATACACCGAGGACGGGCTTGAAGTTCAGCTTGATGAAGGAGCCCATGATGACAGTGATGCAGAAGATCCTGATGACAGTGATTTGGCAGATGATGTGCTGAGATCCCGAGATCCGGTAAAATGGTGCATTCTACTGGAGTCTAACAAAGGGAGACTACCTAAGGCGGTGATAAACTTTATTGTCAGTGTTGCCAATGAGATTACCGAGCCCCGAGATGGCACAATTGATGCACACCTGAAACAAATCGCATATAGCATAAATAGCAATTAAGACTCAATCATTGTATATTTCATTTTTGCTCAACATTTTTGTTTTATAGAAATATACCTTGTCTATTAAGTCGTAAAAATAAATGAGGGCGCTGTTAAATATGTGTAGCAACCCTATTATAGTGCGACCAAAATGATGCTTTGTTCAAGTAAAATGAGTAAATAAATAAATGTCATTTTTTGTATTAAAATAAACCATGTAGGTACCTATACTATAGTAAATGTATAGACGTAATGACAAAATGATACTGTAGACGTAATCATACTATTGACGAAATGATACTGTGGACGTAATCATACTATGGACCTTATGCCGGAAATCAATCAAGCAGGTCATAGATAAAATTCATCGCCGATGACGACGTCTATTGTGTCAATTGCAACGAAACGACATTCGGATATGATGTACTTTCCTCGGTCAACATTGCAAGAAAAGGGGAGGGAGGGACAGAGACGTAAATCATAATACACTCTCGTTTACATTTTGTTACTTTTAATTGGTTCATTTTTCACTATTTCCGTATTACTACCGTAATGTAAGGCATCACTATATTAGTAGCAATTTAAAATGTTCATTACTTAGCATTTGCACGTACTTATAGTAGTCTGTACAGTATAATATTTCTTCACATTGAAGCAGGCGCAGGCATCGGTACATCACTTATTTAGGACTAACAAAACAAAATCTTATTGTACAAAACACGAGTATCGGAAGTAATAGCACTGCTAAGATTAACTTTAATGATCTTCCTTGACAAATGTCCTTGTTTTCTTGACGTCTGAAATTAGTAATAAGAACGGTCTTATAGCAGGGACTGATTCTAGAAAAAAAAGTACAGTTTAATTGGCAACGGATGAATTTTTCACACAGTCCACTCTACACTACAGATTTATTGATTTAACGAAAAAAGGGTCGAAATTTTCGAGTCGTTTCTTTTAAATACCCTTTTCTCGAGAATTGCTATTATGTTTTTAACACGTGTAAAAAGGTAACAAATTAATTATTATACTAAAACAATCGCCAAACATTCAGAAACACTGGCATATCAGGACCACTTATTTGTTTTAATTGAAACTAATACTAAGTCAAAAAGCATGGATGAACCTGAACGAAGCACAACCACCAATTTGTTGAAACTGATGACTCAGTTAGCACCAGCACTAGATACTGGGGATCAGGTCGATGTCGCATACGAGTATTTTGACTACCAAAACGCATTCGACACGGTCGACAATGACACACGTACCGCTACATCTAAAATGTATGATCTTCGGTGTAATATTTTAACTGCAAAATTTGTAATGAATTCATCTATGACTATTGATTGTCAGACCAATGTGGCATATATTTTTTAAAAAGCTATATTTGAATATTTTCATAGTGCAGCTTCGGAACAAGTAGAATAGAACCTATAAATTTAAACCTGGTGCAAGATCGTGGCACTACTTTCCTAAATGAAGCAGTTAATTAATGAATTACATTAGAAGGCGTTTAAATGTAATTCCATCAATAACATATCATTAAATGTACTGGTGTTCGCAGAATATCATATCCATTAAACAATATAATATGTATAGATACTAATGGCATAAATAAAATACTTTTATCGGAAATTCCAAAAAGAGTTATCTGCGAGAGAGAAAAAGCGGAGAATTTTTATTCAAGTTACCAAACCAGAAGCCGGAGCAGATGCGAAAACCAAAGCACAGTTAATCCTAATGATCGAGTCGTCGCATATCAAAGACATAAACGGTACAAAGGAGTTATGGGACAAGCTTAAAACAAATGTTTGACGATTCAAGTTTCACCAGGAGTTTGATCTCGATCGAGTCGTCGCATATCAAAGACATAAACGGTACAAAGGAGTTATGGGACAAGCTTAAAACAAATGTTTGACGATTCAAGTTTCACCAGGAGTTTGATCTCGATTTGTCTCGCGAAGGAGTTTGATCTCGATTCGTCTCGCGAATTGTACATCTATGACATCGTACGTAAATCAAATCATAGTAACGAGTCAAAAATTAAGCGGAACGCTTAAACATCAACGATGAATGGGTTGGATCGTTGATTTTGGCGGGATTACTTGTTTTTTTTTTTATTAATTTAAAAATATTCGCCAATGATAACGGCCATCGAACAGTCCCCTGCAAGAGTAACCTTCTTGTTAATGAATGATGGTGGGACTTACTTTGAAGCTGGTATTGGACGCGAAGGACTTCGGCCTACGTCTACTGGCATCAATAATGCTTTCTCTTTCGGAAGCAGCATTAACTCTAGATCTATGGCACCCTAAAAAAACATTATTAAGCCTAACCCTTTAGTAATAAAATACCCAACCAGAGGATTCTAAATTCGAAATAAATTTGACGACCTCCGTGGCATAATGGTTACAATGACCAACCACCACCCAGGAGGTCCCGGGTTCGAATCCCGGTCGGGTTATTATGAAACGAACTACTGGGTCTTGGTTGTTTATCTATACAGGGTGCCAAAAAAAAAGCATACATTTTTACAACGAATGTTTCGAAACTATTATCTTGGACAAAAAATCTTTCACCAGCATAAAGTAGATATATACTTAAACCTGAAATTTCGACAGTGTCGGTCGCTTTTTGGCACCCTGTATATTGTATTTGTTATAAAATATAGTATCGTTGAGTTAGTATCCCATAACACAAGTTTCGAAGTTACTTTGGGGCTAGCTCAATTTGTTTTATTTAATAATTGTAACATCTCTATATACATAAGAAAGATTGTGTTAACTTTTCGGTATTATAACTTTGGTAAAGCAGAGAAAGGTCACGTTGTGTCATTATTATGCGTTGCCAAATAAATACAATATACTAGGTTGTACATACTTTTAGCAAATCTAGCCTTTCTATTTTAGAGGAAGAAAGAAACCAAAACAATTTTGTTGAGTATAGGAAAATTATAAACGACATACAGCGTACACAGGGTTTCCGCTTATTTCATCAGCAGTCTCCAATGGCCACCAGGCTCTAACTGTTTTCTTACAAAATAGATTAATTTTCTTTGACATGGTAAAATTATTTAAATAACAATCATCAGCAGATTCTTCTCCAATAGGAATGGTGTTTAAATTAAGTTGCAATGACCCTGCAATATTAATATCCTCTAACTCTAACAAATACTATTACCACATTATACATACACTATTAAACTTTTTTAGATCCCATAATACTTAACCAATACAATAATCTGGTGACACATCTTCGTCGCAATTTATAACTTCGATTTCGAGAACCGGTGGCAAGTGCTCTTCGTATTCAATAAAGGGTCCAATCTCTTTGGAAACTAACTGTAGAGGAAAAGAAAAGTGCAATAATCATATGTATATGAAAGTTATTTGTGGAAGCACTAACACTATCGGAACGAAACATGAAATCGTAATAAGATTTAAATACCGTACTTCCAGCACGCTGATGGAAAAAATTAAAAATCATGCGCCAATTGAAATTGCCTTCACCATTACTTCCATAATAAACGTCAGATATTTGTGATTGATCAACACTTCCAATCCATCTGTTATTATAAAGGTTAGTTAAAACACTTGTGTATTATTAATAATAGTATTACGGGGACATAATTTATTCACTATTTTGTCACTGTCATTCTTCAGATTGAATGATTTAATTTTATTTAAATGTTTTTCTTCATTAAAGAGTGATTTGATGCCTACCTTTTTTTGGGCTAACCGGACCACACCCCGTACGTATATGCCTTCCTTATAAATTTATTTGATAAGAGTCTATGGGTACAAATGTCTAACACAATCTATTATTATAGGTTAAATGGCAATAAAGAGTACCTACTAACCCTTTAACAAAGATGTTTCGACCATATCTAGATTTTTCACCTTCATTAAATTTTAGTCCAAGCACATTTGATACTACTACTCTGAGTTCATATTGTTCCACTTTAGGAGTTACGTCAACTGGTCGCGGTATACTTATACCATTACCCAATTGGTAAATATCTACCCACATGTGTATTTGGCCCTAGAACCAGATGTCTTAATTGTATTTTTAATAAACTTAGTAGCCAATTTGCATGTTTATGGGCGGTTTCACCACACTCGAATAGCTTATTCGTCAAATAAACCGATTGGCTCTGATGTTTTTCATTTGGTAAATAGACTATGACGTGTTCAACAAGTGGTTAATACCGAGACCATATCACACCATACTAAAAGGCTATTCGGAACGGGGATGCTGTGTAAGGTATGAACTTTACAAGCTAAGCAGGCAAAACCATTAATTCGGATTTCTACTGACAACAACTAACGAGAATAAAGCGCCCAGAATTGATCAACTGAAAAGAAGTGATCTTTTATCACGAATTACGCCAGTCCACATACATCTTTTGCCTCATACCACAAATTGAGAGATCTTGTTTGAGACGTGTTATTGCATCCACTATGTATAATTCTGCCTGATCATACTCCTTTATGGCTAATTTCCACGACCCCAGTTTATTGCCGGTTGTGTACAATAATGTTATAGCAATAATTGACATGCATCGTCTAGACAACAGTTGCTTACAATTTTTAAAGGACAGTATTGGTATTTAATGTACAAGAGGCGTCGTCTATTTTTTACCTGTTTTGGTATCTACAGAATTATTTGTGTAGTAATACACTGGATAGCAAACAAACCGAGCCACCCGCTACCTTGGAACTCAAATTCGATTTTATCAAAAAGTATAAAACATACAAATATCAAAGTTATACTTACAAAGAGAGAATTTCATAACGATTAAAATTACTATAAATTTAATCCAGTTAAATACCATCAACTCGCATTGTAATCAAGCAACAAACACAATGCTAACGATTTGCTCTGTTTTGACTAGACTCTTTTTTAGAGTTTTCTTTTTTTCTACAGTCTTTTGTTTCTACAGTCGGATATATCTTGCCATTTCTTTAATTGTTGTACATCGTTTGCTTGGAAGCATTAAAAATGGATACGACACCTCAAGAAGCAGCTCAGGCAGTAACACAAGAAGAAGGCCTTAATCAACGTGAAGACTACGAATTAGCAGATATTCGGTGCAACGAGTTTACAGGCGATAGTTTAGAGACTGGAGCATTCGATCACCGTCCAGGTACGGGCAGACCTAGGGCTACATCAGCGGCAGATGATCGTTATATCCAACTAATTGTTCTGCGAAGTCGCCGCCTCAATGCAATTTTCAAGTCCAACAAAGTCTACGTGACGAACGCCAAATAGTCATAAGTTCAGATACTGTTAAAAGGCGGCTTGGTGAACAGAACCTGACTTTAAAAAGAGCTACAACAGGCCCAGCTTTAACAGTAGCCTATCGTAGAGCACGACTTGAATTTGCTCGAGAGCATAGGAATAGGACCTTAGAGCAGTGGGGTAATGATGAGACTCTTCACTGATGAGACCAGGGTGAGTCTACATGGGATGAGCTAAAACGTCAGGTTCGAGTCCGGGTACGAATCGCAATTGAAGAGGAGTGGATTCAAAAAATCCAATTCTTCAAGAGTTTATCGTCAGGATCGTGAGGTCTATGAAAACGAGGATGCTAGCAGACATTCGAACAAGGGGAGGAAATACAGAATACTGACCAAAAACGATTTTTTCAATATTTTCTTTGTTTTCGGCTATAATTTTATTTTTCATTTGGTGATTAGTAAAGATTAACACGACTGAAAAATTACTTTTTTTTTATTGATAAATTCCAATGTGTTTTTGATTTCTATTCGAATTCGATTCATTTTAATTGTCATAAAACGCACTATCTTTCGGAATAACTTTGATATTTCTAAGTTTTATACTTTTTGAGAAAATCGGATTAGAGTTCCGAGGTGTTTCGGTTTTTTTGCTGTCCATTGATGATATCAAAAAACGACTGAGAAAACTACTTGTACCAGTTCATTGATCCCAATATTTCTATAGCAAGGGGATAATGTTACATACAACCGATAATAAGGCTACAAATTAATATTATAAATTAAAAGATAACTTTAATAAAAATCTACTATTTGTTGATCCTACAACATATGCAAAGCAATGACGTATAACATCAATTAATGGTAAGAACTGACCTGAACGATTCCAGGTTTATCCGTATTATATAGGGACCTGGTTTCAACATGTTCAGGTACAAGATTATAACCACACAATGGTAATGTTTGCCATTTGCGTAATATACTTAAACATATATTTTCTTTACTATCTGAGAACAAACGGTTATTATATGTTTAATTAACAAAAAAATGGACCACGTTTTTAAATAATTTACATATTTTCGCGTTATTATGACAAATTAATTTCCCAATAACAGAGTTTTCATAGACGCGTTCTCTAATTAAAATGTACAATGTGGGACCTAAGTAGGTACATGTAAATAACCTTTGTTGGTATCCCTATGTTCCACACCATTCA
Organism: Endotricha flammealis; assembly: GCA_905163395.2. Classification (NCBI taxonomy): domain Eukaryota; kingdom Metazoa; phylum Arthropoda; class Insecta; order Lepidoptera; family Pyralidae; genus Endotricha; species Endotricha flammealis. The sequence continues at coordinate 4,146,391 of LR990852.1, read as the reverse complement.
CAAGAACCGTGCTAGAATCAGGGTAAATTGGGAGAGGAAGATGATTTTCCACGCAAATATCTTCAAGAATTTTTGATGGTTTAACAGAATCACGCCATTTCGTAGACCCAGTTCTGTTGATAAAAAATATTTTAGACATACATCAAAGAGACAAAGCGTAACAGAGGTGATGTTCTGTTATGCAAGGCTGTTATAGATCGTTTTTCATGTGGTTGTATCCTATAATGTATAACCTAATAGATTACGCAAAAATAATCTAAAAGGAAAGCCATCACGGCTCTACTACATCAAGTGAAATAATATTTCTTTGATGAAAACTTACAAAATATCATTGAATTATGGCATTTTGCACTCATCTGTACGCATGCGAAACGTAATTTTACTATATTAGTACCAGTCAGTTAAAAAGAGCATATAATTACTCATTAATAAATTTAGACACTTTTTTATAAGTCTGCACTCTAACCTTGTTTGAACCAGATATACCTTTATTTCTTAATAAAAAAATTTGCAACCAAGCAAAAAAATTTGCAAAAGTGGAAAGGTAATTCCGAAAAGAGCTTTTATGTATATAATAATTCTTACAAATTATATTCTCCTGACAATCCAACACGAGCTTTATGTTTAGAATATATTCTATTTTCAAGGTCAATTGTCGTTACTCCAATTAATTCATCCGGAGCTACAGTCTCGTGGTCATAGAGTGCTACAGTTAGAAGATAATCGTCAGGTATAGAACAGCGAAATTCAAACATCCTGAAATAAGGAATTATAATTTCAGGGTATCTGGAGTAATTTTAATTAAAAAGAAATTGGGTAGATTTCGTTTTGTTATATAAAGATTATGGATTGATATGATATGATGACGACGTCTAGGATATACAATAAGGTATAGTATTATTATAACATTTATTTTGATCTCAATGGAGAACAAAGTAAGTATAAATAAATAAATATTTGATGTATAAAGAGGTTATGTAATGTAAAACGAATAAAATGTTACGACCTTATTACACCGACTTGGTTTTTGTACTTTTGATGTATAAAATAATAAAATTTATGTAAATGTCAACAGTTCTACGCTTGGACGAATTAACCACGGGACGCGACACTCTGTGATTCTCGCCTATAAACATTTCGCCACGAACCGAGCACTTTAGCCTCGGTTAATGACATCGCCCTGTCAGTACCTATCATTTGAACGTCGGTCAGAAATTCATTTACCAAAAAAACGACCAAAAATGACGAAATGTGCCGTTTTATTCTGTAAAAACTATAGTGATCGAACACCTAATGTTTCTTTTCACCCATAATTACAGTTTTTGACTTATTTTAGTCGTTATTTTTTATAAAATCAATTAAACTTGATATGAAATTGTTCGCATAATTTAAAAATACTCGCTATAGAATGCGACGAAACGAAAAAAATGTTCTATTGTAATGTAACTAGTCGGATTATATCTGCCAATAATTTATTCGTTCACCACATTTGACATCAATTAGAGATTACCATTATCGATAGAAATATATCGAATGAATCAATTAATTTTATTAATTGTGAACTTATTGACTTTACACAATGATATTAGAAAATGTAATCTATTTTATAATTCAAGTTTTTATTTATATTCGCCATTTCATTATCTCTCATTAATTGGCGCATTTTTAGATTCCCAACAGACCCGTCACGAAAAATAAACTAAAAAATGAACTAAAAACCATAGAATATGCAGTATGACAATGTCAATCATCTGGAAAAACTAAGCAAGGCTGTTGCTCAAGCATATTTAAATTTACGAATTGCATTTATTAGAAAGAATACGGTAAAAAAAAAATTTAAAAACTTTTATGTACATAATAAAAGCCAATAATTTGTTATCATAATCATTTACATTTGATTTTTGTAATGCCTTTACTACCTCCTTTATCGTACTCGTTACTTTCAATATTTTTACTGAAATGCAACTATAATATTATTTATTTTATCTTGCCTAAGAATACATTTTTTTCTATTTTACAAAATCTAGTTGTTCGATATATGATAGTGATTCTCGTTGTTCATTCATTCAATCGTTCATCGACATCTATTTACGGAACAGCACTAGTCTGACATAATATTGGTTGAATCAGATTTCATATAATAGTTCAAGCGTGTCGCGTCCAGTGGTTAATTCGTCCAAGGTTCTACGCCACGGTTTAACTTTGATAATAAATGTGATATTCCTTTTACATGCAGCTTTTCCTTTACGAAAAGGTTTTTACATCCAATAAGGACGCTCCTATTTGGTGAGAATTTAATAACAGCAGCCACACTGAGACAAATATGGCCGACAGAAGGTCAAGATGGATTATATGCGGAGTTTGGGGATAGATGTCAGCACCTGGTCCACTAGTCATGCGGAAAATAGATAGATAGAATTTGCTTTACTTGCAATTCACAACAGTAGAACACAGTATACATAAATATAACTTACACACTCGTGAAATCGCAACAAGGCGGCCTTATTGCTAAAAGCAATCTTTTCAAGGCGAACTTAGGGAACGAATTATTTAATGGACTGGGCAGGGCTAGCAAGATACTTATGAATAAGAAATAAAATATGACATAAAAATATGAAAAATCTGGGAGACTGCGCAGCATATAATATTCAGTAACAGTTTATATTATTTAAAACAAAGATATGGCGGACTCTGAATACGAACAAATGGTGATGGACAAACAGGAATTTATATCTCAATAATTTTATCGTATTAGGAGAGACCGCTTACGTTCGGACTTGAATAACTGGTGAAAATATAAAGGTTACTTTTGTCACAATGATAAAAAATATGGTGATTAACACATCATCATTAAAATATTAAAGAGACGGGTTTCAGATTAGACAAAATTACAAATAAATTAACTTGATTTTTTAATAGTATTCCTTTATATTTTTTATTTTTTAAAACGTTTAACAACTTACTTTCCAAAGATCGGGTTTACTGTATTCGGCACGTGTTTGGTACGATTACCCAAAAGTTTATTTCCACAATTAACCGTGACATAGGCGTCTGATTTTCCAGTGTAGTCCTTTGTCAACAAATTGGTGCCTTTTATTATATATACACGGACCAAAAATTTAATTTCGTTGTTAATAGGATGATCAAAAAAGTAACTGCAACAATATTGTTACACACTACTGTAGTTAGTAAAAAAAAAGAGTAATCACTTTTTACCTAGTATTGCCATAAGTTCTGTCCCAATCCCAACTTATACTTTTAAAAGATAGATATGAAGGTACAACTATTATATTTGATATCATTATTAAGAAGATTGTGTACTAATCATTTTGATATAAAATAGCTCAGTATAAAAATGGATTGGGGTATTACAGAGAATCGAATCGCAGTATATAATCGCGTTACTCAAATATAAAAAAACACCAGTTCAGATTTTTATCTTGTTAAAATCTTTAAAATTAATGCAGCACTTTGTATACCGAACCTTACAATAAGTTGTCTTCTGTCGATGATAGGCAAAGAACCAGTTGTCTTCGAATAACCAGGATACCACTAACTATCAAAGCCGTCAGAGATAAAATCCGAAGAAATTTAATCCGCAAGCAGAAAATCATGGCTAGGGAAATGAAAATATCCCCTAGGTCTTTGTCTCGTACCATAAAAAAAGACCTAAAGCTTAGGGCTTATCGAAGAAGGACAGGCCCACTGTTACAGCTATTCGTCACAAACGAACCATGAGATCGAAGTTTTTGCAAAGACACGCAGACGAAAATTTTCTTCACGGATGAAAAAAATTATACCGTTGAAGAGAAGTTTAATCGTCAAAACGATAGGGTCTATTCGCACAGCTCCCAAAAAGCTAATAAAATGATCCCGAAGGTCGAAAGAGGTCACCATCCAGTCCATCCATCCATACTGTGATGGTTTGATGGGGTGTGTCTTACGAAGGCGTGAAAAGGTGCGAACAAGGGATGAAAACCAAAAGCTAGTACTACCAAAATGAAATTTTAGAAAAGGTAGTTACGCCGTACGCCACAATGTAGCACTGTTTGCTGATAAACACTGGATATTTTAGCAAGACGGTACCAGCTCATAAAGTGGACTCAAAACAACGCTGGTTAGACGTGAATTTACCGGATTTTATTACCTCTGAAGATTGCCCCCTGCAAATCCTGATCTTAATATTGCTTTTCTCATCAAAATATTGAGTCGCTAAAAGCAGATTTAGTGAAGGCAGGCATCTCAGTACCTTTGAATGTGATACGTGCGGTCATAGATGAATGGCCAGGACGTTTGAAGAAATGTGTAAAAGATCAAGGTGGTCATTTCGAAAAGTTATTTGTTTTTTAGGGTTCCGCAGTAAACTACAAGGAATCCTTATAGTTTCGCCATGTCCATCTGTCTGTCTGTCTGTCTGTCCGTCCGCGGTCTAGCGCCTAGACGATTAATGCTAGAAAACTGTAATTTGGTATGTATACGCATATTATCAATGCTAACAAAGTGCTAGAACAAAATTTGAAAAACTATTTTTTTTTTGGGTGCCTCCCCTATATTTACAGTGAAATTTTTTTTTTTTTCCGGGTCCACCCATAATAATATGTCTCTTAAAAACAGAGGGTATGGGAAGATCATTTTCCGATACAATAATGATCCGTTTGCGAATTATTTACATTTAACGAGTAAATTTTCCGAAAGTCTTGTTTACAAATTTGAAAAAATTCATGATAGTAGTCCATATAGTGAACCTACAAGGAAAACTATAACGGTTAAGTAGGCACTACTAGTTACCGAGTAGGTAATAGCCGACGAACTTATGAAGTAATTTTTTTTTTTTACGAAATCGTCAATGTCCTACAATATGGCATTGTACTCATCTGCAAGCAAGCAAAAGCAAATACGGAACCCTACATTGTGCCCGACACGTACTTGCCCGGTTTTTTAATAATCTATTTAGTGAAACGTTTACAATTACAATACAAGCTATCAAAATTTCACTTTTTTTTTCTTCTTTACAATAGACGTGTTTATATAAAGGACAGAAATTATGGCACGACTAGGTAAAATAATTCAATTTATATCTGTCGTTATTTTAATTCGTAGAGGTAAAAATCTGAAGTAGATTCTTAAATCATATTGATATCAATATAGGCCAATATAAATATTTTGGACATAAAAAAATTATAACAAAGTTAACTAACTTATTACTAACAAATGGATCTATGAAATCTCAATAAAAATCATTTATTATTATTATTAACGAAAAGTAGACTGCAACTGCAACGTACCTACTCACATGATCGCTTTACGAATACAATAAACTATGATTTTATCATTTAATGCACAAATAATCTATCAAAATATAAACTGATCAGGTACTGAAATTATCTGAATAGTAAGTATTCTACACATTCTGAACCTCACCCTTGACTCAATTCAACTCCAGAAAGACTCACAGCGACCGTATCTCCAGGCGGTGGCCACTCATAAATAGCTATGCCAGCTTTTAATGATCCACAATAAAGCATGTCGTCTCTTTCGGCTATACCACACTTTTTTGACTTATAAAACTTCAAGGTAGTACACCAGTCTTTGAATTTTGAAAATTCGGGCTGAGATTCCAACTCAGACGTGTATATCTAAGAAAAAATAGTGTTCTAAGGCTGGGATTAGCATATGAGATATGCGAGTGAAATGAATAAATTGCTCTAACTATATCCTAAATTAATATTTGTGTTGAATATTTTTAAAAAACTAACGAGTATCAGATCAGGATTATCTTCTTCCCATGTACAATTCTGAAATACACAGATAGTTAATTAAGTCCGGGAATAGCCGACAACAATTTTTTCGATTTACTTTTATTATGAATCTGTAATAAATATTACACAAGGAGTGTTATAAATCTGAGGTAGATACCTGTTGAAAAGTGCAAAAGCACTAAATTGGAGATCGATCTGACTAGGATCTAACTTGAAGTAATAATATACTGTAACAAAACACACCTCAGAATTTTGGTAACGAAACCACCAATTCGTATCGTCGGAACAGTTAGTGAAACTATTCTTAAACATTTCTCTGTGATTTTCTTTGCTAAACATTGGTAACAATGCACATTCTTCTTCATCAGGATCTTTTTTTCCGAAAACTCTTCTCCATTTAGATACCTTTACTATGGATCTAATGTTGGTTTCGGTTAATGGATTAGCACGATATAAACTATCTGATGTTTGTTGTTTCTTAACACATAACGTAGGCGAAACTGTTAAATAAATTGAATTTAAATCAAAATCATTAAAAGTTCATCAATCAAGCATTAGAATTAATTGAACAGTTATCAATCAATATATATTTTTAAATAGCACAGATATAAAAGAAGTTTTGACAGCGAATTTGAAAGACCAATAGAGTATTAAATCATGAATTCTCTCGTCGTTGATGAAAGACGTAAACAACATTAATTTTGGTGATTGCTTGCATTATCAATCAATAGGCATCAACTTTGATTTATAGAAAAGTCGAGAACGAAGCAAAGTTTCATTATAATAATACCTTGAACAAAACTCGAAGAGACCACTGAAACGTAACTGACTTTTTCCTCTCTTTCCGACAGTGCTATCCAATTAATCAAATACTTATTAGGATTCTTCACGACGTGGGACCCAAGAAATGACGTTCTACCGAAAGTGTTACTATCATAAAGACTTATGTTAAAATGTGAGGAGCAGAACTCTTCTGATGGTGCTTTAAAAGTTTGAGAAATGCGCCCATTTGGAAAATTGCAATTAGGTTGTTTCTCAGTGATTACATCAGATTTCACAACTAAGTCGTCAATTTCCAATGCAGCACAAGGTTTCCTCGTAGTATTTACATTCCGAAGCCCCCACCAGTATATATCAATTCTGGAAATAAGTATAGTATCTTTTTAATATTGGCACTCGGATTGAATTTATAATATATAATTTATTATGCATTCATCAATTCATTATTCAAATACGTATCTAAACAAAATAAACCTTAACAGTTTTATCACGAATTTTAGAATTTGACAAGAATCATTGACATAAAATCGGGACAGTTAGAAACTGGAATTTTATAATTGCAAGATTTGCCAATGTGCTCTGATTTGAAAGGTAAAGGAAGTTGGTGAATAGGGACGAAAAAGTTGATTAACGCCAGTAACATGCGCGAGGACGAGATGATCACCGCACTTGATTTTTTAATTTTACATTGCACAGCAAGTGCAAAGCTGTGTACACCAACGAACGTTCTGTAATAACTGCGGGCTGCAGAGAAAAACTAAAGCCCAGTACGTTAATTACATTTTAAAAAATATCTAGCGCGTCGCGGGCGAGTTGTCTGCAGCTAGACGTCGTCGTGCATACAAACCAATGACGGTTAACTCAAATAATAACGTGTTATATAAGTTGAATTGCAGTTAACTATAATTTCTAGATATAAAATCTTAATGTCTTGAAAATTAAGCTTTTTCCATGGACGCGGATGTTAAAACTGTTATTTTTTTTAAATTGAATTATAAGTTACAATGTTTTATGCCATAAAAAAAGAAAATTACAGTTATCGAATTATTTCAGGGTTAAGATAATTTGACGCATATGTTCATAAGAACATATCAATTACGAATTTTTGTTTATGAAACCAAAGGCTCTAAATCTAGAGAATTCGTTGTCTCCTGCAGAAACTATGTCACTGATGAGAACTTTTTTAAACCTGAAATTCATACAAGATCATCAATGCCTTAGTTCAAGTAACACCACAATATGGAACTAGGCAGGCTATCGAGTGATTGCAGAAACCACATGACTACAGTTTACCTACAACAAAGACGGGTCCCGTAGCTTCTTTTTCTATAAGAAGCTAAATTTCCTCACTTTAAGTCTGTTATCGTATACAGGAAGAGTTTTATAAGTGACAAAATAAAAATTTCGGTACATTGGTGAACACTACTATTAGAAAACACTACTTAATTTCGAATATAATTGCATTTAAATTATTTTGAGATAATAAATATCCTAATCTAGGGTAAGGGGTATTCATGGAGCACCGTCGACAAAAGTATTTGTAAACATTTACTTGTAAGTCGTTAGTTGAGGCACTAACGTCAGGGGCATAGGCATATCATCTTCTACTGTTAGCACCTCCAACATTTTATTATTAACAGGCGATAAAGACTCCTCTTCTGAATACATTACAGTTTGAATAACTTTTTCTGGTATCTAAAAAAATAACAGAATCGTAAATAGCTATATGTATTGTGCATACGATAGTATTTAAAAGGTCAATGCCTCTTGTAACACAATAGTCACCAGGTCACTATAATATGGAAATAATACTATGATGACTACTGCTTCTCTACTCCAATTTTTCAGTTTAAATGTAGCATTATCAGAAATTAGCACCTGTAGCAATTGTACAGACATAAGAATACACCCAAAGGTTTCTGCATCCATAATGACGTAGTACCACTGAAGTTTGGGAGCATGCTCATAAGCCTGCCTGTCATCCACAACTGGCTGCAGTTTAACATTACCTATTATTTCTGGCGGACTCTGAAATGTGATAAATTGTTGATGTGAAATTCATTCATTTTAGTTGGTTTCAGTTTGATCCAGTTCCAGCAGTAACTTTCAATCATCAAAATTTACCTTAAAATGACAATTAATTTGCAAAAACAGCCATTAAAAAGTTACAATCGATAAGGTGGCCTTCAATTGAGCACTACAACATTTGCACCCAGTGAGAACCACAATAATATTTGAAGTTAGCTCAGAATGCAGCCAGATATAGCTTGATGAAAAAAAGAGAAAAAGCATAAAATCCATTATCATATCATCGATCCAAAGCAATTTTTCTCCTGCGCTGACTTAAACACAAAGTTACGATTTAGGTAGCTTTACCATAACTATTATACCATTTTGGATAGCCTAGGAAATAAGCAAGTTATTCTATTTGTACGGTTCGCTCCATAGTTTTTTTTAAGCTAGACGACATTGATAGAGGAGCTGAGCAATTGCGAAAACAAAACTTTGGACCAACACAAGGTTATGACATCAAAATAAATGCAACACTGAATAAGGCCCAAATCACAGTACAACGCCGTTGCTCTGTAGGAAGTCTATTCCCAATAGCATTCTAGTGTCTGAATTGGGGAACACTGTAAAATTAATGGGTAGTACCTTATTTCCCATTGAAACAAACAAACAAAGAGAAAGATTATATTACATTACAGTTTCAACATTCCTAAAGTCTGCTGAACAAGTCTGTGTTTGACGCCAGAAACTCCCAAGCATCAACAAATCAACTGTAGATAAATTAGAACTATTTGCCTTGGAAAATCCTTGTTCCATAGTTTATATTTAGTTTTAATAACAAAACAACTTATAGATGAAATTCACAAAATGCTTACGTAAAAACAATTAAAAATGCAGAAAGTTAGTAGTTTGTACGGAACAAACTGACGTTTACATGGAAGTGACGTAACTCATTCTGATTGGTGTTCAACTTATCATGGCGGAGTGCTCAATTTTGTAGTTTTGTTATCTATACATTATATTAAATAAATTGGAGTGGAGATCTATTGCCAACCTCATCGTTTCGCCAATGGCGCGATTCGCCAACTTACGCTTTTCACTATCCGCACTCGTTTTGCCTACTTGAGCTATTCACCAACAGCGCGATTAGTGTCATTAAACTATAAAGTACAATCAACTACGACTGCAAAACACAGTAAATATATTTTTTTTAATTTTATATATTCATCTTTAAAAATATAGCATGTAGCCTTCTGAAACAAGAAAACAAAAAAAAAAAAAAACATTCCTTGTTGGAGTTCGCGGGCTGATCCCGAAACGTGAATCGTAATACACTTTCATATATAATTACACTTAGTTAATCTTAATTCAAGACAAACTTAGTAAATCCTAATACAAGACAAAGATGTTAAACAGTGATCCAAAGAAGTTTTGTAATTTAGGTAATCAGCAACTAGTTAGATATGCGCTTTTGTTTTTCAACAGCATTATTTTGACAATTTTTTCTTTCCAGTTGTACCTGTGCGTTTCAAATATGCGATTCATTGGCGAAACGATGAAGTTGGCAATAGATTTCCACACCAATAAATTATCAGTCTCGCCCTAATAAAAAAATTAAAAACATTTTTTTAAATCTTTTAAACCTATTTTATTGGATAAACTCATTATTTTAGTGATTCTAGATTACGTCATCATGCCTACAATCGACTACAATGGTAAAATGAGTCATGCCCATTTAGATACAGCGGCAAGAACAAGTATTGCGGGAAGCAAATTATATGAATTGTTCAAAGAAGCGGGGATTACTGGCACTCCGTATCAAACCCATGTCAACCTGGCAGATGGATCATCAAAATGGATGGAACTGATATTAGTAACCGTGGACTTTACAATGGGAAATAAGGTACTACCCATTAATTTTACAGTGCTCCCCAATTCAGACACTGGACTTAGGACAAATGGTGTGTTACCCCAAACAATAAGTATGATTTCCTACGGCGACAGAATGACATATCGACCGCTGTAAAGAAAATAGAATTTGATGAGCCAGAAAAAGCTATGGAACCATTGTCTGAGTTTTTAGCATGGGCATCTAAGTTCATGTGATCCCTTATCCCCAATACCTGATACGCCATTAGATTTGGACAGCTCCTATTGTATTAGTGCCTATTTGAAGATCAAAAAGTTGTAAAATACTGTTCACTGTTACCTTTACTGCCTCCGAAATTGATGTCAGAAGGCTGTAACACTATCATTGAAATGTCGTCACCACGTGTCTACAAATTTCTAGATTACCTACTTCAACAACCAATGGATGAAAATGATAAGTAGTGACATATTATGCTGTTATGACCAAAAGAATAGAACAACCAATGGTGTTGAGGGTTGGCATCGCCGAATCAACACATCAAACAAAACCCAGTATGTTCCAGTTCATATCACTGTTAAAAAAAGAAGCCAAATTTCAAGATATAAAATTAAAAAGAAACGATTTACATTGCACTGATGTAAAACGAAATAGAAAAAATATTGAAAAAAATACAAGTATAATCAATGATTGTCTAAATAAAAAAATATGCATTGAAGTTTGTTTGAAACGGTTATGTGCACATACATATTGGTACATAATATCACAATAATTATAAGAAGAAATTTATTATCAGATAAAGGATTTATTTTTGTCTTGTTTAATAATAATTTCATTTGTTTTGTTATTCCGTTTTTAATGAAATAAAATACCAGAGACTGTACTTTGAATGTGATATTCCAAGAATGTGTGTTTTGCGAATGTGATCTTTTATGATCATGATAATTTGAGAAAATGATGTTATAAGAATATGATGTTTTGCGAACATAATGTTTTGCGAATGTGGTATTTAACGAATGTGGTCTTTTGAGAATATGATATTTAGCGACGGAGGGATTTGGCGATCTGTTAATTTTGAGCAATTTCTAGAATATTTAAAATAAATATTTACAAAATTGATTTACTATAAATTAAGAGCAAACAGGAAAAAATGAAAATTTGCTTGTTAAACAATTGTAAACAATGTAAAACAGCTGATACCTAGCCCCGTCTATCATAAAGAACCCAATGTAGTGGAAAGGAAAAATAGAGACCTAAAAATTCATTGCCATCATGGTCAATGGCAAACATAATATCTGGCCCGAGACTTTACCTGCAATTCGTTTTGCTTTAAATTAAATGTGAAATTCTGTTCAAAAACCCATAAAAACCCGAATATCTCGAAAACCACTCTTCGCCCATACATTGGGGTGGTTCATTTTGTTGCTTTTGAGCTCTCCAATATGCATGTTCCGGATATACGTCGAATTACAAGTAACCCTGTATATTCTGTTGTTATAATATTAATTCAAATTTCAGTGAATTTATTGTAATATTTAAATATTTATACAGCACTTCTTCAGTAAGAAATGTTTAATTACAGGAGATTTTAATGTAGATTTACTGACATACAGTACTATCAAGACTGAATTTTTAAACATGCTGATTTCTTATAATTTTAGATATATATCTGACAAAATTACTTTTACTAGAAATGGTGCAAAAGCAAAAATGGAGTTAAAAACGGTGGTTAGCATTAGCAGTGCTTATTGCGCACTGAAGACTCTGCGAGACGAACTCACTATAGACCAGCTAAAAATATAAATAAACAGCGGTGTACTACGCATAATATGTAGAATCTAGATTTCGATATAGTATAAAGTATTGGGGTGGAAGCTATGACTACAATATAAATAAAGCTTTTGTGGCTCAAAAAAGAAGCATACGCACCATGGGTCGAATATCACCACGGGAATCATGTGTGTAACATTTTAGAAAGTTTCAAATTTTAACTGTGCCCTCAATATATTTTGTGCTCTTAGCGGACTGCATTAAAGATACATCTATTTATGAGGCTGATGAGGAAATGTTACTTCGCAAAAACACTAGGCGAAAGGACCTAAACGAATTTTAGCACCTGCCCTATACGTATCGTGCGTGTCATCAGACCGTGGGCCTATTCATTAAATTGCCGATTGAGTAGTAAATTATACAAATTCAAGAATGACATAAAAACATTGTTGCTGAATAAAGTGCTGTTACGTTACTATCTTGAAATTTTTTAGGTAGTTTATGACATTTATTTTATATATGACATATATTTAATGAATAAATATAATTAATAATTTTAAAACTAATTTTAAGGTACCTACCTACAATATTCGAATACAATGTATTATTGCATCATAGTGTTCAAAAGAAGTGCTTCTATCCGAAAAAACAATTTGTTATGATGAGCTGTGAAATGTTAAGGAGAACATGATCTTTTAAAATCGTCAAAAAAAATTCACGTCAGTTCTTTTTCACTCCGGACGGGCTATTTGGGCTATTTCAATTTGTAATAAAAAAAAAAAACTGAATAGCGTTTTCGCGCCAAAAAGTACTACAATCATTAAATGAGATTTTAAATTAAATATCTTTCATAATTCAGACGTTTACCAGATGCCAGAAGTGCAATTTTTTTTAAACAACCTACATAATTATATTGTAATTGTAGCTTTTATCAAACCATTTTAAAAGAGCATAATGTGCCAAGTTTCTTGTCAGCTTAGTATTAAATCTTCCGTGTGAACTGGTGGTAGGAAAACAATAGTCGATTTGAAAGAGCTTGTAATACTAATGCCAATTTGAATAAAATATTTGACATTGACATGTACAAAGTTAACATAAATTACGAGTATTACCTACACTTCTGATAAGAATTGTGTGTCCAAATATGAACCAGCGAAGGAAATTGATTTCATTCCTGAAGAAAATGACAACGAGAATCTCGACATTGTTCACCAACATTTGATTGGTCCATGAAACTTTTGGTCAACAATAATTGTTAACGCTAATTATTAGCGTTTTATCCAAAGGTATTTTAGTACCTACTTAATTTCTGTAAGTACCTAGATCTGTATTTTTCTTTTTTTTTTATATGAAATTATTGTTAAATGATAAAAAGGCCGTAACTGGTTGTATTTAGCCATTTCTTTTCCAAGTAGTCATTTTGATTTTTCTTTCCGAAATGGTAGTAGATTAATTACACAAAGAATTTATTACTGTGTGATGGGAGAAAGTGTCTGTGAACTATCTGTGAAGAACTACCTCCAGATTGGAAATACCCCGGGCTGACTACTACCACCTACTGGCTAATACTACCGGTTACCGCCTGAACATCGTCCACCTCGGCAAACGCCCGGACGGACCAAGGGGAGAGATCTCTGGTGAGCGAGGAAGAAGAAACTTTTAGTAGGATTTGTTCGATGGGTTTTTATTATCTTTTTATTGGAGAATGATTTGTTCTACACAAGAATGGCTTGGTGTGAAACTAAAGAGAAAATGTTGAACAATCATAACAGGGAATGGTTTTCAAAAGTTAAGGGAAAGATGGATGATAGAGATTACGTTGATGCATCCCCTGGATTTTTAATGGGCATTCTGAATGCTGGATCAACCACTATTGGACTTGTAGCAATCTGTGGAATTGACACCCCAAATACCATAATAAGATGTCTTAGGTCAAGTGATGATTCCATGTCGGTATTTGTTGCAAATAGCATCCCCAATTTAGCGAATCTTATTGGTACGGTCTATAGTGTTTACAGATTGTTTGGAATAAATCCGAGTAGGGAGAAAACTATATTGTTTCCAGAGACCTTCGGAGAATTTACTAGCTGGTTTCAAGATGGCGATTTTGTAGGACAGTATGGTGTGGAAACCAGCTCTTTAAAACCCATAGGGAAAAACCCGCAAGATGATTTTAACAATATACCATCCAATACATTGCAGCTCATGAGAACACACACTATAAATGTGCTTGGAGCAATCTCTAGATTAATCATAGGTATAAATAATGTTAGGAGACTGTGGAATACAAAAAAGACTCCTACTGCACTACAGAAAAAGATTGTTTCTGACAATGCGGTATTTCTAGCTGATGGAGGAATAAATCCGTGGGTCATAGAAAACACGGCCATGGATGAATCCGTGTTACGTTATAACAATTTGAGAACTCCTGAAGATAAGGAATATTTTTACAAAATCATGGATCCAGGAAATCCCTTTTCTGAACCTGCAGAAGAAACATTGTTGTACAGTAAAGATATCGGTATATTAATGGCAAGTGATGAAACCACACCAAGAAATGTCTTTTGCTATATAAGGAAAAGTAACAATACCAACAAAAGTGATCTCTCAAAGGCGGAAGCAGATCTTGAAAAAGCTAATCAAAATGCATTTGAGATTGCCACTTCAGTGGACCCTTCTTTTCTATTGACTATACCTTGTTCCAAAACTCCCTTAAATAAATATCTTGCTGTTGAAGCATATAATACGGCTAATTTTGGAGAAAACCAAGGATAAATTGGATCATAAACAAGTGGAAACTATGGAGAGAAGCATACAGAAAATGTTAATGGGAAGCTCTCAATATATAGGTGATGAAGGAATGGATGATGATTTTGATGATCTCTATTTTTCGAAAACATTAGTGTTCAGTCTGACCAAATATTTTGTGACCTAAGCGACCACTCTCGACCCACTTATTACTTATTTAAATAAATATTCTTGTTAAGCCTTCTTTAGAACTTTTTATTTTGACCGTTTTTCTTTCGCCATTTCTTCTACAAGTGGTAATTTTTGCGTGTCTGTGAATTACTGTGAATACCAACTCTCATAATAAATGTTTTGGAACAATGAATAACCAATAACTTTTCGCTAAAATTAGTCTTAAATAAGCACGTAAATGATGACGTGGTTGAAGAGGCAAAACAAAGCTGTTTGTCTGATTCGCCAATAATGCCCTGCAGACTCTTAACTAGGTACTCGAAAAGAACAAGTAATTAATGAAGACATGGCAGATGACATAAACAATAACCACGCCAATCATCAGTCCAGCTAGAACCATCTTTTTTTCTGTAATAAATGACGACAAACTCCTATATATATACTTGATTTATAGAATCTTGCTTTTTTGCGTTTAGGAGGGCTTAAAATAAAACGTGCAGATAATTAGGACAGATTGCTGACCTACCTATGTATGCATTAACTAGATATATTGTCGCGAACGAGCTAGAAGATTCTCGACGTCGCGTCACGCGTAGCTACTAGAATCACTTGTTTACATCTATTTATATATCGAGAAAAACAATTGATCAAAACAAGTGGGAGGTGCAAGAGACATTGATATTTAATGCCTATGCTAAAAGGAGCATATACAACACTGAAGGAGATGACGAACATCGAAGAACCGTGCACCTCTACGCGAGTTAAATCTGTCCCAGTACTAGAAGGACCACAAAAGAATGTTTTTTTTTTTATCTAATACTAATTGTAATTTTATTTAAATATGAAAATACCCAGTTTAAAGTATTTTGGTGTTATATTTAGATTATAAATTCGAAAGATATAAACAAAAAATCCCTAACTAATATTATAAATGAGAAAGTGAGTTTGTTCGTTTGTTTGTTTGTTATTCCTTCACGGCTTGACTAAGCAGCCGATCATTATGAAAATTTGCATACATATTGTTAGGGGTACAGAGCCCAACATAGGCTACTTTTTATCCCGTGAAAGTGAGTCGTTCCAATGGGAAAATATTTTTTCTACTATAGAGGGCGCTGTATCGGCCAACAGATGGCGCTACAAGTCGCGCTATGGGTTATTTTGCTGTCAAACGAGATCTATGTCATAAAATTAAAAGCGAGCGAAGCCGCGGGGAAAAGCTAGTATTTGATAAATGCTATCCAATAAAACTTATCTAACTTTAAAACTATCCAATTCAAAAAATCTATCCAATTAAAATAACTATCCAATTAAAATAACTATCCAATTAAAACACCTATCCAATTTTACAGCAATTCCAAGGAAGAAGAAAAGACAAAACACTGAAGATTTCTGTATGTTGGTTGGCTTATCACAATCTTCGAAATTGCCATTAATTAAATTTTCAGAAATGGAAAATTCAATTCTAATCTAAGAGTTTTGTCTTGTTTGTACAAGACAAAACTTTACCAAAACATCTTGAAAATGATGAAAATAACTATAGCATACACCAGTGCGCCTTTGTCCCTTTCCAGACATACAACCAACACACTAATCGATCATAACTTCCAGTATGTGTTTCAGTGATCCCAAGGAAATGTGGCTTATGATGCCGTCGCTATAATGAATAGAACCTTTCTAAACATTCAACTTATTCGGTTTCAATCAGAGGTTGAAACCCAAATAGACAATCGTATTAAGAGAGACAAAGTATTCGTATTCAACGAATACTTGTCTCGGAAAAATATTTTTATTTTAAAGAATCACCACCACTTATCACAATTACCTAAGTAATGCATTATGCACCCGACCAATAGAGAAATAATGCATGTTGTTTTAACATCGAGAAGGTAGGAAATTTCATTTTATAAGTAAATTTTTGTAAGCAGGTCGCATTGGAGGCGTTTGGGGGAGGCTTGGCCAGCAGTGGACTTCTTGTTGCTGAGATGATGATGATGATGAAGTAAATTTTAAACTTTAGACATTTTATGTAGTGTCCGGTTTTGTGAACTATAAATAAAAATCTGTGTCAATCTGAGAAAACGACCCAGGGGAAGAATTCCGATTAGTGAACTACTCGGGCAAAAAACTAATGCTTGAACAACCGCAAGTGTTTCAGAAGCCCTATTCACAGGGAATCAGCAACAGCACATCAATCAATCTTAAAATCAATCAATTGGACTAGTTTTTTTTTTCTAAGAGAGTACAGTTCTTAGGTAATCATTGCCCGTTAAAAAGTTACGGACTTTCTAATTGTTTACTTCAGAAAAAAAAAGTGTATCAAGACCGTGAAATCCCAAAATTTTAATAAAAAAATCATTTCTTGGAAATGGGTGAGAACCGATTTTTTTTCCTAGCGGGTGTGGGTAGGTCCTAAGGTCAACTTCCTAAAAAAAAATTATATCCATCAGGCTTGGACCACCCTGTATAAGCACTAGCTGCTGCCCGCGGTGAAGAAGTAACAAACAAACACACAAACTTTCGCCTTTGAAATACTAGCAGCTGCCCGCGGTGTTACCCGCGTTTAATTTTATACACAGCAACGCCATCTATATCCGACTTTTGACCAAATCCTATGGGAATCGCGTACTTTTCGGGATAAAAAGTACCCAGTGTTAAACCAAGGTATCGGCTACCTATAATATACCAAATATCATAGAAATTGGCCCAGCCCTTTAAGCGTGAAGAAGTAACAAACATACACACAAATTTTCGCCTTTGAAATACTAGCCGCTGCCCGCGGTGTTACCCGCGTTTAATTTTATACACAGCAGCGCCATCTATATCCGACTTTTGACCAAATCCCATGGGAATCGCGTACTTTTCGGGATAAAAAGTACCCTGTGTTAAACCAAGGTATCGGCTACCTATAATATACCAAATATCATAGTAATTGGCCCAGTCGTTTAAGCGTGAAGAAGTAACAAACTTACACACAAACTTTCGCCTTAAAATTACTAGCTGCTGCCCGCGGTGTTACTACGCGTTTAATTTTATGCTCATCAGCGCCATCTATATCTGATTTTTGACCAAGTCCTACGGGAATCGCCTGCTTTACGGGATAAAAAGTACCTTATGTGTTAATCCAAGGTTCTCCATCAAGGCTACCTACATACCAAATATCATAAAAATTGTCCCAGCTATTTGAGTTTTGTTACCACAAACATACACACAAATCGCCTTTATAATATAAGTTGGAAGTCCCGCGCCTAATTAGGCATATAAATTATCCTTAACTGTTATGCCCGCCTCGATTATTTCGACTACGAAAGTTGGCGGATCTGAGCGCAGCCTTTCAATCGTGTTGTACGTTACTCGTCGAATCTTCAACAGCTGATTCCAAACTGGCGTAGGACACTTCGTAACAGGCTGTAACATCTAATATTTAATATTAAAATCCTATGCTAACTATTAAAATGAAAATTCATGTGGATAAATATAAAATATGCTAGTCTTTCAGTTAAAAACAGCTCGGCAAATTTGCTTCAAAGCTACACAAGTAGCTTACTAGCTTATATACATAGCACTGTAGTCACTGGACTACTTTTTATCCTGGGCATCACACCAGCCGGGCTAACATGACATGCATTGCATGAAAATTTTCTCGCTCCGCTCTGCCAATAGCGTATCTCGGTTATGTCTACTGTAGACAAAACAGGCATTGCTATTGGCGAAGAAGCTTTGTCGCGTGCGAGAAACTATCTCGAGTGTAAGCATGTTAGGCCCGCAGGGAAGTTTACAACGGATATGCAGATGAAATCTTGGGTGTCCGTAAATTATTATGAAATCCAGCTTATTAAGTTACTTACTTGTGTTTTAAGTTACAATATTCATTGTGTAGGTACCTACATAATGTTTTATGATAGGTCTTTCTATTGTAAAATTGGTGATGTAGAATTTCGTAAAGCAACCCGAACTTTCTGACAACCCGCTGTTTTGCTGTGTATTTATTACACATATTGCGTTATTCGTATTAACCTACCTTTTTTTTATCGGTTCCCCATCTTATCTTTTGAGACTGCCAAACTAATACAGCAAACTACAAACTTAACTCTTCGTAAGTTAGAGTGATAGAACAACAGGATTTTATACAAACTTTAGATTCCTTGACACAATTTAAGGCATTAATTCTGATAGTGTAGCCGGCGCTGTCATCCAACACTACATTAAATTTGGCTCGGCAAATGAAGAAGCGACACTCCAGAACCTTAAATTTAAAAATAAATATACGTTGAAATGGAATTTAAGATCAAAAAAATGTGGAATAAATCGCTATGAATGCTGAACCAGATCCTTCCACCAAAAAGGACATTTCTGTCACCGCAAAAAAAAAAGGCGCAATTCTCATAGAATTGCGTGCTCCTTCTGAAAAGCTTATTATAATAAATGCGTATAAATACATTTATAAGACATGGCCCAAAGATCTATCTATAACTGATTACGTAAAGCAAACTGCTGAGACCATTGGTATTTCGACAGCAACGGTTCGCAGAATAGTTACAGAAAATAAAACTAGTGACGAATTTTGAACACCAAAAAAACTTAGCCCGAAAAAAAATATTATCAAAAAGCTTGATGTTATCACTTATTCAGCCATAAGACAAAAAATACACGGCTTTTTCTTTAGAAATGAGGCCTACAATTAAAAAGGTGGGTAATAGTTTTCTATTTTAACAATATCTATGAACCATTGTTCGTTAAAAGATTGATCTTTGCTCACTATGATTAGTGCTTAAACAAATAAATTTAAAATAATAATACTACCCGTAGGCGCCTTGTTCTCTGACCGACCGGCAAGACATTACATTGTGAAGAAAACCTTATTTACGAAAGATAAAACAATATCGCAGGGAAGGAAAGTTTATATATTACCAGGACGAAACTTGGATTAACAAAGGTAATTTATTTAACCTATTTTTATCCAGGTTTTAAATAAATAACGTCCTAATAGCACCACTCTATGTTCCTGCGCTATAAATTAAAAAAAACTACACTGACAGGAGTAAACATTGAGTGGATTTTTTTTTTTTAAGTTTCGTTAAGGAAAATTAAAGATAATCACCAAAACGCTACATTTAAGACTCATTTCCATATTTTCCTGGGCAATTTCATAATCTTTGGGAAGGAAAGTTTCAAAACTCTTCATCTGTCGATAAAGACCCATCCATAGTAACAGCTCCACTTTACCGACAACGCACTTACACGTGGTGGGTGTATTTAAATGACTTCGACATTTCAGAGGCTAGAACAATACAAATAAATTTAAAGTATGTCAAATTTCCTAATTCTATTGGGGAAAATTGAAATTTTGGTCAGATATGAACTGACCCATTAAAAAAAGACAAAATCAGATAATGAAAACAATAAAAAGACAAAAACCGAAAACTCTGGCGTAAATATTATGGTGGACAGAAACTCATTATAAAAGAAAATATATCATGTACTCTTAATTTTACCAACATCAATTTCTATGACCGTTTTCTCCAACGCCTCCTAGCGGTAGGAATAAGAACAACCTTACAACGTCAAATGTCAAAATGTGAGTGAGCAAAGAGAAAGTAGTTTGTAGTTCCACTTACCGTACATAGATGGTTTAGAAAAATAAAATACTCCAACGCCTCCTAGCAGTAGGAATAAGAATAACCTTATGTCGTCAAATGTCATACAAAAATTGTTCCAGTTAGTTTATTCCTAATGCTAAGAGGCGTTGGTAAACACGGGCATATATCTTTCAAAATTGTCTTTATTTCTAAAGCAATATGTATACACATGTACCGAATCGAAAAGAAATTCGAAAAAGAATAGAAGTGAACTTAACATTGGCCACCTACACCTATAAATTAGCGCCATCTATACTATGTTACGATAACTAAAAATGTGAGTTAGAAAGAGCAAAGAGAAATTAGTTTGTAGTTCCACTTACCATACATAGATGGCACTAAACATTACTCTTTAGAAAAATATTTTAAAGAAATATTTTCCTAAAATAAACAGGAAAATGAGTCCAACATTTTTGTTAATATTTTTATGATAAACTACATGTTTATAAACATAGCTACATAAATGCATGCAGGATTCGAACCCAGATATATGTTAAATTCTCCCAGGATTTACTAATCAATTGGGATTAGGTTTAACCTAAACACCATCCCCTCTCAAAGTATTGGCATGACGCACCAATGGGTTTTTGGTGAGAGAGAGGTACTGAAACCTGCCCTGTTCATTTTCTCCTCATTTCTTCGTGTTAAAGGCCGTCTCAGGCCCAGGGACTTTCCTGGTGTTTCTGTGCTCTATGTGCAGTGGTGATCACTAATCATCAAGTGACATAAAGAGGTCTACTCAAACATATTATTAATTGATTAAGTTTCAATTAAGTTTATATACTAACCCTCAAATATAAGGTTTGTATCTGACCACAATTCCTTCCATTCTGCTCGGAT
Organism: Endotricha flammealis; assembly: GCA_905163395.2. NCBI lineage: Eukaryota > Metazoa > Arthropoda > Insecta > Lepidoptera > Pyralidae > Endotricha > Endotricha flammealis. Next base: position 4,124,810 of record LR990852.1, on the reverse strand, counting down.
ATCACAGAGTAAATCACATCAGAAGGTGATATCTTGCAATAAGCTATTCTTGTGTTGCCGCTGAGCAGCAACACTACAATATCTGGCCAGCATTCAGGAAACTGTAAAGTAGACATTTTAGATTAATACTACATAATTTACATAGTGCCACCTAAAGTAAGATATGTTTAAAATGCTTGTGTTATGGGTACCAGACAATGGATATATTATTGTAATATACTTATAATACATAGAAACCACCCAGACTAGGAAACAAACACAAATGCCATCACATAGAATATGTTTGCTCCAAGCAGGAATCGAACCTGCATCCACTGATGCTGAAGGTAGGATCTCTACCAATGTACCACCGGGCTGTCAGCCATCATTATTGAATGTTATTACAAAGTGCGTAGGGACTGTTTGATCTATAGCACATCTTTAATTTCTTTTCTTTATGAATTTCTTATAGTAACAAATGAATGGGTTTATAGCATGTTAAACCACCATAAAATATTACAAATAGGTACTTCATGCTTTTATGTAATTGTTTGTAAATAGATCTCATTACAATACTTGAATAATAACTTTATACCACCTGTTGTACTATTTTATTGTTATATTTTTTTTGGTGCAATAAGGAATATTGTATTGAATAATTTCTCAAACAGAAATTGTTTTCACACCTTATTACTGCAGCATAAGGTTCGATTTACTAGTAATATTATATAATTGAAGGGTGAACCATTCTGAAATTGCTAAGCCACTGTTATTTCTTAGATTTCTATTACAGGATTAATAAAAGTACCTATCTTATTATTTAGGTTGGAATAAAAATTATTTATTAAAAACTTTATGCATAAGTTCATACAATCTAAATAGACTCCATACAAAAAAAAATCTCCATGTTAGTTCAGATTAAAGGTCCAGTGAACTATACTCCATGCTAACATTGTAAATGTTTGTCCAATTATGTTGAAGGGATTTCCATAAGTGAATAGGCTACAATTTTTTATGATAGTTTACCATGGGAAAATATACAAGTTAGTGCCTTCCCCTTGACAGACATAGGTTTTCTCTTTCTTTACTTTCCAATTAGAAACAACAAGAGATTTCAATTTGTGCACCTCACTATTACAAAGTGTGGTTTGGTTAAATTTTTACATAATAAACATTGCACATGGCCTATTATGTCCAGCAGTGGACTTCTTGTGGCTGATATGATGAGACATTGCACACTAAATACGGTCACAGAGGAAAACCAGGTAACAAAATGTAACTTTACCTTGAAAATTATCCACCTCAAGTTGTCAATGTAGTCCCTCGACTCTGCCAGCAAAGTCTTAACAGACTTCCTAGTCGCAGTCTGATCAATCGTCATTTCAGAACATAATTTAATTTGCTTGCCTATCTGCATGTATATTTTTTTCTAAAAACAAAGTGACTGTTCAAATGCAAACACATGGATAGAAAATGAGGAGGCGCAGTTTTCTTGAGAAACTAAAAGTCATGGACCTATTAATAATAGGTAATTAGGTAGGTATGGTCACGGAGTTGTATTTTTCACGTTATGCGCTCAGACCAAATATTTGGTCTGAGGTTATGCGTTAGAAAGAGGGAAGAGTTGGATGGAGTACATGGCACAGTACCTAAATCTCAACCTAAATATACTTAGATATTTACTGATTTACTGTGCTTTGGGGCACTATGAGACGCCTGAAAATTATTATATCAATGTCTTTTTGTAATAACAATACAGAAAATCAAATTAATACGTAAAAAAAACTGTATCTAACGTAGTAAGTAGGTAGGTAATGTACACTGACTAAAAGAAAATTTGTTGGACGCGACGCCATATTTTTTCACATTGAAAACAAAACTACAATACTTGAGAATTTTAATCGGTCGTCTTTTGTTATATGTAATAAACTTAAAAGGAAACATTGACTTTGCTATAAGTAAATAAATATGTACATACTATCTCACACAAAATAAATAAAAAAATTACCAAACTCAAAATCACCAGTTCGCTTCGCTTCGGCAGCGGTACGGGGCGGTACCTAGCAAAGAGTATATAATCACTACGTTTTAAGAGTCGGGACTTCATACAAGCTTTTTGACTTGTTTTTGACAGTCAATTCACGCTAAGATCTCGTGCCAACGTACCAACAACAGAGGCACAAAAAAAAGTAATGCCAACATTCTACAAAAGCATACTAGAGATGTGGTACGTTACAGTACAGAATGTATCGATATCGATAAAAAAAGCGTGGCGTGGGTACCTTGCAGACAGGTTTTCTTTAACATACAAAAGGAAAATAAAAATCTCTTTACTTAGTTTGGAAATATTGAGTATTATTCAAAATTCAAATACCTACCTAATAATTATTATTATACAATTTATATCATAACAAAAACGAATAAAGTTACGTTTACAATGTTAGAATTATTTTTTTTGTCATTTTCTAATCTGGTATTCTAGGCGGAGTCTTCAGATGTTGTTAGCTGATCGATCGACACACGTTTTTGCACTGTTCTGTGAGCGAAGGCATTCATAATCTGAAATAATAAATAAATAGAGATTACTGTTATTAACGTTTGAGTACACACTAATTCAAAAGAGATGAGGGGTATTCAAGTGTTTCTGAAAGAAATCAGCTTATTGAAATGACGTTGATGTGGCTGATTAAATATCATAAATTCAAATTATTATAGTTTACCGCTTACCATGGCGGAGTATGGGCAATGCTTGCTCAGGGCTGGTGATTGCCCAGTCGACGTGTAGCGGGAGCGATGGCGATGTGCTCGACCGCCACAAAGGGAAGATCTTCCGGCCAGGGTGGGCGTTATGCCTGGGGAACCGCGGCTCCGACAATGTATGTGTCGGAGGTTGTATTGTATATATATCTCCATATCGTAGAAACTTCGATAACGTGATTCATGATTCTAAGTGGCGCCGTCATGTGTTCGCATTGTGAACTTTTTCTTCACTCTGTGGTTCTTCTGAATGGCGATAGGTGTCGCCACAGACGTCACATCATTGCTTGCATCTGCAATAGATAAATTTGTAAAATATATACCTACAGGGTGTAATCGTTAAGGGTCAATTCATACTACAGCAGAGTCGAGTCGAGAAGCTCATCGAAGCATCAAATTTCCACGGTTTAACATTGTAGTGAGGGTCATTAGTTGCCATTGCCAGTTTAATTCGCGCGAATGCACGCGCTGTCGCGCGAATGCACGCGCTGTTGCGCGAATTTCCAATTAGCATCGGTCAAAAAGATGACTCTACTGTAGTATGAATTCAGACTCGGTCGCCCAGTTACTGTTATGATTAAAATAATAAAACTTCATTTAACATGAACAATCTAATAATGAATTAAACAAATGCAGCCGCAAATATCTCATTTACATTTTATACCCAAATTTACGAAAAAAATTTTTTTATCGATAATTTGGTACGTAGTAAGAACATCCCTATGGCGCACATGATTTTTGGTTATGAATTCTAAGGCAAAGTATTAAAGAGACCAGAACTTCTTCCTAATTACTTAACATCAATATAATAACATGAAAAACTACTTACCGCTTCTCATCTAGTGGGAATTGAGCCAGGAATACACGCTTTTGATTAATTTCCTACCCGATTTTATCCCACATATTTCACAGGTTTGTAATGCATTTTGCTGTTATGCACGTAAATTATAATAAACCGGTATGCACTTAGTTATATGGGTAGACTCCGAAAACACTAAATACGCACGTGACGTGCAGTAAAATTAGCTAAAACTCACACTAAAACTACGCGTTGTTTACAAATATTCAAGACTGCCCGTCACCATTTTGACTAACAGCAGGGCGAGACAAGGAAGGTTAGACAGGAAGTAAGAGACAAAACATGTCGCCATTAAAATTAGCGTAAACTCCATATATATTTTTTGCAGTACTGAGTTTCGCCAGCCTGGTACCTAGCTAGCTAGCCAACCAAGCCGTGGTAGTCGGATCAGATAAAGCGGAAAGCGGAAGTCCAAAGAAAAAAAGAAAACTAAAGCCCGATTTACACTGCAACAATGTTCAACAAACAAGAACAGGTTGTCAAAATTGAAAAAAAAAAGTTCAAATCGATTCTTTAATCACTCAATCAGATTATTTTTCCGATTTTACTGAAAGCATTTTAAAAATTATTATTTCCTGTTGGAGTTTATTAAACACAAAATACCTACTTAGAATTTAAACCGTCGTCGTTCTTCTGTCTGTGGTTCTTCCAAAAATAAAAAAGAACACGACGGTAGCGGAAGTACTATAGGTACCTACTCTGCCCTCAGTGTCATGTTTGTACCATCAATGGTACCATGGTACTGTTCAATGGTACTGGTGGTCCGTGGTCCGGCGGGTCTTTGACGAAGTTGAAAAAATTTTGTGTCGGAGTTTATGAAACACAAAATACTTAAAATTCAAACCGTCGTCGTTCGCACAAAAATAAAAAAGAACACCGTGGTAGCGAAGTGCTAACTAAACTCTCTCGTCTTTGACAAAGTTGAAAAAAAACAGTTGAACGAAAAATAGAAAAAAGTTCCATTTTATTTGTTTAACAACTTTATAACTTGCAACTTGTTAATAAGTCTGTGCTTACATGCAATGCAATTAATCACTTAAAATATTTAAAAATTTAGTTAATAAAAATAATAATAATTAAGACCCGAGTTCACCAACTGATGTTTAAATTTTAAACAGATGTTTAGACCCTAACCGGCTGTTTAACCAAATTTTGCTGTTCACCGTGCACTAAACATTGGTTAAGGGCCGCTTGCCGCTTTAAATATTGTTTAAAATCAATGTAAACATATTTAGTCTGTTAAATAAAATTAGCGTCTTGCACTACAAAACTTTAGGCGCTAATCACGTTTAACGAACTGTCAAAGTTAAATACCCAAAGATGGCTATTTAACGTCGCTAATTATGTTTAGTGCTTTGCATCGCTGTCATAATTTGAGGTTAAAGAAATAATTGAAATTTTTGAAGATGGATTTGTGGGAATTGTATTCTGACGACGATGAGGAGATTTTAGAATATATCACTAGACCGATGGAATTGTTTGAGAGAACTGATATAATTAAAAATATTCTGACGACAAATTCTTCAGAAGATTTAGAGCTGGTTCAGACACGGACCGCGCGGATCTTATTTACATTAGCGCCCATCATTCGTTCATACATGTCCGCGCGGATTGGAAAATGAATCCGCGCGGTCTCCGCTCGGATCTATATACTTGACGTACCTAGAGCGCGTTCATTTTCTCCGCGGAAACGGCGCGTGGACGGTGACAATGGATCGCTTCGACACCGAACTATTCATTGATGAGGTGGAAAAAAGACCTACATTGTGGAACATCCAATGTCCAGACTATTCTAATAAAATTATTAATCGTCAATCTCTAGTAATGGAAGAATTTTGGTTCAAACCTTCTTAATTTTGGATATAAGTCTGAAAGTGACCATGGGTGAGCCGATCACGTAATATTGGATGCACCCAATACTGCCGTTTCTTCTTTCTTTTTTAGTGCGGAGCAATAAGTACACACATATTGCTTCCTCGACTTACATGATTAGACTGTCACTCTACTTACACACAGTCAGACACTCCGCACTTACTTACTTACAGACAGTCCGCAAATACCACCCGCGCCTGTCTGAACACTTGCATTTGGAAATGCGCGGATGCAAACCGCGCGGAATCCGCCGAGTCTGAACCAGCTCTTAGTCTCACGAAAGAATAAACGAAAAAATATGCCATTGACTGACACTGACAGACAGCTAGGCGGCGGTTGCGTTTTTTCTTTTTTCTAACGCTTACCCCATTTCACGCATAATTTTTTCAAGAAACGTAACTATTCTGTCTAAAATCAAGTGTAGAGCGCACGTTGCTCCTTAACTACGATTAGCTAAATTATCACGCCAACGGACATGAGCAAGACATCTTTAATTCTATTTAGGCTAAACACATTTAGCAAGATAAACGTATATAACTAAATTCTATTTAGAACCAAATGTAAAGCAAGCCGCCCTTAGGCTCGAGTTCGCCAACTACAACATAACCAATGTTTACGTAACCGCACGGTTATATTTTAATCGTTGTATAAACAAGCTGCTTTTTTTTATGTTCTCCGTTCAATTTTATCTAGCGGTTAACCAAACGTTTTTGAATTAATTTTGTTGGATGTTTTTTGCTGTTCACCGTGCACTAAACATTGGTTAAGTGTCGTAACCGTCTGTTTAACTTATTTGACGGAATGGACGTAGTTTAAACGTCGGTTATTTGAGTGACGTGACCTGACGTGAGTTGTATTTCACTATATCACTGAATTTATTGAGTGCACAGCCTAGATTACACCATCTCATCACTATTAACAAAGTCACAACAGTAGGATAGGCATATTCAAAGTATTTCAAACATAAAACGATCAACAAACATGGATATAAAGTAACATGTAGGTAAATATTTAGAAACTGGATGTGGCATCATGCATCGTTGAGCTGTTATTATAATTTTAATAATTATGATATTTATGTAATGACAGTATAATATATTTGCATATAATGTAAGTAAGTATTCATATTATTTACGTAGTGATTTAAAATTTAAATAAAACTAAAATACATTTTAGTTTTATTTATATTTAAAATATTTATTTACATTCATTTATACATATAAACGTAGTGCAGCGTAGACTTTTTATTTTCTACTAAATCTCGGTGCTTTAAAACCCATCTCCATAACTGATGCTTTTATATTACATATGTATGTAATATGTTATTAAATTATGTATTACAATATTACAAAAATAACTTCGAGGTGAAAAATGAGGTAAAATAAAAATAAAAATATCTGGCCACATCAAGCGAAACTAAATCTATGGGCCACATTTTGACTATTGACTGCTGACTGATTAGACTTTGACAATAGAAAAAGGATGTTTAATAAGAAAGACGTTCCCATTACGGACATGGCATTACCTTAACAGATTTTGAATTTTGTAGTATAATAACAAAACCATACCATTTATAGATGCCGTTCGGGTAAAGACAAAAGTATGGAGGTACACTGCCATCTTTACAAAGTAGTATTAAACTATTCATTCTTTTTCGGCTCATTCATTCAAAAACGTTTGATTAGTTAATCGCCAGATAAAATTGAACGGAGAACATAAAAATAAACGCAGCTTGTTTATACAACGATTAAAATATAACCGGGCGGTTACGTAAACATTGGTTATGTTGTAGTTGGCGAACTCGGGCCTAAATGACCTAAGGCTGATTTACACGTACCTAATGTCATACATAAGTAGTAAGTATTATTACATTATACAATACCTAATAATTACCTACCAATTCGTCCTTTTGCAACTGCAACCGCTTCTGGTCTAGGTCGGTGTACGTCTGCTGCCAATTGTCACCCTGTGTGCCATCTTGGCAGTACTGTATTATGTCAAGAAATTTCAGTATAGACCCAGATGCGACGTCTGTTGCTTTACAGAAATCGTCAAGAAGTTGAGACAAATGTGTATAGTTGAATGATTTTAATCTTGTCTCTATTTCTGTCAAATGTGATTCCTAAAAACATCACAATAGATAGGTATTTATACTAGTCGCCAACACGGCTGGCTCGCGCAGCGTAACACAAAATTAGAAACACATACCTATTGCCTACCCACTGAGTGCATAATTGGTGCATGACGACAATCGATTTTCAATCGATTTTTAATCTATTGTCGACGATCGACGATATATTCGAATCGCATGGTAGACAATCTTTAGCGTACCGTAAAACGTGGCAGCTTTGCCGTCTGGGTCTGGCTTTGCCCTAGCCGCCATTTTTCAATAAACACAATATTTTAAAAAAAGTTGTTGTGTTAATGCTTTATTTTAGTCTATGGTAGCAAATTGACTATCTTCATGGCAACACTGAGTAACGCATTGTCTCCTACCAAATACTATAGAAGACTGGCGGAAACACACTACCGTGTCGGGGCCTGTCGTGTCGCGCTCTGTCGCTGTCGTGACGGTGGGTGTGCACACTTACGTGTCGTGTCGGGGCGCGCTTCTGTTCAGAAATGAACGAAATAAACGCCAGACGTTTATTTCTTTCATTTCTGAACAGAAGCTCGCATTGTTTGCCTTTGTCTGGGTGTTTTCTATAATGTATAATGGTATTTATTTACAAAAAAAAGTATTTAAGTATATTTATCAGGAATCTAGTACCTAGTAACTCATTATCACGCTGCAAAAATAAATTTAAAAAAAAAGCGTCCACTTGTTCGCGCCAGGAGCCGCGCGCGGGTATAGAAACACATTTGCAGGGCGTGTCGTGTCGCGTCATAACCCCCACCACCGCCGTGGCGCAATCGGCGGCCAGCAGTCCGCGCCACGACAGAGCGAGTCACGACACGACACGCCCTACAAATGTGCTCCTAACCATATAAAATGTATGAACGCGATATGCTTCTGGCGCGACACGACAGGCCCCGACACGGTAGTGTGTTTCCGCCATAATACCCACAGCTTCGGAAGATTTCTGGCAAGACGCGACACTAGCGCCCCTACGGCATGAGGGCGGCATGAGGTGAACGATTTCAAAACTTTTGTATGCAAAATGTTATAGCGCCCCTAGCGGCATGAGGTGAACTGTGCGTTTTGTATGCAAAATGTTATAGCGCCCCTAGCGGCTTAAGGTGAACGGAGGTTGCCAAGTCATTGTATGAGAAACGTCAAGAGCTGTGGGTATTACTCGTCTATAGTATTTGCTCCTACCTACTTCACTTTCACTTCAGTTGCTTGTCAGACGCAGTCAAAGATAGCCCTTTATATCGCGTTCAAAAATCGTCGCAAAAAACTTTCCCTACAACTCGTAGTTCCCGTCGCAGCAGGTACGTATTGTTCTAACCAGTGTTTGTTTATAGTGAATGGACATAATAGGTTCAAAATACAACGAAAAATCTCTCTCCTGACCAAAAATATGGCAGTGGGCAATGTCACCCGAGGTTTATAATACGCCATTGGCGACTTTGCCCACCAAAATGCTGACGTTAGGGCTGTCACCTCGGCATTTTATTACCCGACTGCGCAACGCAAAGGACGGTAATGTGTTTGAGAGCACAATAAAAAAATATAAACAATTAAAATAATAATTAGAGCAAGTTATAGTTTCTCATAAAACACTGTGTGGTGTACTAAATAAAAGAGAACCAGAGGTTATATGGAAATTTAAGCATAAATAAAATTAAAATTAAAAAAAAACATTTATTTTGCAAGTAGATTTACAGGGAATACTTTTGTGATCTGATTAAAGTTAGTTTTTTCAAATGTTTTATTATTTTATATACAGTTATAAAATAAATTGTGACATCCCTAGTTCATTGTGTTGTTTGTATGAAAAAAGTTCTAGAAGGCCTTTGTGACTTTGCCCGTCTAATTTGTGGCAAATTCTCTATGGTTAGACATTTTGTAAACTGATGTCATGTGGCATTGCCCCATGTTTTAGCAGAGCCCTTAGTACAGTGATCATAAGGTTGATAATATCGGCATTACATACAAATAATGAGTAGTGGGCAAATTTACCAAAAGTTTCAAACTTTTGGCCCACCTTCTAATTTGGCTTATTCCCGATTAATTATGGACTTTGATGAATTTTTCTTTTAATTAATGCAAAGAAAAGTATCTCAACTATTGGGTGCTGTAACAACAATATCTAATATATTAATATTTTTGAAAATAATTGAAATGATAACGTAGACCCCAAAAAAATTAGGCAAAGTTGCCACGTTTTACGGTACGTTTTTTTTAATCACACACAATTTCACACAGTGCTCCCAAAGTAAGCTAGGCTAGCTTTTGTTATGGTTTATGCCAGATAATGGGTGTGTTATTGTAAATATACTTAAGTACAGTCACCTCCAAAAATATGTAATCACTTGTCACTTTCGTATATCATTTGAATTACTTAAGACATTTGAGTGAACATGTCAACAATGTTATAGTGACAAGGTACTAAAGTGGTTACATTATTTACGGAGGTGACCTACTTATTTATATGTATAAATAAGTAGGTACATAGAAAACGCTCAGACTCGTGACAAACAAAATGTCTGTGGTTGCGGAAGCATAACCAGTTCCCGCAATCGCCACTGTGAAGGCAGAGAAGGTGGCAAACAGTCAGGTTTTTAGTCGGTGTATGCCCCTCATTGGCTAGAGAGGTGTAAGTAAATTTATCAGCAATCTAGTACCCATAGTACAAACTTAGTTGCTTAGTTTCGGTGGGACTAGATGGCGTTGTGTGATTCGTCCTAGAATATTTATTTAGTCGACCTCCCTGGCGTAATGGCTACCATGCCAGCCCGCTACTCAGGAGGTCCCGGGTTCGAATCCCGGTCGGGTCATGATGAAAAACGAACTTATTCTGATTGGCCTGGGTCTTTGATGTTATCTATATTATGTATTTGTTATAAAGTAAGTAAGTATATTATCGTTGTGTTGTGTTAGGATCCCATAACACAAGTCTCGAACTTACTTTGGGACTAGCTGAATCTGTGTGATTTGTCCCTATATATTTAAATATATTTTATTTATTTAAGCAGTGAACTATCGATCGGAAACTAATACATACCAGTCCATGGATGATTCGATGCACCATATTGTTCCTGTACATTTGAAATGTTGCATCTGGCAATCTGACCGCGAGTTGTAGAACTGGATATGCGGTGGGAAAGTCCACATATCCGTAACAAGAGGGTTTACTTTTAGCCAAACCTAGTTGACCAGTGTAGTAAAGTTTGCGTGATTCTAAAAATATTACCTAAATTACAACTCAAACTCAAAATGGCGTAATGGTTGCCACGCCAGACCGCCACCCAGGAGGTCCCGGGTTCGAATCCCGGTCGGCCTCGGGTCTTGGATGTTTATACTATTATATAATATAATTATTGTTATAAAATATAGTTTCTTTGAGTAAGCCCCTTCGCACACAAGGCGACGCAAGTCTCCGATACTCGGCGATTTTAGCATCCAACGACGCGAGTGTACGTACGAACCTCAATGGACTTGTATGGCGGTAGTCGCTTTGGATACTAAAATCGCCGAGTATCAGAGACTTGCGTCGCGTTGTGTGCGAAGGGGCTTAGTATCCCATTACACAAGTTTCGAACTTACTTTGGGGCTATGGGCTAGCTCAACCTGTGTGATTTGTCCCTATATATATTTTTTTCAAATAGGCCTGCTACAAACTTTTTCGAATCGTTCCAAATTTTTCTTACCACCCATTCTGAAGGCAGATTGTACTGTGGTAATTAGGTAAATGATACACGCTACGATTTTCAAGCCTATCAATCCATCCATCTATCCATCATCGATGCGAAACTTAGATAAACAATAAGGGCGTTTACTACGAAACCCAAAAAAGGCTTATGAGCGAATATCGCGTTGTGATTTTTCATCGATACCGCGGGCGCCGAGAACTCGAGTGCGCGCGTTTAGCAAAGACAGTATTTGGATTTTGGATAGGTCTAAAAATTCCTCTTGCGGGTGCGGGTGACAAAATGGAATGACCAAAAAGTTGGACGGTAGGTGATTCCTTTCCTTATAGGAAACAGCTAGCACCAGTGAGGACTATTACATGATTAAGAAATAGATAAGCACTCACTTATTTCACTTATCGCCTTCGAAAATTCTGAAACAATTTTTCAGAAAGATAAATCCGTGAATAGTGCAGTAGTTGTGGTATAAACAATCACCCTCTTTAATGGGCAATTGTATTTTGATTTTTTTATACCACTAAGGAGGCAAACAAGCATACGGCCCGCCTGATGGTAAGCAGTCACCGTAGCCTGTGAACGCTTGCAATACCGGGGGTATCTATCACCCGTGTTGCCGACTCTGTAAAAAGTGGAGCTCTGGAGATCTTACTCACCGTAGGAACACAACATGGCCGAGGCCAATGCTATTTCTCTACGATCTTCTGTAAGGTAGAGGTCTTTCCCCAGACGGGCTGCTCCGATTTGAGCGGATTATCTGCTAAGCCCTACCTCTCTTAAATATATAGATCTGTATAGAGGGCGTAGTGGTGGGTGAAGGCGTATAGGGGGCGTCCGCAGGACCTTCATGTAGGTAGACGAACCATTACATTAAATAAATCTTTATTGTTAGAGATCATACTAATAATTATAAATGAGAAAGTGAGTTTGTTTGTTTGCTATTCCTTCACGGCTTGACTAATCAGCCGATCATTATGAAAATTTGTAAATATATTAGGGGTAAGTACAGAGCCCAACATAGGCTACTTTTTATCCCGTGAAAGTATGTCGTTCCAATGGTTTTTTTTTCCTATAGAGGGTGCTGTAAGGGATGGGCTATCGGCCAACAGATGGCGCCACAAGTCGCGCTATGCGTTGTTTTGTTGTCAGACGAGTTCTATGTCATAAAAATTTACCGCGAGCTTAGCCGCGGGGAAAAGCTACTTATTTATATATTTCCTGTTATATTGTATCCCTGTAATATTGTATCGGCCCTGGTCAACCCTTTCCTTTGCTGACTGTACCTACCGTTATCATTTCCATTGTCAGTTGACACTTCACCCATTGTTATTGCAACACCGCACGACTTCGACACCACACGCCGATCCACCATGGAAATTTCCAAAATGGGGCAATAAACTATAAAATCCTCCATCATCCACATGTTGTCCTGCAAAGATTTAAGTTATACATGTACAACTTAGGGCCGATTGTTTGATCAGTAGTAAGTATACTAATGGTTAAAATTCGTTGAAAAAACTCACTGTTTGTTAAAAATTTCTACGAATTTTAACCATTAATACCACTGATCAAACAATCGGCCCTTAATCTAGCTTTATGTATGTATATAGCTAATCTAGCCATATGTATATAGCTAGATACATGGGCGGGGTCTCTACCGACGTACTGCTATGTGACTTCGACAACCCATGCGGAATATAATTACTGCTTCAGTTCATTATATCTATTTATTAAAAATAATATCTATTGTATATAAATCCGAAATTTTGAATTTCCGAATTTAGAAGCATCCATCACGACTAACTAGGGTCCAGTTTGGTTATTAAGCTGCTTAAGTATTTATCCACTTGCCTATCATCATTCTTATAGGTATAGGTATCCCAAGTTGGTGACTATGTTTGTTACTTCTTCACGCTCAAATGGCTAGGCCAATTTTTATGATATTTGGTAACTCCAAACTGGTGGTAGTTACTGATAACAGTGGTAACTGATTTTATCCCGAAAAGTACGCGATTCCCGTAGGATTTGGCCAAAAGTCTGATATTCAATGGTGCTTTTTAAAGTAGATGCTGTAAACACACGGGAACTAATTTGCGCGGGTTTCGTTAGTAAAATATTATTGCTTATCGAACGAAAATCCGTCCGAAAAATTCAACGATAAGCGGGCACCAAAGGGCAGGCCTGCTCATTACTACTTATCTTGATCGCTCTTCTTTTGATCTTTATCGCTTATCGTTGAATTTTGGGACACGTTGTATATATTTCTACTAAGTACCTATAACTACTCGTAACTATTTATAGAAAAGAGATTACCAATTTAATAGGAGCAATAGGTTCTACAGTGAAACTTCTGAATCCTTGTAGGTTGTAAGGAACTACGATTTTCAGGGCAACAAGCAATGCCCCGCGATAGTACGGTCCATCTTCACGGCAAGAGGACAAAGTGCCAGCATGCTGATTTCCATACATGTGTAACAGGGAAGGTCCAAAGGTAGGAAGAAAACCTGCATTTAAATAGTTATTTGTTATGCAAGGCTGCAAAGTTGTTTTTTGGCGCGAGTACTTATATTGAATCCTGAGCGTAGCGAGGGTTTCAAAGGTACGAGACGCAGAATAACTTTTCTGCCGAGCGAAACACACAACTTTTCACCTCACTACAGCGAGGAAAATGCTAGGTGCAAGAAAAACGCAAATAATAATATATTAAATAAGTGTTTTTTTTTTTCATGCGGTCGTGCTGGCCAGTTCGATTATTCTAAAAATAAGGTTGGCGCACTGGCATGAAATAAGTATTAATGCATTTTCAGAGGACTGGCGGTATAAAAAATTATAGAAAAGAAAGGTTCGAATTTTAAAAATTATTTCCACGCTAGGGCACAAAATGCACTTTTGCGCTCAGATTTCGAATGACAAACAGATTCTTTCCGAGCTTGTGAGGTGAAAATAGTAGATTTTACAACAAGTGCACAAAACGAATCATTTCTATCCGAGACTGATAGTAATGTCGAGGATAGAAATGGTTTTGTGGACGAGTTATAAACTCTGCTTTTCACTTCGATTGCAAGGAAATAAATAAATAAACGCACGAAAAACAAGACCTGTTCCCCTTTCCCGCCGCTTTTTTTTTTAAATCTTACGACTTTGAAATTAGGCTTGGGCTGCAGACCTATACAGCCTACTATTTAATTAATTTTGTAATAAAATAATTTTCTTAAATTAATTAAATAACCTACCGTACTTTAATTTAAATATCTTTTATGACTTAAAAAACACATTAGGCAAATAAATTAAAGTAAATATTATAAAATAACAAATTCTATCTCTGAACTTTTTGTTGTGTTTGGCTGTATGGCTTATTTCCTTTGCCTTAATATAGATACATTTATGAGTAGATACGTTTTTGCCCTTGTGCACAAAATTCGATTTTGTGCAGCCTATATCCTGCGCAAATAAGCATTTTCTGAGCATGAGAAGTGAAAAGATACGTTTTTGCCCTTGTGCACAAAATTCGATTTTGTGCAGCCTATATCCTGCGCAAATAAGCATTTTCTGAGCATGAGAAGTGAAAAATATTTTACCACTACATTTCATTTCAAAGTTGTTACCACTTTCCCTATGTATCTAATGGAATTAATACGCGAAACACACAGAGGACGGATGTGGATTAAGCACGGGGCAGGCAGGAGTGGTTTATAAATAATTAATAAAGGCGAAAAAAAGATTACTTAATTACGAATAAATAGCTATCTGCATGGATGTATAGATGTTTGTTACTCTTTCACGTCAAAACCGGCTGGACAGATTTGCTTGAAATTTGGTACACGGATCACGGATCCACGATATAGGTACGCAAACGAAGTTGCGCGGGTTTCGTTAGTATTTTAATAAAATAAAATTCAATCATTTAGTACCATTTTCACCATCATGTGACACCAAATTGAAGTTCAAGTGTGTACAGGCATACACCTTGTTGAGTGAGCCCTCGGAGCATATCTCAAAACGTATTCCTTGGCATGTATTCGGGAACATTTCTATAATAGAGAATTGTTCGCCGTAGACCGGGTTGATCGTGTGATGTTGCACACCAGTTTTAGCCTGTAAATAAATACAATAAATCTGTACTGTACTAATGTTATAAAGTTGAAGAATTTGTTTTTTTGTTTGTTTGAACGCGCTAATCTCAGGGAGTTCTGGTTTGAATTTCAAAACTATTCTTGCGTTGGATAGTCCATTTGACGAGGAAGGCTTTAAGCTATAATACACTGCACAACATTACGCTGCGACCAATAGGAGCGAAGCATCAGTGAAAAATGTTGTAAAAACGGAGAAAATTATTCATAGGTACAAATCATACAGATTGAGCTAGCTCCAAAGTAACTTCAAGACTTTTGTTATAGGATACTAACTCAACGATACTATATTTTATAGATAATATACCTAAACCAAACCAGCTGACCCGGCGAACTGTCCTTCTCCTGGTCTTATGCTAAGCAAAAATTTCTTTATTCAGACCAAAAGTTATACCATGATCGAAGTAGTATACACGTAATAATAATTTAAACATATTGTCATTATAGTTAGTATAATTTACAGAAGTTCAACAATGTGTAATATTTTGCAATTTCTCGCGGAAGAACTTCGCCGAAGTTTTTGAATACTAACACATAAAGTATAAATTCCTGCATACCTACATTATATACTTATTAATAGAATGAGCTTACCGTCAATCCGCAGAAGGAAATTCTCACAAATGTGTTTGGCGGTTTTACAGTACGCTTCCCTTCTGGACTGTAGATGAATGGTAACGCATACGCTCCAAGAATGCTTATCAAATAATTAGCCCGTTGTTGTTCCACACCAGACGGTAGCAATAGATTGCTAAAACTAATTAAACAAATTATAAAATAAATATATATGTCGCAAGGCATCTGGTTTAATCTTGGACGAATTAACCACGTTTAATCCGCCATTTGATTGAATGACTAAGCCCGTTCGGCATTCAATTGAATGACTAAAGAACAACTCGTCAAGTCGTTGAATGTAACGTTCAACGTTTTGACTGAACGTCATTTAGCGAAGTCGTTGAATGGAATATAGCCGACTTGAATAACCTATAAAATACAAAAAAATTGCGTTCGTTTGTTATGTTCGCAAGATAAACCTAACCTAACCTAAACCGACCAAAGTCTGTCTGAACACCTACCAACCGAACAAAATTTGAATCACCGTCCGCCCTGTTGTATGGGCTATGTTACAATCCTCTAACTAGTTGGACGTTGAGTGACGTTTGTTCAATCAACGTTTGGCCTAGTCATTCAATTGAATGCCGTCATTCTATCAAGTGGCAGATTCAACCAGATGCCTGCGACATATTTAAAGGGACAAATCACACCCTTGATTTTTGATTAAGCTAGCCCCAAAGTAAGTTCGAAAGTTGGTTATGAGATTCTAACTCAACGATACTATATTTTATAACAAATACATAATTAATTATAAATAACATGACCCAGGCGAATCAGAACAAGTTAGTTTTTCATCATGACCCTACCGAGATTCGAACCAGGGACCAACCATTACGCAACGGAGCGTAGGTCACCTAATAGTATGTAACACAGTGCTACATGGTCCCAAAGTACAAAGTACTTTGTACGTACGCTAGCCTTAACTTGTTATCGGTACCAACAACGTATATAATAATGTAAAAATTTACATAGAAAAACTAAGACTTGAGACAAGCACAAATGACATCACATAATGATTGCCGTAAGCGAGAATCGAAGCCCTCTGGTACTTAAGGTTGGGCTACCACCGAAACGGTTTATACTATGTATGGATAAAAAAATCATCCACTGATTGACTAACAGCACAGAGAATCATATAAACAGCGCAGCGGTATAATCAGCAACAGATATTGATTAACATCATCTCAGCTACAAGAAGTTCATTGCTGGACATTATGGGCTTCCCCCAAACATTTCGGGCGCGACCGATTGGCAGCGGCCTGCATACAGCGTCTTCTTACAACTTTCGATGCTTTTTGCGATGGTGGTCTGACCATCTTGCAGGCGGCCGTTTTACACTGCGCTTTCCTGAACCTTCCTGCCCCACCTGCTACCGGTTTTGCGCGCTATACCTGCCCACTGCCACTTCAGCTTGCTGATCAAGTTGAATAACACTTTATTTCAAACCAAGCTGGTGCTTTTGCGAATTACAACCGTCGTTAGATGTTTGGATTTTTGTACGGCAAGTATGATAAAGTGTTAATCTATCTATGTTGCTGAATGTACATTATAAAACCATGTCATAAAACATCAGTCTCTTTGGGGTCCCGGGTTATTTTCTGGATATTAACAAGCTTTTACCTTTCTGATTGTTTCTGTCGTAATACTGCCGGCATAATCTGTACATCTCCTCTAGATAGTATGGAAATATCCACTTTAATAAATCCTACAAGTCCCGAGTTCGGTTGGTGCGGTAAAATGAGTTGAGCCCATTTATGGAAAACTTGGTGGCCTGAGAGGAAAAAGTTTTTTATTAGTGGCTCCATTATAATAGTTCTTTTATATTTTTACCATAATCAGTGATTAGATATTAGTAACTTTACTTTACCCTAATAATCCTTCTCTTTAAATTTTGTTGCGTTCGATTGATAAACAAAATTGTTTTTTTTTTTCTTTTCTTTTTCGTTACTTTGCTGATTGCTCTCACAAAGAAAGGATAGGACTCGCTGCCCCCCGGGAATATTCCCGTATTCAACTATAACCATAGTTTTCACTTTTTGACAGATTCTTTATCTTAAGGTCCCATTACACCTTGTCAATTTTTTTCAGATTTTTTTTATTGATATTGACGGAATTAGGACTTTTCCACACCTATTGTAACGTACATCACAATGACATTCGTTAAAATTTTATGTTCTTTAATGTCTGTAGTTCTCTGTAGTTCGAGATTTGTCGGCAGTGTATTATAACCTTACAGTTCGAGACATAAATATTCGTAAATTTTTCGGCAAGCGCAAATACGATATTATTCGAGTAAATATTTTTGTTTTGTGTTTTTGGTAAAGTTCTAATACATTTTATTTAAATGATGAAAACAACTAACGTATTACTTCGATTCTGTGTGTGATTTGGCTACAGTGATTGTATCTGTGACCTGTTCATCGCTCAACAAATTCTTCTAACAAGTCAACGGTGTTTAAACCAAATCCCGACCCCCACGTTCGTAACATTTGGTGTCAAAAGTAGGATTTGGAGATGCTAGTGACCCGAGGGAAGAAACTGCCGGGGTCAGAACGAGGGCACAGGAAGCCGCGGAAGTCATGGCTACTGCCCGACAGGACCCATCAACGGACAATCGGGACACGCCTACCGACTCCATCGACCAGGCGACATCAACTATGCAGGCCCCGTCCACTAGATCCACCCATCGGACCTCGTCGCCAGCTTAAGAGGCTAGAGCATCTGCATTCGACTTTAATAGATTAATGCAGATTATGGACTACATGTGCCAGGGGCAAGAGAAAATGCGCCAAGAGCAGGAGGAATGGCGTCAAAAATTACTGCATGCCGTAGGTTCAGTGGATGATAAGGTGGAAAACCTACAGAAGAATGTAGACCAAGTAGAAGAAAGGGTTATCAATCTGGAGGACAACATGGACATTGGACACCCTAAAAAAAGATGTCGATGGCTGCGGAAGGGGCTTTTGCGAGTGGAGACTACAACAATAAGTTAAACTTTATGTTATTGTTTAAGTCCATAACAAATATCAAAAACTATTTCACTGATACACTATCGGCATTCTATTGAGACACGATTGAGACACAATTGAGAGTCCATTGGTGCATTTGTTTAGTAGAATCGGGCCCCTGTCATGTCGAGTGGCTTTGCTATAGGCAGCCGGGCGCCTCTAGTAGAAGTTTCAACCTACGACGGCACTACATCCTGGACCGCCTACCATCAGAAATTTAAGACCGTGGCCAATGCTAATGATTGGATGGAAGAACAAAGGTTGACAACTCTGACAGTTGCACCTTGGGGGATCGCCTCTTTCGGTTCTGGAGGCGCTACCGTCCTCGGGGAGCACATTCAAGGAGCTAATGGAGGCACTGGAAGCAAGGTACGGCGAACAACATCTGGAGCATGTCTTCCGTGCTCAATTACGAGACTGAACTCAGCGTTCGGTAGAAGAGCTGCAGCAGTGGCCCTTGGAAATTGAGATGCTTGTCCGCAAGGCCTACCTATCTATACTACAGCGTTTCGTTGATGGGATCAAAGACATGGAGATTAGGGCTGCGGTATGGCTTCGCCATCATGTCTTATTAAAGGAAGCCCTAGCGCAAGCCCTGGAAGAAGGTGAAACCCTGCGACGTGATGTTCGACCAGTTTACAAAGTACGGGAAGTAATGGAAAAAGTGCGGGACATAAAGACGTCGTTCCAGCCGAAGAAAAAGACCGGACCTAAGTGCTACACACCTAAGTGTATGTGGAGAAACAGGCCATTTGCAGTTTGAAGAAGGAGCCTCAAACGGCTAAACTTGCTGAGGAGTTGAGCAAGATGCAGAAGCAATTTATGGAAATGGCAAAGAAGATGGATACTTCAGCTTCTGTTGAGAATCAGGAAACCGACTAACAGCCAGGGCTAAGGGGCGGGTGCTGGCTGGAACAGAAGAAACCCCGAGAATGATCGTCTCACAAGCTAGCAATGGAAATAGTTTAAGAATACGGCACTCGGTGAACCTGTTCACAGAGCGGCGTATCCTTGAACTAGCGTATCCTTAAACAGTTATCTTGTAGTCTCTCCTGAGAGACTGCAAGATAACTGTGGACACGGGTGACGGGAGCCTCTAGGACAATAATTACGCCGAAACTGCAACTTCATGCAAACCATGAAGAGGCGCAACAATACCACTGATGTCCAACTTATTTCCGCTTACGGCCAGCATATAAAATTTCCCCTAGAACGGGTCTAGGGGAAATTTTGGTCACATTGCAAGTGGGTGAAACATTATACACTCACAACGTTATCGTGGCTGAAATTATGGATGACTGCGTATTGGGCCTCGACTTCATGAGAACTTCTGGCAGCCAGGACAATAGTCAATGGGAACACGACTGCATTTGTAAGTTGAGGGTTCCATACATTCCGGGCAGTGTTGGGGAAGGTTTGTTAGTCACCATGAAACTTTTGCGGCTTTTAAGGGTTTTCAAGAGATTAAATTGAACGAAGGCGACTAAAAAATTCAGGCAAAGAATACAAAGGATGTCGCTCTAAAAAGAAATTCTAAAAGAGTAATCGTTTTTTGTTATTTTAATATTAAAATAAAGATTTTAACTGAAAAATAGTGTTTTTTTACAATAAATATTTGTTATTTGCTCTAACTGCAAACTGTTATTACATAAAATATCTAATTACCTAGATTCGACGAATAACACGATTACACAACAATACGTCAATGCGTTTGTTTTCACTGATACTCGAATAAAATGGCTTTAATTCGTTACGTTTACCCAGCGCAATATTGAGAATAACGAATAATATCGTAATACTTTATTATTGTGAAGCTAGAATCTTGGAATTTACTCGAATACTATTGTAATGTAGCATAACGTCGTAAAATACACTTACAATTTCTGGTAAAATTAATTTTATTAATAATTTAAATACCAATAATAATTAATAATCACAAAATGCATATCTTTATTTCCCAAAAAATTAGCTTTCTTTTGGTATATGAATGGTTTCTTTACCTTGTGTATTTTTAAAGTTATTTAGTAAAAACTGTTTTTTATTTTTCCTGTAAAATTTAGATTTTTCGATAACCATAATATTCGCCGGGGACAGCGAGGTAATGAAAATGGTAAAAACATGGGTAAAATCGATTGATTTACAAGGTTAGTTTAGTTTAGATAATATTATTTCAAAGAAAGAGTATTTAGATGTTTTATACAATTTTTATGAGTTCGAGCATAAAGGAATATCGTAACTGCCGCGTCCATTAGCTAGTAGGTATTAATTTTTAAAAGGCTAGAAACGCCTGAAAAAAAGGAAATAGCATAAAAACTTGTTGCTACTTTGCTATTATGAATTAATAAGGCGTTCTAGTATAAGGTTGCTTCACAGATTACTTATTACTTATAAGTTACTTCAGTTATTTTTTTTTTCAAATATAAGAAACAATATAAAATTTAGGGAACCCGATTCCACGAATTTCTGATAAGTTTGCGTTAGTCTATACAATTTATTAGCTATTTAAAAAAATAGCCTATTTATCAGGGGTGAAAATGGCCGATAGTTAAAAAAAATAAAAAAATTACGTGGTTCTGCCCAAATCATGGCAAGTTCGATATTTGCTTCCCCCAGTAAACGTGGTGTGCTGTAACAACGGGGTTCCATTACGGCCAGCCAGACGGTTGAGCGAAGCAGGTCGCGAATATTCGCGTACATCTCGAAGATAAAATGCTGATAAATAGACAATTAAATCAGTATCTTTAATATTAGAAAATAGTTATTTGTTATGCAAGGCTGCAAAGTTGTTTTTTGGCGCGAGTACTTAAATTGAAACCTGAGCTAGCGAAGGATTCTAGGATTGAACCACGAGCGAAGCGAGTGGTTCAAATATAGAATCCTGAGCGTAGCGAGGGTTTCAAAGGTACGAGACGCAGAATAACTTTGCTGCCGAGCGAAACACAAAATTTTTCACCTCACTACAGCGAGGAAAATCCTAGGTGCAAGAAAAACGCAAATAATATTTTAAATAAGTTTTTTTTTTCATGCGGTGTCGTGCTGGCCAGTTCGATTATTTTTAAAATAAGGTTGGCGCACTGGCATGAAATAAGTATTAATGCATTTTCAGAGGACTGGCGGTATAAAAAATTAAAGAATAGAAAGGTTCTAATTTTAAAAATACTTTCCACGCTAGGGCACAAAATGCACTTTTGCGCTCAGATTTCGAATGACAAACAGATTCTTTCCGAGCTTGTGAGGTGAAAAATAAATTGAATAATGAGGGCGAATGCTAGGTATAACCCAGAACAGAAGTATGGTAAAGTAATTTATTTACGTAGGTAGGTAAAAAGAATATGTAATATTTTTCGGCTATTCTAAAGTTTAATAAAATAGTTACTTAATGCGTGTTAATTTCTTGATTATGGGCCTGTTTCATCATTAACTTAATGCAATTAGTCTACCTGGTATACGTTACTCGTAGTTAGATATAGATTTAAACTGTTTGTGTGTGAATAAAGATACTTTTATTTATTTATTTTACTTTTATCAAATCCAAGAATAAAATAAAAGAAGACAAGTGATATTGTATGAACCGCAAACACAGTATAGGTAGGTACTTACACTTGCAGTACTAGTCCTACTTACTGGTAATTTTGTTTGAGATATAATTATGATATATTCACCTCACTGTAGTTTGGCTCAGTGCTATTCTTGCACACATTTGTGCGAAATTTCTTTTTGCCCAGGACGACGACCACATAAGACGATGCAGTATTAGGACTATGCCACACCAGCTTCATAGCTTCCACCACATTTACTGTTATCTAGAAACGAAATGGTTGAGTTCTCGTGGGGTCCTTGTCACTTGGTGTGAAACAAAATTAAGGCGATGTACGCCTTTTAACTTTGTATATTTATTGTTCATTGCGGAGTTGCAATAATTTCATCGTGAGGTCTAACATACTTATAAAGAGCTTAAAGTACCACGAGACGCTACGCAAACGCGCTACATGGTGTACAGTCAGGTGCACGTTCAGCTTTACACTTACAGCACAATTTTGGCTCTTATGACATAGATCTTAAGAAGGCTACAAAGTCCGATATGTAAAGGTTGTCGTGATATTGACTGTGCAAGGCGTCTACGGCATCGAAAACGAGCGTTCTTGAAACGTGCGCGCGTCCTCTGCGCATTTAAAATACGTCGTATGCAATCGCTGTGAATATCGACATTTGTCTAATCAATGAAGCTAAATTCCGCGTACAAAAGCGATGTTTTTCCATAATCTTTAATCAGAATTCAGTTTAAGCTATGAAAAATGCAGCAATAAAGATCATATTATGTGCCTTGACGACCACACACTTATAAAAAAAAGAAAGAAAAAAAATCTAGTACGAAAAATTTGGTTTAGACGACGGTCTATTATTTCTGCCCCACCGGGCAACCGCAATCTCCAATTTGAAAATCTTGTATTTTTTACTTTGCTATTCTGAATACAATCCTTATAACCATATACAATGAGTCATATAATACATTGACCAAATGCAAAAGAGTTGCATTACCCATTGTATGATAAAAACTTTAAGAAATGAAATGCGAATGTGAAATAAATAATTCATGAATAAAATTCAAAAAGGTTGCATTGCAAAAAATAAACGTTTTCAAGCAGAATACTAATGTGTCTATATAATATGTATATTTACCACTTATCAATAATACCAGTAGGTATAGTTTTATGTAAACCCATTGCGCTAGGTTTAGGGGTTTTAAGCTCTGACTAAAATTTCGCTAAAAAGCATGAGGATGTGGCATACCATATTATTTTAATGCTGGCTGGCACACGACACTCAAGAAGGTTTTACCTGGTTTACTTTCATTGTTAACGACACCCCCAAAACGATACCACTATGGATTATTGAGTTTCCATAAAGTAAAATAAAAAATTGTTTCCAAGATTTTTTATTTTATTTCATATTTTGGTAACGAATATAGACATATCAGGACCATAACACTATTCAGGTGGCGCTAAGAAATGCTCAATCGCGTTAATTCCCGGTTTATGCTAACAAATGCTATTTAATTTTGTTAAAAATACCGCTTTTATGGCGTCGTTAACAGAGAATCTTGTTTACCATGATGCGGGGTGTACCCTGTATGCCAAAGTAATACCTGGAAGAATTGTGCTGTTGGGTCTGTATTGCCCTCATTTTCCGGTTTAATCGACGATCTCGTCTTTATCCATCTTGCTGATGACCTTCGCATCGTTGTAGCAATTCCCTATTGCAAATTATATTTTGTATTATTTCGGAAATTAATTACAATGAATGTAAATAAATTTCGCTCTGACTGAAGACTGAAGTCTGTTCACTTTTTCATGTCAAAGTTACGTCATAATCGTAACACATATTTTGTCTTTAGTCGAAATAAACCTTTTTGATTTAGGGACCCGGGTATCAAGAACAGAAATCGGTACAACAAAGGAATGGGTTGACCCCCAGATTTCTAGATATCGCGCGAAGTTCGAATAAAAATAGTATCTTTATAAAACTCACAATATTACGGTACGACATTAAGGTATGACCATATGACCAACTAGTTTATACACCATCATTGAATTTCACAGGTTATTTTTTAATTTTTTTATACAACAAAGGTGGTAAACAAGCATACGGCCCGCCTGATGGTAAGCATCACCGTAGCCTATAGGCGCTTGCAATACCTAGGGTATCACTCACGCGTTGCCAACCCTCCCAACCCCCCCAAGTGGAGCTCTGGAGACCTTACTCACCGTAGGAACACAACATTGCCGAGACCAATGCTATTTGGCTACGATCTTCCGTAAGGTGGAGGTCCTTCCCCAGACGGGCTGCTCCGATTTGAGCGGATTATCCGCTGTGCCACCTCTCTTAAATTTGTGTCAAATATAGTGGAACGAAATATACTGTGTTTGTACTTTGCACCCTTTCAATAATTAAGAGAATGAACCATAGCTTATTTATTTATACTCTAAGGAATGAACCCATTATATTATAGTCCTCTGGTTTCGGGCATGTACCAGGTGACTCATTCTCTTTGAATCTATCGCTAATTGGATGTTTTACGAAATTCGTCGCATCGAATATTCGCTCTGGTTTTAAGCTACACGAGACAACCTATCAATAAATCGGTATATTTTATTGCATTTCTCAGTAGCGGTCGGTTCATTAAAATATTGTTGATCACTCGTAAATCTACCTCAGATATTTTAACTAGCGCGATTCCGGACCGGCCGATTCGCCGCGATACAATATATCACTTTTGGCTCCTGATTTGTATCGATGGTACCAAAACTATGTCATAGCAGAGGAACTTTTTTCGACAGGCAGGTGGTGCATTGATAGTCCTACCTTCAGTCTAAGAGGGTGCGGGTTTGATTCCCGCTCGCTCGAGGCATTTATGCGATGGCATTTGTGTTTGTTTTGGGTGTTTTCTATATAAGTACCTATTAAATAAGTAGGTATATACACTGGGCGTCAAAAGTAAGTAGTACAGTTTTAAAATTGCAATATCTCCTAAACTACAGAAGCTAGACCTTTCAAATAAAAAAAAGTTAAAAGACAATTTCATTTCATTTAATAAAAACGTCATGCATAATATAATTTTTTAAAGATTGACTAAAAAAAAAACTTAATAAACAAAAACACTCTTTTTTAAACTGTTGGCTTGTACTTTTGTTTTTTATTGTTTTCTTTATTTCTGATAAATCAATTGCAATTCAAAAGCAAATGTGTCTTCAGCGAGTAAACATCACTAATCATGCCTCTTTCACCAGAAGAATGTGCAAGAATCATAACTTTTCTCGAAGTAGGCATCAGTATGCGTCATACTGCAAGAACGGTGGGTGTAACTCTAAGAACGATCCAGCAAGTAAAGCGAAGGTACTAAGAGACTGGAAACCATCTAAGGAGACCAAGTAATGGCAGACCCAGGTGCACTAGTACCGGAGAGACCGCTTAATTGTCTCTACTGTGTTAAGAAATCGTCACCTTAATGCAGTTAAGGTCCAGCAACAGCTTCTTCAGACCCGAAGAGACTACGTTAGTGAGAGTACAGTGAGGAGAAGACCTTGCTGAAGCCAACCTGAAGTCGTACAGGCCAGCAAATGGCCCCAAACTTGAGACAGGGCATCGAGTAGCAAGACTACGCTACGCCCGTCAACACGTACAATGGGACGAAGAAGAATGGACAAGAGTTTTGTTCACAGATGAGTCTTGGTTTTCTTTATTCACTTCCGATGGAACGCGGAGAGTATACAGGCGACCCTGGTGAGCGATACATTCAAGGTTGCATCTCGGAAAGAGTTCAATACGGCGGGGGCTCTGTACACGTATGGGCTGGCATCTCTTCAGAGGGTCGCACAGAGCTAGTGGTCACAGAAAATGGCACTCTGACTGGTGAAAGATATGTATTAGAGATCCTTATCGAGTATGCAGGGCCATATTTAGTAAATATGGGTGATGGAGCGATACTAATGCATGATAACGCCCGGCCACACACCGCTCACCTCGTACAAGAGTACATTCAGGAGGTTGGCATCAGCTTGATGGCTTGGCCATCAAGAAGCCCAGATCTTAACCCGATTGAACACACTTGGGATGAGCTTGGGAGGCTAGTCAGAAGACGCAGACCACACCCCGCCACCCTCAGGGCTCTAAAACAGGCCCTGATAGAAGAATGGGTGAATATTCCCCAACACCGCCTCCGAAACTTAGTGTTCAGCATGACAAACCGGCTCGAAGATGTCATCAGAGCCCGAGGCGGCAACACAAGTTACTAAAGTGGGAACAAGGCCCAAAACTTAAAAATTAAGTTCTTGATAGTTACTTCAAAATGGTTAGCTTTTTAGTTTTTTCTTAATTTTCAGTGTAAAACTTTACTAATGCTAAATAAAATATTATTATTAGAAAACTTTGTTAAATTTGCTATAAAATGACTTTTATTTCAAAACTCTAACTTCTATAGTTTAAGAGTAATTGCAATTTTAAAACTGTACTACTTATTTTTGACGCCCAGTGTATTTATAATAATATATCCATTGTCTGGTCATAACACAAGCAGAATAAGCCTAGCTTGCTTTGGGACCAGGTGGTACTGTGTGTGAATATATTTATCGGATAGCCTAGCGGTTATTCGATGTGCAATTCAACATCACAAGGGCGTAACGAGGGTAGTCGTGATATGAGAGAAACAACAGTGCGTTCTACATTAAACATTTAATTAATCTTAGTCTAGGTCTTTATCAATCGTCGTTATAACACAGTTTAATTAGGTACAGTTTCTTAATAAAACTCAACACAAAATAGACACTAGGTAAAACGCGACAGTTCCGTGACTACGAGTACTACTCTCGGTGGCGCCCGATAACGAAGTATTCAGTCGAGCCCGCCTTCCGTATCACGACTCTGCCGGAGCGCGCCAAAAGCAACGTTTTCTCAACACGCCGCTAGATGGCGCACCCTCGTTTTGCTTAGTGTTCATGTCCATACTCATGACCGTATGCGACACGGCCATCCTGCGAGACACGTGTCCTCGCGTGTAACTAAAACAATCAATACTCACACAGTATCACAACGTTCGGTCACTCCTGACTACACATATAGGACTTGCTCTCTAACTCAAATCCAAAGTTTCAATATCAAATCCAAGTTTCAATATCAAGTCTAATTTACTTCTATTCTAAGAACTTTCTCTCCAACTCAAATCCAAAGTTTCAATATAAAGTCCAATTTATTCTAAGTCACACTTAGCTTAACAAATCAAGCACCTAACTATTAAGTAACAATATAACAGAGTTCGTCAAAAGCAAGGTGCCATAACCATCCCTGTGGTTACAGCTGATCATCCCTGTGACCAACCACCAGATCATCCCTGTGACCTTCACGCGGTCCCTTGCTGTTGAGTACTTACTGGGTACACAACAAACATTTCGAATAATTTTACAAAATTCGTCATTACTCACGTCACGACAATGAAATTGGTACTTAGTCTTTATGTATTTTGCCAATACTCTACATGTCTACTCAGTTCTCTTGGCCTTATCACCAAAGAGTTCACTTAGAGTTATGAGAAAACTTTACTCAAAGAAACTTAATTTAACATTCTACAATACAGTCAACACTGCATTGCATCACTCCTTATACCAACAGTGTTAATTGGCCCAACACACAAACTCAAGCCTATCCATAGGCATCGAGCCACAAAATATGTTCAGTCCATCGAACACAAAACCTCCAGTCCATCGGACACATCGGACACAAAACGTCCAGTCATTACATTACATTTCAATACAGTAACTCGTAATTAAATCAACTAAACTTTTCTCATTACTCACTTTCATTTGTCTCCCATTTCGAGAATAGAAACCTTAAAGTTTCGCCTTCGTTTTATCAATAACTCTATTTCAACTGACTCTATCTCGTACAGCTCTACCTTGTATAGCTCTACTTCGTACAGCTCTACCTCTAATGGCTCTATGGCTCTATCCTGAATGGCTCTACTCAAATGGCTCTATCTCAAATAGCTCTATCTCAAATGGCTCTATCTCAAATAGCTCTATCTCAAATAGCTCTGTCTGAAATTGCTGTATATCCACGGCAATACCAGCCGACCGACAAAATCACCATTACCAACTCAACATTGACCAACAACTCCGTGTGGTATCTCACAGACCCACTGGTCTCTCGCTACATATATTACTTACTCTACTCAACATTATAAAATGGTACGTTAACTTAAACTGGTACATTACTTTCTGAGCACAATTCGAACTAAGTATACTTTAAATTATACTCCACCATCGAAACCATTGAGCAATTATTTCTCAACATTTCATTTAAAATGTCTCTCAATTTACATGAAAACAGAACTTTTAAAATTCTAAACAACATTATTGCTCAGTAGTCACTCCAGTATCATCAAACAATACTCTCCTGAAGATATCCCGGACACCTCGACTGCGCCGGTGGTCCCGCGAAGAGCAGTACCTCGACAGCAAGCGCGATCGCTGCGGTCCACACTATGCCGCGCAGGTGGTCATATCCGCCTCGCCAGCTCGCCACCATCACGAGCAGACCTGGTCCACTTCAGAGTCCGCACACCGCTGACCCGCTGATTCTCGTCTCGTTCCATTGTCCGGAAATCGAAAATAAAACAACTGTTAGAGTTCATTGAAGTTACTAAGTAAAAATAATTTAAACAAAACGTTTATCTCGAAAACGGTGCGTCCTAGCGATAAAAGGATGAAAATTTTGAACCCCTTTTAAGAACCCCACTCTCCACGTGATACATTTGATTTTGACCTCCAAAGTCAAAAATCTCAAAGTCAAAGTTGAAGTCAAAAATACTTAATTCTATGTGTGCATTAACCTTTAAATGACCTTGACCTCTAAATCATTGTGTGCATTAACCTTTTAATGACCTTGAACTCGCATTGACCTTTAATGACCTTGACCTCTAAATCATTAATTTCAATGAATAGTGCTAAATGACCAATGAGCTTAACTTCATACACAGTTTCAGCTTAAACTTACACAGTTTCAGCTTAAACTTACACAGTTTCAGCTTAAACTTACACAGTTTCAGTTTAAACTTACAATTTCAGCTTAAACTTGCACAGTTTCAGCTTAACTTAACACTTTAAGCTTAATCTTAGCATCATACGTAATCAACACTGACCTTTTTTTTTAAAAATAATATCGGAGGGTACACTCCACCAGTCCATCACGGGCACACACTCAGGGCGCGTCGCTGCCTCGGTTGAACTGCGACTCGGGACGCCTCGCTGCCTCGGTTGAACTGCGACTCGGGGCGCGTCGCTGCCTCAGCCTCCGCTACCCGTCACACATCGTCGAGTATCCGACGGTCATACACCTAAAATGACACTATTTTAGAATTTTGATAACGTTTTGAGGTTAAGTACCCACCATACGATACTCTTTGCGCTACTAAATGCCGGTAGTCCGCAAAACTCCGCTACTCGTAGTCAACAACAGCAGACTGTCCGTAATACATCGAACACGCACTTTCTTAATTTGTCACGTTAGTTTGTCACGTTTTACATTAGTGAGACCAGACTGATCTGTTAAACTCTCAATACCACGACTTACATCCCAATTCTGATATCGGATAGCCTAGCGGTTATTCGATGTGCAATTCAACATCACAAGGGCGTAACGAGGGTAGTCGTGATATGAGAGAAACAACAGTGCGTTCTACATTAAACATTTAATTAATCTTAGTCTAGGTCTTTATCAATCGTCGTTATAACACAGTTTAATTAGGTACAGTTTCTTAATAAAACTCAACACAAAATAGACACTAGGTAAAACGCGACAGTTCCGTGACTACGAGTACTACTCTCGGTGGCGCCCGATAACGAAGTATTCAGTCGAGCCCGCCTTCCGTATCACGACTCTGCCGGAGCGCGCCAAAAGCAACGTTTTCTCAACACGCCGCTAGATGGCGCACCCTCGTTTTGCTTAGTGTTCATGTCCATACTCATGACCGTATGCGACATATTTAATAATTTTGTTTGCCGTTTTCAACGGCCCTGGCTTTTACTGAAACCTGTGTAGCTGGCGAGCCTTCTACGAGCTTTGATAAATCGGTCAAAGTAGGTTTAATAAGTATTAAAAAAAAAATTTAAATAAAAATATCGCACCTACAATTTCGCCGACGTCAGTGCAAAATATTACAAATATTTCAATGCGTCGACGGGACGGCGGCGGAGGTGTTGAAAATCATCAAGTGGGCAAGTTGGTGTTACCGACAAGTGACTCAGTTTCTGTACAGTTAACAACCTGCATGTACAGCCAGCAAATGAAATCGCACCAAAATCAGCGTCATCTCAATCTTTCGAGTTTAAGCCATTAGCCAAGGTCCAGCAAAAGAAGACGTATGCACAAATTTCGCGAACTTCGAATAAAATAATATTAGCCAATGTATTTAGACTAAGTGCTATACAGTTGCTATTAATTATTACCTATATGTGTCTATTATTATTTTATAAAAAACTGCTATAAGTAGGTACCTAGTTTGTTTGATTTCTTTCAGCATCACTACTTACTGCATTGATCTCACTAGGCACAGGGGCCCATCCCATCCTCCAGTCTCTTCAGTCCAATGCCACTTTGTCCAGTCCTAAAAGCGTAAAGATCTAGACCACGTCAAAATTATAATTTAATAAAAATAAAACAAGTTTCAATTATAATGTCAATATATTAAATAATTTTCATGTATAAATACGTACCTATTACACTACTGCTAAAGTACTATTAACTAACAATTACAGTAACATTAAATGCACACTATTACCAGAATATTCGGTGTTAACAATTTGAAAGTTTACGTGAGTTTATAAAACAGAAGCTCATGGACTAAATGATTGATCAGATGTTTTAGTTCTAAATATTAGTCTGTGTGACTATAAATCTGCATGTCCTCGCCGACGAACTCGCGGAAGTCGGTGGTGGAGTTTATTCGGACCTTCTTTCACAGATGATAGAAAAAATTCCAATCTGACAACCGAAGCAGTACTAACGCGGTCAGAGGAAATACACGGTGGTTATAGGATGGTCGCAAACCGCGTAAGTTTATTATTTTCTTCATATTATTCTATTTTATTAATATACCAATATAAAATAAAATAAATTTGGCACTCTATTAGGAATACAAATGTCAATTAAAATAAACAATATTCGGATAATAAGATTGATTTACAAAGGTACTTTACATACATTATATTAATAATTTCACCCCACTTATTGAAAATATTGTGATCGATGATGTACGATCGAGGTTGATTTAAGAAAATGCTATATTTATACCAATAAATACTCTAATCCACAGTATGATAGATACTTTACAATTATTAAATAAGAGTTTATTTAGTAAATAGGTAAATATCGTCTTGGGCTGTCAGTAAAAAGTCTACTATTATTAGATGTAGGTAATTGGGTACACTACAATACTCCGAAATATGAAACACCGATTTTGAAAATTCCGATGTTCAAAATTCCGATTTTGAAAATTCCGAATGCTTCAAAACTCCGAGTATAACAACGCCGATCTAACAAAATCCTGATTTTTATAATTCCTACATAACATAACGTCTACCGTTTATATCACGATGTGCAATAAAGAATAAATAGTATTATAAATGTGATAGTGTGTTCGTTTGTTAGTTAACATCGCATTTAATAAAAGTCAGACAATTTCGTTTACCGGAATAATTTAAGATCTGAAGAGATAGATTACTTTTTACAACGGGTTATAAAGTTTCCCACGGAGAAAAATTATACACACCCCGCAGTCAGCGGTAGCTCCTTAGCTGGAAACCACTGTCTTACAGGTATTCGTCATAGGATGAAAAAGACACAAGTCACATTGCCAATATCTGGAATGAATCTCATTAAAAATATTTATGATAAACACATACAACTTATTCTATCTTAATAATTACTTTTCCCTAAAATATAAATAGGCTAAATCATGGAATTCAATAAAGTACTTCAAGTTTAATATATTTTTGTGAACATAAGATATGTTTTTTTGTTTTTTAACAACATTAATATTCATGTCTATTTACTACTACTGTATGTATTTTAATATCTGTGCTTTAAAGTGAATTTTTAGATTAAGGTACATTTTATGAATTCCCATAAGCATGTATAGTCAGGTGCAAGTCGAGCTTTACACTTACGCAAAGTACAATTTTGCCTCTTATAACATAGAACTTAAGAAAAGTACAAATTCCGATGTGTAAAGGTTGACATGTTCTTGACTGTACGTAATGTAACGTTCTGTTCTTACGAATGGGAAAATAACATTTCTAGTTTTTTTTTCTCCTCATGACAACTTGAAGGATACTCTGTTATAATACGGAACAGGGCACAGTCTGCAAAAAATCGATTAATACTTTATCACCATCAAATGTTTCTTCCATATTTGGAATGACATGGTCCTACAGCGTTATTCTTTTGCCGATCGAAGAAAAGCCGACGTAAAAATTGAAGCCCAGATTAAACCTAGGGTTGACTAGTATCACCTTTATTTACATTTTTTATGAGCTAGAACTATAACGTTTATGTATACCGAAGTAAAATTTATTTAAATTGGAATAAATCAAAAGACAATAGTCAAATGATATGAAATTAGGTAGGTACATACAAGATCCTATTGAAATAAGACGATTGTCGCACTAGGTACATGTATATTATATTTAAGAATAATGTTTTTTTTTTAGAGAATCCTTCCCTTTATTTCGGCAGAAATAGAAAATGATATCTGCAATTTCTACTAAATTAATAACATTGAAATGAATTTTAATCTTAATTTCAATAGAATAAGTACTGGTTAGTACAAGTACAGAAAAATTGTACAGGCTGCACTAAATATTGACTTATCATTTGATTATTATTATACTGTATTCAAAAAACGTTTTTGAAACAAACCATATCAACAAACTATTTGGTGATATTGTTTGTTGGTGGCCGATTAGCTTCCACAACACGTTGTTTTTTTATACTAGAGCGGGCAAACAAGCAGGAGGCGGCGGGTCGCCTGGTATAAGTAAAGCTATCACCGCCGCCCAAGACAACCGCAATGCCGAAAGGTCACAGATTTTTCAATATTTTCATGTATGTGTTATGTATTTTAGTTGTGGTGAATTATTTAAGTTTTAAATTGTGTTACTGTCTGTTTTTGGCCCAACAAAATGTGTTTAGATATTAAGTATGTTTCTCAAGTGATTTTGTAAATCGTTTTTGAGAAATAAAGATCTTTAAACATTATATTATATTTTATCGGAAAGAATAAACTACCTTATATTTCGCACACTGTATTACACGTACCTATATTATTATACATTTTTATAATACGTTACATAATTACTAATAGAAAATAAATAATTTGTAGTGGAACTTAAAATTAATAATATATTATATTTAGAGTGATTTATGTACAAATAAAATGGAAATGTGACATATTATATTGGTCAACATAGTGAGAATGAACAATATATCTAATTTAAGCTAGAAACATTCGACAACAATATCCTAACTTTTGATACACGTTCCCATAGGAATATTGGAAAAAAATATTGTTATTATATGTTTGATGAAATCTACATTAAAATCCGTTGTGTGTTATGAATTTTAAAAACAGTACGCGGACTTTGATTTATGCTATGTAATAAGACATTAAGAGGATTTCGATATAATCACAAGATACAATACAACGTGATATAAAATCATGGGATCTCTAAAAGAATTTTGGGGTAGTTAAACCTAGATCTGATTAGACTACAGGTCAATTCAAGTGAGCTTGAGTCAGACAGAAGTAGGTTTAAGGGCGCTTTTCGAAAAGGGATGCACGAGCTCGCAGATATTTGCGATGCGATGTGAATTCGCAGTTGTTTGGTGTGGGAACCGTCAGGATCGAGCTTGTGATTGTCGGCCGAAGACGTAAAGATTCAGCCTGGGATTTGTAGCTCACATGGTGATATATTGTGAGCCTCCTCCTCTTGTCAGTAGAGTTCATTGAACGTCATCGGATGGGGGTGTGGGGTGTGGACCCTCATATCTTCGATAGGCTGAAGAGTTTCTGTCATCATCATATTGGGGCCGACATTTGGTGGTGGTATTGTTCCATTTCCCATAAGGGATCCATTCGCTGCGTGTCCAGGGTTTCCGTTTGATTCTTGCCGCATGATATTTCGCCGCCATTTTGCGCGAGCGTTTTGGAACCACACCTATGTAAAAATAAAATGTTAATCCTAGTTATTTTAAATTCTTCCGTTATGAACTTAGACTACAAGTAGAGCTATACTAAAATATAAGAAATTGGGTTCAGTCAGTGTGACCTGAGAGAAATGAAAGTGTGGCAAGTTCACTTCAATCTAGACGAGATCATAATTTAGGCGTTAACCATAAAAGTTTTAAGTGAAAGTGTGGGGATGAATTTCCGTAAATATTTAATTATTATTATTGAGAGGCTAAGGGCTGACATGCACGGACTGTTTGAAGCAGTCAGGATAAACTGCCTCAAGCTGCGATTGCATGGTGAACTACACAGTCTTCTACATACACACATTGCTCTAGCAGTTGCAACTGCTTTGGGTGGTCTAGCGGTCAAACCTTCAAACTGTAGACTATGACTGCAAGAGCGGTCCGTGTATGTCGCCTCTAACAGCATCATTGATCATAGATACTATAATAATATAATAGGACCTAGGATAGACCTTGCAGCAACTCTATCGACCTAATGGAATGCCCTCAAATCATACCTGAAGAACCCTCTTCGACAAGCCGGTCTTATGAGCCAATTGTTTTAAATCTTTAGCATCAGGATTCTGGTTTATGGCGAAGTAGGATTTCATAGTGCGAAGTTGATGGTGTTTGAAGCTGGTGCGCATCCGCTTTGTCCGCTGCGTGTGGCTCGTGACACTGCCTGGTGACGCCACTGATGAGTCATAAGCTAAAGACTCCATGGACGACGAGAGGTCTCCTCGGTGGAGTATTTCTGAAACAATGGAATGATATAAGTATTTAATTTATACCTATTATTTGTGTTTGTATATATGTTACAGCCAAAGTGATTAAATTGCTATTATACTTAATGACTGGTCATTATATATAATTACCAAATTGTCTAGACAATGTGGTAAATTAATCACTTTGTTTTTTCTGTTGGTATTCAGACAGACATTGGTGGGTTAGGTCAGGGCTATCTTGTGATCATAACACCGCGAATGATTTCGCGTTTTATTACTTTGATAACTTGACCCGCTGCTGTTATGAAGAGCAAAGGATTAATTCCT
Organism: Endotricha flammealis; assembly: GCA_905163395.2. NCBI lineage: Eukaryota > Metazoa > Arthropoda > Insecta > Lepidoptera > Pyralidae > Endotricha > Endotricha flammealis. The sequence continues at coordinate 4,088,947 of LR990852.1, read as the reverse complement.
TCACTTGTTTTATTACTTTAACCAAATCGACGATGATATTGTATATAATTGTTAGTTAACGTGATTAATTCTGTGTCATATAACACTTTGTCTAAATTGAGTAGACATTATAAATAATGGCTGGATATAATATCCGGATTCATTACTTTGGCTGTAACATATACATATATACGTAGGTACAACTCCTTTCAATACTTCCTACTCCGTCTATTTTCTTTCTGAATAAATTCGTTGTGAGTTCCAAGACGGCTGTAGTTTCTCCCCCGGGATGATCAATTAGCTTCATTGCTTATTGTCAATCTGAGGTCGCCGTTGTTGATCCTGGCTACACAGGAGACACAGTGGTGGGAATGTGTGGTGGGCATGTCCCGAGTATACATACCTACATGTGCGTGTATGTACGCATTTAGATCTTACGTAAGATACACATTTGTGTATGCATTTCACTACAGCGCATGATTACAAGAAAATAATATTGTATTCATCTATAAATTGTAGGCGGCAATGAATTATATATATACCTACTTTTATTACGTTGCTGTACTTTTAATAAAACTGTAGAGAATATACATATGTACAATAAGAAAGGCAATAAAAGCCGCGAGCAACAGTTAAGTTTTATGTTTTTAAAGTGTTTTTTTATATCAGTGTTTCAGTTGAATAACGCCCATGGCCCGGAACTTGCGACTTCCTTCTATTAGCGAAAGATATAATCTGTGGTTATAACCACAGCCTCCGGCGGCTCTTCTGCGGCTCTAAGGTTGTAATATTTTAAGCAGTCACCCTTTTACAAGCGAATAGCGATTTATTATATATTTTTGCTACAGAATTTCGATTTCATTCAGAGTTTCTGCCAGTCTAACATGCTTACACTCGAGATTGTATCTCGCACGCGACAAAGCTTCTTCGCCAATAGCAATGCCTGATTACATAACCGAGATACGCTATTGGCAGAGCGGAGCGAGAAAATTTTGACGCGTTTGTCATGTTAGCTCGGCTGGGCTTTGCGAAGTGGTACGATTTTGCCATAAACTATTATCTACACAAATATTATAAAGAGGAAACATTTGTATTTTTGTGTGTGTATGTTTGTAATGAATGACTAAACTACTAAACCGATTTCAAAAATTCTTTCGCCGTTAGGAAGTTACGTTACCCCCGACCGGCCGGCGGCCCCCGGGTAACATAGGCTATTTTATTCGTTTCGTTTAAAAATACTTAATTAGGTATCCTTGGTAAAACTCGTGCGAAGCCCGGTCCGCTAGTATTTAATATATCTGTTGACTGATAACTTTTTTGTTACCAGGTGGCGCTGCTGTGTGAAATGTGTAGACATTTACAAAAATAAATATATGGGGACAATTCACACAGATTGAGCCAGCCCCAAAGTAAGTTCGAAACTTGTGTTGTGGGATATTAAACTCAACGATAATATATTTTATAACAAATACATATATAGATAAACATCCAAGACCCGAGGCGAATCAGAAAAGTTCGGTTTTCATGACCCGATCGGGATTCGAACACGGGACCTCTTATGTGACGGTCTGGCGTGGTAACCATTACGCCACGGAGGTCGTTAAAAATACATTATTACATATCTTATATCCTGAAATTTTCGACATCAACCAAATCTTCTTCTCCTATCCTATTTTATATTATCGCTTTTCGCTAGTAACAAGACCTTAGGACGCAACTCCCTACTTCCCGTCAAAACGATTGGGACAGATAAAAACTGAGATGCGGTCTTCACGGTATGGTCACCAGACCTACTAGCCAAGTGACAAACGACATTTTTCGATTTCAAATTGGCGTTAAAATAAAGTGGTTAATCTAAATTTTATTGTAAACAATAAAAAGTAACTTGGCTATGAAACGAAATACCTATAATAATACCTGAAACAATTAGTCGTGTCCTAGGTCTCATAATATATCATCTTAGCAAAGATCTATATCTGTTATATAGCTTAATGTAACAATATGTAATGTTTGGAGTAACCTAGAGTTTCATACACAGACGTTCGTATTCATACTATAAATAATATAAATATAACTAAAAATATATTTTATTACACTCATAGTCAGCTTATCATAGTTGTTTTTCATTTAATTGTGTAAATATATTATGGTTTTATTAATTAATTTCACCAGGGAACGGACCGCGACAGTACAAAAAAAACTATAAAATATAATGAACCCAGCCAGCTTGTCAGACCCTCCATTAAATCACTCAAATAATATTTAATTATGAATCTAATAATTAGTTTTTGAAGTCCGTGTGGGGTCAGGGCGAGAAAATAATTTATTTCGTTCAGTATATTTTTTTAAGTGATATGATATCTATATGATCTATGTTGTATTATTATCTATACATTTATCATGTTATTTGTTTTGACATACATGTAAGGGAGTGCCTAATTGCTCCACAGTCTTGAAGAGATACCCCAATTTTGTTTTTATGAAAACAACGTCTCGAACTAAACTTCTATTTTCTTATTATTACAAGTAGTTTTTTATCAAGAAGAAATGATTTGTGGTCGTGTCTTTAGTTAATCGGTTTTCGGCGAAGTTATGATTCTAGGAGTGATGTGAATAAAAATCCTTATTTATTTATGGTCAGCCAAGGATCTATGTCCAGCAGTGGACAAATGTAGGCTGATGATGATGATGATGATGATGAAGGACCTAGGACTTTAACAAAAACTGTTTTGTTACTGTTATTCTTGGGGAGAATTAAATTAAGTGCCAAAGTGACAGAACAGGTATGTTAACGCTCTGATGAAATACGTTTTTGTATTTCAAAAAGATTAATAGAAATAAACAATATTCCGCGATCTCGTTGTTCCAGTACCCGATGTGATAACTCTATACCGATTGAGACTTTTTATTCCTTCTAATTCCCACCAAGGGGCTGAAAACTGAGGTGAAAGTTGGTTAGGGACAGTTAAAACCGCTGAACCGATTAAGATAAAATAAAGGTAGTGAAAAGTGGGGTGGAAGTTTGTATGGGACATTGTTTACTTTGCTTGGTTGTAATGTTTTGGAGAGAGAGAGAGAGAGAGAAGAGGAAAGAGGGATGGGAGTGAGAGGAAGGGGAAGTAAGAGTGCGAGTAGTCCTTCTAGTATTTTCTCTCTTTAGCCGGTCTTCATTACTTTCACATGTTTTAATGTATTTGGCTAGATTGGTGAGCTGTACTAATGTATAAAGACTGGGGACAGTAAGAATACCTAGTTGTTTGAAAAAGGGTTTACATGATTCTTGCTGCGGTATCCTGACCATAGTTCTAATTGCCCTCTTTTGTAACACAAACGCCTTCTTTATATTTTTATCGTAAGCTCTACCCCAAAACATGACACTGCAGCGAAGTCTGGATTCCACTAGCGCAAAGTATACCATTCTCAGGTGGCAGAGGTCTACTTCGTCACGTAGGCTTCTGATAACATAGCAGGCGGAACTTATTTTATTCGCTATATCTTTCAATTCACATTTCCAGTTTAAGAAGCTATCCACATGCACTCCTAGGAATTTGGTCTCATCCACGATCTGGACTTTTTCACCGTTCAACTTTATGCCACCCAGCACAGTGCTAGTGTTTTTGTAGTTAGTTCGAAATTGCATCACCTTGGTCTTAGCGGCATTTATTTTCAAGTTGTTAGCTTTAAACCAACCATGGCAGACATCAAGAACCCCATCGACGATTAGATGTAGACTTTTACTGTCATCAGCTGAAACTATCACGCTTGTATCATCCGCAAATACCACCACTTTGGCAAAATTAGGTGAAGACTTCGTAACGAAGTCAATGAGATCATTGATGAAGACGATGAAAAATAGCGGTCCCAGAACCGAACCTTGCGGTACACCGATACGAATTTTACTCTGTTTAGTTCTGTAGATACTTTCACACAAGTTCTCATCCCTAGTTTTTATTTCTACAAACATAGAAAAAAATGTGTATGATTTTGTAAAGAGTGAGTATGAATGATGTGCCAGTAACGTATTGGCTTGTAGAAGTGAGTCTGAGTTAGTCGCAGTGAATCTGAGTGAGTCTGAATCTGTGTGAGTTTGAATCTGAGAGGGGCAGGTAGCAGGGGAAGGAGAGCGAGGGGGGAGAGAGAGCGGGAGAGTGAGGAATAGTGGTAGTGGAGAAAGTGAGGACGTAGAGGTGGTAGAGGGAAGGGTTCTTATTTTGCCCTTACTCAAAGTCCACGCGGACGGAGTCGCGGGCACAGCTAGTAATTTTTATAACGTAAAAACTGAATTCAATAAAGCGCTGTGTATTGGTCATAATTATTCACCATATTGTCCCAATCCGTGTAAATTCAGTCCACATATCAGTGAGTGTTATTTTTATTTCTATAAATTCATGCCACTGCCTAATCTCAATATTATCGTTTCCCATGAAACAGTCACAAAAAGTAGGCAAGTTATTGTCCGAAGTATATAAATACTTGTTCAATAAAACTGACAACTCTGAATCTACCTACATTAAATGTTTTATTTTTATAGGTAAAATTAACATGTTACCGGCTCTGCATTAAATTTTTTCTCTTAAAACCCCAGTAATAAAGCATGTGGGTTGTAAACACTTCGATATTAACGATTGGTTATAAAAAAAATAAAGAAGCCATGTGAGAGTACGTGTTTTATTGCACTGGTAGGCGCCATGTTCGCGACGCAATTTACACGCGGGAGCGGCTCTTATTTATAGGCTTCCAAGATGTGTTGCCGTTAATTTTACTATCGTCTCATGAATAATATGCAAGCGACCAAGCCAGTCAAAATGTATAGCGCACTATGTAAGCAATATTATTATCAATTGCCTTTAGAGTTCGTCCCTATGTTTCTCATGGTGGTCCATACACGCGTCTTGGCTTTTCTTAGCGCGGAATATATTTTTGGCACACCGCTTGCTTACTTTCATAGCTGTAGTAGGGAACTAAGTACGTGATTTAGAAATAGTCCTAATTTTCTACATCCGTAACCCATATGTCATGTATTGTTATTGATTGAATCACCCCAAATAGGTGGTTAGCTGTAGTGTAGAGCTAACTGAGCTAAGTTCCTACCAACTAAAATGTACGATAACTTTTAATAACAATCAACTATTCCACTAATTGCTTTTTTTTGTTAAGTTGGCGTTGGTGACCATTTAGACATACCCTCAGTAACTTAACATGTTTTTTGGAATGTATAATAATAGTAACAATAACATGAATTTCCAATTATAAAGTTTTTGTCTAAAATATTTCTTTTCACGTATAAAAACGTCATTGGCGTAGAACCCGCCAACACTTGCACTGAATGTGCCCAATGTTTTCTAGTTGGCATTTAAATTACTACTATGGACCCAAGACATTATAGAGAGCTCTGACGGTTAAAAGGTTAGAAAGATTAGAAATTAATCGCTTCTGCTTGTGAATTGGGCAAACGTACAACAATAAAATTTGGTAGACCTTGTAAAATGATACGAATGTGAAACGAAAGTCGAATAGATGTAGCCTTCGACTGCTGCGTCATGTATTTAGAAAAGCAATAAGTAGATTTGTTTGTTTATCATCATCATCATCTCAGCCACAAGAGGTTCATGATGCAGGCCGCTGCGAACCGGTCATACTGGATGTATTTGGGGGCCTATGTCCAGCAGTAGACGTAATGTGGCTGTTTGTCTTTAAGATGACATAAATAACGACTGAAAAAAAGGGTTTTCACCAACCAACCAGCCCTAACATAATCCCCTAAGTATGAGTTGGAGAATACCTGTTTGTTTGATAAAAAAAAACATGAAACTGATAATTACCAGAAATATTTTAAATGTTAGTAGGTATAGTTAAATTTTTAATGTAAAAGTTTCCGTTGCTTTTTTATTATGCACGAGTGACTTCGCCCGCGTGAAATGTTAAAATAAGGATAACTCCTTTTTCTGACATGCGATTTAAATGAAACAAAGCCTATAATCTGCTCCATCCCGAGCTCTGTCTTCCTGTAAAAACAACATTAAAATCCGTTCAGTAACTTAGGCGATGTGGGCGACAAAAAAAAAATTTTTTTTTTGCTTTTATTACCTTACTCTTAACTGTTCCCTCTCAATTTTCAAATGTACAAAATACATGTACAATGTACAGACATATCGGGGCCTACTGTTTTATTATATGTATAAAAGATTATAATTTTATTATAAGTACTGTGACCACAGTACAGTAAAGTTATAGTAGGTATCAGGAAAGTTATTTTTTTTTCAACCCGACTAAGATTGTCAGATTTTTTGATTTTTTGATTATCATTTATGAGGCCCTACTTAATACTAATCGCCAACACGGTTGGCTTGCGCAGTCGTAAAACGAAGTTCGAAACTCATATTTATTATTCAATGCATAACGACAATCGATTTTCAATTGTTTTATAAACTGTGAGCGCGAATTTTGGCGCGTACCTGTCTACTGTACCTATCTACCACAGGAGTAAATAAAATCCGTGGTTTTATTTACTCATGTGTATCTACTTCCCGGCCCATTTTGGACCCGCCAAGTCAGAGGAAGAGAGAACTGGAAAGGGATGGAGGAGGCCTACACCCTGAAATGGGTAACCCAATGAAAAATAAATAAATAAAAATAGATTATGAATAAATTATATACAATTCAGATTAATTAATAATTGAAATGATTAGTTAGATAAATCAATATATTTTATTTTGTTTGTAATTATTATATGAATGCATGGAATGTATATTATGTTTGGGAAATAAAGGCTTTATTTATTTATTTATTTATCTACTTCCCATCTTATGACCACCACACTTTTTAATAATGTTTTTTTTATGGAAGAGATAGACAGACAAGCACGCGGGTCATCTGATGGTAGTAACAGCCGCTGGTGGAACACAAATACAGCAGAAACTATAAACGTGACGAATGGTGGAAAGAGATAAAGGAGGAGTCGTTTTTCCGAATTTCTCAGTCACCAAACTAAACGTATCGTACGTAAAATTTAACGTATTCTTTGGGATTCATTAAAATGTTCTATCATTCTTCATTAATTCATTCACACATTTCATATTTTATGTGGTAAAAGGCGCGCCTACATGCGCTTCCAAAAACGAGCTATAAAACGCTAGTCTGAAACCGATCTAATACTCACTAAGATCATCAGCTGATGACTTGAGATTGTTAAATCGATTTTTTAATTGAATTGTTAAGTAACATAACATATTCTTATACTCAAAACATACTTCATATAAGCAAAGCACGGTAAACACACACACATACATATTATGAAAGTAAAATTAATAGCTAAATGTAATTTCATTTGCGAATTTAAATTGCATTTGGAAATTCCTACTATTTTAGAACACAAAGTGACATTTCAAACTTGGAAATGTTAATGTAAATTCAACATTCCGACGGTATACATTTTGTTGCTGCAAAAGTAGCAAGAATTCGCAACATCACGTTCTGAGGTCTCAATTCACATTCATAATTCACACACACCACACTGTAATTATATATACTGGGAATTAATTACTGGAATTTGTAAATTAAATTGATAAGTGAAATTGTTTTAAAAGAAGAGTTAAAACATTACCTTTTGCTTTGAGTCATGAAAATGTGTTACCGCGTGCCTCATTGATAAACAATGTTGTTTTGAACTACTAAAATCGATCGAGGGACATAACGACTGAAAATCCGACTGTCTGAAGAAAGTGAGAAAATGAAAATTCAGGTTCTGGATGAAAAATCTCTCATTGAGTCTCTCTATCTTTATTCATTCTATGTGTGATAAGCAGGCTGATGAAACACCACTGCATCTTCTGGGGGAATGTGGGCCACTTATACACAAGCGCAGCACTCATCTAGGGAAACACTTATGAGATGAGTTAAAGGAGTTCCCCCCTAAGCAAATCCTGCGGTTCATCATAGCTGCAGGGTTTAGCGGTGAGCTCTAACAAATCATGTGGCGATCGCAATAGACCAGTCCTGGTCGCAGTGATATTAAAGCCGCACAAAACAAAATTAAAAAAAATTCAAAAAATGTGTTTATCACACATCAAAAAATGTGTTTATCTGCAAAAAAATGTGTTTATCAAAATCAACTAAAATATGTTTTCATTTTGGAAGTTGAGTTTTAAATTAAATCATATCCACATACATATATGTATGCATATAATTGTAAGTACATACCTATTATTTAATTAAAGAAAAACAAAAATGCATTTTTCTTGTGAGAAAACATTCGAATACTTATCTGCGGATCTTCATCGATAACGTCTATTAATCAAGTACATATCGATAAAAAATCGAATGAATGAATAACTCGGCACGGATCGTACAATTTTATCGTAGTCTCGGAATGTCAGCGTATCTCTGAACCAATCTATTGATCGACCTATCCCAGCTAGAATTCCGGCATCGACTAAAAGAAACATTTGGGTTATGTGTGTAACGTCACTAATGTCTTAATTGACGCTTCTGTATTAGTTTAGAATTGGATTTTAATTAGGTTCAATTTTTAAAATTCCCATGTATTTTTTCAAGTTCATTAAATTATAAAATACTTAAATAAATATTTTGGACGAATCACACGGATTACAAATTTTTGGGAAAAAAACGTTTCCCAAAGTATCTCATGCCAAATGAAAATTTGGGAAACATACTTATGTTTCCCAAATAAAAAAAAGAAACATTTGGCAAAACAACTTTTCCACCACGGCCTCAATTCTGCTAAATGTAATGTAGTTCAATTGCACGTCGTCAGCATAGCAATAGCATAAAATTACACTTTTGGTATTCTGCTCCTGTTATGAAAGCTGAATAGCGGCTACCCAGCCGCTATTGATACATTTCGGAATTCTATTAACTAATGGCGTCACAATAGCGTCAGCACGGCAACTTAAATATGTATTCTCCTCTTATTTCCCGTTTGCGCCGATGGCGTTGGCATCGTCGACATCTGTCAAAATTGGCCATCGAGAAGCAATTGTGCAGCCATACGTTTTCTCTCACATTCTCCTTCATCGATTGTATTAGCATTTTTCGAAATTGACAAGAACGACAATGCCTCATCCCATTTTAAGGTGGAGATATTATTATTTGGAATTGATGCAGGGAGAAACGGAGTCGGGAAGAGAAGCTCCAACGTCGTCGAGCGCAAGCTTTACTGAGGCGGAATATCGTTGTAATGTCGGACACGGATTTTATTAAAAACTATTTTGATTTATAATCAGCATAGTACTAAAATAAAGATAAAAGTATATATCAATTTAAATAAGTACATGTACAATAAGCATATTTTGTTTTTTCGCCAATGTAAATTATAGATAATAACAACTTACATTGCGCCAGGCTTCAGCCCCTTTTGTGGGACAGTTTGCCGAAACACTGTTTAATATATAGCGCATTCCACCCATAGCAGTTTCGACAAACTGCGCCCTTCTTTGGTCCGGCTGAATCTGCCCAGGGACAGCTCTATAAGGCGCTCCACGAACTCTATAAGAGCCTCTTGCTGCTGCAACGTTACTGTGTCCGCTGACATGTTTATCTATGTACTTTATTTATTTATTAAACTTTAGACCAAAACACAAAACAAAACTTTTGTACAAATTCAAAACAAAATACGTTTTTTTAAATGGCTTTTATGAATGAATGAATTTTTAATCTGTGGTTTTAAGCCAAGCTGATGCGATAATGACGACGTGCCAGCGCGATGCTGACGATGTTCTTCTAAAAATTAGTAGAATACCGTTTTTAAATCAATGGCCTTGGCAAATCAATGGCATGTCTGCGACATTGCAATTTGTGGTAAAATAAGAGAATTGAGGCCCAGGCCTGTCAAATGTTGTGGCGTTCATTGTCCGCTGTGTAGACTATGGCTCATTGCCTAAAATGCTACATTGATATTGACAAAAGTAATCATCAGTAGCATGTATTTTGTTTCTTCAATTTCCTACAGAATAATAGACAATCAAAAGTTTATTATACAGCCTTCAAATAAAAAAGTCAAACAAGAGTATGTTTTGTAATTTCAATTTACAAACCCCAAATTAACTAATTCACTGACCACAATCGAAAACAATAAAATTTTAAAACGGCTTGTGTTATAGCCATTATTTATACATTTATCATGATAAAATACACCGATGTAACTAATTAAAAACCTATACAAAAAGTGCCGAAGACCACCTGAAGACCAAATAGGCAACAAAACGATGGACAATGGTTATCGGCGAACGAGCATAGATAAAAAATCATTTAACCGCCAAATAGCTGTCAGTTTCACCTGTCATTTGTGCTTATTGAAAAACTAAACGCATCCGATATTCACTTGTTTTGGTGGTTTTATAATTAGAACGTTTTATGTTTTTATTTTTTTAGTTATGTAGGGCTTATGCATTTTTATTCTTTCCAATGGCCAGTGTCAAGTAAAAACAGCAACGTATTCATGTTGTCTCGACTATAGTACACATTTCTGAGATAAGACACCCTAAAAAAAGAAGATTGCTTTTCTTGAGGATTATAAAGTCAATACGATAATGCACTTTTGATAATTCCTGATCATAAACTCCTATCACTATGCCAATCACTCACGCGGATGATTTTGCTTTTTATATTAGCCATAAATGTAAATTAATGTGCAAGAGCTATGCAGAGTAGCATTAATACGGTGGTGATTGTTTTATTGGACTAGAATTATCAACTACAAACACTCGGCTTTCCATATTTAGCAAAGGAAACTCAAAACAAAATATTAGCTCAAATATCAAAGGACAACCTATAGAGCTTTCAGACTGTGTGAAATATAATAGGTGTAGGTAATATAACAATAGGTGTTTGGCTAGATAGATCACTTTTATGGAAAAAGCATACTAATGAAATTTATGAAAAAGCGATTAAATTTCTCAACATTTTAAGGTATTAGCTGGGGCAGGCTGGGGAGTTCACCTTAAATATCCGCGTACATTATTCGAAGCAGATTAGATTACGGGTGCTTTTTATTAACAGCGCAAATAGTATTAAGTAAACTGGACAAATGACAAAATCAAGCTCTTGGATTCATCAAAAGCACACCCTCACGTAATTCTAAGCGCGATTAGTATTCAGTACTTAATATACTTATTTGAGAATACAATATCTCGCGCCTCTGTCATTTAAATACTGTATAAAAACACAAGCATGGTCAAACAACACAGTTAAATTTTTACTGAAACTTTGCAAAGTTTTATGAGCTCTCCTGTAACAATGTCGACCTCAGGCTTCAGTGGATTTCATTAAATGTCGGTATCTATAAGTGGCAATGAAGAGGATGATCGTTTGGCAAAGTTAGCAATTACCGTATGACAGACTTATAATATTCTTCCAACACACAAGGAAGTTCTACCTACAAGAAGCTAGTTTAGGATAATTGGAAAGAATATTGTAATGAATGATCTCGCGGAGAAGGGTATATACCTAACCATACAGCATGCACCGCTAAATAATTCCGTGGTCTAATTGCGATACATTGAGCAGGTCCTTTATGGTCACAATGCACCGACTTCGTTCTGGCCATTATCCATCTAACAAATTTGAATTTATGATGGATAAAATCACATACCCCAATTGTGATAGCTGTGGTAAATTAGATGATGTGCAACATTTACTAACAGAATGCAAAATAAATATTGCGCAGCGACGTTCGTTGATTGATGAACCTTGGACATGAATGAGTGGGACATAGGAACTTCCAGGGTATCCTGAGCCAGCCGTCATCTCAGGGAGCTAAAATGGTATTTAATATGGTGGTGCATCGGAGTGTTACTTAGGGTACGATAGGACTGACATGTCTCTCAGGGAAAAAAGTCCTTGATAAATAAGAAAAAAAAGCTTTTATTTTTCTTTGAACACATAGTAAATTTTTTTTAAACCACAGAGTTGAAACAGCCTATTTTATTAATGTAAGCACAAAATTATAGTTTTATTTAGATGTGGGTACAAGATAACAGAAAGAATGTCATTTCGGGCTTCACGCAAGGTTGTCGCTTCTAAATAAGTTTAATTAAAAGGAATTTAATATCGCATTCATGTTTGTTCCGAGCGAGGGGCCATACATCTGCCGCGACGCGGTGGCCCACTAGATCTCCTTAAATGTCGGAATAGCGTAAACTTTAATTAAATATTTATTTCCTGTGTTATGTTCACACTGCGCCTGGCTAATAGCCAGACACAGTTAATATATATGTATATAGGGACAAATCACACAGATTGAGCTAGCCCCAAAGTAAGTTCGAAACTTGTGTTATGGGATACTAATTCAACGATATTATATTTTATAACGAACACATAATTATATAGATAAACATCCAAGACCCCAGGCCAATCAGACAAAGTTCGTTTTTCATCATGACATCCGATCGGGATTCGAACCCGGGACCTCTTGAGTGGCGTGCAGGCATGGTAACCATTGCGCCACGGAGGTCGTCAACACATTCAAACATTTATTAATTTTTACATAGTATAAAATGAAGTTCCACTCTGTTTGCTTAGATCTTTAAAACTACACAATGGATTTGATGTGTTTGTAATAGGCAGAGTGATTTAAGAGAAAGGTTTATAAATGTATAATACATTCCAAAATTCTCACGGGAAAGCAGGATACACGCAAACCAAGTTGCACGGGTTTACCCAATTAAAATAAGCAAGCAGACCACCTGATGGAAAGTGATTACGAGGCGCTACCAATTCTTCCTGCTACCTACTAGGACGCAAAAGGGAATTGATGCAAAAGGGATAAGGAAAAAGAGTAAGGTAAGGAAAAAGAGTAAGGTAAGCTGGGCTTCCCGAGGAGAAACTTATACGTTGGCTGTACAAACCATTAGCAAAAATCAAGCATCTTTAAAACGGCCAATTTGTAGTAATATTGAAACGTACAACTTGTGTGTGTTGTTTGAATTCAATTGTTAGGTATACAGTTGATCGTATTTCATGCGAATAACATCTGTAAACAGTAAATAAAACCTTTTTGATTTATCATGAATATCAGGTTACTACAAACAAAAGACTTGATTGAATAAAATGATGGCATAAAAACATTCGAAAATCTATAGTTTGGGGTTTTAAAATTTCACTCGCCGATTTCGGGAAACGTTTATTTTAACAGGCGAAAATTTTAACAAAAACTGAATATACACAAATAATCCTAGAAGCTCATTCATAAAAGTATCGGGAATGGATGATTTGTTTATGGTTCGAAATTCAAATTTTTGTTTTTTTTTGTTGTTGTTAGATTGACACAACTGTTTTCCACTTTGGCGCGGAGTTTGAGTAGCATCTGTTATTTAGATTAAACACAGTGCTGTTTTTAGTTATATCACATCTAGTGTGTATTGTGAATTTCATAATGGCCAAAAACATGAAACAAAGCGTTTGTCTTAAATTTTGCTTCGCTAATGGAATTTCGTGTTCGGAGTCACTGAAAATGTTACAGAAGGCTTACGGTGAATCGACTTTGTCAAAAACACGGGCTTATGCACTCATAAGCCCGTGTTTTTGACAAAGTACCACTGTACAAAGTGTTTAAAAGCGGTCGAGATGTGATGGAAGATTTGCATCGGCATCAACGTCTGCAACTGAAGTTAACATCGCATAAGTGAAGGAAATGGTGACTGAAAATCCACATTCAAGTTTGAGAGAGATAGTCGCCGAACTTTCTGTCTCACGAGTCGATCCGTATCATTTAATAATCACTTGGGTATGAAACATGTTGCCGCTCGGCTAGTCTCAAAAGACCTGAATTTTCTACAAAAACTCAATCGCATATGAGTCGCTAAGGACATGCTAGAACGAGTCAATTCCGACCCAACATTCATAAAACGCATTGTTACTGGTAACGAGACGTGAGTTTACGAGTTTGACATTGTAGTCAACAAGATTCGGAATGGCGCCTTCCAACTGAAACAAAACTGAAAATACCACGCCAAAGTCGATCAAAAATCAAAGTCATGTTGACTGTTTTCTTTGACTATCGCGATGTTGTGCACTCGAAATTCTTGCCGGAAGGTCAAACGGTAAATATATTATATACATATAATAAAACAGTAGACCGCGATATGTCTGTACATTGGACATATTTGGCAAAAATGGAGAGTGAACAGTTAAAGTTAGGTAATAAAAGCAAAAAAAATATATTTTTATTTTTTTGTCTATCTGTCTGTCTGTCTGTTTGAACGCGCACATATTCTAAGTTACTGAACGGATTTTAATGCAGTTTTCACAGGAAGATAGAGCTCGGGATGGAGCACAATATAGGCTTTGTTTCATTTAAATCGCATGTCAGGAAAAGGAGTTATCCTTACTTTAACATTTCACGCGGACGAAGTCGCGGGTAACAGCTCGTAAAGAATATTATTTGAGCCGTTATGCGGCGTTTAAGCACATGAGTAAATAAACTTCCGCGGTTTATTTTTACTCATGTGGTTTAAGAGAGCAAATTCGACGAAAAAGGCCAGAGTTGTGGAAAAAAATTCTTGGATCTTGCACCACGATAATGCGCCTTCGCACAAAGCCATCATTGTGAACGAATTTTTGACCAAAAACTTAACAAATACCATCGAGCAACCACCGTATTCACCAGATATTTATTTATTTAACTTTATTGACCACAATACATAAGTACTGATACAATAGGCGGACTTAATGCTAAATTGCATTCTCTACCAGTCAACCATTGGGAAGTGCAGAGATTCACGAATGCGGTTTACTTGTTACTACTAATAACATTACTCAAAATTAATACATAAGTAGGCAATACAATAGACATACATACATATATATAAATATACATAAATACATATAAATATATATGAATAAACGTAATATATACAAATATTAATACCGTTGATGATAGATAGACTAAATAAAAATGTACCTAGTGATGATGATAATGAGTTGGTCATTTTGGCAAGCCGTCTAGTAGATGTGAACGCACTTTCTTTTTAAAGATGAAACTACTGTGGGTATCTCTGATAGGATACGGCAGCGCATTCCAGAGTCGTAAAGCTTGGAGAGTGAAAGAATCAGACATGAAACCAGAACAAAAGAGAGGAGTAAAGAGTTTAAGAGAACTATCTGATCGAAGTTGACGGTCGTGAGAGTGACATAGATACTGAAATTTGCATTTCAGATAATCTGGAGATTTAGGGTTGGAAAAAATAGAGAAAAGTGTGCACAATAGCCTCTGCTGTCTACGCTGTCGAATAGGTAGCCATCCGAGTTTTGACCGAAAAGAGGAAATATGGTCGAATTTGCGCAGGCAGAAAATAAATCGAATGGCATTGTTAATAAGCCGGTCCAGTTTATTAAGGAGATCTTCGTTAAGATCAGGATAACACACATCACCATAATCAATAAGAGGAAGAACGAGAGATTGGACTAGAGTAACCTTGGTAGAAGTGGGAAGAAAGTGCCTGTACCGATTAAGAGAACGTAGCGTAGATATGGCTCCAGTCGACTTCTTTCTTTTTCCTAAACTCAAATTACCTCTTCGTGGCACCCGTTTTCATTCTTTTGGAATGTATAATACTTAAAAACCTTCCTCTTGAATCACTCTATTTTAAAAAAACGCATCATAATCCGTTGCGTAGTTTTAAAGATTTAAGCATACATAGGGACTCACTATGTAAAGATAGGCACCGAATTCAGCTTACTAGCACATTTTAATAATATTTAGTAGGGTAAAACCGGGATAGATACCCCAGTGGGATAGTTGCCTCATTTTCAAAAACCTAACTTCCCAAATTGGCGACTAAGAAATAATAGTATAACTAGAGCCGCAGGCACCCCCGCACCTAAGTTAGCCACGGGCCGTCATGCGGTGAGGACGTGTTTCGTTCGTGTGTGCATTCATCTCCGCGGCGAGTTTTACAAACACGTCAATATTTTAAAGGCTATTTATTTGCTGTTGTATAACTTTATAAAGTAGTCATTAGTTCCGTTATATTATTTATTACGTCAATAAACATCTAGATATAAATAGTTGCTCTTTTTTATTTATTCAAAAAATACTTGGGCATTTATCTCTATCAAAAAGGATAGTTGTCCATATTTTCATCTAGCATTCAATCGGGCATCTATCCCTCCATACCTTAATATGTGGTTTTAGGGTATATTTTGAACACATTTTTGTGTTCTGTTATATTTTTATGTGTTTACATCTATTTTGTACCTATGTATTTGGACTTTTTAGTGATTGTAGCAGACCCAGGTTCCAATTCTTCGTGGTGTCAGTCGCTGAATTACCCGAACCATGCCAATAAAAAAATCAAAAAACTGGAAAACGCTTTTCATTATTAGGCCCATGTTTCTTGGAAACTATTTCTGTTTTAGGAGTAGCTTTCTACTGCTAAAACACCAATTATTGTCCTCAATACCTCTTAAAAGTTTGTTTGAGTTTTTCTTTTAGGTATATAATATGAAGAGTATCTATCCCGCGCCAAAGGCATTTATCCTTCTTAGTATTTTCATGGTGGGGCAACTATCCATACGCGTAGGCATCTATCCCCAAGAAAGGAATTCCACAAAAACGTAAAATTTGCAAAATCTGTAATTTGTAGGGCCAAAAATACAAATCACAGTTAAACATAAAGGATTAAACTAGCTAAATTGATAGACATTATATTAAAAAAAAATGTTATTTTTTATATTAGGAGGATATTTCAAAAAGTGGGGCATCTATCCCGGCTTTACCCTAATAACGTTGAACCTTACTGCACAGTGGCATTTCGGTTTGTAAACATAGAAAAAAAAAATTGGTGCACGCTTTATTTTTAATCTTGCATATAAATTGCTACGAACGAATATCAGCCGATCCGATTATAAGATATGGCACGTATTTTTCGAGTGGTCCTTAGTTACCTTTACTGCCGTCACGCGCGTTCTAAGTGGCGCTGTTGTACCAACATGGCACATGGCAGATAATACATTTTATACAGTTTATAGTGTCGTGTGAAGAATATTTCATCTGAGCATCCTATTAATACTATAGTTTGTCACACAAGATGTGGTTTCATAAATAATTTAGTAGTCAAAGACAAAGTTTACGTTACCTGTGGGTAACTTATATTTATTTGTGATTTTGTGATCCAGCCCGGCTCGCCAGGGTTGAACAATTATTACTTTATTTAGATCTTTTCAAGACGATTAGTTCAGCCATACCTGCGTAAGTACAGTCAAGAGCAGGTCGACCTTTACATATCGCACTTTGTACAATTCTTAAGTTCTATGTCATAAGAGTCAAAATTGTACAGCAAGTGAAAAGCCCGACGTGCACCTGACTACATATATAAGAAGCTCGAAACATAGAGAAGCGCGAGTTTTTTAACCCATCTAAATATTATTTGAGGTTCGTATTAAAGTTCTTGTTACATATATTACATTCATTTGAAAGACAACAATGCCACCAGGATCCTCATGTTTATTATTTAAGATTAAAACATTTAAAATGGGGGGAGACCCTAAAAAAAATTATCACTTTTTCCTAATTTTGCTTAAAGACCCTGAGCAAAGGTAAATGTTACTTTAAGCCGCGGTGATGGATGTTTTTGTGATTTTATCTCTTTTGATCGCTGCATTTAGCTTCTAAGACCGGAGTTCACCAACACATGTTTAAATTTTAAACAGATGTTTAGACCCTAACCGGCTGTTTAACCAAATTTTGCTGTTCACCGTGCACTAAACATTGGTTAAGTGTCGTAACCGTCTGTTTAATTTAATGGACGGAATGGACGTAGTTTAAACGTCGGTTATTTGAGTGACGTGACCTGACGTGAGTTGTATTTCACTATATCACTGAATTTATTGAGTGCACAGCCTAGATAACACCATTTAATCACTATTAACAAAGTCACAACAGTAGGATAGGCATATTCAAAGTATTTCAAACATAAAAACAATCAACAAACACGGATATAAAGTAACATGTAGGTAAATATTTAGAAACTGGATGTGGCATCATGCATCGTTGAGCTGTTATTATAATCTAATAATTATGATATTTATGTAATGATATGATAGTATAATATATTTGCATATAATGTAAGTAAGTTTTCATATTATTTACGTAGAGATTTAAAATTTAAATAAAATTAAAATACATTTTAGTTTTATTTATATTTAAAATATTTATTTACATTCGTTTATACATATAAACGCAGTGCAGCGTAGACTTTTTATTTTCTACTAAATCTCGGTACTTTAAAACCCATCTCCATAACTGATACTTTTATATTACATATGTATGTAATATGTTATTAAATTATGTATTACAATATTACAAAAATAACTTCGAGGTGAAAAATGTGGTAAAATAAAAATATAAACATTTGGCCACATCAAGTGAAACTAAATCTATGGGCCACATTTTGACTATTGACTGCTGACAGTGCTGACTGATTAGACTTTGACAATAGAAAAAGGATGTTTAATAAGAAAGACGTTCCTATTACGGACATGGCATTACCTTAACAGATTTTGAATTTTGTAGTATAATAACAAAACCATACCATTTATAGATGCCGTTCGGGTAAAGACTAAAGTATGGAGGTACACTGCCATCTTTACAAAGTAGTATTAAACTATTCATTCTTTTTCGGCTCATTCATTCAAAAACGTTTGGTTAGTTAACCGCCAGATAAAATTGAACGGAGAACATAAAAAAAACGCAGCACGTTTATACAACGATTAAAATATAACCGTGCGGTTACGTAAACATTGGTTATGTTGTAGTTGGCGAACACGAGCCTTAAAGCAGCTAAATAACCGATCGTTACGACTAAAAGTAGCGTGTATGCTCAGGCCCTAAGACAAAGGTAAGCTGTTCTAGTATATGTAGCTCATTTACAACATGATTCATAAATTTAGGTAAATATATAACATATATACTCTTTTAATTTAATGTAATGCTAATTGTATGTTAGGAAGTAGCATCTGTTCGAAAGTAACTTCCGTATAGCTACTTTGTGGACTTGTACTTTAGGGTAGCTTACTTGTCATTCCCAATTTTGTTGCATTGTTGAAATGAAGTAACATACAAATCATTTCAAATTAATGAAAAAATTATTATCTAAACATAATTTTGTCATTGGTAGTTCAACATAAAATTAAATTCAGCGAAACATACATATTAAAGTAATTACACTCTCGTGCTCCGAGATCCGGGCAAACGTATTCCTCCGTGAGAGACCTTGCTTATATGCAACTAAGGGTCTCTTACTCTATTCAAATCAAGACCATGATTAATCGAGTCATAGTAACGAAACCTGAATTCACCTCAACGACTGCCTCGCATTTCGTCGCTATAAAGAATAATCCAGACGGCAACCCCAGGCAGGGGTCCAACGCACCCGCGCACAAAGCTCCCGTTTCGACTTGAGACATGTGACCGAGCATGAAAGAGACGAAAGCAGTTTTGACATTGCGCCGCCTATTCATTAGTCGTGATTACGACCCGGGATGAATTGACGCTTTTCCTCAGAGGTTTCTGCTAAATTTTAACCGAGCGTGCTTCGATGAAATATGTACATTGTCACGTGGGGAAATCTGTTTGTTCGGAGCCAAGACTGACTCAATAAGCGAGGCCGGGCTCGCAGGGTGAGTGGCGTTTATACGTAGCTCGTTTGACGCGCGTCTCGAACGCCCTCAAAGGGCGAGCGGGCTTTGAGGAAACGTAAAGGGAAATAAGTAAATGAGAGATTTTTTTAAAGCGCTTCTAAGAAAAATAATTAAAGGACACGTTTTAATTATACTTAGTAAAAGATTTTGAAATGAAATTCGCAATATCAATTCGCTTTGGCATCTCACGTATACATTAAGATTACACACATCATGAAATATTTAAGGCTTTCTATGGTAAAATAATTTTCGTTCGCTGCATTTAAATATCCAGCGTCCGATGTTTGTTCTATAGATTTATAGGGCAGTTTACGAGATGAGGAACTCACCTAAGGCAGAACTGGCCATCCTCATGGTTTGGACTTGCAGGTCTTCAGGAGACCCTTGAGTAATCTTTCTCTTCCTAGGCCGTCCTTTCGGGCTGGGTCCTGAGTTGTAGAACTGAGATGGTGAGTCGCCTTCACTTTGGAGGTCTTGGCACCTAGAAAAAATTGAATAACTTAATGATTGACTGAATAACTAAATGACATTTCGAAACTCAACAGATTCAAGCATTCGAAAAAAAAATTAAACTGCCATAGTCTACGTGCATTATTGTAGTAAGATAAGGTTTGCGTATATCTATCACATATTATTTAAGTTTTACGTCTAAAAATTAACCTTGTTAAGTCATATATATATAAGATTTTTGGCTTTACGTAAGCCAAATATCTTTTGTCTGACCAAAATAAAAAAAAATAAAAAAAATACCTGTAAACACTGTTAACATCATCGTCGCAGTATTCATCCAGACAGGCACTGTCGTAATGCGGGCGGCAGTAAACAAGGCCGTCTCTCATGCCGAAGACGTCTCCTTTGGACAACAGGGTACCACAAGCGATGCAAGTGAAGCAGGTCAGGTGATAAACCATGTCTCGAGCTCTCATGACCAGTTCATTGGCAGTGATTCCGTTGCCACACCGGGCACAACGTTTTACACAGAACAATCTGGAACAAAACAAATTAGTAAGGTAAAATGGGGGAGACTAACATGGTTTTTTTCAGAAAAGAGATCAGTCTTTATGCAGAAATTGTTTAACCCAAATTAAATAAAAAAAAGAACTACATTAAATGTAGCAGTGTATTAATGAAAACATACGTAGTATGAGTCACGGTGTATGCAAAAGAGCCCTCAATTATGTTGATATAAATATTTCAAAAATCAACAATGGTAGTCATTGAAATAATCAATAACGGGGTGATCTTGACACGTCCTCATAATAACGCCATTACGCCATATGCTCAGGCGGCGGAGGCATGGGGTCGTCATGGAAAACATGTGGAGTAGATAGTTACCTACTTCATTTAATTATACCCATCCAATTTGCGACAGACAGGTTTTGCTATTTAATTTTTTTTAATACGTTATGCTGAAATGAACAGAAAGAGCTGATTGAAAGTGTTTTAAATTTCTTTATTGGTTTTATTTGCCGGTTCTATTCTATACCTTTATATAATTTTGTATTTTATTATTCGATGACAACCTCGGTGGCGTAATGGTTACCATGCCAGGCCCAGGAGGTCCCAGGTTCGAATCCTGGTCGGGTCATGATGAAAAACGATCTTTTTCTGATTGGCCTAGGTCTTGGAAGTTTAAGTTGTCGAAAGTGGACCACGGGCTGAATAATTTTTCGTCAACTCCCACGGCTATGAAAATCTGTGGTACATTCATTTCAAAACGTCAAAGATTTTATGACTGGACTATTTATTTATTTATTGCACGATTGAGAGTACAATTGGTGGACTTAATGCCTAAAATCATTCTCTACCAGTCAACCATCGGGTAATGCAGAATTGTTAACGGGACAAAATTAAAAAAAAAAATCTACTGGTTACCAAGAACTAATTATATATACGGCTATAAACATACACGTATAAAAATAAATCATAATAATAATAAACTTACATATTACTATACGAACCTAGTAAAATATTCTGACAAGTAGGTATTGACAACTGAAATGTTATTTTATTTTATAGTTAAAATAAAACAAAAATTATAATAATTAACAAAAAAAATTACTTGGTTGTGTTTGGTACGAGTGCGAGCTGACGAAAGAAACTTATGTAAAAATCGAATGGTGCCAAGTCGCACGATCGTGCTAGTTTTTTTTGCGAGGTGACGAAACCCATGTGTATGCATAAAAAATGACACGTCGTCTAGTGTGTCCGCGTGTTACGCTTTCGCTATACGGGGTGCTGCTGCACACGTATTCGGGGTGGCCTGATGATTGAAATCACGATTCCACTTTGACGCTACTTCTGAATATGAGTCACGAGCGCTCAGACAGGTGTGGGAACAAGCGAGTGCGATTGACGGCCCTTAATTGTAACCCGCTGTCAACTTATGTTTACATATCGTTGTAGGTATTATCAAACGTTCTGGTAAAGGACAAGGAAAGTTTTCCAACTACCCACGAGATTTTGGCCGAGTTACTTTTTGCTTCTGTCAAAACATTGTAAAAACGAAATTGGGAAAGTGGTGAAAAATGCAGGAGACTGTCGAAAAATGAAATGTACGGACCGTGGACACCGCGAATAGGTCTATGGACACTTGCAATCGATATTGCAAGTGTTCCATAGATTCCACTTTTTACAGTCATACTCCGATGAGTATGACTGTAAAAAGTGGAGCTCTGGAGACCTTACTCACCGTAGGAAGACAACATGGCCGAGAGCAATGCTATTTGGCTACGATCTTCTGTAAAGTGGAGGTCCTTCCCCAGACGGGCTGCTCCGATTTGAGCAGATTATCCGCTGTGCCCTACCTCTCTAATAAAATAAATATCAACGCTCCAAGCAATGAACTTTCGCTTCGCAAACAATTACAAAAATCGGAGAAACATTGCATTATACATTCGCATAGTACCAACAAAAACATGAGCTCGTTTCGTTTAATATATATGTTAATTTATGCAAATAGCATAATATCATATTGCGGTGATTAAAATTAATAGTGCAAAAATCTTAAATCAGATTGCTTTAGTTACTGACTTAAATATACATTTAAACATGGCTGAAAATTATGTCGGAGTCAATATTATTAACAAACAAGTCACTGAGACCCAAGAATAACTTATTCATAAACAAATTACAGACCACCTACCTTCTGGTTTCTAAGAAATAGGTAATAGTCACACCAGTGCAAAATCAGAAATTGAAATTAGGACACTTGTGCACAGCATACATACGTAGAATATTATACACCGATCAATTCTATGATGGTTACTATCCCAAGAAACTAAGGTCATCTCTTTACGTGATTGTTTTGTTCTTTACTATAAAAGCTGCAGTTAAATTTAGATTGGAGAAACTGTCGGTTAACCTTGTCTAGGATTCGCGATACCTAAGTGCGCAGCGCTTTAAGGGGCGCCGAACGCAAGAGCCTGCGGCGATATCAAAATACAGAATGTGCCTGTGCTAGCTTTAATCCTTTCGAAGTTGAACGAAAACAAGAGTGTGGATGGGCTCTTCGTCTTGTCTTCTAACTTCGTGCCTAATTTAAATTCGGTCAAAGATCTTTCGATGTTTTGATGACGAATATTTAGAAGACGTACCTACTGAAGGAGAATCCTAGAATACAAACCCACCAAACATGCATTACTTGAGAAATTCTTACCTGTAGTAATCCTCCTTGCAGTAAATATTGCCGTCTCTTGAGAAGCAGGTGAGCTCGGCGTCGAGGGGGAGACGGCACTCGCAGCAACGGAGGCATGAACCATGCCACTGGCGATCTACCGCCAGAAGGTAGTACCTTGTGGATAATATATTTAGAAATTGTTAAAGTTTACCTTTGTAATAAGTATATCGGTTTTCAAACCCATCTTTATCTAATCTAATAATTATACATATAGTGTATGAAGGTATGTAAAAGCCGTTTGAACAACATTCTTTTAGAAATAAGGCCGTTTAGTTGCAATAACACTAGTCTGTAAGCTGTCTATGTATACTGTGTCTGTGTTCTACTGTTGTGTATTGCCAATAGGTAAAGCATAATTCTATCTATTTATCTATTAAGTCTTGCCTATAGTTTTCTGCATGTATTTCACGTACGATAGCTTGTTTCAAATGACAAAGTAGGAAAAAATAACGTGCTCACAAATTTAGTTCAACCCTAATTGATTCAGACAGGGGTTACTTTTCGAATGAATTTATGTGGTTTGAAAGCTTTACCTCGTGTAACGTGTAAAATGTTTTTAATTTACGTTTCTGCTACCTAGTTGTTTTAGGCTACTGCGACGATTCAAACAGCTTTACTTATTTCATAATTCAGATGTTGTATCTGTTTACAATTATCGTCTTTATAAAAGACTTTTTTTAGTGTGTTGTTAATGAAATTGATGTAAATGAAAAGAATTGGAAAGTTTTGTAAAGGGGGAAATTAAAAAAGGAATGGCTATTCTATAAGCGTTTTTTTATTATTATAACAGCCTTAGCATTCTAAATTAACATGTCTCTGGGAGGGACCCACCTATTAAGCTTATTAAAACTGTGGCAGGGCTTTCTTAACTCTTAGTATAAAGAATTGGAAAGTTTTGTAAAGGGGGAAATTAAAAAAGGAATGGCTATTCTATAAGCGTTTTTTTATTATTATAACAGCCTTAGCATTCTAAATTAACATGTCTCTGGGAGGGACCCACCTATTAAGCTTATTAAAACTGTGGCAGGGCTTTCTTAACTCTTAGTATAAAGGCGAAACTATTCTTGTACAGAAGAATTGGTTGAATAGTATGAGAGTGGTGCGTGTATATGTGTGTGTATGCTTGAGTGGTGTAAGTTGACTGTATTGATCATACTTAATATATGCTAATATTATAAATGAGAAAGTGAGTTTGTTTGTTATTCCTTGACGGCTTTACTAAGCAGCCGATCATTATTAAAATTTGTATACATATTGTCAGGGGTACAGTACAGAGCCCAACATAGGCTAATTTTTTTACGCGGTCAAAGCTGCGGGTAACAGCTAGTTAATTATAAAATGATATGCATCGACATCGCAGAAACGCAAAAAAAGGAAGCCGTATCCTTATTGTTCTTTTGCCATATTGATGTCGTGATAATTTACTTTTAAAATATAATAACTTCTGTGAAATATAAATACAGCAATCTTGCGGCATAGTCGCAAAAAATAAACGACTGAGATTCTCGCAGACAATAGGTAATATGAAACACTTACGAAACCACAGTTTTTCTGTATTATTTTACTTATTTATTACATCTTTTGTTTTCGCATTCTAAACACAGCAAATATACGTATAATATTATTACGTGTAGGTAATAAAATTGTTAGACTGGACGGTATAGCTAATCTAAAAACCGTGGTTTGTCCATACGGCTTCAGCTTTTAGCTTTGATCTCGTAGTTCTGTACCCAAGGCCGTATTCATAAAGGAAGCAGGCAACCTGCGCCAATCTGGTAGATTGGCGTTAGGCGCTGAGTTTCTATAAAAATATACATTTGAGGATTCAAGCTGGATTGGTTGGTTGTGTAAAATCCTGATTGGGGGAAAAAACCGTAAAGAGTCTGTTAATTTATCTATCAATTAGGCTAACATTAGGCTAACCGAAACCTGTGACAATATGCATAAGATGTTATTATTTCTTTTATTATAAACATTGTCATTAAAAATAATAGCAATTAAAAAATGCCATTAAAGATTGATAACAAACATGTAAGTTTTGTGGTGGCTATTACATAGAATCAAAATGATTTTTCACACTAAATGCTTCTATGGCTAATTCGATAATGGCTGTCGGCTTTTCAGAGTCGGTAATTCTTGATCTTGACCGAGGATAAATCTGTAATGATCCGTAAAATATCGGAACGCTTCCAAAGAGTACAATGAAAACTAAAATCCATATAAAATATAAATGCAACAGACACCTTTGGCGCCAGCTCAAAATAATTATAAGCAAAGTTTCTAACTAAGTAATTCATTAACATTATGACCCCTTTGTTTTCTTACCACTTTGCCGAAAACTACATAATATTTTATTAATTGGCTTGTATACAAGGTATGTACTTAATCTATAAAATACATGCATAACATGCCCGGTGGTCCAGTGGCTAGCTATGACTACTTTATCTCAAAGGTCTCAGGTTTACATTCGTCCCACATTCCTGAAAATGCCTATAGTGCGTCCTAAATAGTTTTTGTATGCCCGTCGTCACTTGCTATGTAGTTTAAAAGTACAGTTATCAAAAGAAGAGTATTATTTTAATGCAGGGTGTCGCACTCTATTATGAACACGCAAGTTAAGCAACGTCGACCCTATCCAGTGTTTGGATGGGTTTCGTTATCACGAGCTTCCCCGTGCTTCGGAGGGCACATTAAGCCGTCGGTCTCGGCTGTTGTCGATGAATGACAGTCGTTAAACTAAGTCAGTGGACTTCGAGCGGAAAACACCACCGGCCTCTGCCAATTAGCATTGCAGCAGCGTGGCAAAGTACGCTCTAATCACCTTCGATTGAAGAGAGACTCCTATCCCTGCAATGGAATGATTATAGGTTGATATGAATGTGTATACTTGAAGGTCTTGCTCACCTGTCCTGTATCCTGCCCCCGCAGCCGGCGCACTCGTCGGGGGCGCTGGGGGAGCCCTCGGAGCTCTCCCGCTCCTTGAGCATGTCGTCCCCCCGCGCCTCGCCGGTGGCCCTCTCTCAAATGACAAGGTTTAGGTCCTCCGCCTCTCCATTACAGCTCGATGCATCCATAGCGAGCATTTGTCCCTCGGGGCCTAAAATAATAAATAATACAATGTTGCGAATACGAATGTGAATGTAACTTATGTGTTTATGATTAGTACAGATATGTATTCAATTTCACTAAGCGCATTTGGCTATGAACGTTTTAAAGTTCATATGCACATTATTGTAGCGTGCGTAACCTCGAAAACGCTCGTGAAATCGCTCATGCACACACACAATGTGCAGATCTTCGTGAAATAAATTTACCTACCTAATTAATATAAAAAAGAATTGCAAATTTCTTAGTAAGTGAATTTGAAATTGTTTGGAGCAATAAATATTCTTTTAATGTAACTAAAATGACAGAACAAAAATATTTACAGATTACGTTATTTTAGGGTACCATAAATTATATAACTGGCTGCTGCCCGCGGTGTTACCCACGTTTAATTTTGTGCACAGCAGCGCCATCTATATTAGATATTTGACCAAATCCTACGGGAACCGCGTTATTGTCGGGATAAAAATTACCCTATGTGCCAAAATAAAAATTGGCCCAGCCATTTGAGCGTGAAGAAGTAACAAACACACGAACTTTCGACTTTATTTATTAATAAATACTAATATTTTAGTGGCATTTAAAAATATTTTGTTTCTCTGTTTGTTTGTAATAACACTAATAAATAACGTAATATCTGAAACATCTAAAAATGTTATTTTGAGATCTTTCACTGGCGGAAATCTTGTTAAGTGTATGTAACGTCATTCACCGTTATTTACACTGTGTATGGAGGAAAATCTGATTGCTCTCTAAGCCTCGAGGACGTCTTTTACTTAAACTTTGCGCGTTCATTAGGCTTAACAGGGGAGAGGTAGAGGGTTCGAAAAATCACAAATAAAAGCACCAAGGGGGGGGGGGGGGGGTGTAAAGAGATATAACTGGTTATTTAGACCAGTTGTAAAGAAAAGGCGATGACCACAGTGGCGATAAACAACAACTAATATGTACTTGAATATAGAATGAACTTACCTAATTTAAAAACAAACCGAAATACTAAAATTATATATGTATGTAATAATAACATTTTTCTATTATTTATGTTTTTTGTACACATTTTTTTTTTTGAATAATTGGTAATAAGTAGTTTGAGAAATAAGGAAAAACAAGGAAGACAAATTTTTATTTTGGCACATAAAAATTGGCCCAGCCATTTGAGCGTGAAGAAGTAACAAACACACGAACTTTCGACTTTATTTATTAATAAATACTAATATTTTAGTGGCATTTAAAAATATTTTGTTTCTCTGTCTGTTTGTAATAACACTAATAAATAACGTAATATCTGAAACATCTAAAAATGTTATTTTGAGATCTTTCACTGGCGGAAATCTTGTTAAGTGTATGTAACGTCATTCACCGTTTTTTACACTGTGTATGGAGGAAAATCTGATTGCTCTCTAAGCCTCGAGGGCGTCTTTTACTTAAACTTTGGCGCGTTCATTAAGGCTTAACAGGGGAGAGGTAGAGGGTTCGAAAAATCACAAACAAAAGCACCAAGGGGGGGGGGGGGGTGGGGGTGTAAAGAGATATAACACCAGTTGTTAAGAAAAGGCGATGACCACAGTGGCGATAAACAACAACTAATATGTAACCTGATAAGTACTTGAATTTAGAATGAACTTACCTAGTTTAAAAACAAAACGAAATACTAAAATTATATTTTTCTATTATTTATGTTTTTTGTACAATAATTTTTTATATTTTTATAATTGGTAATAAGTAGTTTGAGAAATAAGGTAAAACAAGGAAGACAAAATATTTTATATTACATATTTATTTTTCATTAACGGGCCACCGTAGGCGTTCGTAAGTTTGTATCAAATAAAGCGTATCCAATCCATCTGTGTAGTGTGTAGGTACCTATATATCATAAAATAGAAGGAACTCTAATAAGTATGAGACTTAACGTGTGATGTGGTGGCTTTATATCTGCAGAATAGACTATGTATAAACGTATATAAAGGTCTGAGTCACATATTTACTGTCGACAGTCAGAATAAAACAAAAAAAGCAGTCCCATTGTCTCTGCGAAACGTATAATAGGAATCCATGGGTGTACAAAATATTCCATGCTCCATTGTTCGTCCTACTGATTTGTGCGACACAAACGAATATAAAACGAAATGCAAAGAAGGCAGATAATACTATGTATTTTTTATATATAAAACGTATGTGTGTTCTTTAGATGCCTATTCTGGGTGCAATAGAAGACAAAAGACCAATAGAATAAGTTAAAATAGCAAAGTATAGATAATAAAGCATCAAAATGAAAGAAAGAAATGTATTTAACATGGAACAAAGAGAAAAAACGAGATCATCATAAGAATATAAATAGTTACTAGAGAAAGTCACCACAGGAAAGGGTGCGGGAGATCCTCCGTTTTTTCGTGATCCCACTTTTTTGTACACACAGATTATAACACTGGTGAGGCACTGGTGCAGGTCGAATGCGGCAATTCATGAGTACCTAATTATGTATATCCATGTTCATGTGTCTGGACAAGCCCACGACACATTCCCACCGGGGTCTCCTGTACAGCCAGGATCAACAACGGCAACCTCAGATTGATTGAAGCCTATCGACGTTCGGGGGGAGAACTACAGCTGTCTTGGAACTCACAACGAATTTAATCAGAAATAAAATTGAGTAGAAGGTATTGAAGGGATGTTTGAGTGTATTGTGTTCGTGTGTTGGTTCTTAACGAAAATATGCAATATTGAACATGAAATGATTTCATAAGAATTTATGAAAATAACGAAATACCTTCGCATTGTACCCGCTAATAAAGTGTCGGCGCCATTATTATTAACAATGGGATAATGGGAGCATAGCAGGTCTACACGACCCGACAATAGGTGCTCGACCACGTGGGAACATCACGACTTGCCATGGTTTATACGAGATTGAGATACAGTATTCCCTGCACACGGAAAGCATGCCCTTGACAGCTGAGCGGAACTTCGAGTGAGCATTGTCTATTGTCGAGACGTAACGTGGGCCATACGTCACGCATCCAACGGGATCTTAGTTAGGATTCCCATAAAAGTGGTAAAACGAAGACTTTTGATTATAAAATCGTGATACATGTAAGTACAATTCTTTTTTTGGTAAACAAATAACACATCATACTCGTTGTTTTCAGTGAAATTCATATTCTACGCGTTTGAATTAAACATGAGACATTTGATTTGATTTTTATGGTATAATATTATGAAGTCGACAGCTCGGTCGCCCGGATATTCTACCTTCGGCACCAGACGGTGCGGTGCGGGTATGATTCCCATTCGGGACAAACATTTAAGTCTTGGTTTCTTGAGTCTGGGTTTTTTCTATGTATTATATTAGTATATATTTACAACAATTATCTGTTGTCTGGTACTTTTTGTACACAATACTTTGGGATCAGGTGGCGCTGTGTGAATAAAAAAATGTGGTAAGTCGTTTGATACTATGCTCGATCACATGGTCTGTCGAAAATTGGTAGCTCATGGAAATTGGTAGTTCTTCAGGTAACCACATATATTATAAATACATTATAATAATAAGTATTATTACAGCCCTGGCCGCGCGGATCTTATTTCAGTTCCCTTGGCCTTGCCATTATTGGGATGCGTAGAGCACCTGGACGGTTTTTAGTGGGTACACCTAACTACCCGCCCCACAGTCCCCGCCGCATATTGCACGAGCGGTAGGGCTTCCTCAAGGCATTTTTCCGTCCTAAACAAGCTAACCACATAGTCTGTGAATATGGGAATGATTTGGCTACCCGAACTGTCTACGTTAGTGTAATAGACGCGCATGTGCATATTTTTCGCGGTCCGAAGACGACGGACGCGACGAGACGCTCGTGAGGAGCCCCGCCCACTGGCCGGTAAGTACAACCACGGACAAAATAATTAAAAAAAATTTTTATTTTATTTTACTATACGAACCTTTATGAACCTCATGTTTTAGTAAAAAGATAACATTTTTATATTTTCGCATTACAAGATTTTTACAGGGTCGGCAACGCGCGAGTGATACTCCCGTAGTCCCGTTGCAAGGTTACGGTGACTGCTTATCATAAGGCGGGCCGTATGCCCGTTTGCCACGTTATGGGTGTAAAAAAAATATCTCCAAAGATGGAAAAAAACTACGTAAAAAATAAGATCAATACGTGAAAGAAGAACCTTGAATTTATTGATTTTTGTGGGCTTTTTACGAAACAGCCCTAAGTCAATTGAAGCTAGGCACGAAGTTAAAAGATAAAGGTCCACATTCTCGTTTTTGCTCAACTTCGCGAAAGTGTATAGCTCGCGTTATACTATTAATAATGTTTATGAATATCAACCAACGGCATTGGTTAGTTGTGAAATTGAATGGGCCTTATTTACACTTCAATCAGGATCCATATTCTTTGATATGAATTGATGCGCTCCTTCTGTACCATTCCGCCTAACGCATCCGTTCTGTTTGTTGCTTCTCTTAATGTCTTTGTAGTTGTACTCGTCTGTACCGCTGATAAAATCAAATCTATAGGGAGATTCATTTCAAACAAAAAAGCTGAGAATATAAACAACAGATAATTTTGAAATGGTTTAGAAAGAAAACCGCAATTTATTACGTTGGCCAGTCTGAACATTCGTGGAAACCACGTGGAAACAGTCAATTTCATCAAGAGTTATACCCAAGTTCTTTCGAAAACTGACAAAAAACAAAATGAAATAATGATTTTGCAAAATAAATGTATTTTGCATGTAGATTTTAGGAAATACTATTGCACGTCACAATTTTTCCTCCCAGCACTTCGACATGAATGGCCTGTGGAGAAGTAGTGCCGCAAGAAACTCAACCTTTTTTGAACGCCAATATTACTTTAATGTGTTTTTATACATTGAAATATAAGTTTAGTGAGTGCAGAGGAGCATACTACTGTGACCACAAATTTTTATCCTCAAAACCTCGGGCAACACCATATTTAAAATGATCATGCGCAAACCCAGCCAGGAAGTAGTTAACTTCGATGTATGAACTAGTATCGTAAAAGTAGTTTTAAAACAAAAGTCGCACGCACAATCCGTCGTTATCGATACAATATTCGGTAATAAAAAATTAATTGTGCTTTATACAGCCATTCTAGTGGGTATTAATGTTAGAAAACAATAAATACGTAATCAAAATTCCCTAATTAAGTGGCAATGCTAGAAGTGGGGCGATAAAATGTACCTTAATGGGTGCACATAGTATACATTATACATCTAACAGTAATGTTTATTGGTCGTTTTTTTCATAATAAAAAAAAATTGCTAGTTTCTTCCTTATTAGATAAAGGGTGCACTGAAATCTTTTATCCAGACGTATAAAATCAAACACAAGTGCTATCTTGCTCATATTAAATATGAAATGAGCAAGATAGGCTGTGAGTTTGAAACTATATTTTAACTGTTTTTGTTACAATAGATCCGCAGTTTACATTAGGATGCATTTCAAACGATATTTATTTACGTTGCGTGTTGAAAAACATGTGGTAACGACTGCGTAATGTTAAAATAATCAATGAATGATTTCTAGGTATATCAAGTTAAAAATAATGTTAAAATTTTCAAAATGTCCAAATATAATGTTTATTAGGGTCTTAAAAACATGCATTTACTGTACCTTACTACATATTTTTGGGCTTTATCTAGGCTTTATCTATTGCAAATATTTTCTATAATTTTTGCAAGTTTCTTAGTTTCCTGTAACTTTGGTAAGAAAATAGTTATTGTACAGTACAGGAAAAAATATTATAATAATTGTTTCAAGTAATTTTCCTAGTAAAACTATCAATTAATGGTTTTTGACCTGGTCCACTGCTCAGCTTCCTTGCTGATCTTAGATAAAAAACGATGAGATAACTAAATCCCACTAATCATCGAAATAAACAATACAAGTTCGCGAATCCTGTTGGATTTGTTCAAAAGTCTGATTGTAAAGTAGATGGCGGATGGCAGCTAGTATTTTATAAATGTCATCCTTAAACTACATATATATGGGAATATATATGGATATGGGAATATATATGGGAATAATAATAGGGACTCCTTTTAATAATATATTTTAGTTATTTTATTATATTTTTTTAGTTTTAGGTTCATTATAATTTGTTTATAATAATATGTTTAGTTTAGTTTTAGAAGTTCTAGAAATCCAGTTACGATTAAGTAATAAATAAAACAATATATGGGAATATATATGGATATGGGATATGCATATGGGTTATGCATATGGGATATGCATATATGGATATTCATATGGGAATTCCGAAACGGTTTTCTGAATTGTAGAGTCTGTTCTCATAATTCATAAAATTATTTTCAATCAATATATTTCCTACTTAGGACACGCGCGTAAAACGCCTCTTCTGGACAGGCTCTATGATTCGGAAAACCGCTTCGGAATTCCGTACGTATGGCTGGGCTGGGCTACGTAGTACTAGTAGTTATTCTGTGGCTGGGCCCAAAAGAGTTGACCTCATCACATGTAGTTAGTTCAAAATATACGATCACTGTAAAAGTGCAAGTTCTGTCATAGAGAATAAACTTTATTATACACAGCACACAAACAATAAAATAATAAAAATATACAACTGTTCTAACATATAAAATACACAAATATACTAGCCAAATTGCCTACGTATAATACAACAATAAATTGAATATAAAAATTTTAAAACCCTCCACGTTACTAAGAAAACTAAACGCAATTTGTATATTACGAACAAGAAACAAGGTCTTAACATGTTGTAATAAGATACATATTTGCTCGTTCTCACAATGAATAACGTGTATGTATTGTTGGTAAACTTTGTCCAATTAAAGACAGGGTTTCGGAGATGATAATTAAACGGTTGTTGTAACTTACTTTAACTATAATGCGTAACGAACTATCAGACTTTAAATTATATTTTAGGAATATGTGCGCATACATAACATACTTTTGTATACTTCTAAATACTATTGAGTAGAGTTAACTACACAATATCCATTTGTCTTAAATTAAAAAAATATATTAAACCTTTGGCGAAATTTCAAGGTGATTATGAAAAATCTGTGGCACAGTATAAGGACAGTAATGTGTTCATAAATTCTTTAGAAATTCTTCGTCCTGTTTAAGGGCTACGTTCTGGTGGTTTCATTTATGGAAAGGAGATTATTTTTCTATATTATTATTAAACCTACTTTTATTTTGTATTCATTAATCAAAGCGAAAAACGTGAAACTCGTTACCGTTCGCGTTAACGACTTTTTTTAACTTTTTAAACAATTATTTGAACTCGTTATTACTATCAAGCAATAAAACAGTTATATTAACAGTTTGATAACTTGATAATATTAACTAGTTGAAATAACAGTAAACACACGTTTCCCGATTGTAACGTTTTATGTGTACGATATGGTTTTTAGGGTACCGTAGTTACAAAGAAATACTGAACCCTACTTTGTTATTCGTTTGTTTTTCTGTCAATACCGATATTCTATCGTTCTCTGCATAATTTCACCGAAATACTGTAAAAGCTAAATGGAATTAATGGACCGTGTAGTTAAAATGACAATTAATGGTTGACCACAATAATAACATATCCATACTTAAGTCTATCAGTCTGTCTGTTAAGTTTGTCCGTCTTTCACGTTAAAAGTAACGAACGAATTAACATAATTTATTTTTTGGGAATAGTTTAAAGCCTGGAAAGTGACATAGCCTGCTTTTAATCCAATAAAAACATCTTATTCCCATGGGAAAAAATAAAGTTTGTTATCGTTTGACTTTTTTTGACAGAATATTTTAAACGGGGAAAGTTTAAGGTTAATTCTGAAAAAAAAAACTTATTCCCATGGGAAAAATAAAGTTTATTATCATTGTCCATCTATCCTACAAGATTTTTCCAAGAAATACGGCTACTTGATATTTTTCCAAGAAATACGGCTCACACTCAGAGATAAGTAATTTTTATTACATAAGAGAGCATTAGCGATTTAATAAGAGAACTGAATTATGATACCGCTTCTTTACAACAACAAATAATTGACTCTGTTCCACGTTTAAACCCAGAACAAAGATTTTTTTGATAATATTGTCCAAAAAATCGAAAATAGCGAAGGTGGTTTGTTTTTTTGGCTGGCAAAATCATATTGCCATTTTGTTAAATTTGCTCTTGGCTCAAATCCGTAAAGATAAAGGCATAGCTGTGGCTTTAGCTTCCTCTGGAATAGCTGCTACGCTGCTGAATGGTGGCCGAACCGCACATTCAGGGATTAAACTGCCATTGAAACTAACACTAATGAGGAAATGCTAGTTGCAAACCAAAAACAGTGAGCATAAACGAATGATGCAGCAAAGTAAGCTGTTTCAGTTTGCGATGAATGTACGATGTCCCACAAAAGAGCAGTTGAGCCGCTAAATCGTACCATGAAAGATATTAAGAGCATTGAAAGTTTAATGGGGGGATTAAACTTTCTGAGTGAGTGCTTTTAGCTGGTGATTTTAGACAGATTCAATATTTATTTTCTTTGATTGATTGTAACTTTAAAACATTATTACAAACTGGGACAAGTAAATACAGAAAGATCCATATTGTAATAATCTTGATAACAATATTGTGACCAACTGTGCTGAGTCCACAATTAGTAACAGCAACCTTTGTAACTACTTATATAATGGTATGATAACATTAAAACGCGAATTCTATAATATTGTGTCTAATACAGATGATCTAAAAAATAGCGTCTACCCCGATCCAAAAAATAATATAAAGAGCAGACAATGGCTGTGTGAAAGGGCAATTAGCACCCACCAATAAAGTTTTGGGGCAGATTAATGAAGAAATCATCATCAGACAGATATTCAACACAGGTTGAATATCTGTCGGTATACAATGTCATGGACATTCTGCAGGTTACATCGTATTCTAAAGAGTTTCTTAGTTCTTTAGAACTGTCAGGAGTTCCTTCCCACAAAGCTGAAAGTTGGTGTACCAGCTCTTCTAATGCGAAATCTCGATGCACCAGGTCTCTGTAACGATACTTTTTTTATTTTTTATACTCGGTTGCAAATAACATATCTTGGTCGCAATAGTATCAAAGTGAACATTATGACTGGTATAGCAAAAGGGGAAAAGTATTAATTCCCCGTATAACGAAAATCCCAACCGAGTTGCCATTCCAATTTAAGAGTCCAGTTTCCCCATAAAGCCGCTTTCGCTATCGTTTCACACCCAAAAAATCTTCATATTTTGGCAACGGTTGGACGAACGAAAAACGTCGTATACAAAAATGTACTTATGCCAAAATAGATACCAACTGTATGTATATTTATGTCCATGTAGCTCTAAACTAGCAGAGCCTTCGAAGAGCCGGTAGCTTTATTATTATTAATTAATCATGAAATTACACGCGGGCGAGGCCGCGGATAAGAGCTAGTTTGATTTAATTCTAAATTATTACATAGGTACTAGCGAAACCCGCGCAACTTCGTTTGCGTGTATCCCGCTTTCCCGTGGGTATTTTCGGAATGTATTATACATATACCTTCCTCTTCAATCACTCTATCTATTTAAATTAATTTAAAAACACTGCATGAAAATCCGTTTTTTATTTAAAAAAATATAAGCATACATAAATAGTTACAGACAGACAGACATACAGCCGGCAGCGACTTTTTTTATTTTATACTACTAAGGTGGCAAACAAGCATACGGCCGCCTGATGGTAAGCAGTCACCGCAGCCTATAACTATGTAAATATATAATAATATACAAAGAAAGTCGTGTTACTATTTATAACTCAGGAATGGCTGAAGCGATTTGGCAGAAAATTGGTGGAGATGTGTTTAGAACCAGGAGGACATAGGATAGGGTAGGGTAGGGTAAGGTAGGGCAGGGCAGGGCAGGGCATTGCAGGGCAGGGTAGGGTAGGGTAGTGCCTCTAAGGCGGAACAAGCTAGTTATACAATAAAATTTAACAAAAAACTTGAATATTAATGTATACTACATTATTATATAAATATATTCATACCAAAATTGGTTTATCTATAGAATTCTAATTGAGTTATTGCATCCAGGGAAATGGGTTGGATTGGGATAAAACATGCAACTCATTCATAGTGGTTCGCCAATTAGGCCGGAACTTTACGCTAATTATCGAGGACGAGCATGCGCTACGCATTGTAATTACACGTGCCAGTAGGGTGCATATACGTTCGAGAAACAATGTAAAAAGATTGTTTTGGATCGTCGCAAATGATCCAACGCGACGCGACACAAATGCAGGATCTCGATCGAATAATGAAGCGTTTGATATGGACTTGTTAAGCGCTCAATTTTCACGCTCCATTGCATTGGGTCGAGATCCTGCCGCGCGCAGTTACTCGTGTACCGTAGAACTGCCTAAAGTGATACAAAAGTATTTTAAGGTAAATAAAGTTTACTAATAAATGTCCAGAACTTGCATAATTGTTGGTAACACTACAATGGGCAAATAAGTACCCTATAAATACAATGTGTTGTGAAACTTGATCACAGAGTAAGTTGGTACGCGAGGATCGCACACAGCCCGTTTTGTTTTGCTAATTAAAATTGTCACTAAAAATTAATCTTCTTTTCGTAGGTCTCGTGACTCTGGCGATCTGTTCGCATACACAGAGTTAAATCTGTATAGATGAAGCAAGACCAAAAATTCTTACTTTAATAATTTTGACCTTACACAGATAACACATTACTTACGTAGGTATCTGAGTGTGTCTGTGTCTTCAAAACTGCTTAACGGATGATCCGATTTTGTTTTTTTTTTGTTTTTTGAAGATAACATAATAAAACCTACACCTCAAGCACGATTGAGAGATAGAGAAATTTATAAATACTATCTATTCTAAACTATCACTATCTATCTGTCGGATGGCTAACACTATAGGCGTTCATTTTAAAATCTTCGGGGCTACAATGAAAGTGTCCATCAACGAAACAAGTAGTCTTGTCATCGACATAAAAGTAAGCCAAGCTGTCCGGTACTGAGATTTGGCGGCATTGCGGTGGTGTACATGCACACCACCACCCTATAGTCATTAGACAGTTGCGAGCGAGCGACAGAAGCAGTGGTGTGTTTGACAATTTTTATTTAACAGATCGTTTTTTGTCTTTTTTTAACTTTTATGTCGACGAGTCCTGAAATTCATTACTAGTTCGAATTTAGAATAGGTTCAAAACTGGTTAGAATTCAACCAAACGTCATTCAGTACATATTTTCGAAATTTCGTTACTCCATTGCTCCATTGCTGCATTGTTTTTTTTTATGGGATTAGGGTTACCTCCTTTATGTAAGTACCTATAGTAAGTGTACTATATGGTTGTTTCCAGGGTCAAAATAATTACATTATATTTAGTCCGTATTTTAGATTATAAAAAAATATTGGACACCTATTTTTTCTTTTTTCGATTAAACAAAAAATAACAAAGATACAAGGCATAAAAATTTAGGAGTGGGGGCCTATGACTATGTCGTCACCCCGTCCGAAAAAATGCCACACGGCGTGACGTCACACGTAACTTGAATGGGCTATATCTTTGTCATTTTTGGGCTAATTTACAAGTGAAAAAATGAGTTGCCCTTATTTTTGAATAATCTAAAAGACAGACTAATTACATTTTTTACGGCAACTAGACTATTGGCGCCAACTACAAATATTGATAATGGTAAAAAAAACAAATAACTAGTGGTCGCCTAAAACAAGAAGAAGGAGACACTTGAAAACGTCAGAAAAAAACGGTAAAATATTAGAAAATTATTAAATTGACAAGATTATTTGATTAATTTAATACTTTCTTTAGTCAAAAATAATCCGAATTCATATCATACAAAAAAATATACACCTCCTTTTTTGAAGTCGGTTAAAAATATTACTAAACAGACTGCAATTTATATTTGTGGCGTACCGCCATTTATCTTAAAGTAAAGCTTTTTTAATCTAATATTGACTAACGCACATTATACCTATTACTTTTTTTTTAATAGCTTTTATTTTTATTTAACATACAGCCATTTAAGTACCTAAATGAAACTGCATTTTATTTGACATAATCATCTTGTTATTTATTAAGTACAACGACTACAACATAATGAGATCAGCAGAGTTATTCTTTATAAGGCAAACTCGAAAGAGAAGTGACCGCCCTTACTTCGATGCCGTATTCACTTCACTTTGATCGGTATTCTGTAAACATTGATGTCACATTCAAGAGGGCTTGCGAAATGAAGTGAGTTTCGGATTAAATGACTTTTGACTAGTGACAGGCGTGTTGCAATACTTAGCAATCGAGAATCGATCTTTATCATCACATTGTGTTTTATTGTGAAAACCTTAAATAGAAATAACTAATTTCACATTTATCTGTCTTTAAAACGAATAGTCTAGATTATTAAGGTAAAACAGCGAATGAAACAACAACAAATACAATTGCAACAAACAACAATGCAGAAGCCAAAACTTGTAGAAAAAACTAAACTACTTACAGCTACAATAATTGCTAATGTCAAATTGATATCTCACTTTGTGAACGAACGAACTTATTGGCATTTTCGCTTGACCACGCGGGCGGAGCCGCGGGTAACAGCTAGTATGTAATAAGACGGGCCACGCTCCCTTCGGTCGCTCGGCTTTTGATGGTCACAAGATAATCCTAACCTAACCCGGAGAATCGGCAATATGTGTACCTAATTAAAATAATTTAAACACGTTGTTCATCCATCAGACAAAGCTGGGTTAGATTAGGGTTAGCTTGTGATGTGACCATCAAAAGTCGAGCGACCGAAGGGAGCGAGGCCATTTTTATAATAACACATTTCCTAGGAATTGTATACAATGACGGATTACATACCAGTACCGGTAACAATTACTATAAATTAGTTCTTAGCATATTCTGGATTTTCATTAAATATTTTTATGGATAGGTACCCTATTTTTACGATCCAGCCAAATGAGGATTGCCAAATCGTGAAATGTTAACCATTTAATGATCTGATCAAATTAAGTTGGCCACATCATGAAATGCGACCATTTCATGAAATTATCGATCATTTCATGAAGTGAGCCATTGATTGGCCACGACATTTTTATAAGTGCCTTCGGCTGAGCCAAGATAACTACCAATTTGGATTGAGTGATATAATTTTTCAGTTAATTTGTTCTCCTTTTGAAATAATGCAACAAAAAAATATTTTTTTGCTATAATAATTAATAAATTTGCTAAGCATATATTATTCTTTTAAAAATTAAGACAAATATGATAAGCAAGTTTTGAGGTGCTTTGCTTGTTAGTTTTATTTTGCTACGATAATAAGTATCATATACGCGCTAAGGTTCATTTGCTGTGCAGTTTATTTATAGGTATTTATGATGAGATTCTCCTACTTTTGTACCTAAAGGAATTAATTTGTCTTGCATTAGAGGAAAAGAGTAATGTTGTGCTGATGTATATTTTCGAATTATCTGCAGTAGTTGTTTTGTTAAACATTTTGTTTATTTTTATTAAAATAATTTATTTGATGTAAAAAAGTATTTAAATGATGAGATTAAATTGATGGGTGATTATTTGTTTGATGTGCAATTAAAAATATCCCTTAAAATAATAAGACAGATTAATTTTAAAAAATACCTACCCATTTCGAAAATAATCCTTTTAACAATCTGCCCAATACCATAATAATTGTACGTAATCCGTTTAAATATTAAATTTCAATATTCGTGTTGTTCGTTCACTGATAAAATTTCAATCTGGTTTTATTCCTGGAATAACTTTGTGGAAATAATTATTTCGATAATTTATTGGGAGGCAGATTTTACAAATATCTGTCAGATAATTGGCAATTTATTCAGACCGAGGGAGCACAGATTACTAAATTGTTACTACGTAACATTAAGTTTAAATGATGTGAATATTCATTATTAATAAAAGGTTTTTGACTAAATTATAAAGAAAAACGAGTGGCTACACAACGATTTGAACAAAAATGTTTAAAGTTCTTTCCAAGATA
Organism: Endotricha flammealis; assembly: GCA_905163395.2. Classification (NCBI taxonomy): domain Eukaryota; kingdom Metazoa; phylum Arthropoda; class Insecta; order Lepidoptera; family Pyralidae; genus Endotricha; species Endotricha flammealis. Next base: position 4,048,482 of record LR990852.1, on the reverse strand, counting down.
CCATTATACAGGAGGTATAAATACCTAGTAAGTGGGTACCCCTGACACTGACATTAACAACTTTAAATTGAGAAATTACAAAAACAAAATAAGTAATAATTTTTTGCTTGCCATACTCACAAAGGATGCAATGCAATTTATTTTGTAAACCATTTAACTATCAGTCAACAGAGGAAAGGGTTGACCAGGGCCGTAATATGATCAAAGATTTCTAATTTTTTTGATTCATTTATAACCATGCGTCTTGTCTACAGAGGTGAAGGAGCAGGTACAGGAGAGGGGAGGATGGAGGCTGCTACACTGTTAAGAGGGCGGCTCTTAAATTTCAAGAGAGATTTAGGTATTTACACAAATCAATCAATAGGGATTATATTTTGTAAACTTCGAGAAGGGAAAGTGCCCGTGAGGGCCTAGTCCATGAATACCTTATTGATTTTATCTTTAGTCTTCTTAATCTCGTATTTTAATATTGGTATAAAATAACTTCTAACTCTACCATGCACACTTATTCCCGTTTCATCAACCAATCCTAGCTTAGGTATTTATTTATTTTATTAGGAAAACATAACAGTACTTATACCTACAACAAAATATACGCGTTGGTACATTAATTTTAACTTCGGTGTGCTCAATTATGTGGTTTTCACATGTAGACGTCTAAAATAGTCTAAATGCTTGTTGTTTGGTGATACCTAAATAGAAACACTTAATAATGAGGAGAATGAAAAAATGAAATCTACTAATAAAACAAACAAACAGACAAATCTTTGTAACAATTAAGTTGTCAGGGAACCATTTCGAACCAGCCTTTAGTAAGCGTAGGTTTGAGTAAAGTAGAACCCTAACACGAACATTAAGGTAATTCAATACCTACGCTAGGGCTGGTTGTGAAAACGGCCATTAATTACTTTGCTGTGAGTGCTTAGTTAGAGAAAGAGAGAGATTAAAATTTTTGCCTGATAGCCATAATACCCTGTCCACACGCACCCAATATTTGGGCCAATTTGATCTATTGTCCTGTTCTTGGTGATATCTAAAGAAAAGGACAGGTATACAAATTGGCCAATTAGATTGGGCCGTGTGGAAAGGGTGTAACACAAGCAAACCTAGCTTACTTTGGGACCTAAAAACCTATTATTGGTTACTCTGCAATGAAATCGCGATAGTTAGATAGTTTCAATTAAAATTAACAGAAAACCCTAATTCGTACTAATGAAAGTTTATACGTCAATTGGTTAGCATACAAACCGATTTTCTTCAGTTTAGTTTTTAATTAAAGCTAGTATACTAAATAGTCTATAACAATCCAATGCCGATCCGATATTTTCAAGAGTAAGGCCGAAGTTGGTGCTGGGTGAATTTTGTAAAAAAAAAACAGCGAAGACACATAACCTGTGTAATTGTAAGTGAAAATTGCATACTAAATCCGTTGTGTGGTTTTAGGAGTAGCGGGTAAACTCAGAGAGACCCGGAAAACATTGTATCACTATTATTAAATAGTAGATATAACGTGTAAATGAGGATATTTAAAAAATAAAAATAAAAAAAACATCAAATTACACCATGCCATCTATGCGAAAAAAAACACAACACACAAAAAGGTTGTAACTGAAAAATAGGTATTGTATATTTATATATTTTTTTAAATATCGTAAATAATTGTTAGTAATGCAATTTATCGAATATGCTCTAAACTAAAATACATTCTACTGATGGAAACCCTTATCCCAGAAGTGGTTTGATACCTAGGGTTGGAAAAGTCACAAAAATTATACCTTCAGTATGGCGAAAGACTTTATCATATGGTGTACAGTGGCTCCATAGACGGCTCCCTACAAACTATTACAAACAAACTCACAATATTCCCTTTCAATATAATGTGTTTTTAGCCATTACAATACCCATTGAATATGTTTATTTTCCCATAACTTTGTAAAAGTTTTTTGATAAGTAGTAAAATAAAATGTCACAGTGATTCAAGAAACGCACCAAACACCGCAAACGGAATGTACATAAAATGATTAAAATACCGCATCAAAAAATTACTAGTTACACAACAAACTTAACAAAAACAGTCTTAATAAGTGTTTCACTATTTACAACTTGAGATCTAAACGAACTTCATATTTAAAAATCAACATCGAAGCCAATAGGAAAATAGTGTAATTCAAATTGAATTTTACCTCCTATTCCTAGCAAGACGGCAACGTCGCGTGACACGGTCTGCGCTGTCAAGCAGTATCAATACGCATTCAACTGTTTGGATATTGGACGCGGGACTGTATGAGTCGGCAGACATCTGAGGGGGCGACGCGAAACTGCGACGTTGCCACGCCTCCGCATCCTGGCGCTCCAATCACGCTGCAAAGCCTATCGAGCGTTGTTTTGCCGCGGCGGGATCGCACGATGCCTCTATCTCTGTCTAATCGGAAAAAGCGCGGTTATGACGAGCGAGATCGTGCCGTGATTGTGGCGATCGCGTTTGATATTCGAATTTCGATTTGCCGGATTTGTGGTAAATTTATGAACAGTAGGTGAACGTTAGTTTATGGCTGGTTAATTCACAAATTAGTGTTTATTGCATCGTCGACGACGACGTGGCAAATAATTTACGCCAGATCGATTATGTTGCATGTTTCTGAATACTATCAAATTTAGATACTGTTTTATATATATTTTTTGTTTATTTCAGTTTACTGAACTTTGCTGGGAGAACTAAAATACCTTAAAATAAAACGATTTCCATTACACACGAGATTTGCGCATTTAATTTTATGTGATAATTAATTTTAAAAAACAAATGGGAGAGATTATTAAACCTATATGAGCATAAGGTTACCATCTGACCGGATAAATCCGGATTCTAATAGTTTAGACCGGACTCCGCCCGGATTTGATTCAAGACTGGATTTTTGTCACACATTAAAATAATAGGTACAAATCAGTACACCCAGGTAAAAGTGTACACTTTACACACCTGCTCACACTTTAAACATATGAGGTGCGCCGAATTTCATAGTGAAATTTCTTTAAAAACAAACTTTTGAAAGCTATTGCTAGTGGACGAAAATATAACGTGAAAAAATAAAATTGAAGACAATAAAACCTAATTATAAATTAATGATTTTATTTTCAACAAAAGACCGGATTTTTTAACAGGAATCAGGACTTTTTAGTGCTTATACAACCGGCTTTTCGATTTAAAGCCCTGGTAACCCTATGTGAACTGGAGCTTGCCCTCTTTTTTGGCAGTTCTTCGGCAGTATATGACGTAGCACGAAATCCGTATCAAGGTTAACATATCGGGACAAGCCTACCACACATTCCCACCACTGTGTCTCCTGTGTAGCCAGAATCAGCAACGGCGACCTCAGATAGACAATAAGCAATGAAGCTTATTGACGTCCCGGGGAAGAAAACTACAGCTGTCTTGGAACTCACAAAGAATTTAATCAGAAAGAAGATAGTCGGAGTAGGAAGTATTGAAAGGACTTCCCTCCTTAACAACTACGTGAAAAACAGCAATTTGAAGCAAAAGGCGTTATACCCTAGAGAGATGGCAAATCAAGTGAGGCTCGATTGCCGAGCACCACGGTCTATTGTTACGCTACTATTGGGACCTAATGCTATGAGCTGTTGTTTACTATTTTGATTCCAATAATATGTATTGCAGAACCTTCTAAATGCCTGATAATTATCTCTGCTTGCTACGAGATCAGAATAATAAACTACGCCCGAAGTGACATGTAAAGAATCCAACATGATGATAACGCGTTCGTCATGCCAAAGATCACACTCCCACAGAACGTGATGAGCTGTTTGTTCTACTCTGGTATTCGCGGTAGAACATTCAAGGAGAAGGTACAACCTTGAAATAGAATAAATTGGCCTTAAAGTTTCAGTATCAAGGTTAACAGGTAAACTGTAAAAAAGTTGTGTTGTGACTACGGTTTCCCACACCGAAGCGCCTACGCGACACGACATCGTCAAAATATTGGCGGGACGATTTGTATCTACGAGCAATGACACTGTAAATGAGACCTACTCCAACTAATTTAAAAGTATGTTCTAATATTTGTTTAAATACTACAAAAAAAAAATATCCAACTGGGGTTTTTATAGGGGTTAGTACATATTGAGTGACTTAAATGTAATGTTAGTAACAATTTGTTGGAAATCTCTGGCAAAAAATGCTTTTTAGTAGATTTTAGCTTTTAAAATCAATTTGGTTCCTCAATGAGACTATGATTTGGTAAGAATACTAAGTGTGCATGATGGAGAAATCAAAAACTTTGAAGTAACGAAATATATGCCTGCTCGCCACCTCCTGGTTCTGAGTTCGAATCCCCATCGGGTCATGATGAAACACAAACTTTTTCTGATTGGCTTCGGGTATTGGATGTTTATCTATACATATATGTATTTTTTATAAAAATGTAGCATCGTTAAGTTGACTAGTACGACATAAGACTAGTTTCGAACTTACTTTGGGGCTAGCTCAATCTGTGTGATTTGTCCCCATATATTTATGTTATTCTATATTCTATTCTATTCTATTCTATTCTATTCTATTCTATTCTATTCTATTATTTTAACTTAAAATTTTATTTTATTAGCAAAAATTGTTTAGTAATTTATTTGTAATGATTCCATTGTAACTATTTACCAATTTAATTTTGCACCGTAACGTGAATAACAAACAAACAAACAAACTCACTTTCTCATTATAATATTAGTAAGGATAGCTTAGTTGAACCCGTTTCTACCAGTGCTATACTATGTGGACCAATGAATATGATTGGCATCCACAGCAACATAGCATAGCACATCTCTGGTGGAAAAGCACCCTAAGAATTGTGTTTGTTTCCATTTTATTCACTTCGTATCTTGAACTAAAGAACGCATACATTTTTAACCTTAGGTTACTGTGAAATATTTCTAATCACTGTGTTTTCTATCACGATTGACTTGAGATCTGTAATACTCAAGGAAACAGGAAGTAAGAAGTAATGTATTATCATAGAAAATCTTTGGTAATGCCGAATTAAAACTGCCGAATCCAAATGAGTGCGTTTGCACTGTGAAGAAATAATAATAAACTTTTTTCTCTCTGCAATCATAGGCTAAGGTGGAAAGATAACATTAGGTATACATTAAAAGATAGAGACTGGTGCCTTAACGAAGCCTATACTCGTTGTGTTACAGCGTTACTGCCACGCAGCTCCAATGCGAATTGGCTAGGCCGATGTTTTCAAACCGCCCTAAGGCCACCGAGGACTGACGGCTTAACATGCCCTCCGAAGCACGGACGAAATAACGAAACCCATCCAAACACTGGCTAGGGTCGACATCGCTTAACTTGCGTGTTCATATTAGAGTGCGACACACAGCGACTCTATCGAGCTCCTCAACACTATGACAGGTACAACAAAACGGGCGATATAACCCTTGCAATGGCGGCTATCGAATATCTTTTTTGCTACTTATTATAGTTTTCAGCACGTTTTTTAATATTTTAAATATAGTTCACATACAAATTATCGTATTATCTTTATAAGTAAACACTAGTCACTTCACTTTGGCAAATGCCAAAAGGTTCGAGCTATTACAGAATAACGGTGTAGGCCTGTATCTCAGAGCACCAAGATCCCCGGGGGCCACGACAGAAAAATTATAACAACTGTCTCTCTCCATAACACCTGCTAATTGACCGGTCGGAAAGCAATTAACAATATTCATTCTTAATGATAACTATAAAGTTAAAACATTAGATCCGAACAACAGATTATAGTAATTAATGTATTGTAAATATGAAAACAACATTTAAAAAATTAAATTGATGGATTATGTAGATTGTTACCACATGCGGCTGGCGTTAATATTATTAATCACGAAACGCTTGTTCATGGGATTGATGTAAATATTTTGATATTTATTTAATGTTAATTAAATAGTAACTGAGTAATTTATCAAATGTACCGACGACGATTTTTTTATATAAATTGTATGAAATTCACACGTTGTCATCAGTAAGATTATCTTTTAGGGTTGCCTTGAAAAGATTGCTTTTAGCAATAAGGCCGCCTTGTTGCAATTTCACTAGTCTATAAGTTATGTATGTACGTACCTATACTGTGTCCTATTGTTGTGATTTACAAATAAAGCAAATTCTATCTATCTATCTAAGATCACTATTCAATGTAATCTCAATTTTAATGTAGTACAATTCCAATGATAATAATTAATGGCAAATCCTAATGAGAGCTTTTCCACCCTCCATCATTGTTTCAAATGTGTTGGGGATGTCTAGCAGTGCTGTGAAAACGTGCGGATGTTTCCACCAAAGCTGTGGGAGGAAAATGTGTCTATTGCCTGGCTGGTACACATTTCTCGCTACTCTTTTGTTTGTCGCCTCGAGGATAGCAGGACCATCTTTAGGATGATTTTTGGTTGCAACATCCAACATCCTAGTGGACACATGTGGCTCTAATAAACAAAAACCCTGTTTGGTAACAAAGAAAAGGACGGAGCTGACAAAAAATCCGCTTACAAGATGTGCTGATCGAGGCAAGGTAAATGAAGCAATGAAATTGGTTCTTAAAAAACACATCCCTCGCAGCGCATCCTCACACATCTCTGGTGGAAAAGCTCCCCCCCTCAGGGGCGGATGTTAGTCGGGGCAAGCCCACCACACATTCCCACCGATGTGTCTTCTCTGTAACCAGGATCAACAACGGCGACCTCAGATTGACAATAAGCAATGAAGCTTATTGACGTCCCGGGGGAGAAACTACAGCTGTCTTGGAACTCACAACGAATTCAATCAGAAAGAAGATAGTAGAAGTAAGAAGTATTGAAAGAACTTCGACGGTTGGCAGAGTACAGCACTTTAAGAGTACGATCCGTCAAAAATACAATAATGATCGATGTGGTTGGCTTTTAAGAGTAATCCTGCTGGTTTCAAGTTATTTTAAGGCGGTATGCTAGTCACCAACAAGGCTGGCTCACGCTGACGTCTGACGAAGTTCGAAACTGACACTTATTACCTAGTGCATAATGAAATCGATTGTTTTATAAGCTTGGAGTCGCGTTGTTGGCGCGTACTATAGTTTATAGAATAGTTTACCTAATCTGACCCATTGCTGGGCAAAGGCCTTACCCCCCCCCCCTTCCATGATTTAAATATTTTTTCAAATATGCGGGCTAAGTTTCTTAATAAATGATTTCATCATTAAATTGCGTGCCAAGCAAGCTACAGCTCGGTGGCGCGTTGGTACTGACTCTACCTTTGGCACCAAAGGGTGCGGATTCGATTCCCACATGTGGCAAACATTTACGTGATGGCATCTGTGTTTGTTTTGATTCTGAGTTTTTTCTATGTATTATAAGTAAATATTTACAACAATGTATTCGTTTTCTGGTACACATAACCAAGCAGGTCAGACTTCGCTTACGATGGGACCAGTAGGCGCTGTGCGAATTGTGTAGAACATATTTAATTTAATATGTAATTTATTTTAATTTGTTATTATTTATTGGTTATCAGTAAATATATTGTGGCTTATATTGTTGTAATCATTTTCTCAGAGCCGTATTAAAAAGGGCCGCACATGCCAACCTGATAACGTTTTTTATTTTTATAAAATAGGACGGTAATTAGTGGCGATAATATTAATTACCTATTATGATATTATATAGGATGTTTTCTTAAACATGAATACATATAACAACGCACAGCCTACACCGCTGATCGTAGAGACCTGAAACTAGGAGCCAGGACCAGGACCATTCTTTAGGCAGAAATTTACAATCTTTAAAAAATCATGTCTATTGCGGAGTTGCAATCATTTCATCATGGGGTCTAACATACAGAGAGCTCAATGTAGCACGAAAAGCGACGCAAACGCGCGTCCATGAAACACGCATCGTCTGCGCGTTTCAAATACTAGCGAATAAATCGCATAGATATTAATTAATATCTTTGCGATGTTACAGTCAACTAGCAAAAGAGGTAACCAAAGTAGAGAACCACAAAGATTTTGACGCTAATAATAAATAAATAAATATTTAAGGACAATTCATACAGATTGAGCTAGCCCCAAAGTAAGTTCGAAACTTGTGATATGGGATACTAACTCAACGATATTATATTTTATAACAAATACATATATAGACAAACATCCAAGACCCGAGGCCAATCAGAAAAAGTTCGTTTTTCATCATGACCCGACCGGGGATCGAACCCGGGACCTCCTGGGTGGCGGTCTGGCGTGGTAACCATTACGCCACGGAGGTCGTCGTAATATAAACAATTTATTTATTTATTTAAATTACCACATTGTCATTACAGGTTATAACACCCAACGCGACAATGTAGTTCGATATTGTAAATTGAATTAACAATTGTCAAATATACTTATATTAAAATTAGTATAGATACATTAACAAACATTAATAAAAAAAACGATGAAAATTAAGTTACCAAATTGAATTAAATTAAGAACACATCATTAAATAATAATAATAAAAAAATATTAAAAAAAAAAACATTTAGAAAGGAGACTGAGCAGTTTTGTATGGGAAGTGGTCTATGAACCAACAGCGATGTGGGTATGCAATTTATGATGGGTTACCTCTCCTAGATACTCATGGGGAGGGGTATCAAAATCTGTCCCGGCAGTTCCGAGATAAATGCCAGTTTATGAATAACCTTACTGCTACGTTTTTTCACATTGAGAGTATCAACACCAATATGACTATGCAATTTATGAAGGGGTACCTCCACTAGACATTCATGGTCAGTGCCATCAAAATCTGTCCCGGCAGTTCCGAGATATGGACATGGGCGTTTTTGTATGGGACGTGGTCTATGAACCAACAGCGATGTGGGTATGCAATTTAAGACAGGGTACCTCCACTAGATACTCATGGTAAGTGGCATCAAAATCTGTTCCGGCAGTTCCGAAATAAATGGCAGTTTATGAAAAACCTTACAGTTTTTTCACATTGAGAGTATCAACAGCAATGTGGCTATGCAATTTATGACGGGGTACCTCTCCAAGACACTCATGGGGAGGGGCATCAAAATCTGTCCCGGCAGTTCCGAGATAAATGCCAGTTTATGAATAACCTTACTGCTACGATTTTTTCACATTGAGAGTATCAACAGCAATATGACTATGCAATTTATGAAGGGGTACCTCCACTAGACACTCATGGTCAGTGGCATCCAAATCTGTCCCGGCAGTTCCGAGATATGGACATGGGCGTTTTTGTATGGGACGTGGTCTATGAACCAACAGCGATGTGAGTATGCAATTTATGATGGGGTACCTCTCTTAGATACTGACGGGGAGGGGCATCAAAATCTGTCCCGGCAGTTCCGAGATAAATGGCAGTTTATGAATAACTTTACTTCTACGATTTTTTTCACATTGAGAGTGTCAACAGCAATGTGGCTATGCAATTTATGACGGGCTACCTCTCCTAGATACTCATGGGGAGGGGTATCAAAATCTGTCCCGGCAGTTCCGAGATAAATGCCAGTTTATGAATAACCTTACTGCTACGTTTTTTCACATTGAGAGTATCAACACCAATATGACTATGCAATTTATGAAGGGGTACCTCCACTAGACATTCATGGTCAGTGCCATCAAAATCTGTCCAGGCAGTTCCGAGATATGGACATGGGCGTTTTTGTATGGGACGTGGTCTATGAACCAACAGCGATGTGGGTATGCAATTTAAGACAGGGTACCTCCACTAGATACTCATGGTAAGTGGCATCAAAATCTGTTCCGGCAGTTCCGAAATAAATGGCAGTTTATGAAAAACCTTACAGTTTTTTCACATTGAGAGTATCAACAGCAATGTGGCTATGCAATTTATGACGGGGTACCTCTCCAAGACACTCATGGGGAGGGGCATCAAAATCTGTCCCGGCAGTTCCGAGATAAATGCCAGTTTATGAATAACCTTACTGCTACGATTTTTTCACATTGAGAGTATCAACAGCAATATGACTATGCAATTTATGAAGGGGTACCTCCACTAGACACTCATGGTCAGTGGCATCCAAATCTGTCCCGGCAGTTCCGAGATATGGACATGGGCGTTTTTGTATGGGACGTGGTCTATGAACCAACAGCGATGTGAGTATGCAATTTATGATGGGGTACCTCTCTTAGATACTGACGGGGAGGGGCATCAAAATCTGTCCCGGCAGTTCCGAGATAAATGGCAGTTTATGATTAACTTTACTTCTACGATTTTTTTCACATTGAGAGTGTCAACAGCAATGTGGCTATGCAATTTATGACGGGCTACCTCTCCTAGACACTCATGGTCAGTGGCATCCAAATCTGTCCCGGCAGTTCCGAGATATGGACATGGGCGTTTTTGTATGGGACGTGGTCTATGAACCAACAGCGATGTGAGTATGCAATTTATGATGGGGTACCTCTCTTAGATACTGACGGGGAGGGGCATCAAAATCTGTCCCGGCAGTTCCGAGATAAATGGCAGTTTATGATTAACTTTACTTCTACGATTTTTTTCACATTGAGAGTGTCAACAGCAATGTGGCTATGCAATTTATGACGGGCTACCTCTCCTAGATACTCATGGGGAGGGGTATCAAAATCTGTCCCGGCAGTTCCGAGATAAATGCCAGTTTATGAAAAACCATACGGTTTTTTTCACATTGAGAGTATCAACAGCAATGTGGATATGCAATTTATGATGGGGTACCATTGCTGTTGATACTCTTAATGTGAAAAAAACCGTAAGGTTTTTTCATAAACTGCCATTTATCTTGGAACTGCCGCGACAGATTTTGATGCCCGTCCCCATGAGGGTCTAGTAGGGGTATCCTGTCACAAATTCTATACTCATTTTGCAATTGATACTTTCACTGTGAAATAATCGTAGCAGAAAGAATTTTATAAGACTGCCATTTATCTCGAAACTGCCGGGACCGATTCTGATCTTTCTTCACATGAAGGTCTAGTTAAGGACCCTTATTAGAAATTCCATATCCATGTCTGTGTTGGTTCATAGACCACTTATGCCCAGTCTCCGTAGGCCAGGCCCCATCGAACAAATGTCCTAGGTTGAATAAGGCATCGTTTTGAAACTTTATAATTAAATGATATTATTAATACTATTTTAAAAGTATAATTCGCGTAAACTTCTTAACGAAATATTAATGTTTTTGTTAAAAAATATAGTTAGTATCACACAAGTTTCGAACTTTCTTTGGGGCCAGCTCACACTGTGTGATTTGTCCCTACATATTTATTTATTTAGTGAAATGAAAGAGGTGAGGTCAGGTCCGTAATATGTATTATGATTCTATATAGTTCTCTTATTTATCAATACTAATCAATAGTGTTCTCAGTTCATATTGTAGGTACTATGATTACAAATGATTATCTATTTATAATTACAAAATTTCTTAAAAAACTTGAATCTGCTCAGCTCTTCTATTGGCCACACATCCACGTGTATAGAAGTACACATATGGGGCACGTGTCGCCATGATTGTGAGCACTTAACGTCGCCTAATGACTGCTCAGCGACGAATGATGATTGTCAAAGATCAACGACTTTGTACAAAAACAGACGGTACAAATTTGAGCCACGAGAGATTAGTTTTTTTACACTAAGGTGGCAAGCAAGCTTACGGCCCGCAGATGTAGCCTATGGACGCTTGCAACACCGGGAGTATGATTCGCGCGTTGCCAACCCTGTAAAAATCTTTTAATGGAGTGCATCCCAGTATACAGTACCCCATATTCCTGTAGTACTAATAGAACTGTTGCGGCCTCATATTAGTGTTAAGTATCCTATCAGTACTATTATAACTACATGAGGCCTCAACAGTTCTTTAGATAGCATGTGAATATCCCAAAAGTTGGTTCCAACTAGGTATGGGGTACTACTGGGATGCACCCTTTTGAAGAACCCCATATTATAGTTTATAGAAAAGACTCTTCTTCCACAGCTTCGCGTTCGCGGGAGTTTCTTCTTCGTTTAACAGTGTACTCGTAGAAGAAGAGTGAAGGTACTTACCTATCAAGAAACAAAAAACGATTTTTGTTAGGAGAATAGACCCTATTCTCCTAACAAAAATCGTTTTTTCGTGACAATTTCAAATACTATCCCGCTCAATTAATATTTTGTATGAGTGAAACAGAGATTGAAAGTGACTTTTGTCACTAGAATAGAGCGGCCGGTATATCGGGACAAGCCCACCACACATTCCCACCACTGTGTAGCCAGGATCAACAACGGCGACCTCAGATAGACAATAAGCAATGAAGCTTATTGACGTCCCGGGGAATGAACTACAGCTGTCTTGGAACTCACAACGAATTTAATCAGAAAGAGATAGTCGGAGTAGGAAGTATTGAAAGGACTTCCCTCCTTAACAACTACCTGAAAAACAGCAATTTGAAGCAAAAAGCGTTATACCCTTTTTTTTTTTTTTTTATTATCGTCAGAAAAATGCTTTGCAGCAGCCCCACCGCCCGGGGAATATGCGGTGGGGACTGTGGGACTTACCACTAAAAAACTGACGGGATGCCACTCGCCCCCTAAGTGACGGGGCCACGGGTACTGTGATACATCCGCGACCCCGCCAGGGCCGTCCAGCCAAACTGGCCGGACCCGCTCTCCCCGGAACGCCCCGTCAGCAGCACACCGCATCCAGGTGCACTGCCGACACCGAGGACCATTGCCCCCTCAAGACGACGGGCCTTCCCCGGCTCGCCGTCTCGGCTGGGCAAGGGTCCCCTCCATCTCTGCGGTCGCAGCAACGTGCGACCGCTGGCCGGGCTCTGCGAGCCGCCGGCCCCTCTTCTTCAATTTTTTAACGAGGTTTTCTTCCTCCACCGCGCCTCCAGCGCCACTCCAGGTGCCACAGCGTCCAATACGTACTTAGTGGACTCTGTGACACTTTGCGCCACCGCGCACTCCCTCTTCCAGGGTGGTCTCATTCGCCCATGTGACCCAACCCTTAACGCCCCCCGCAGTGTCTGGGTTGGCGAGACCCAGTGTCTGCAGGGCCTCCGCGTTCCACCATACGGAGGTCGCCCCCGGTATCAACGGGTGGAGTAGGCCCGGACACCAGTCGGGGCGAAGACGCTTTTGGGGAGGATCAGCGAGCGAACGAGACCACCACTGCTCATCATACAGCCGGCCGAGCCAAGCGCGGCCGGCTCCACCTCTTGTTTTTTAACGAGGTTGTCTCCTCAAAAGGCGTTATACCCTAGAGAGATGGCAAATCAAGCGAGGTTCGATTGCCGAGCACCACGGTCTATTGTTACGCTACTATTGGGACCTAATGCTATGAGGTATAGTATATATGTATGCAAAAAACAAACTAACAATACCTATGTAAGCAGTCGCCTCATGCGAACCAACACTACCAATATACTAATATTTGAGGTAAGTTCCGTTTACATCGAATAGTTTTTAAATTTGTTGATAGGTAGGTACAGACCAAATATTTTTTTTACTCTTTGATATAATAGTCAACGGAGCGAGCGTACACGGCTCAACGACATCGTCTCGTCAAATACACGAACATTCGTGTACATACATTCGCACTACATATACATACATCTATGTACTGTCACAAATTATTTACCTACCTATTTTAAAGTTCCCTTTATTTATATAGGTCCCGCGGCTTCGCCCGTGTGGCCCAGTGGATCTTGTTTTTCCGGGATCAAAAATGCAATGAATTCTAGGTGGCGAAACTGTCTAAGAGAATTATTTGCCTCTATTTGTTGAAAAGGAAAATGTTTGCGGCTTGTTTGCATAAAAATCGGCCAAGTGCGAATCGGACACGCGCACAAGGGTTCCGTACCACTTCATGATAACCGAATATAATACCACGTACCAAAGTCAAAGTTGAATATTTTTATTATAGCTCTTAGATCGTGTCAATTTTTTCCTACCACCAGTTCAGACTGCAGATTTGTGCTAAGAAGAACCAGCAAGAAACTTAGCACTTGCCACCAGAGGCCGAATTATTCTATTGGAGAGTTGATAGCGTGATTTTCTGTTAAAAACACAATGCTGCCTTCCCTAATCTGTGCACAATAAATGGGTGTAATAAATGCTATAAAATGGAGCATCATATAAAATCCGGGACACGGACATGATATTAACATCAGCAACACTTGTTCGTGTGAATTAACTCCACAAATAAAACTACACTGTGTCGCATCATGTTCACGACGACAGATTTATAATAATTAGATATTACACACTGTTTAATAGTTTTGTGAATTTGTTCGTGGTATTTAAAGTATTTTTTGTCATCATCGCCATCATTACTGACAGGCCTGGTGATCGACTGGCCAGCATTGGTTTTTGGGCTAACTTTGTCTCAAAGGCAGAGCGTTCGAATCCTGCGCAAGGCAAACATTTGTGTTTGCATGAACATGTCAGTTTGTCTTGGTCTAGACGTTTTCTATGTATAATAAGTATTTATTTACAAAAAAGGGCTTTTAAGTATATTTATCAACAATCTAGTACCTAACCTACCCATAGTACAAGCTTTCGAGCTTCTCTGTGCTTCAAAGGGTACGTTGAGCAGTCGGCCCCCATTGTTGTGGAAAGATGATGTGTAGGCCAAGTCAATAGCCATTACGTGGCTTGGAAACACTGACAATAAATTACCTGCATTTGTCAGAAGTAAATTTAATCCTGTCCGTTACATTTGATCATATTATTATATGAAAATATATTTATCGACAAAATCCGTCAGAAATATTTTGAAAAATCTGGTTGAGTGGAACTTATTAGGATGAAACCCACCCTTAAAACTAATTGTATGTTTATAAGAAAAGTAAATATTAATATACAGGCCGTGCAGTCACACGATGCATTCGATGGTAATATCAGCAAAATAAAGTGCAGTCTGTACCGCTGTTATTCGCTAATTGACATGAGGTACAACTGACGTATAAATTGTATGTGTGACAGACTGTAAAACAATTTTTACTTCACTTATTACGCAGCGAATGCGATCCCGTGGAAAAAGTATTACACTAGCGAGCAAAATTAATTGGTCGTTCGTTTCTCGTGTTTCAATTAGTCGATACTAAGTCTAAATGTGTCCAATTCCTATTTCATTATAACATTATATGTACCTACAGCGAATAGTGCGGATACATTCCCACGGAAATGTATTACATCTAGCAAAATTTATCCACTTTCATCAGCAATCCAGTCCCCATCACCTAGATTGTGTACCTGTGGGTACCTACTGATAAGGTTATCTATTTTGTAGCAAGATATTATTTACCATAATTTTTCTCATAATCATCATTTACCCGAATGATATAACTTTCCCTAATTTAATGTACTAGCTTTTATGCCCGGGACTTCGTCCGCGTGAAGTTCCGGACCCGTTCCCGTGGGAACCACATTGAATTTCGGGAAAAGCTATGCCGAAAGCTATGCTATGCTATAAGGAGCCTATGTCACTCCCTGATAATGTAGCTTTCTACTGGTGAATGAATTTTTGAAATCGGTCCAGTAGTTTCGGAGCCTATTCAATGCAAACAAACAAACAAACAATCAAATCTTTCCTCTTTATAATAATTAATATAGATAATATCATGTGCCTTAATACCATTTACTTATCTTGATATATATTAAATCCCTTAAAGTACGAAATTAAACGCAGGTAAAATAGGAAAATTTGTTCCTATTTAACTATTCAATTTATTTTATTTAACTAGATTATATAAACAAAATATTTCTCTAATCTAAAGCTTGCTATGCGTTCCCTGTCCAATCATAATACATAGAATTCAAAAAGGTAGATTATTTTTGATATAATCTTTCTAATAAGCTTCGGAAGACTCAAGACTAGACTAGTAATCAATAAAAGGAAAAAAAAGTGTTGAAAAGCATTTAATGTCAGTGTAGGATATTGTTACAGTAATCGGTTGACTGGTTTCCGTAAAAAGACCATTACTTTTTATCTACGTGTGATACTTGTGTTTTTCTAAGTAAAATATCAAAAATAGCAGTCAAGGTGATTAGCTTAACTATGCCCAGTAGTAATTATGTATAACCTTTACAAATAAAAAATTAATATATATTAAAAAAAAATGATTTAAAAATTGTGGTGTCCAGTAGCAGTATGAGGAATAAAAAAAATATGAAGATTAATGAGAGTAATGAAATAATAAAAGAGCTGATAAGGATGGTGATTGAAGGAAAGAGTAAGGAATGGAGAAAAACTTATATTTTTGTGAGTGAGATTTACAAAGACGTGATAAAAACATGAAGATGAATAGTAACAATGTAAAAAAGACGTAATTAAAACCGTAAACAAAAAGTACCTATTATAAAAATATAATTATTTATAAAAGAGTTCGATTTGTTTGTAACAAGACCAATATGAATATCAATGCCCTTCACACTAGCGATGTGGCACTCATACGTTTCGCCACTATGCTTTATAAATGCATGTCACGCGTTCATCTGCAAGCATTTTTTTAAAAGGAATATAGGCACATAATTGAAGTTTATTTTGCGCTGGTGGCGCTGGTTTACTGCGCTGCGTACGCTATGCGCGGCGACAATGCAGCTTTGTCGCTTCTCAACGAATGTCTACGCGAATGTGAATCCGCCTTAAACGAATGGAAGCTTGTAAATATCCATATAATGGTAACCGCTGTAATTATAACGAGCTGTTGTTAATTTTTATTCTGTTGCAAAAAGTAAGCGGGTTGTATAAGGACACTCATATCAGTGACACAAAAATGGTTTGAAACACGATCGAGATAATTATATCGTTAACGTCATGTACAGAATAAGGATCAGCTTATTAAGAATTAATCATGTTTAAATTTTTTTTATGTTTGATTGTTTCTTACTTAGTTACGCAAAGATGTTTGGTATTATTGTTAAATATAATCTGGTTTAATCGTTCCCATGGGATATCAATTTATAAAATTTAATAAAAAATGCGATGCCGATAATTACAATGCATAGAAAAGCTTATTTTTATAAATTAATTTAAAGAATACATAAATAATATGTATATTTTAATGTAAATGACACATTTCTGAAAATTAAATTTAAAAAAACTACTTAAATTAATAACTAGCGAAACCAGTGCAACTCGTTTGCGTGTATCCGCTTTCCCGTGGGAATTTCAGAATATATTATACATAAAAACCATTATCTTGAATCACTCTATCTATAAAAAAAAATCACATCAAAATCCATTGCGTAGTTTTAAAGATCTAATCATTAAAAAAAAACAGACAGACACTACATTTTATACTATGTGAAGATTAAAAAAACTCACCAAGCAGCAGTGTAGCTAATACGCTTGCAGTGTTGAAAATTAAATAAGATTTTAAAATATTTGAATTTTTCCAAGTTTACCTTTCTATGTAACAGTGTGTGACGGTATCCCGAAAATAGACACCATTGCTTTCATCTCATTATATCCGACAAATATAACTTTGCTGATTGAAAACATCTGTTTTATAATGTAAGTCAAAGACGTAAGGCTTAAAATACGATAGCCAATTAATGTCTGCGGACAAACATGGTTCCGCTGACAATTTCTGATCATTGTGTGTAACGGAAGTAATTGTGAAGTTTCAAATCTAATAAGGTATTATCAATTGAAGCGTCCCAAATATTCTGGGAAATAATAAGTTGATACAAGAAATAGGGAAAATCCGGTCAAGTGGGTGTCGGGCCACGCACAGTGTAGGGTTCCGTATTTGCTGTACTGTGCTTCTTGCAAATGAGTCCAATATCAAAAAGAGCAAGTGCTAAGTTTCTTGCCAGCTTAGGGTTCCGTATTTGCTGTACTGTGCTTCTTGCAAATGAGTCCAATATCAAAAAGAGCAAGTGCTAAGTTTCTTGCCACCTTAGGGTTTCGTATTTGCTGTACTGTGCTTCTTGCAAATGAGTCCAATATCAAAAAGAGCAAGTGCTAAGTTTCTTGCCAGCTTCTTAGCACAAATCTGCCGTCTGAACTGGTGGTAGGAAAAAATTGTGACGATTCGAAAGAGCTTATATTAGGCCTATTTGAAGAAAAATATATTGAATTTGAATTTAATTTGAATTTGAATCATATTCTAGCAAGCTTTCATTTAAAAAAAACTTTTATAAGTTCGTCGGCTATTCTATTACTCGGTAGCTAGTAGAGCCTACTTAACAGTAATAGTTTTCATTGAAGGTTCAGCATATGGACTACTACCATGACTTTTTTCAAATTTCTAAACACAAGACTTTCGGATTACATCCTAAAAAGGGAAACTCAAAAGTAATTAGGGCAAATGCCTTACAGTCGTGAGATATACCTAGAGATGGGACATTTCCTTTTAGATATAAATAAACTAGGATGCGATTTTGTGAGTAAAATTTATCGATAATAATCCTACTATAATATTATAAAGGCGAAAGTTATGTGTATGTTTGTTACTTCTTCACGCTCAAACGGCTGGGCCAATATTTCTGATATTTGGTATGTAAGTAGCTGATACCTTGGATTAACACATAGGGTACTTTTCATCCCGAAAAATACGCGATTCCCGTAGGATTTCATCAAAAGTCTGTTAAAGATAAATAATAAATACACGCAAACGAAGTTGCGCGGGTTTCACTAGTCTTAAATAAATCCAAAATCATAACAGGTACCTGTAAAATACTGTAATGTAATTTAATAATATTTTTTTATACTACAAAGTTGGCAAACAAGCATACGGCCCGCCTGATGGTAAGCATCACTGTAGCCTATAAACGCTTGCAATACCGGGGGTATCACTCACGCGTTGCCAACCCTAGCCCTCCTATTTATGAAAAAAAATGTAGTTAAAATTTTCAAATAACGCAGTCTTCGGAAGACCCTCGGCGCGGCGGCGGCAAGTGCCTGGCTGGTTTCCTAAAGGAATTGAGACGGTTGGAATGAAGACCGGTCCTCACCCGCACGGAAAGAAGGCACATTTTTTTTAATACCGCAAAGTTGGCAAACAAGCATACGGCCCGCCTGATGTTAAGCATCACCGTGGCCTATAGACGCTTGCAATTACATCCAACAACAACGTAATAATAATAGTTTGTGTTCTCTCTAAAGGGAACAAAAGTACTGAAGTGTAAGTATTTTTCTACAGTACAGTAATTGGTACATTATAGGATTTAAAGACTAAACCTAAAGCCTGAACTAAACTTAGGCATGTCTCGTTGTGTGTTGATGAAGTACTGATTTTATGCAGTACTCAATTAATGACATGAGAAGGCATGTACAGTCAGCGGCATTATGTTGTCACTTTAGTACCTTGTCACTGCTGTATATCATTAATGATGAACATGTCAACAATGTTATAATATAATATAATATATAAATATAAATATTAAGGGACAATTCATACAGATTGAGCTAGCCCCAAAGTAAGTTCGAAACTTGTGTTATGGGATACTAACCCAACGATATTTTATAACAAATGCATATATAGATAAACATCCAAGACCCGAGGCCAATCAGAAAAAGTTCGTTTTTCATCATGACCCGACCGGGGATCGAACCCGGGACCTCCTGGGTGGCGGTCTGGCGTGGTAACCATTACGCCACGGAGGTCGTCAAAACTTTAGTACCTTGTCACTGCTGTATATCATTAATGATTAAAGACTTCAGCGAACATGTCAACAATGTTATAATGACAAGGTACATACTAAAATGACCTTTCTTTTGTTGACTGTACATAACGTATGATGATAATGTTTTTAATTATTATAATTTCGAAGTAGTAGCAGTGTGTCACCATCTTTAGGTCGGTTACAAAAAGGCCTCGTCTGCCCAGCCGCTCGTCCTCTCCTCGGCTTATAAGGGCGCGCGGTTTTTATAGTTCTCCACTTCATGAAATTAATATCAATTGTATACCGCCTTCTGTGGTGCATAAAAACGATCAGCAAAGCTTGAGTGTTGACAGCTTGTGCCATCTTTACATAATACAAAGTCGCACTCAATGTCTGTTTGCCTATACAGACAAACATACATTGAGTGCGACTTTGTGGGTATACACCCAGCATTGCAATATTTTTTAATACGGTATAATTTTTTGTTACATTTTTCACGAATGGTTTACATAAATACAAAGAATTTTGCAAAAATTCTCATGGAATTGGGTGCTAAGGTCATCATATCAACCCATATTCATCCCACTCCAGGGATATATGGATCTCCTTTCAATCGAAGGGGATTAGAGCGTACTCTGCCACGCCGCTTCAATGCGGATTGGCAGACCTAACTTTTATTAAACCTAAACCAAAGCTCGATAAATATTAAAGTTATATTAGAAAATAATATGCAATTATACTAGGACAATTAGATTATGCCAATTAAGGGACACCCAATTTATTTTTATAATAACATTTTACAATAAGTAATAAATAATGATTCTTTATTATTAATCAATCAATAATTAATGACATTACATACTTTGATTTATCGTATTTGTTTCATTTATGCGTTAAGATTATTATGACTTTAAAATTTATGGATAACAAAGTTATGGTTAAAACAATTAGAGAAATTGATAGTTATGCCAAAGAATACGTTATGCGTAAAGACCATTATGCCAAAAAAACCATTATGCGAAGTGACTATTATGCTAAACATTTTATGCCATTCGACATTAGGATAGAAAATGTTACACGAAAAAAGGGGCACCCGATGCAAAGACAAGACGACCCCCGTTTTTCCTCAAAAAACAAATAAAGGCGTCGGACAATGAGGACTTTTATTTTTGAGTAGTTAAATGAGCGGAGATGGCCAGATCGAAATTAAGTTCAGGCTGAGCATATCGTCCTTAATAGGATCGTTCTTGAAATGGAGAAATAGCAACACATTGAGATTCACCAGATGCCGCATGATCTTCATAAAAGGTATTGCAGCCTTGATTCCTCGCAATAAGGTGTTGGGCAGTAATAATGAAGCTGATTAAAAATTCATGCGTCTTCATATTAGCGATATGAAGATATACATTATGAATCAATTTCATATATTTTTTGTACCAACTACTTTAGTAAGCAAACAGTGGGCAATATTACTGGAGAGCGGATTGAAAGTGCAGGAAATGTATGGCAATGTCCTGCCACTTGGGGAAGCGATGGGGGTCTGTCGGGCTCTCCCCTTTAGCCAATGAGGGGCATACCAACTATAAACCTGTCTGAATATAACGTGTAATTAATGTTTAAAAGTATTTATGCAACTCGCTATAAGTCTAGTAATGCCTTGTTTGTTTACTACATCGTAAACACGGAAAACGAACGAGGAACATAATATTTTCATTCATATATTGAATACAAATGAATTTTATCCCGTAAATTCCTGGAACTCTAATCTTTAGGTAATAATATTACTGTAGTTTTGTTGTCTGTACATCTGAATATTTTAATTGTCTATTAGTATATATTGTTTATTTACTATAATTAAATATTCTCGGACGAATCACACAACGACATTCTAGCCGCAAGCTAAACAAAGCTTGTAATATGGCGTACTACATAGATTGCTAATAAAAATACCATAAAAAGGACTTTTTTTTTGTAAATAAAGACTACACAGAAAGAAAACATTCAGGCCAAGACAAACTCACATATTCATGCACACACATGTTTCGATTCGAACCCGCGGGTCTAGGAATAAGTAGCCATTGCAAGCCACTCAACCGAAGAGACTGTCCAGTGTGGTAGAGCCGTATGTAAAATCTCTATAGGTAGAGTTAGTAGTTATGTTTTTTTATTGCTTCCATGGTCACCTGTAAGCTTAAGTAATAAATTTTAAAGGACGCAGCATCCTGGATTCCTGCGAAGTTGTAGATATTAACGAACAATGTCGCATTATGTTATGTAGTTAGTTTAAATGTATTTTTACGTTTTCCTGTACATATTTTTGTACTAAGTACAATGATTATACAAGGAAAAGTTAATTAGGTATTATACCCGCATTAAGTTGGCAAACAAGAGCTCTCGTGAACAGTATACAAGTTACAATCACAAGAATCACAATAAGATATGATAATTTTTTTTCTATACTAATATTATAAGAAGTACGGTCTTAACCGTTATAACATTGGCATGTATCATCATAATGCTAGGTAATCCGACGTCGTCCGGTGCCAAAACACTTTTTTATTTATATAGTAAAAGGGAGTAAATTGTATGTAATAGATACGATGGGACTGACATTATCAATTCGTGATAAAAGTACCTAAATAATGTAAGATTAAAAAAAAAAAAAAAAAAAAAAAAAAGAGGTAAGTTTGTATTTTTGTTTGTAACGAATAAACTTAAAAAGTACTGGACCTATTTCAAAAAATCTTTCATCATTTGGAAGGAACATTATCCCCGGGTACGAAAGGTTTCCTTCCTAATCAGTTTATTTTCTGATTAAATCGTTGTGAGTTCCAAGACAGTAGCGTTGTGGTTTCTCCCCCGAGACGTGAATAAGCTTCATTGCTTATTGTCAATCTGAGGTCATCCTGTTGTTCATCCTGGCTATACAAGATACAGCGGTGGAATTGTGTGGTAGGCTTATCCCGATTTTAATATTATAAAGTAATTATGTAACAAGTCAAATGTGACAACACTTTGTTAAGTATTTCGTCGCTGTGTGTGGAATGTCATCGGACCTCTAATATGAATCATATGACACCGCAAACGTTCACCCCCTTTCTTTCGTTACAAAGGGCGGAGGATCAAAGGCCGATCGGAATACGGGAAGCTCCGGTTACCATAGATATATTCGTCACTTGACGAGGCGCATGCGTGCCTATTCTAAGTCTATAAGTGTATACATAAATGTAAATAGACAACCCCAATATAAGTACTATTGTAAACTTCAATGTGCTCGAACACCGAAGTTTATAACTGCTTCAACCAGTTTTGTAATGTTTTGTGCAAAAATATCTATAGTTCTTACTAATATACTTTTTTTCTGATTGTGTCTTGGATGTTTATCTAAATATGTATTTGTTTTAAAATATAGTATCGTTGAGCTAGTATCCCATAACACAAGTTTCGAACTTACTTTGGGGCTAGCTCCATCTGTGTGATTTGTCACTATGTATAATACTTAATTAGTATTTGTTATTTATATAATGTGGAAAGATTTGTATGTTTGTTTGTAACGACTAAACTCAAATCCTACTGGACCGATTACATAAATCGTTTTGTGGATGGAAAGGTACATTACCCCCGTGTAACATATATTATATTTTGTTAAAAATTAAGGATGCTTAGTAGAACCCGTGCAAAGCTGGAGGGCTACTACGAAACGTAAATGCGATACTTCGGCCGAAGTATCGGAAGAATTTTAACCGTGAAATACAAGTTATTTCACGATTATAATACAATGAACTACTAAAATAACCATAAAGTACAAGGTATTTCATGGATAGAATTCAAGGAATTACTAAAATAACCATGAAATACCTTGTATTTCACGGTTAAAATTCTTCCGATACTTCGGCCGAAATATCGGATTTACGTTCCTGAGACGGTGCGCTCGTGTTGTGAATATTTTGTAGCAGTTTTAACTGTTTATAATAGTTTTTTGAAACGTTAAGATACATTTATAGAACAATATATAATCGATGTGCCCAATTTTGTGCCTTGCATGATAATGAATGGCTGCTAATGTTTTAAAACACTTAATTTAGGTACTGCTCCCAGACGTGAATGATACTATATGTTAAATAAGGTTTTAACACCTGTGTGAGCACCAAAACACCCACATTAATAAACAAAAAAGCGGCCAAGTGCGAGTCGGACTCGCCCATGAAGGGTTCCGTAGCAGCAATTGCGGTTTACGATTTATGACGTATTAAAAAAAAACTACTGACTAGATCTCGTTCAAACCAATTTTCGTTGGAAGTATGTATGGTATTGTACATCATATATATTTTTTTAGTTTTATCATTCTCTTATTTTAGAAGTAACAGGGGTGGGGTGGGGTACACTCATTTTATCACTTTGGAAGTGTCTCTCGCGCAAACTATTCAGTTTAGAAAAAAAAGATTTTAGAAACCTTAATATCATTTTCGAAGACCTATCCACAGATATCCCACACGTATGGGTTCGATGAAAAAAAATATTTGAGTTTGAGTTGTATGGGGAACCCCCAAAATTTTGATTTTCCTATTTTTGTGTTAAATTTTATTTTTTCCTTTTAATGCGGTTCACAGAATACATCTACTTACCAAGTTTCAACAGTATGGTTCTTATAGTTTCGGAAAAAAGTGACATACGGACGGATAGACAGACAGACAGACATGACGAATCTATAAGGGTTCCGTTCTTTGCCATTTGGCTACGGAACCCTAAAAACAGCCAAGGTTTAGCTAAACCCTATCTCTTTCACAGTTCATTTAATTTATTTCAAGAATGACAGTGACGATGAGTTAGTTAATCCTTGGTTGTTCACAAACCCGATTGTTTACAAACTCGGCAGTACGAAAGAAAAAAAATATTTTGTAATGCAATACGGAATAGATTTTTTTTCTTTTGCAGTCTGTACAACCTGGTTACGATTCTGTGAACCTGGCATCGATGACGTCACGTCGCGTCGTGTCCCTCTCTCTCGTCTCTCGCGGGGAAGTGAAAGAAGATGGAGAAGAAGATTCACATTCCAGCGAGGTCTACAGATATTGTAACCGGGTTGTACAGTCAGGTGCACGTCGAGCTTTAAACTTATAGTACAATTTTGGCTTCATATGACATAGAACGAATGGTACAAAGTCCAATACGTAAAGGTCGACCTGCTCTTGACTGTACTCACTTTTTCAATGGAAAAACTAACAAGGAATGAATGACCGAATGAATGAAATTTGGTCTTTCATTCATTCACTACATTATACAAATGTAAGGTGCCTGGTTTTCTTACAAAATGGCTCTTGCGCTATCAATTGATGGATTTATATCTTTGGATAAGATAAGATTTTTTAATTAATATGTTTGTAATAATTAGTGAGATATCTCTACACAGCGGACATCCGAATTTTAATAATGGTGGTTATTTTTTTAATTAGACCTATGTTTTTATTTAAGAATGCCATGCAGTTTATTATAGTTAGAAAATAGCTATAACAGCGTTTGTTGAATGAATTCCTTGAATTGTTATTCAATCTCACAGATAAGATTAAGGTAAAAGCATTTATTCAGGTCGTTCTCTTGTCGAAGTGTACAAATAACATTGATTTGTATAAATAATTCTACTCTATAAACTACCATCATTTGAGAAACAAAAAAACAGAAACTTTTTAAAGTAAATAAAAGGTTAATGACACATAAATCATTATCTGTCATTATTTTATGCAACTAACTGCTAGTCGATTTCCGTTTCTCTGTCTATTCGCTAAATATTCTAGCATTCTGTGCTAGCACCATGATTTAATATTAGGTAGTGTTGACAGGTTAAAAGAGACTGTTACATAACATTAAAACTAAACTTCAAGCATAATTATCAACCCATAATCATCCTACTGCTGGGATACGGGTCTCCCTTCAATCGAAGGTGATTAGAGTGTACTCTGCCACGCTGCTCCAATGCGGATTGGCAGAGGCGGTGTTTTCAAACCGCCCTAAGGCCACCGACTTGGCCTAACGACTGTCATCCATCGACAACAGCCGGGACCGACGGCGCACGGAGAAGCTCGAGATAAAGAAACCCATCCAAACGCTGGCTAGGGTCGACGTCGCTTAACTTGCGTGTTCATATTAGAGTGCGACCCACAGCGACGCCATCTAGCTCCTCAAAACTAAACTTGCGTAAAAAAAATTAAATTATATCAAAACTTAAAAAAAAAAGGATTGAATTTAAAGGACTATGTATGTACGTTGCCTCGCGTGCAATACAACACCCTACAATTAACACGAGTTATCGGCTCTGGGGTCAATTATCGCCTCCGAGAGAGGTAAGACAAGAACACCATTGTCCAAATGCACCTGCGATCCAAATTTTTCATGTTTACCACCTGTATTGTTCAATTTTTTAGATCCCTATAAGAGGCTATACACACGGCGCGGCGTATTTTTTACAGCACCTCCGCCGTACTACTGTACAGTACTGCAGTACAGCAGATCAAAAAGCAAATTCTCGCATTTGTATTGTGGCAAACGATGATGATAAACTGCTCAAATACGCGCGTATGATAAACTGCTCATATACTTACTCACCATAGGAACACAACATGGCCGGGACCAATGCTATTTGGCGACGATGTTCTGTAAGGTGGAGGGCGGAGGTCCTTCTCCAGATGGGCTGCTCCGATTTGAGCGGATTATCCGCTGTGCCCTACCTCTCTTTAATTTTATTTAAAAAACACGCGTGACCACAGCGCGTTTGTGGCAATTATGGCTCTGAGCTAAAGTTTGAAGTGCGTCATCTACGCGTCGACGATGCTGTGTGAACAGTTCAAAAGATTTAAAACATTCGAAATGAAATGAAAATCAGTAATGCGGTCAGCGTCACCAGTATACAAGTCGCCAATTCGAAGTCGCGCAGACGTAAATCGAAACTCATACATATCATAATACTCACTGTGGCGCCCAAACTTTGGCGCGTACTATAGTATTTAACTAATTTATTCCCTTTTAACTCATCGTTGGAATAATTTAAAATCCTTTAAATCATTTTTCAGGTACAACACGTTATACTGTTTTAAAATCTAGACGAATTCGGGAGCAGAAGTAATAAATAAGCTAAAATAGTATATTTGTAGATATTTCTTACGTCTGGTAATAATATTGAGTTATTTGTTTTATTGAGTAAAGCATTATTATGCCTAATTATTAGCTCAGTATTTTTCATGGCCAATATGTATAGTCTAAGTAATAGGTGAATGTATCTGATTCAGTTATATGTGAATATTTATTTTAATTGAACATTTTCAGCATACTGTTCAGTTTATAGTGGCCTACAACAATGAAAAATCAATAAGTTCACATACATCAATCATCATCATCATCTCAGCCACAAGAAGTCCACTGCTGGACATACCCTGAAACGTTTCCAGTATGACCGGTTGGTAACGGCCTGCATCCAGCAGCTTCCTCCGACGACGTATGGTCTGACTGCTGACCTACACGCTGCGCTTTTCGGTATGTAGTCGCCATTCCAGAACTTTCCTACCCCAACGGCAATCGGTTTTGTGCGCTTTGTGCCCTGCCCACTGTCACTTCAGTTTGGTTACTCTCATTCTGTATGATACTAGATTTCAGCTTCCGCTCATGACTTAATAACAGCTTCCAACGAAATAACTTCATCCCGCCAATTATCTCACTTTACGCGGCATCAGTGTACCACTTTCATGCGGACTAACGACCACGATCTTCAATTATTTGATTAATTGAAGATTAATTAATTTATTCATAAATTATTTATTTGTCTGTGACTACATTAAACAGTCTGCTTGGATCGCTTGGATATACAAAAATTGAGTACTAAATGTACAAACGTGCCAAATATTTTATTGTGCTTAATTTAATTAAAATCTAATACGTGTTAGGTCCAATATACGCGTAATTTATATAATTACATATATAAATAGTTCATTAAAAACCGGGCAAGTGCGTGTCGGACCATGTATAGTGTAGGGTTCCGTATTTGCTAGGTTTTGTTTGTTGACTCATGTTTACATAAATAATAGAAAATGATATGATAAGTTTTTATTTATCTTATTAAACATTATGTATATGTTACAAAATGTATACAATTCCTAGGAAATGTGTTAATATCAAGATGGTCTCGCTCCCTTTGGTCGCTCGGCTTTTGATGGTCACAAGCTAACCCTCACCTAACCCAGCACCTAACCCAACTTTGACTGACGAACAACGTGTTTTAATTATTTTAATTACAGATGTTTCTGATTCTCTGGGTTAGGTTAAGATTAGCTTGTGTTGTGACCATCAAAACTCTTTATAATAATAACACATTTCCTAGGAATTGTATTCATTTCCGGATTTCATACATTACAGGTAACATATACGCTCTACACTTCACTACTAAATATTAAAGCATAAGTACAGATGGACGGATACTTTATTTTTCATTTTATTTTCAATTTTATTTTGAGCTCTCTTTTTTAGGGTTCCGTAGTAAACTACAAGGAACCCTTATAGTTTCGCCATGTCTGTCTGTCCGTCCGCGGTCTAGCGCCTAGCTATATACGCGTAATGCTAGAAAGCTCTAATTTGGTATGCATACGCATAATAACAAGGTTAACAAAGTGCTGGGACAAAATGTTAAAACATGTTTTTTTTTGTGGTGCGCCTCCCCTACATGTAAATTTTTTTTTTCGCGCCCACCCCATGTTGTGGGGTATCGTTAGATAGGTTTCTTCAAATCATGGAGGGTGTGGTAAGATCATTTTTCGATACAATGATCCGTTTCGGAATTATTTACATTTATCGTGTTAATTTTCGTTTAACACGATGGTCCCCCCCCCCCTCTATCTCCGAAAGTCTTATGTTTAGAAATTTGAAAAAAATCATGGTAGTAGTACATAATATGCTGAAACTTCAATGAAAACTAAACGGTTAAGTAGGCTTTACTAGTTACCGAGTAATAGCCGACGAACTGATAAAATAAAATTTATTTGATGAAAACTTACAAATGTGATAGAGTTTGATATTGGACTCAACTGAAGGCAAGCAAAGCACACCAAATACGGAACCCTACATTGTGCATGGCCCGACACGTGCTTGCCCGGTTTTTCCTATTACTCTCCGTTACCGTAATCCTTTACAATTACGATAGAAGTATATACATTGAGTCTACATTACAATAAAACTCTCAGATTTCTTTACGGTTATTAAAACCACAAAAATAGTTTATTAACGAAAACAAAAACAATTTAATCAATACTGAAATGGACAGAGACCGGTCACATTAAGTTCAAACAAATAATAATATTCTGCTTTAAAGCACATTGGATAAAGCTCATTATCGTGTGGCTAGTTTTGGTACCCGAAAAAGGTATGTTTTATTGAGGTAGTATAAATCAAAAGGCGTCAGAAATAATTGAAAAACTGTGCATGCGATAATATTCCTTCTTGCAAAGTAAATAAAGGTAGATTTTTTAATTATTGGCAAGCATACACTGCATAGTACAGAGCAAAGTTTTGACAGAAGATCGAGTATAACAAATATTAAATGGTACATTTTGTGCCAATTATTTACAGTTTGTTTTTTTATGAACATACATAATGTTGGTTTATAAACAAACATATTGGCTTGATGTATTGTGTGTTATATGTATGAGAAGATATAGTGCGTGAAGAAAATCAGATATTTATTTATTATCAGCCCACAATCACCCACTGCTGGGCATACACGGTAATAATCATAATAATGCAAAACAGCAATGTACACAAATGCAAAGCAAAGGAAGGGTCGCCATTGCTTAACCTCCGTTTTCGTTCAGTGCGACACAAAGCGCGGCCGTCGAGCTCCACAGTTATTCACTCTCAAGTTTGTTCGTTTTGCCAATCTCTTTCAATTTTTTTTTCTAAATCCACCTAAAGCCAACTCTATATTTCCGATAGTAATCTCTATACATGTAAGTAAAGAATGTTACAAGCGAAATATAA
This sequence comes from Endotricha flammealis, assembly GCA_905163395.2. Taxonomy (NCBI): domain Eukaryota; kingdom Metazoa; phylum Arthropoda; class Insecta; order Lepidoptera; family Pyralidae; genus Endotricha; species Endotricha flammealis. The sequence continues at coordinate 4,018,839 of LR990852.1, read as the reverse complement.
TAGATTTTATAGTTTTTTTTATTTTTATTTATTATTATTAAACAAACAATTACAATTTATTCATTTCATTCGTAAAAACCAGCAAACAACATAAATGAAGCGTTCCACATTCATCACAAGAATCAAAATAAATATTTTAGTTACAGACGTTAGGCCGTCGGTCCGGGCTGTTATGGGTAATTCAGCGACTGACACCACGAAGGGTAGCTGTTAGGGTTATCGGCCTAGTCGGTGGCCTTCGGGCGGCTTGAAAACACCGGTCTCTGCCAATCCGCATTTGAGCAGCGTGGCAGAGTACGCTCTAGTCTCCTTCGATTGAAGGGAGACCCGTCTCCCTGCAGTGGGATGATTATGGATTGATATGATGATGATGTATTATAAATAAATAATAATATAAAAAGTTGTAGGGTATTCTATGTAACAAAATATAAAGTTTATAGTGGGGTTTTAGTAAAATATTATTATTATACCTTAATACGTTTTCGGTGATTTGAACAGTCAGCTAATAAAAGAGCTCTTCGAGAGAGATCTCTTTCAGGGCAGTAATTAATTATAATCCCTTGACTTAATATTTTGAAATCTTTCAATATTTTGAAATCTTTCCAAAATATTCCGTCAAGGGATTAATTCTATTTTTATTTTTAAGTCAATTACAAAGTCACAACGATGATGCTTACATTATTAGCATAAAAATATTATCTTTTTTTGAGATTAATATTGTGAAAGAAATATTCACCTCCTCCCCCCAGGTGGGATTTGAACCCACGACCCCTCGATATCCGGCCGAGTGCTCTAACCACTGAGCTACAAGGAAGGTAATGATTAAAGATTTCTAAATATTACGTGAAGGAATTTACTTGAAAATTTATTTTTCAATAGTATTCATATTGTACTATGTAATTACAAATTGACAATTAAAAAAAACAACAATTTCAAAACAGGGTCAAGGAACTATTATAATCCTAAGATAACATTAGAAAAAATTAAAAGCTACTGTGAATTTCGTTACAAACGCGCCGATGAGAAAACACTTGAAATTTTGGTAATAAAAAAACAACGATTTATGAACACTCGAGATCGGAGTCCTTACGCACGATTCTGGGTAGCAAAAAAGGTAAAATAAAAACAGAATTACAACACCCCAATACTCTCAATAGTTCAATAAAACTAAGAGATTCGTCTTTATTTCGAAATTAAAAGGCAACATTTCTGGGAAGAAGGGTATACGTTTTCTCACGAATCTGTAAACAACATTGACCATATACGTAATGGACTTGCAGCCACTTTCCGCATTTTAATTTTAATTCCGTCAGTATCGGTTTTTCAAACTTATCTGTCATCTTGCTGAATTTGATCCCCTATTCTGTGCGGCTATGAGGCACATAAAAGCCATTTTTTATTACTGTATTTTTTTATAAAAAAATACAGTAATAACACAAAACAGTTACACATAAATGTGTAACTGTTTTGTGTAATTGTTTCTGTCTGTTTATATGTAAATTGCTGTTGTTGTCTTGTGTCTCACTCATATGCTGTACAGTGTAAATGTTTTTCTTTCTTTCAATATTCATTTCGTAAAAGGCACCGTCAAACTAAAGATATAAGAGAGAGAGTAGGTAGTTTGAAACTTAATGTGGAATTAAAATTGAAATGCGTTTTAGAAACTAGCTGTTAAATTATCGAGCCTGCATCGGCAGGCTCGATAATTTAACAGCTAGTTTCCTGTAGTTCTAATTTACCTCACGCTCAACGACTGTCATCGGACAGTCGTTGAGCGTGAGGTAAATTAGAACTACAGGTTGATAGTACATAAAATACTTATTTTTACTCATATGCTCAGTCCATTACAAAATATATGTCTATGTCAAACATCTCCTAACACGCAGTCTATATTGATAGAGTTGCCAGTTACAATAAACCTTTGATTACAACGCAAGCGCCGTGGAGCAATAAAGACATATAATATGTTTTATGACCCATATAAATATGTATTTGAATCGGTTTTAGTTTCGTATGTATTTGTTAGTTTTATTGCCTAAGTCTAGACCTGTAATAGTGTTTTATATAGCCTCGTACCACCAAGGGATATGTAATATTTTAATGACGTAACATAAAATATTTCATTGAATTCGATAATATAATATATTATAAGTGTGTGCACGCTGCAACGAATTATACGCGACCGAAGTTGCGCAGCTGATTTTTTTTTTGTGGTGGCATAGGCTACTAGTGTGTGATCCCGGAAAAACATCATATTCCCACGGGAAAAAATAATGTATGGCTGATCTTCTGGACAACGCAGGCGAAGCCACGGGTAACACACGGGGTGCGCAACGTCATGTGAATTTTAGTAGTTACTTCTGACCGAAATCTAATTCCTTTTAAGTACGGTCGGTATAATAACGCAGTCATTGGCAAAAAATAGCGATTGAGAAATTGAGATTGATTGACACGAGATTCGATCGATTTTGAATAGAGCTGCAGAGCAGATAATGAAATGAAATGAAATCGTTTATTTCAGAAATTAGACCTTCACAGGCACTTTTTCTTGTCATTTACAATTTGTATATATGTATAAAGAAAATAAACTACGTTATATACTACCACCTTTCGGACACAAGCAAAATGGCCACCGGTAAAAGAAATGGCGAAAGAAATCCGGTTACGGCCTTTTTTGTCATTTAACATTTATAAGAATAAATAAAATACAGATTCAGGTTACATACAGAAATCAAGCTCTAAACGCGGGATGTCGATCCAAATAGCGCTATGGTCAAATCCTAAATATGTCGAATATGTAGATGTTAATAAAGCGAGCAGACCAGTCCCCCAAGATGACAACCACAACTGAGATAAATATTTGAAAACATCCTAACATAAGACAAATGACAAATGATCACTTATATATTAGCCCTGTGATACTAATCCGCGCCCTCTGGTACCGAAGGTAGGGGGTCACTACCAACAGAGCAACCGGGCTGTTGAATATCTATTTTTAAATCCAATATAAACAACAAACCGACAAATTCCTCATAGGGGCACTAACTCGATAAGAAGCACGCGCTTGTAACCTATTCTTGTCAATTGATACGTAAAATCTTTTCAATTGTGTACAAACAATATAACGGGTGCCTAAAGTATCATTTACTACCTATTATAAAGAGAGAGTGTCTATTGAGTCTGTGTCTATGTAGAGGCAACTACAGATTGACTGTACGATGTGCAAAGAAAAAATTAAATAGGTTCCTGCCTTTCATTATTGTTTCTCACATCTTTTAGTATGCCAATCTTTATAATCTATACTAATATTTTAGAGAGGTAAAGTTTGTGTATTTGTTAAATTGTAAGGGGTAATCTCGGGATCTACTGAACCGATTTTAAAAATCCTTTCACCAATAGAAAGCCACATTATTGCTGAGTGTCATAGGTTATATAAAAAACCAAAAAATAAAAAGGCTTATAACATTATGCCCAACGAAGTGGGCACGGGTCAGCTAGTATCTTATATAACGTTCAGTATCCATTATATACTTTTTTCGACATTTTATCCGACAGATATGCTATTTAGAGTAGGTAATTGTGGCTTCTTCATAACACACACTCTAAATAGCATTATCTGTCTCTAATAGTATTACTTATTATCTTAGATTTTTCAATTTGACTATCATAATATTATTTAAATGTATATAAATCTTATCATAATGTAAGAAATCTTTGTACGAAGTATGCAATATAAAATCTCTGAGTCTGTCTGTGTGTGATGTCTTTCATAAAAACCTTTTATATTTAATAAAAGTGGCCGATGCATCGATATGCAAAAACACAACAATTTATCGTCCGACATTATACCGATTGCAATGTATTACATCAAAAACAAAACACAACACCAAAAAGATATTAACACTGAAATGAAGTGTTAATAGTTTGGTATCGTTGAAAAATGATCAACATATGTTATATAAATAATCATAAATAATGCCTCAAATTCAGTTTAAATAATAATAAGTGCAAGAACAGAACAAAAATTAAAAATCAACATGGTATTAATTTCGTGGTCGACTGAGGTGTGAGATGAGCTCACAGGGAAGCTGTGGAGTCGATTGTTTAACTATTTTTTATTTATTTAGCGGTCTAACTAAAACAAAAGTTAATAATAAAAGTCTTGAAAAAGATTGTTTAAAAAACATTAAATTGTGTTTGACAAAAACTAGTACGTTAAAAATAAATAAATAAATATATAGGGACAATTCATACAGATTGAGCTAGCCTCAAAGTAAGTTCGAAACTTGTGTTATGGGATACTAACTCAACGATATTATATTTTTATAACAAATACATAATAATAATAGATAAACATCCAAGACCCGAGGCCAATCAGAAAAAGTTCGTTTTTCATCATGACCCGACCGGGGATCGAACCCGGGACCTCCTGGATCTAGCGTGGTAACCATTACGCCACGGAGGTCGTAAAATGTAAATAATTCGCAAATGGACCAGTGTACGTAGTAACTATATAATAGTCTGTGCCAGTGTACCGAAAAATGATCTCAAACCATGGTTTTAATAGTAACAAGATTCACACGATGATAAAGTGAGCGCGAAAAGGATATTCGAAACACGAACTCATCAACAAACAACGATCAGCCAACGTTTATCTTTATGTAGTTTTATAATTCTCGCACTTTGTATAAATCTCTTCAAGAATGATAGTGACAAAACAACTTTTAGGTTATAATTAGTATCTCATTTTATTAACAATGTTTTTAGTAAAAATACTTTTATAATATTTATAATTTGTTAGGCATTTCGTATTACTATTCAAAGTAATAACGCCTTTGAATAACAATACGAAATCCTAAGAAATTATGAATATTATAGATATTTAATACTAAAAAAAAACGTCTCTACAGTTTTCATTGTGCCACTCTCAATTCCAAACCAGTGTTTGAGTTACGACTTGGTTCTAAATAACAGCCGGCCGCTCATTACATTCTCCATCGCTATTTGCATAACTATTGGAATCGAACTGAGGACCGAGCGTGTGTGTTTAGTTCCTGATGTATGTGCCGTCCGCGTCGGTGCTAAATGAAATCGCCGTTGTTATTTTGCGTAGTCAGTTTTTACGAGGTACGAACATCTATTCTCACTTCCAATAATTGGCGATATCTACCGCTTTCTTTTGAATTATGATTTAATTCAATATTTTATGTTGTATGTTGGTCATATTAGCGCCAATGTTCGATCAAATACTTGGTGTGAATGCCAATATAGAAATCACTCTTTGATGACGACTTTTATCTTCCATCTCTTAAGAAATAATTAACGATGTTGTATAATGTAGGTGAACGTAATGCCTAACCCCTAATCCAATGTATTCCTATTAAACCTTCCTCTCCCAATTTCTTCATAAGCCGAGGTGTCTCTGGAGCGGCCATTGCATCATATTGTAAATTATTAAGCAGTTAAATATTTTTTTATATTTGATTTGAACTGACCGAGGATCGAATCCGGGAACGGTTAGATCACTTTGAACTACATACCTATAGCCTTTTGGTTCTCGTGTAATAATTGTAACCTTGATAAGTTGATATAGTTAACCACACTACTGACACCTTTACAACTCACATGTTACCTTAACCAGCGTCGAAACCGCAAAGATCATAAAACAGGTTTATAAAAAAATTTTGTTAAATCATAGTAGTATCTGCATGAACCTCTAACAATGTAATGGTCACCTGCAAGGACATGCTTCCAAGTCTTCTTGCTGCGTCTAATATCCCTTAGTTGAGTTCCAAAACAGTTTGAAGTTGTTGTTTCCTGAGAAGTTTTTCTTAACTAAGTATATCTTGAAATGATCCATTACGTATCTAAGAATTTATGCCGCAAGCAGATCGTATGGGAATAACGGTAAGATTCACAAACACCTTTTAAAGTTAATGACACTAAAATCCAAAGGTAAAAATACCGTATTAAAATTTATGATAATAGAAAAAATCAATTTTGTGTTTTTAATTAATCGTTTATATTTTTTTTTATGAAATTTTAAATTATGAACATAAATAGGAATATTGAAATTCGGAATAAAATATTTCAAAGTCTTCTATTGTACACCGTTGAATCTGATGATTTTTTTTCTTCCTTAATTTGGCAATGTTATTGCCAAATTAAGGCATTATTGCCAAAGAAAAGAGAGATAGCTTCAGATTTAACATTAACTTTAAAATATCTATACCTAATATTAAAATGAATCGCTGAATGGGTTGCTAAGCGCAAATCTCGAGAACGGCTGATCCGATTTCGCTAATTCTTTTTTTAGAATATTCCTTGGAGTACGAGGATGGTTCTTACAGAGAGAAAATCCCGGGAATTTTCACAAGATGCACGGGTTTCGTTAGTTATTAATAAAATCATCGTCAAATCGTGGTTCAATAATATAATACGATTCGTTGTAAAACTGCTTTCTTGTACCTACTTATATACGTCCTGGTATTTGCTCTCATTAATAGTGCTTACAATAACACCGTGTACACTACAATATTTGGCGAAGATTCCATAGATAAAAAAAAAAGTCTTCGTCAGCGGCGTATTTTTTTAGATCACACATCATCCAAAATTTCGAAGTTTGCCTACCAAACCGTATAAAAAATAAACCCCATCAACAGTCCGTCGGTAGTATCCGAAATGCCGATCATTTATTGGTGCAATCATATTGTTTTTATCATTTATTGGTCGGTAAACGAATCGGTCGGATTTCGTTGCGCCGTAAAAGTGGATTGTTTGCTTGATTGCTTTAGGGCACCGGTGATTTGATTTAGTATATTATATATGTATGTTTGTTAGTCGCCGCAAGCAATTTGTTTAAATACAGGTTTCTGGCCGTTGTGATCGGGAGTGAGTGGTTTGGCTGTAAAACTCTGCATGGATGGGCCTTTTTATTGCTTTAGGTGGGAAACGAAACCGCGGACTGATCTGTCTTACAAGCGATCAGCACTGCTATGAATAGGCACTAGTTAGCCTATCATCATCAGCCACAAGAACTCCACTGCTAGATAATAGGCCTCCTCCAAATGCTATAAATACGATTGCAAAACCGCCGGCATCAGCTAGTAATAAAATAAATCAGACGACTTTACAAGAGTCTCCCTCTATATATCTTGTAGGTAAAAAGAATTCATTTTTTCCGTAAGCCAGTGCACCGGTAGAATCTCTATTCTAAATTTCACTAAATTAACGATCCGTGACGAATGGAGAAGCGAAAAAACCAAAATTAGTGTTGAGACTGGTGTTTTGTTAGTCTTTTTTATAGTTACACCGAGCCGAGTTCTTCGTTTATACGTTTAAGGTGCTTGTCCATACTGTAGCCTCGGTTGGTTGAACGTGACGGCAATCGCCGGCAGGCTGACGGTTATCGCCGTGTGTTGTTCACGGCTAAACGCTACGATATTTTGAGCATTGAAGTCTAGATCTAAACTTTTATGTGTTTATTTAAATATACTACAGTTGATTAGTCCATCAGTCATTCAAACAGTTATTTTCTTTAGATTTTTAAATTGACAAAACACAGGAATTTCTTAGCTCGGGTATATGTTTTCACTTTCCGATTGCTTATTTGCCTGCTGCGGTATGACATAAAAAAGTCTCAGTCACAATGAGAAATATTAAAAATGAAATGAATCCGGCAACTGAGACCGCAGTTCGAGATAATACCGGTGCTAGTCGCCAGTAATTTATTTTTACATTAAACATAAACAATTGATACATGTGCATTTTATCTACACAGCTTATTTTTGTCAAGTGGATGTTAACCTTTAAAAAGAGGTATTTTCGTGCAGGTCTAGTGATTGCAGCGCCAAAGAGCATGTTATGTTAGACGTGTCTAATATGATCGTTAAAAAATCGTATGTTCAATCGGAACTTGAACACCACATGTTGGACGCCACGTTTCACTTTGGGTCACCAAGCCACGGGAGCAAAATATAGTTACAATTAATGCACATTCGGGCTGGGGCCCGATTCTACTAGCGCAAATGCACCAATGGACTCTCAATGGTGTCTCAATCGTGTCTCAAAAGAATGCCGATAGTGTATCAGTGGAATAGTTTTTGACATTTGATATGGACTTAAACAATAAGTTTAACATTATGTTATTGTTTAAGTCTATAACAAATATCAAAAACTATTCAACTGATACACTATGGGCATTCTTTTGAGACACGATTGAGACACCATTGAGAGTCCATTGGTGCATTTGTGTTAGTAGAATCGGGCCCCAGGCCTAGTCGAGAGATCGCTTAGTTAAGTAGATCGAGTGCTTGAAAAAGGTCAGCTCAAATCCCGTAAAGGTAACCAGGGAGATTGAGGAAGAACAAAGATTTTTATGCGAATAATGGAAATAAGAAAAACATCAATAGAAAATTTGTATTTGAAATTATAAAATTTTAATCAAAATGGTATAGTAAGTACAAAAGGAAGAAGAAGAAACAGGACGTTTCTAGAATAAATGACTAAATTAGTGGTTGTATTTGTATAAGTGCATCTCTAAAACCTCAGGAGCTGGATTTAGGGCACTCGTAAAAGTCGGACACTATCTCTGCGACGACTATAAAACCTTTCTAGTATTGTACGTTTGTGCGTGCCTTAAATATACAATAGAATGAAGCTTTAGTATGTTATAGAGATGTTCACAATTTCGTTCGTGTTGTATTTCAATCCTAAGCTTTTTGCGAACTCAGTGACCGTCATCTATATGTATAAAATGCTTTGTGATCTGACTCGACAGACTGAGAATCAACGCACAGCCCAAACGGCTGATCGGAGAGACTTGAAACTTGGCGGGTGTGTTCTTTGTATGACGAAGGCATCCGATAAGAAAGGATTTTGCGAAATTCCCGCGGGAAAGCGGGATACACGCAAACGAAGTTACGCGGTCCTAAAGCCATCTAAAAATATTGACGCTTCCCTGTGGCTTAGGTAACAGATTCCACAAAGCCTAGATTTAACTAAAACTTGCTTGGTCACATTCGCCCTTATTTTAATCTTCTTTTCGAATGACAGTGACATAACGGGTTTTATTTGATGGTTTTATTATAGTTAATCGTTGTTTTTTTTTTAAAGGATAGTAACTTTTTTATTTCCTTAATGAAAATGGCATATGTAATCCCAAAGGTCAGACAAGTAACAGTGAAGGTTTCCTAGGAAATTATAATTGTACGTCTTTTAATTGTTCATATTCATTAATAATTATTATAATAAAATGTTCCCCGTATTAAGCTTCCGGTTTTTAAAACTTCACTAAGTTCGAATGTGTTATGGGATACTAACTCAACGATACTATATTATATAACAAATACATATATAGATAAATAACTAAAACCCGAGGCCAACCAGAAAGTTCGTTTTTTATCATACCTTTCTCTTGAATTACTCTACTTATTTAAAAAAACCGCATCAAAATTCGTTGCGTTGTTTTAAAGATCATACATAGGGACAGACCTTAGAATATAAATAAATAAGACGGACAGACAGACAGACACAGGAAGCGACTTCATTTTATACCATTTTAGAGAAGATGAAACTAATTATTAAAAGGCCGTAACCGGGTTTCTTTCGCCATTTCTTTTACCGGTGGCCATTTTGCTTGTGTCCGAAATGGTGGTAGTATATGTACATATAACGTAGTTTATTTTCTTTATACATATATACAAATTGTAAATGACAAGAAAAAGTGCCTGTGAAGGTCTAATTTCTGAAATAAACGATTTCATTTCATTACGAAGAGTGCATGGAATAAGATTATTTTGTGAAATTAATCTACTCGTTAGGCTACCATTATTTCAGCAAAGTTATGGTGAAACAAATGGCGAAAGAAAACCAGTTACGGTCTTTTTGTCATCAAACGCCCGAACGTATTATGCGACCTCAATGACCTCAATTCTTTTTCCATATGTCAGATTGAAAAAGTCACTCACACTCACAACGCGTCTTTTTAACGTTAGCTATGAACATCAGTAACACCTGTTTGGCAATTCACGTCACAAGAACCGATTCTAGTTCGATTCAACGACACTCGCTGTCTCACTCATACAAAATAGGAATTGAACAGGACAGCGAGTGTCGTAGAATCGAACTAGAATAGGTTCTTGTTACGTGAATTGCAGGGAAATTAAAAGGCCGCCAATGCGTTGCCCAATACTAGATAGCGAATGGGAAGAAAAGGGATAGAAAAGGTTCCGGAGATTTCACTCAGCGAACGAAACGTATTTTATTACTGTAATAAGAGAGGTAGGGCACAGCGGATAATCCGCCCAAACCGGAGCAGCCTGTCTGGGGAAGAACCTCCACTTTACAGAAGATCGTAGCTAAAAGCTAAAAAAAAAAGTGAAATGTTTGAAGTTGAATAAACTATTTTCTATTTTAGTTTAGATTTTATGCTAACATGTTCAGCCTTCATAAAACATACCTAAGCTTTATTTATTTAAGTGACCAATTTAAAATTAGTTGAGATAAAAATCTTTGCAAATAAAAGTTTTATGACCAGTTTACGACTAAACCAAATATGGTGAAATTAGAGATTTCCATTTTGAATGCTCTTATTATGACCCTAGCTCTTATTATGACACGCTGTGACACCGTTTCGTAACATTTACTACTCCATTTAATCCAAAAAATTACTTTACCGAAAGAACCAAAATTGCTTATTTATTTTCTTACTAACTTACACACAAAATAACTTTTACGATTTATTTGCTATGGGTACGAGTACATTAGACAAATAACGAATAAAATTGGTAACCTTCTTGTTGAAATCAATGTCATAGATAAAAAAGTTTACTTTTTAATTTCTCACTCGCGTAGTCAAGAAGAATTGTCAAAGAGCTGTGTACGTACCTATTTATTATGACAGGCCTGGTGGTCGAGTGGCTAGCAATGGCCACTTTGTCGCAAGGGCCGCTGGTCGCAAGGCAAACATCTTTGTGCATGAACATGGCTGTCTGGTTGTTTTCTATGTATAATAAGTATTTATTTACAAAAAAATAGTATTTATGTATATTTATTAGAGCTTTGCTTAGTTTCGATCTAGATGGCGTTGTGTGATTTTTTATGCATTCTCGAATATTCGTTTTGAACATTTATTTCGAAAATACGGTGTGAGATACAGTTTTAGCTGAAGATATTTAGTAGTAGAATATAATTTATGATTTACGATTCAAGTTAACCATATTGCCGATTGTTTAATTACACCAGTGGCCAATAAATGAGTGGAACTTATTTAAATGGTCTGATTTTTTACTAACTCATTTTATAGCTAGCTACTTAGGTAGGTATACTATTGCGGTATTATGGTAACAGAAGTTACCCTTCTGTTACCATCTGTTACCATAATAATTAGTTTGGAAATATTACCTATCTAGCTACTTTTGTTACAAATAATTGTTTATTTTATTTCAATAACTACGAAATCCATATTATTATAATCTTTCCAAAGCGTAGGAAAGGGGAGGGGGGGAAAAAATTTTTTTTATTTTTTTTTGGTTGGATGGATTTCATTATCTCTAGCTTCTTCTCTGTTTGTGAGGGAGTTGAATCGTCACCGCGAGGCGGATGTTTATTTTTTCTACGTCATTGAGCTATAACAGGATTGTACAGTCAAGAGCAGGTCGACCTTTACATATCGGATTTTGTACAATTCTTAAGTTCTATGTCATAAGAGCCAAAATTGTACTGCAAGTGTCAAGCTCAACGTGCTCCTGACTGTACAATTACAGCTTTAAAATGCACCTGATTATATGAGCAAGATAAAAATCTAAATGAAGCTTACTTCTCGCTCTATATTAAGGAACTTATGGATTTTATGACTTATTTTTTTGCGTGCTAAACTAACAAAACCACAAATGATAATTTTCGTTTTAATTGCTTTTAAAACAAAAGAGAGTTGATTTAATTTTAACGAGGACAGGTGGTCGTATATACAATCCTATTAAATACGTAGAATTTTATTGCGACATGTTTTTTTCTAATTATTGTATTGATTGCGAAACATACCGTAACTTATATGTTTCATGAGTGGTCTACATTTGTCAAAATTTATTAATCGACGCCGACTCTATTCTCCAATTCCAATTTACAGATAGTCAGAGTACTTTGTATTGTAGTAGGTAGGTAATTGGAGTCGATTTTTCAACTGAAAAAAACGTATGACGTGTTGACAACATGTATTATGTGTCCACCTATTGTTTATGTTTACCTATTGCCGGGGACGCAGCGATGTGTCTGTGTCTGATTCTTTGTGTGTTCTTCCTCCATCGACCCCGCCGAGCACGAGTTGAATGCTCGGTTCATGCACGTAGTCTGTACCTGGCATAAGGCTATCAAGAAAACCAACTCCTAAGTTAAAGAACTCATTTTATCTGCGCTTACGACCTACGGTATTCTTACTAGAGAGTTGGCATAAAAATAATTTCTCGATTTTAATAATAACAAACTAATCACCATTTCATTTCAATCCGTCTATTTGCATGTAAAGGCATTTATATTTTATTTATTTTATTAATAATAGTAATACAGAAATACTGATGCAATATTTTTGTGCTAAATTGCATTTTCTACTCGCCAATCATGGGGAAGTGCAAAAATGGCATGATTCATCTTAATAGTTTTTTGAATTTGTCGGTGATTGTTGTCGATCATAAGTGTTATAATATAAGCCGGAATTTTCCCGTTGTTCAATCCCGGAACGATGTCCCAGACGTGTTAATTCAGATTATAAATTACTTGTGTTTCAAATTTCAAACAAAACAGTCGTGCCGTTTAAGGAGTAACAAACATTCAAAAATACAGCACTTACGCTTCGTTTAGCCAAACTTATAATTTTTTTGGGAAACAAAATAAGGCATTTAATTAAGTGATGTGAGATGTATGGTACTTGAAACTTTGGGAAACGCGACATGCGCGATTTTATTAGAAACACGTTTAGTTTTAAAAAAAGGGACAATGTATTAAAAAAACAGATTGTACATCTTCGAAAACCAACACATAGAATAGAACCTTATAGTAACTAGAAATAAAGTTTATTGTTAGCAAATCAAAACAATTTCTCACGTGACCTAATCCACAAGCACAAACATTACTCAGTGTGCGCATGCGCACAACAAATAGCCTCCATAACTCATATTTGATAGGTAGGTATATCCTGGGGCTACAATAAACCATAACCCGATGTGGGTGACCCAAGTATGAACGTAATCTACATGATGATACAAAAAGATAAAAAAATGAGAAAATTATAATAATATTATATTCCTTGACGAATTACGAAATGGGCTAGCTCGTGGAAGTACCACCCTCTCAAAGAATATCGGCGTAAAACAGCAATGCGTTTCGATTGGTGAGTGAGAGATCGTGTCCAGAAATCCATCTCCTGTCCTATTCCTTTTCTCGAAATTGTCTTCCTTGTGGCATTGACAGCACTTCTGGTGTTACTGCTGTATTATGGGTAGCGGTGGCCACTTTACAACATGGGCCCAATTCTACTAACACAAATGCACCAATGGACTCTCAATGATGTCTCAATGGTGTCTTAAAAGAATGCCGATAGTGTATCAGTGGAATAGTTTTTGACATTTGTTATGGACTTCAACAATAAGTTAAACATTATGTTATTGTTTAAGTCCATAACAGTAGTTAGTAGAATCGGGCCCCTGGTGACCTGCAAAGTCAAATAAAAAGTCAAAATCAAATAGGCATAGCACAAGCTCTTTCGAATTCTGCTTGGTAGTTTCTTTATTGTATAGCATTAAAAAAAAGTAAAGTTTCGTTACTGACTCTGATCGGAATTGACTTTACTGTATGCATACCTGCTAATTTGTGCCTACGCCAGTCTAAACGGCAAAATGGCGTTTATTAAATTGGTAAAAACTTTGGGTTTTGTGCTACCCACCCTTTAGTTAGAAGGACAGGCGTGCGGTGCGTGACGCTAAATTATGTACTTATGTCATTTTTACAAAAAAAAACCTATCGCAAATACTAGACGGACAAAAACCAATGTCAAGTGTAGCGTGCGAGATGATCATTCATAAACTGGCAACACACAAGTGTCAGTTTATATATTTTTTTTAACTTATATTTGAGGATGTAAAAGTTTTTGTCGCGTTTTGGCCGTTTTGGTCCGGGCGAGTGCCGGCGCCTCGGCGGTCGTCTCCGGTTACAAAGTGCCGAATGTCGACTACTATAAGTTTTTTTACCGATAAAGTAACTCGATGGTATCTCGATTTTGCTTCATTCTCCTCTTTTCCTTGTGACTTATGTTAAACTGCTTGTCAGATATCATACTAATATTATAAATGAGACAGTGAGTTTGTTGTTAGTTTGTTTGTTATTCCTTCACGGCTTGACTAATCAGCCGATCATCATATTGTCACGGCTACAGAGCCCAACATGTAAGGCTAATTTTTACGCGGGCGAAGCCGCGGGTAACAGCTAGTAAGTAATAAACTTTATATTATGTCCATTGTGAACATGAATTTGTCAAATAACAAATTTTAATGTCGTATTATTTCACTCACTGTATACAAGTAATAAAATATGAAGCGTCAAGCAAGTCCGCAGTCACACTCGTCCTTATCTTCTTGTATCTAGTCAATCTAGTGGAACGGAAAACCGCCACGATTAGAGAAAGGGACAGATGATGTGTCTAGCCGACCCAGAGTAATAAAGCAGGCTTCAAATCCGTCTTAAAACATATTCTTGGACGAATCACACAACGCCATCTAGTCCCAAACTAAGCAACTAAACTTGTACTATGGGTACTAGGTTGCTGATAAATATACTTAAATACTTTTTTTCTGTAATTAAATACTTATTATACATAGAAAACATCCAGACCAAGGCAAGTTCATGCACACAAATGTTTGCCTTGCGCAGCATTCAGACCCGTGGCCACCGGGCCCGTCAAAATTTCATTCGAGTTACATTAGTAAGTAGTATTGCAACCGCAAAACCAATTTCTGTCGTTTATCCCACAAAGAGTGGGTGTTACATGTCATAATTTATGATATACGTTTTTGAAAGAAAAAATAAGACACCATTAACATCCTAAATGGTAAACTTTGGATTTAGTTTCTTAGCGAGAAGATCTGTGACAAAGATAAATCGTCACTCGGCATTTGAAAATTTAATCAATATTAGATCTTATTTATCTAGATTTAGAGTATATGACATCTTTAAAAATGATGTTATTTAATTTGTTTTTTAATAATTCATTAGGAGAGCTGTAGCTGCAGATTAGTTTTTCAGAAGTTTGATGGATTACAATGGGAAGTCGGCACGCTAACTCAAGTTGTTTTAAACGTAATTCAAGTGCAAAATGATTTTTACAAACTACTAAGTTCCAGTGATTAGCGCGTTAAAACAAACAAATATTTCGGCTTTATAAAGCATAGACTGTAGATCAAAAACTATCAATAACTACTGATGTTGATCAATTTGGAAATAAACTAGATAAATAACAGTGAATTTTAAAAGAACAATTTATAGAACGCCAGGTTAAAAGTCATGCATGTCTAAATTATAAAGGACAAAATAGCTAATATGGAAAAGTTTAAAATGTGTGTAAAATCGCTATAACTCGGTTTAATCTCAATTTAAATTAGTTATGTATGAGTTCGAAGACAGCTGTAATTATTTTTGAGGGACGTCTATGGATTCATTGTTTATAAATAAAAGTAAATCTATGGTGGGGTTTTTAGAGTGGTAGAACCTACCTAGCCTATTATGAACTGGTAGTGGCTCGTAAATGGACTGGTTCAACCGGAGCAGTGCCATCCTTTTTTTTAATGATCCTGTCAGCTTAAGGCATACTGATGCCATTTGCTGAGGCTTTAGGCAGTACCACCAGGCGGTCTCACAGAATATCGACGCGAAATAGCGGTGATGTGTCGCTGAGTTTCGTACGACGAGTGAGAGAGTGGGAAGCCGAATACCCCTCCTGCTTTTCCTTCCCCGGTCCTTTTTTCATTCCTTCATATGTGAGCAACGCATCCAAGATCTTGTAGTAATGGATATCCATGGGCAACTGTGATTATTTAACATAAGGTGGCTCACAGGCTCGTTTGTCCTCCTCTGTCATAAAAAAAAATGGGAATGTGTGGTGGACTCCCGAAAAATGACGTATTTCCGTTCTGATCGTGAATCGCTCAATCAACGAGGTAACGCGTCAATGCCTTTATGCGCCAAGAATGTACGCTTGATTCAGTACCAGACCGCTCAATCCGCGGTGAGTAGGCGTTTAATATGGTACAAGTCATTAACGTAAGGATTTTCTTAGAAATTACAATTCTCACATCTTTTCATTTTGGAAAGATTTGCTTTTATTTCGCTATAGCTGAAACTATAACCCGGGTTATCAGTACTCCATGCCGGGTATACATAAGATTCTATAGAAAAATTTGACATCTCTCTGCTTTTGTGGAAATCAAGCCATTAGGCGAAATAATAACCTTTTTTGTATGTTATGAAATATTGCACTACAATGATTTGCTATTTGGGGAAACGACGGGTCTGTCCGTCTCTGTCTTACCACAAAGAAGTATCAACTAAATAGTTGACTATCTGCAATATTCTCAGTGACAGTGGACCAAAAAAACCACACAACTTGCCATTCCGCATTATGTGGTGGTAACTACGACTCTACAGCTGCAAAGTCATCTAACACCTTTTTTTTTACAGTCAGGAAAATGCATTACTGCATGTCCCACCTGGGCCCTATTTTTCGAAACTATTAGTTTACTAGTATATTAGTTACTAGTTATTAGTGTAAAAATTACTAGACCTAATAATTCCTGTTTCTCAAAAACACGAACTAGACTAATAACTAATAGTAGCCGACTAATTAAAAATATTAGGCCGGCTTGGCTGAATACACATAATATTCATGCCTCTTTACTTATTCATAAAAAATGCGGGAAAAGTTTCCGCCACTTTTGGTTCCGTTTGATGTTATCATTTGCACATATTGGCGGTAAAAGCGGATTGTTTTGTACAATGTAAATTAATTTCAATATATCATGGATCTAAAGTTAATGGTTTTGAGAAGTATATTAGAAGCAAATTAGAAGCAAAAGGCATTCTGTTTGGGGGTTTCTCAGACGTTTTATCGAAGCAGGATAAGCGGAAAAAGTGGGAGAAAATTACAAAACTGGCCTTGGCGGCAGAAACTACCCCAAGAGAATGACAGTCTCTTAGGGTAGTTTCTGCCGCGAAGGACCTACGTACGAGATGCCTACTGGCCGAATTTTAAAAAAGCCACATGGTAAGTATACATACAATAATTCAGTATAAAATATAAACACCTGTCTCAAGCAATGTTATTCTTTAAACAATGTAGTGTAATGTAATATCTGCAGATTTAGTTAGCTCGATCAAACGAACGAAACTGAGGTCTAATAATTTTGACAATTTTTTTTTACAAGACTTCTGAGTCTAATAGCTTTATCAGCGTAATTTACAAGAGTATTTATTATCACATTTTTTTATGAAACCAAATTGAATTTACTCAGGTAATTTTAGCTAATATTTATTAGTTGGCAACTAGTAACTAATATTTTACTACCGTAGCTTCGAGAAACGCACACTAGCAAACTAGTAGAAAATATTAGTTCATGTACTAATATTATTAGTCTAATAAGTTTCGAGAAATAGGGCCCTGGGGAAGTGACGGGGGTCTGTCGGACTCTCCTTTCTAGCCAATGTTATGTATATACCGACTAAAAACCTGACTGTATGCCACCATCTCCACCCTGACGGGACTGTTGCGGGAACTGGTGATACTTCCGCAACCAAGCCATATAACACCCTGCCTAACATATATTTTTTAATTGGTTTATTTTATTCTTTAAATTAAATTTTACTAATTGTAATCCGCCTTCCTCTTATGTTTTACACCACCTCGGTGGAGTAAAGACGGGAGCAACAAAAACCTTAGGTATATCTACCTGAAATCATCAATAACGATTATCATTAGATCTGAACTGACCTGCGGACAGGCACCTTTCACATGCAATGCAAAGGTGCTATCATAATCACGGTAAATGACTTGAACAAATATTTCTATTAACACATTTTTTTGCACTAATATTAGTGTTTATTTTCTTTTAAATAATTAAATAAATTTTGACTTTCAAGTCAACAAAGTTGAGTTCACCCGCAATGGATGGAAATCCATTTTACGCAATATTTAGAATCTTTAACCCTTTCCTTTGTTCACTGTACAAGCTATGTTGAGTGTGCCTGTGAAGGTGAAGGCCTATGGGGCAATTCACGTAACAAGAACCGATTCTAGTCCGATTCAACGACACTCGCTGTCCCGTTCAATTCCTATTTTGTATGAGTGAGACAGCAGCGAGTGTCGTTGAATCGAACTAGAATCGGTTTTTGTTACGTGAATTGCCCACTGGTGTAGAAACCCTCAAACGAGATTTATGTCATAAAATTAACGCGAGTGAAGCCGCGGGGAAAAGCTAGTATGTCATATTTGCAGCTGGGATACATGCCTCCTGTACAGCCAAAATGTACAACGCCGACAATAAGTTAGTAAAACTGATTGACGGCTGATTGACAATAAGTAGTGAAGTTCGATGGCGTCGCTGTGTTTCGCACTCTAGACGAACACGCAAGTTAAGCAACATCGACCCTAGTCTTGTTTAGATGCGATTCGTTATTTCGAGCTTCTCCGTGCTTTGGAGGGCACGTTAAACTGTCGGTCCCAACTGTTGTCCGATATGAGATGGATAACAGTCGTTTAGCCAAGCCGGTGGCCTTCAGGTAGCATGAAAACCCTGGCCTCCGCCAATCCGCATTGAAGCGGCGGTGTAGAGTACGTTCTTATCCTCTTCGCTTGAAAGGAGACCCATATGCATGGAGTACTCTGTCCGTATGGGATAACGCTGTGGGATAATACGGGTTGATAAGAGAATAAAACTCATCGATAGTTCAGAGGAGAAAAATATTACGATATGAAAATTCTATAGAGCTTCAAGCAAGTTCAGCACTTTTTTTTTATATCACAAAGGTGGCAAACAAGCTTACGGTCAGCCTGATGGTGAGCGGTCACCGTAGCCTATGGTCGCTTGCAACAACGCGATTATCACTCGCGCGTTGCCGACCCTGTAAAAATACTTCTTTGAAAGTAAAGTCCAGTGGGCTGATATGAACATATGATACTACAATCTATAATAAATTTTATTATCCGTAGCAAGATGACTGTGGGAAAATCAAGGTAACCCGGCGCAGACAAGTGGACACCAGTTACGTTTCAAATTCAATCGACGCGACTACTGCCGACTCACTGCTGCTGGTGCCACGGAACACAAATATTTGGATGAATAATCTAATTTTCTTTACGGTTTGTTTTATTGCAGCCTATTGTGTGCGAGTGTATTGTTTGTCATTTGGATCCGTTTCTCAATTATATTACAGAATTTAAACTAAATAAAAAATAATTTTATGAATAATAATAAACAAAGATTGTTGTCCATCGATTTGATTTCGTTGGAAAAGACATAAATAACATATTATACTAGAATCCGCCTGGCGTTATAGTGGAAAAATTGACAAAATTGTATGAAAAATTAAATAAATCGCATAAAGTTTCGTGAAATAACACAGCATGTGTTTTACACAGCACTACAGGAAAAAACTGAGCAACTAAAAATAATTAAAAATATAAAATTGTTAATCTTCTCAAAAATTCCAGCAAACATAAAGTTATAAATTATACGTATGTTGCACTGGTTGGTAGACTCGCGGCTATCAAATAAATAAAATTAAATAAGCCATCCATTGGCAAGTATTCCGATGCGACCGTCATATACACATTTGATAAATGACCAGAGGCTGCTACTTATTCGGCCGACGCGTCTTCATTTGTGATATTCAATCGGATTTAGATCTCAAATTAATCGGACGCGACTTAATTTACACGTTCTCAGCGGATTATTACCGTCTACTACTTCAAAGAATTTTCAAAGAACAAGGCAGTAACTGCTCGATACTCGCATCGAACATGGTAGTAACTGCGCGATACTCGTATCGATAAAGGTTGTAACTGCTTGATACTCGCATCGAATAAAGGCAGTAACTTCAAGGCAAATCCAAGGCTGGTTTTTTAAGCTAAACGCGTCGGTCCACTTGCTGACAGACAAAAACCTAAAAATGTTAGAATACACAGCAATGTTTTTAAAAGATATTCCCTGTGCAGGTGGTCATCGTAGATTTTTTATTAAAAGGTCTAGTATTTATATTAGACGTGTAATACATACATTTAACTACGACATAACCCATAAAGGATTTATTATCATTACATACATTTCAATGCAGGTGCAGATCACCTAACATCGTTATTTACATTGCCTACAATACACAGAAAAGAAAAATATTTTAATATTTATTCGCCAATTAAAGTAATACGTATTAAGGTACTTACAGTAATTAAATACTTTGATATACCAAAAGAAAGAAAAAAAGCTATGTAATAATTTGTAGTACTAAGTGATAATATAAATCGTACGCATATCTACCGTAATACATTATGAGATAACATTACACTAATATCATTAAGAACAAACTAAGGCAAAAAATATAACATTCAGCTCTATTCCCTTTCCTGCACAACACAGCGGGTTATTCTTAGCTAACTTTGGGTCCAGGAGGCACTGTGTGAATTGTGTCGAATTTATTTCTTCTACAAAATTTAAGAGCAGTCCTCTTGTCTGTAGCAGCCTCCAGATACCTCTGTCTTGTGCCAGCTCTTTTACCTCTCTGACACGATGCCTGCCTTTTCCTCAACTTGATCCATGTAAGTTCTTCTCAGCCTTCTCCATCCTCTTCTATCTTTCCTTCTAACATGTTTCTGACAAAATCGTTGTTGCAAACCGAAATCTTTTATAAATCTTTTTATTTTAATAACACCATTTCTCTATGCTTTTTATACTAATTTTACATTGTCTTTCACTTTTTTCAATATCATTGTATATATAATATCTACTAAACTGATACTTACTGGATTTCTTCCATTATTCCTTACTTGTCCTTCCAAGTTCTCACCATCCTTATAGGATGTTCTATCTATGTCTTATATTGAATTTATTTATTTATTATTATTTCAAGCTTCTAAAAACTTCACAACTTGCACCACACATCATTCATCGGGTATTGTTACAAAGTTGTACAAGAACAAAGCGCAATCATCCAACATTCTAAGTCGACCGAACTCTTTCTCTATGTAACACTGGTAGTTCGCCCCGTGTTATTTGGACTCCGCCATTATGGCCGTCCACTAACAATTGTGGACCGTGACGCGCTCTTTCAATATTGTATTTTGTGATTTTGATTGACGCACTTTTTATCTTACGTTCAATTGAATTATAGTGAATGTAGAGGGGTGTGCACATAATACGAGGCATGCGACGCTTTCATTTATTTTTTTAATTTATTTTGGCGATAACATTTTTATTCAATGTAATAGTACCAAATAAAGTTATGCGCGACGCGCGACGACTGAATATCTATAAAATATATATACATCCGTACTAAAATGTATAAATATAATAACTCTTGTTGTACTATGAAAAGAGATAGTTAATGAGAAGTGGAAAACAACACCTCAATATAAAATAGGAGATAATATGTATAATAAAATTAAATAAAGGTAAAGAAAAATACCAGTGAATAAAGACAGATTTAACTAACATATAAAAATAATATTAAAAAGCATTTACTCCCCAGCCTGACTTCGTAACAGTGTATGCATTCTCCTTAAGATTTATTTTTTGCCTTTGGAGATGTATCAAATACCTACTTATTTTTTTTTTGATGGCATACTGATCGTTATTAATCCCGTTAGTAATTTCTGTAATGCTCGGAATAAGTTTGTTCGTAGTAAAATGTAGGTATTAGCGATGGTTTGTTCACAGAGCTTCTCATATTGATATTTTTAAGTCCCGTTCGGTCGTACGACATATTATTTTATCTTTTGCGGGAAGAAAAGCCAACGTTATCGTATCTGTCTTGCACGATCTCCAGCCAATTGATGACAAGATTTCACTATAGCCTTCAAACAGCACAAGGCTTACAAAGTGCTACATTCGGAGAATTTTCTTAAAAAATCGTACCTACCTTATATTTATAAAAATATAATATTTTGTAAAATAGATATAATTTGTAGAAGTAAAGTAGTACCTTTTTTTCAAACGGTGCCTAGCCGCCGAGACCTAATTAAAATTGACGTTTCATACATTCAAGGGGTTATTCAGCGGCTTCCTGGAACTTTCGTTAGGTCATCTGACCACCTTGTAGGCTGGATGCTGCCTACCGGCTGTCTAAGGCCTATGTCCAGCTTCTTGTGGCTAATATGAAGGGTTTATTACGATATGCCCAATCGTCCCACGACATGTGTTGTGTACCCCAGCATTAAAAATAAAAATATTTTAACGCATATAGTGTTAGTACAGTTTAGTCTAGACTTGTTAATAATACATAATACACAAAATGAAATAATAATGAATAGTAAGTTAGTAATAGAATGATTAAATCGGGAACGAAAATCTATTCGCCGTTTCTAGGATGTTGTTAGGAATCTTCTTAGCAATGCAGTACAGATGAAATGTGATTAAATCAATTTCATTATTTTGTGTTCTCAGGTTAAATATAAAGTTTGGCACGTACTAGGTTATCAATTTATCAGCACGTGAGGTGCGGCGATCGTGCGATAGAGACGCGGGCGCGGCGCGTACGTGGCGCGTACGAGGAAAGACATGGAGTACTAACATAAATACATTACTTCACGGAGACACAGATTACTTAATAGATACTTCGTAAAATAATAATACATTTTATGTAGTATCAAAAAAAAACCTTTCTGGATCTACCTCTGTGTTTATCCGTTGATATGAGTACCTACTAAAATGTCTATTTTGAAAAACGATTTCCTGTTTTTATTAATTTACTGTTTTTTGATTACACCGTTTATCTTCTTTATCGGCGCTGGGCACTTTTTTTAGACGGGTAAAAAATGAAAACTCGCGTCAGATCCGTAGCCTGATCGAAAAAGCGTAAGATTCCCTAACCATTCCAAAATATTTAAAAATTCACAACGTTATCTGATGTTTAAGTTTTCACTTCTGCCGGCACTCCCGGAGTGCAACCCATCCTTTTTTTTCACTTTTACTAATTCATATAATTCTCAATAACAGTGAAAAAAACAAGTAGGTACCTTCTTAGTTAACACGATCTAAGTACGTTTATTTCAGAGTTAGTCTCTGTAAGCGCATTTGTTTGTGTACAATGTCTATCAGCCTACCAATCTGACGTTTTGAAGACTTCCTAGCCAGATGGTAGGATTCTAGCTATTGTGTTAACATTTTACAGGGTGTAGTGAGATTGTACGATATACTCTTACGTTACAATAATATATTAGGTACGTTACGTTACCCATAAGCTGATATAACTAGAAGTAATTATTATATTGAGAATTTTGCTACATTAGGTAGGCTACATTAGTACCTACATACTTAAAATATTATAAGGTGTTTATTGTAAAGTGAAATAATTCTGCGGGACTATTCTCGTTAACAGAAACATTTAAAATCTAGTATCGATCTGAAGCGCCGCCATCTTGATCAGACAGAATACAAAACGAGCGAGATATGTATAGCTAGATATTTGATTTTGACTATTTTTGTTACGAGACTAGACCATCGATCTATATGTATACTACTAAACCCGCTAGACGTATTCCAGCTTGGGTCTACTTACTATATATAACTTGGATTATATTTTGAATAACTTTATAATAGGCTTTTCTGTGGAAAATAAAAAGAATGAATTAGGTACATACTTTTTAGGGTTCTAGGAACCCATATAGTTTCGCCATGTACGTCTGTCCGTCTGTCCGCGGTCTAGCGCCTAGACGCTTAATGCTAGAAAGCTGGAATTTGATATGTATACACATATTAACAATGGTAACAAAGTGCTAGAACAAAATTTAAAAAAAAATTTTTTTTTTTGGTTTGCTTCCCCTACATGTAAAGTTAAAATGTTTTTTTTTTGCGCCTACCCCATCTTGTCGGTATCGTTCGATAGGTCTCTTCTAAACATTGAGGTGAGGTGTGGAAAGCTCATTTTTCGAAACAATGATCCATTTCGGAATTATTTACATTTATCGTGTCAATTTTCGTTTTGCACGGTGGTCCCCCACCGCCTCTATCTCGGAAAGTCTTATGTTTAGAAATTTGAAAAAAATCATGGTAGTAGTCCATATGCTGAACCTTTAGTGAAAACTATAACGGTTAAGTAGGCTCTACTAGTTACCGAGTAATAGCCGATGAACTTAACTTATAATATTTATTTGATGAAAACTTACAAATCTGATAGAATTTGATATTGGACTCAACTGAAGGCAAGCGAAGCACAGCAAATACGGAACCCTACATTGTGGACCACGCACAATGTAGTGTTCCGTATTTGGTGTGTTTGTATGCCGTAAGTACGTGTTGGAACCATCGATATATATGTAGTATGATGGTTGGAACACGTACTTGCCCGGTTTTTTTTATTGCTAAAAATACGGCAACGTTACGTAGGTGAATGAAAGTGAGGTATAAAAAATATAATCTATTACAAGAATTAATGTTGATAAAAAACACGAATTTAATGTGACTTAAGTAAAGACCACTTGTATCCAAGCAATTTGCAAAATTGTCTCTGTCTAAAACAAAATTCAGAGAAGCAGAACGGTTTATAAAGCAAATTGGGGTTAAATTATCACAATGACACGGGAGCCAACATTGTTTCATTGCATGATTAGCGCATTTTTTACAAAACGCTCCGGAAAGCCTGACCGCCTATTGAACTAGTCTTTTTCACTCGTAGAAAACACATAATTACATTATTCGACTGCCTTGCTTTCTGTTAACTACAAATTATAAACGAACAAAATTATTTTGAGAAGGGCCTGATTGTAGGCCGACGGGTGACTGTGCATTTTTGCAGCGAAAGGTACTATTCTTAAACCCACTCGATATTGTAGCTTTATTTGTTAAAATTATTTTTTTATGTTACAAAGTTGGCAAACAAGCTCACGGCCCGCATAATGGCAAGCAACACCGTAGCCTATAGACGCTTGCAATACCGGGGGTATCACTCACGCGTTTCCATCCTTCCAAACGGTATTCAATCATATTTTACTTATGTTTTTATTTTTAGCCATGTTTCTGGATATAACAATGAATTCACATGAATTAATATTAATTGAATAATCTATACGTGGAAACCTACTAATTTTAATCTGAAGTTCCCGTGAGTACGAGAACAATGAGAAGTGTGGGCATCAGGATCAGGAATTTAATAGGTAAGTAAATAATAAATCTAGCAAATAATATTTTAAATAGACACCTGCCGGGATAACATGACAAACGCGACATTATGTTCTCGCTTCGCTCTGCCAATAGCGTATCTCGGTTATGTCTACAGTAGACAAAACGGGCATTGCTATTGGCGAAGAAGCTTTGTCGCGTGCGAGAAACTATCTCGAGTGTAAGCATGTTAGACTGGCAGGAATTCTTTCCCTATGATTTATTTTATAAACTATATCATAAATCAAATTTAATTGAAACAATAATTGGTATTCTTTATAATTAATAAAAATAATTTAATTAAGGTTGAGATATTTTTTGCATTCTGGAAACTTCTAAGGTAAAAACATGAGAAAACCTTGATAAACGATTAATAAATCATGAAGCAGTCAAGTATACTTAGCTTGAATAAAATACATTTGTCTTATTTTTTTATTTTCTTGTTGTGACAAGAAAAGTTTTTGCGTTTGTTTTGCAAATTTCTATTCAGTGGTACAGATAACAGAATCATAAAAAAATACGTCAGAAAATCTATTTTTGTATTAATTATTATCTAGTTTTACCAAATCAGTACAAAAACAATTGAAATATTAATTCTTAAAAAAAGCTTCGAGTTGAGGTTAATATAAAGTACTTACTGCAAAGTACTTAAATGTTACAAAAAATAGAACACGAAACCTAGTTTTCTAAAGAAAATGTACACATAAAATGTAAAAAAAGAACAGTTTGTACAAAAGTGACTTACAAATACAACGAGTACTTTTTTATTTTTTATTTACCAGTATTTTTTTGTTTAGTAATAGTCCCCCGCTTGGGTCGCTGCGCGGTGGCTTGAAAGACGTCATTGTTCAATGGTGACGTGCGGCAGGTGAACCCTCGTGCTTAGTCTGACAGACGTAGCTCCTCTTCAAATGCTATAGTTTTTGTTCGATTGATTTGTGAGAACTATAAACGCGCCTACCAGTCGACACTTCAAAAAGATTCGCTCTACATAATATGAAAATGTTTTGTATAGCAGTGCCCAAGAATTAAACTTTAAAATAAGCTAGCTTGATGTAGAACTTGCTCGTTGTAGAGCTTAATTCTTGGGGCGGAATTTTGAAGTGGGAAAGCAACGTTTGGGTTGTATTCGGTGTGGTTAGAATTACATACACACATATTATGTAATTATGTAGAAAACATGGTTGTCGCGACCAAACACACGTATTGTTAGGCAATAACTATGGTTTTCTACACCAATCGTATTTATTGTTAGCATAATATAACAACTTGTTTGTCAACTTCTAAGAGTATGTATGTACGCTGTCCATGCGCAAAAACAGTAATTTCGAACCTCTTAATATTATCAACCAGTTATATTACAAATATGTTAGTTACTAATAACTATAGATCATTTTGCCGTCTAAATAGTTAGTTGAGAAAACATTTTGTTGATTAATAGAGTTTTGTTCACTCTATCAAGAAAACTTAAAGAGTTTTTCTTAATTTCCCCCACATCGCTAGTTTCGAGGTTTAAAATTTATGAAAAAAACAAAGATCGTTAAGTAAATTGTTAATTAAAAATATTTTTGGATTAAGCGATTTAACAATGAAAAAAAAAAATTTGATATATCCAAAAATTTTATCACAGATATTTCTTCTTTTTTTTATAGAATAAAGTCTTTCATTAAACATTCCTTTTGAAAAATAAAAATACACTAAATTACTTAAATTTAGTGTATTATTATTTTTCTATAAATAATTAAAAAGCGCGCACATCAATACGTAAAAACTCGAACACACTTATATAAGTACCTGCGCAAGTAGTAAACGCTCTTATTAATAAAAAAATACGTCCCTAGCGCCTTTGATACGACATTGCGTGTTAGATAATACGCTGCAATTGCAACAATCAGGATAATGGGAACCTGTGATGATCCAGGAGACAGGTAGAATCACGGGTTCCATAATAGTCTTCTACGAATTTCCCTGCATTGGCACTTGGGCCAAAAAACCCGAGTAAAGGCTGATTCACAGTGGGAGCTCGAGCGGTGTGGTACATCACGCGAACTCGTTCACAAAACGACCCCTGTCATTTGTTCGAACGCTGAACTGTGTGTTACGGAGATTCTTGTTCTCGTATCAAATATGATAATATTTTTTTGCAAGAATTAATATATAGTTCTAATAAAAAGAATGGTTACCTATGTCAATATTAGGTTTCGTACAACGATTAATAGATATGACTAAAGTTTAATAGAGATTATATTCTAACTCACAGTGTTTGTTCTTCGTTTCTTGATTTCCTTGATAAATGAGCTATCCAACTATAAAATTGATTTTGAATTAGAACCAATAATTCCTGTGATTAAAGCGTTCAACCAAACCAATAAACAAAAAGTTTTCAGCTTTATAATATTAGTATCAAGTTTTGGCGTTATATAACAATAATTTTCAGACATTCGATCTCGATTTGATCTCACTTAGTTTCAGTTTAAAAATCAAATAATGGAACCCAATTTTCCAGTTTGCGGTTTCTGTACACCTCGCTCTCGCTGTGCCGCGATCCTTAAGATTGTCCTTCGAAGGTTGTATGAGTCAGTTGCTTCATGACGTTTTTTTATGAATGACTAAACGTATGCGTGCTTACCATCAGATGACCCATCATTGTCAGCAAGGAGTCTTTTTAAAACTATGAAAGATGATTGTTGTCAATCTGTGGTCGACAATGTACATCCTGGCTAAATAACTTATACATAGTATACAATACATGATGTTTTTAAAATTTATGTGCAATAAAGAATTACTTATATAAAATATATATAGTAATTAAAGAGTTGTACCAGTGTTTAAGTTTGTCTGTTTATACACTCCTCCGACAACCGATTCCATGTTGCGGAGGGCACGTTAATCTGTAGTCGATGATGATAAATCAAAAGTCAATGACCATCCGGTGGCCTGATAGAAACACACTAAAAGAAGAAGAACCATCATTCTGTTGGATTTCAGGTAACATGTATAAATGTCTAAACAAGAGGCAAAGATTTAGACAATATCATTAATTTGTTTTTTGTAAAATAATTCAATATTTTAGTAAATTTATTCTTAACACTCGCCGCGCCGCGCGCCGCCTTGCTCTTAAGGTGTAGAAGCGCGCTTATAGCTGAAAAAAGAGACCAGGCTGTAACGCCACCGATCTCCGCTATTATAGAAATTAATTAGAAAATATGTATGTAATAATAGTAATAATGTACAAATGAATAATTTGCAACATTCTTTCCACCCCTACAAACGGGACCCCATACAGCCAATTATTTAATAATTTCACGTGTCAGCCGAATTATCAGGTGTACACAGGGTGTTCATCCCGGCTAATCCACAAATCTGATGCTTGACTCAGCACCCCCTTGTATTTACCCCACCGGCTTATTATTATTCTGTGCGCACCTGTTCCCGTTCGATTCTCGTAGTCGAGATAAGATTTGCATAAACTTATAAAACGGGCTATTCTGTTACTGACAACTTGACAGTTGTTTGAGTTTTATTTTATTCGATTCTATCACTCTTATCTTACTTGTTTGTACGTTTCGTGTGCCGCTGTTTACACTTTATTTCATTTTTTTTTTCTTTTTGTAATGACAATAGAAAGAATTCTAGTCGCTTATTGATTTTATTATTTTTATCAGCGAGTGGCATAAAAAAAAGTTAACAGAAAACTAAGTGCCATACGCGGCAAGCAGTTTTTTAATGGTAGTTTAGTTTTTATTTACCTAATTATTTCTTAAGTTTGTTAAAATAATAGTTTAATAAAATAATTAATTGTAAGTTCTTTTTCTTAGTCTCAAGCTTTTCCTTTATTTTGACAATGTGTCAATTTTCCTTACTTTGACAATAACAGCCACAGTTCTAATGTGTCATTAGGTCTATTTATTGTATTGAACTCACCGTAGCCAATATCTTAAAATCTTTGATTTCTATTTTGATAAATAACTACATACAAATACATAAATAAATATGAATGTATGTGATTGTGAGTGTCAATTTACCACGCTACGCTATATGCGTAACCTAAGGCCGTGTTTTGATGTCGCGAAAATTTCGGCAGCCGCGTACAGGTTTTCGCGTGGTATATACGCGCCCTAACCCTGTCAATGCCTTGCACAGTGTACACGTTATGCACAATATGCACATAGGTATCATTTAAAAACGTGCTGGTGCGCAGGATGCAGAGCATTAGGACCTGCGCCTTAACTAAAACTATGGCGTAGTTTTTTCGCATGGATGTACGGTCAGCATATAAATATGCTCCGTAAAGGAACAGCACGGAAACAAGGAAATTGTTAATTTAATTTATACTGAACTAGAATTCATGAAATACGGCAAAGATACTAGGAGTACTAAATTAACAGTTGCAGAAATATGTTTTAATTATTTTACATAAAGTCTCTAGTCATCTCTTCTTATTTTATTGAGTTTGACAGACAGAGACTGCTATAATTTTATGTGGTTTTGAGCAACTTCCTATACTTTTATAGAACAACAAACAATATAAAACTATAGCCATTGCTCAAAAAACATAAAACTATAGCCATTTTTCCAACGGCCGCACTCAGAGTCGTTAATAAACATTTACTTTAATTATCTTATAATACATTCTGAGTTTAATAAGAGATAAGAATGCAAATTCTGTCATTTTGTATTGTGATATGTTACACAAGAAAATACAAATTAAAAAATATTTATTTTCCTAACCTGATGGCTAAGACGTGCTATAGAAAAACAACAATTTTATAACAGTCTTCCGCGAATTTAGAGTATTTTCACCTCACAAGCCCGGAAAGAATCTTTTTTGTCATTCGAAATCTGAGCGCAAAAATGCATTTTGTGCCCTAGCGTGGAAAGAATTTTTAAAATTCGAACCTTTCTATTCTATAATTTTTTTTAACACCAGTCCTCTGAAAATGCATTAATTAATACTTATTTCATGCCAGTGCGCCAACCTTATTTTTAGAATAATCGAACTGGCCAGCACGACACCGCATGAAAAAAAAAACACTTATTTAATATATTATTTGCGTTTTTCTTGCACTTAGCATTTTCCTCGCTGTAGTGAGGTGAAAAGTTGTGTGTTTCGCTCGGCAGCAAAGTTATTCTGCGTCTCGTACCTTTGAAACCCTCGCTACGCTCAGGATTCTGTTCACTCGCTTCCCTCGTGGTTCAATCCTAGAATCCTTCGCTAACTCAGGTTTCAATATAAGTACTCGCGCCAAAAAACAATTTTGCAGCCTTGCATAATAAATAACTATTTTTCTCCCATTTAATTTAAATGTTTCATATATTATATAATACATAATTGATGATATAAACAAATAGGATTATTTATTTTGCGCAAATAACACCGCGGGCAGTGTAGCATTTCATTTTAAAACCATAATAACAGCGGCACATTCATAACTGGCTATCATTATTAATTTTGTCACGTTACAATCGAAATAATGAAAATTTATTTCACAATGTAAGTAAAGAGAGCGTTAATTCAATAACCGAAATGATTGTGTCATTAAATGATAATGATATTTTATATAACAAGGCTCGGAAGTGGGCAATAAACCTAACATCCTCAGGCCAAATTGACAAGCGATACATCATGGGCGATGATTATCTGAGGGCCGCCCGGCGAAAACCATAAAATTATGACCGTCAGGGCTGCCAATAAAATGAAATGGCTTATTCAGAGACCTCATCTATTGTAATTATAACAGTATCATTATAATTTATGAAACTGTCTGTGAAGGAAAGTGAAGAGATTTTTATTTGCATTTCATAAAATATGTTATTTTATAAATATTTACCTATTAACCTCTTCTAATTTTATGAGCTGCGCTCTTTTCGGTGTAGCTGCCTCTATTTTCCTCTCTCCTCTGTCACTTCTCTCTAAGGCAGGACTCCTGCTTTTTCCTTTACTTAATCCATTTAAGCTCTTCTCAGCCTCCACCTTCCTCTTTTACCTTCAATCTTACCTTCTAAGATAAAGTCGTCATGTCTTATAAGATATCCTACCAGTTTCAAACCTCTAGATTTAATTTCTTTAATCAAAGTCCTCTTTTCACTTATTCTCCGTAGCACTTCTATATTAGCGATCTTTTCAGGCTATATTTATGAATACAAAGTAAAAAACAATGATGTAATTAATCTTTGTTGACGTCACTGAATTATTCTTATACAATTATTACAAGACCATAACGATTTACTTGGAAATATGGTAATTGACAATGTGTTAAAATATCATTATTTATATACGAAGAACTTACTAAGAATGACGTGACGTTTGACAGAAGTGCCACTTTGCAACATATTTAATAATGTTCTACAAACTAATTAAAATGGAAAAGTGTGTCAGTTGTCACTATATCAATAATCAGAAGAGTAAAGATATGACATTTGGGAGGCATTTACATAAACGATGCAAAAACGTAATAGGTATAATGCTGCAGCATTGTCTAGTTTAGTAAAGTGGTGCAAAAAGAACTTTAAAATTTTAATGCGAAGGAGATTTTGGTTTGTAAGAACAAAAAATCTGTAATATTTAGTGTATGCGTATTAGCCAGTTTTATTTTACTCTATGATTTGTAAAGTTCATATGGCAGTTTTTGCAAAAAACAGTAATAGTGAACAATTTTAGGAGGAAGATATTATTTGGTTAGACCGTATTCAATCTCAATTGTTACCAGTACAGTAGACAAGATAATAATATTCGGATACTTAGTAAGTGGTTTCACGGGAATAGGGTGTAATGAGTCCATAAACCCGCCTGTGCCCCGCAGACGTCACACCCTATAATAATAATAATAGTAAGTGGTAGTCGATCGGAATATTGAAAAATGAAAATATTTTTATTCAAGTACAACTCTTTCGAATCGTCATATTTTTTCCTACTAACAAGTTCAGACGGCAGATTTGTACTAAGAACTGGCAAGAAACGAATGATACTAATAACCCTTTTTTATTCCAATTTCGTGTCAACCCTACGTTTGTGCAACGAATGGAACACATCAGTGGATGCGGTGTCGCGACAATGACTTCATTTGTAGCAATTTGGGATGGACTGTTACCCTATGAAATATAGGGGTGGCTAATAAAGCGGTTGCAACAGTTGCTTTTGTTGTAAAATATTTGATTGAGTGTTGAGACCTGCCCATTGACACTAAGCGTTATAAAATAGCATAGCTTTTTGCATTCTGTCGCATAAACAAATTCGTCATGCAGGAACACCTATGAAAATTTGTGACCAATTTATTTAATGTATGGTATATTTTTATTTGCCACAAAGGTGGCAAACAAGCATACGGCCGGTATATATAAGCCGTGGTATCAGTCACGTGTCGCCAACCCTTCCCCCACCCCAAGTGCAGCTCTGGAGACCTTACTCGCCGTAGGAACACAACATGGTGGTGCCGAGACCAAGGTGGAGGTCCTTCCCCAGACGGGCCGATTTGAGCGGAGAGCTCCTAGTATAAAAAAATATACAAAAACAAGATAGGTACGTATACAGGAAAATTTTATGGAGTATATAAAAAACTGGCCAAGTGCGAGTCGTAATCGCGCACCGACGACGCGACGGTTCCGTTCCGTACAAACCTGTAGGTATATTGCGTTGCAATTAATTAAAGGTATTAAAGACCTGAGTATTTGATATGAATTTCAATTTAATACCTCTTATAAGTTCCGTTCTGTTTTTTCCATATGAGGTACGGAACCCTAAAACGACAATAATTGACACACAAAATCAAAACTTAAAAAACTACAAAAATTAATAAAGTACTTATTAAAAACTATTTACTTCCAGTCAGTTGGCTAAGTTGGCTAGTTCGTAACGGGATATTTTTAAATGCACATCAAATAAATAAACACCAGTCAGTTTAATCTCATCATTTAAATATACTTTTTACATCAAATAAATTATTTTACTACAAATAAACGAAATGTTTAACAAAACAACTACTGCAGATAATTCGAAAATATACATCAGCACAACATTACTCTTTTCCTCTAACGCAAGACAAATTAATTCCTTTAGGTACAAAAGTAGGAGAATCTCATCATAAATACTGACTTCACAGCAAATTAACCTTAGCGCGCGTATATGATACATAATATCGTAGCAAAATAACTATCCGCGTAGCTCCTAACAAGCACCTCAAAACTTGCTTATCATATTTGTCGAAGATGTGATTCGAAAGTGCTTGTAATGTGCCAGATGTTGTGATTCGAAAGTGCTTGTAATATGCATATTTGAATAAAAATTATTTTGATTTGATTTGATTTGAGATACTCAGAAAATTTATTAATTTATTATAGCAAAAAAAAAATTTATTTGCATCCAAATTGGCATTTTAGCTCAGCCAAAGGCTCTCCAGTGATAAATAATGCACTATAATTATTCATAGAGGTAAGTATAAAAGACAGCCACACATTGCGAAAACGGCTTCCTCTGTCTGTGTCTGCAGTTGCAACAAAAATGGTACGGAATGGTCGGAAAAACATAAACGTTTCTAACTTATTTTGTGAGGAATGTACAACAACCCATTTACTGGTTCACTATGATTGATGTTAATAGGAACGACAAGATATTGCAATTATCGTGTGATGTAATTGCTGTCGCTGCACAACGTTCACGACATGAACATTAAATGAATTTTAATTAACTAAAGCTATAATTATGTGATTTGCAAACCCTTCCATATTTCTACGTAGGTACTACCGATATTTTCCCCACACGCTATAATATAAAGAGCAGATATTGGTTCTTTACTTCATGTGCAAACATATCGATATCCTGATGTAAACTTACAGTTATTTTTCGCTTTTTCTCTAAATTATTAACAAAAGTAAAGTGTTTTGACCTGAATGACTATCTGACGGATCGACGCACATAAACCGCTGATCGTAGAGACTTGGAGTGAAAATATAACTGGCTGTAAAATAAAATAAATAAATAATTATTTACTACTAAGAAATAAGATTGAGAAGGAGAAGAGAAATTGGGGGAGGCCTATGTCGAAAGACTACCTATGACCGACAAGGTTGATAAGGACATTTTTGTTATTTTGATTTCATTTCGTTTTAAAGTTAGATGTAAGAAGTAAATGTTATTAAAGTAGTATTTAAGTTAAAATTATGTTCAGGAAATGGCTGAAAAAAATTATTAAAAAATTGTAAAATTCATTTTTGATAAGTCCAAAAATTGAAATGTAATCCAAATATCTCATTACTTGTATTATGTGCACCCCTCGGGGTCAGGCCCCTAATTGGCAGGGGCCGGGATGGCTGTAAGTCGCAACATATGTCCCCTGCATCGGCATCATTACGCCCAATCAGGCAGAAAGTGTATGTCAAAACGTTCTTGTTGTGAACATAGATTTTTATCTCCGACTAGGATTTATCTATTAATTATCGTGTTAAACTTTTTTGGTAACTTTAACACAAGTACAGCAAGTTGCACAAACGCATTTTATATTTTAATTGGTTTATAGGTTAAGTCTCAAGTTTTCTATTTTAAAGCTCGACAGTGATAGTTGTTAATATAATTTTTAATCGTTAATTTGCAAGCTTTGAAAACTAAATAGACTGAAATGTCGTTGTCAATTCTGTTTTTAGTGTTCCGTAGTAAACTACAAGGAACCATAGTTTCGCCATGTCCGTCTGTCTGTCTGTCTGTCCGCGGTCTAGCGCCTAGACGCTTGATGCTAGAAACCTGTAATTTGGTATGTATACACGTCATATTAACAATGTTAACAAAGTGCTAGAAGAAAATTTTGAAATAAATTTTTTTTGGGTGCCTCCGCTACATGTAAGTGGAAATGTTTTTTTTTTCGCGCCCACCCCATGTTGTTTATCGTTAGATAGGTCTCTTCAAAACATTGAGGGTGTGAAAAGATCATTTTTCGATATAATGATCCGTTTCGGAATTATTGACATGTATCGTATCAATTTTCAAAAATCATGGTAATATGCTGAACCTTCAATGAAAACTATAACGGTTAAGTAGGCTCTACTATGGCTCTACTAGTTACCGAGTAATAGCCGACGAACTTATAAAACAAAATTTCTTTGATGAAAACTTACAAATGTGATGGAATTTTATATTGGACTCAACTGAAGGCAAGCAAAGCGCAGCTAATACGGAACCCTACATTGTGCGGGGCCCGACACGTACTTGCCCGTTTTTTTTTGTTTTTCAAATAGTACGTCATTATTATACAATGGTTTCTTACAAACGCTGTACGCAACGTCTAACTTCAAAATTCAAAATATTTATTCAGAGAGTAGGTCCCACAGACACATTTCTCCTCAAAGGAAAAGGAGAAAGGTATCTCCTCTATAAACAACTACCATTTCGGAATTAAAAGCAAAATGACCACTGGTAGAAGAAATGGCGAAAGAAAACCAGTTACATTTCTTGTCATAATAATAATAATTATTTATTTATTTCTGAATTAACATTTAACAATTTTTTTACATTTTACAGTAAGTTGTTAGTAGAAGTAGAAGCAGGACTAGGGTTAACTATGTTCTTACTATTATTTCATGTTTCAAACAAAACAATAGATGTATGTCATATAACAAAACAATAGATACATTTCATATTTTCGAATCTTACAACATCAACAATCATACGCGTACATCAAAGTCAGCGTCAGTTAATTAATGGTCGCTTGTAGTTAGTTTGTCAGCGAACTTTTCGTACTACACAGGGAAAATGTGTAGTAGGCTCTGCGTATTTATGGATTTACAGTGGCTGTGGGGCTCGCGCCTCGGTCAAGGGCGACCCTGGGAGAGGAAGATCGAACGGCTCAGCGGTCGACCCTACGTGACGCCATCGAAGATTTCGAAAACAGTTTAAACTAAGTATTTCCCTTAATTATTCAAACAAACAGAAATTTTGATAATAGAAAATGTTTTTTCGATCGTGTTGTGGCACCCATTTCAAGGAAAAGTGCGACATCGACCTGGTGTCTTGAATTTCTAATCTACATTGGATGATTTACCAAAGCTTACAATTAGAAATTATTATTCAAAAACTGACGATATTCCATAAATATTAGGTCATAAATTGGTTAAGGACATTGCTCAAAATTCTTACATTGTTCGCCTAAGAACCAACAGCCATGACAAATTACTTAACATGTACTATTTTACATGCATTACATATTACTGTACCAAATAATTTATACGACGAACACTTCTGATAATTATGTTGTCGCCAAAAATCTGCAGTATTTTGAAGTTATGTTTCGTAGGTAGGTTTGCCCTTCTTCGAATGCTAATTTATTTTGATTCGAGTACACCTGACTCGATTCTGGTACTCGAGTCAGGAAGAATGAATAGAACTGGATCTTATTTCTGTTCTAGTTCCTAGATATTAGTTCCTCCATAATAATATGTCCTAACTCCTAGTTAAAACATTTTTTTATGTTTATAAATATTTTTATTGAAAATGTTTGATTTAATATCGTTTCTGTTATTATTAAATCGATTTCGACTCGATTTTTCCTTTTAGTTGTAAAATCTAGATATTAAATCCCGGAATAAAGTTCTAGACCTGAATTTCTAGAGTCCTGAACTTGAGTCAACATTCGAATAACAAAATTGGAACTCTAATTCTGGAATACCGTATAAATTGACTCGAGTCACCAAAACAGCTACTCGGCAAGTCGGCACAATAAGTAGAATATGTTAGACGTTACTACGAGTGTGCAGTGTTGCTAGGTAAGTACTCTCTAGCAATTGTGACACATAATGACAACATTGTGTGTTTATAAAATAAATAAAAATATGTTACTTTATAGGCAACCTACTGTAATGACTTCTTATAAGCCGATCATAATGCTTGTATACCGCAAACTTATATAATATGGGATGACGGCGCTCAGGTGACGGGGAGCTATAACACAGATTACTAAATATAAATAGTGCTATAGTAAATGTATGTATTGCTAAATCGGCGCCGGATCATCTCGTTTTCGGTGACGTCCCGGTGACGGTGGCAGTGGACAAACGGCCTTACGCCGATTTTGCATGATTTTCGAGGTTTTTCTTCTGACATATAAAATTTGAATTTTTTAAGCACCGAGACACTAGAAAATTCAGATCTCTGATAAACTGTTTAATAGTGCCCCCGCCAAGACGAGCCAAGCGGAGCGCAAGGGCACTACCTACCTTTTCTCGAAACGTTTCGTCGTTTTTTTGAACTCTCATAACTTTGGTTTGGATGATGCTAAATAGTTAAAAATTTCAAGACATAATGACACCAGTACAATCATTAAACATACAAAGTTTGAATGTTGTAGCTATTATACTTTATATTTTATTAATGTCTTCGATTTCGTCACTAATTTACTCACTCATTCACTGATCATCATAATTCTTAACCTCCTAAGGCCCGGGTAACTTTATTTAGTACCAAATAAACTTGGCGCTCAGACCCAAGATTTTTTCGCACTTGAGTGGTATAAACGCCCATCATCCTTTTTTTGCGACTAAATACATTTGACGTTCCCATACTTTGAATTTTCGCGCCATTGAAATAGGTCAACAGTGTTTACAATTTCTGAACGATTCTCTAGAAATCTATGGCATGTAATGACATGTAGAAAAAAAATAAACTGTCAAAATCGACTGGAGAAAGACGACATCTGGCAGGTGCGCATTTAACAGGTAAGTAAATCTGATTTTATTCATGAAATCCTTCGATTTAAATAGAAAAAAACATTGTTTAAATGCAATTTAAGATATTTATTTCATATTTCAGTTTTTATTTTCTTTCTATACGATATTTGTATCAAGTTATAACCTATTGAAAATGTTCATGTGATTAAAATCCTAAAAAAAGGTACTTGGGCATCTTGGTTTTAATACTTGGGTTTTAATAACATAAAAATACATTCAATATTTTCTAAGGATTTTATTTTTTCTTGTTTAGATGGTGAGATTGCAGACGAATTAAACCGATCTGGGTCAGAGTGTAGCCTTAGGGGCACTATTTTTAGGACTTAGAATTTTTTTCTGAGTTGGCTTAGGGGCACTATGAGACGCCAAGAAAACATGAAAAAAAAAAAATAGTGCCCCTAAAAAAAATTATAAGTCCAAAAAAAAAAAAACTTTTTTCATGTTTTCTTGGCGTCTCATAGTGCCTATACTCCAACTCAGAAAATTTTTCTAAGTCCTAAAAATAGTGCCCCTAAGGCTACACTCCAACCCCGATCTGATCTAGAGCTGGACCCTTACACCGCCAGTGACGACGACAGCGACTAGCGTTATTTAATTGTAATTTTAATTATTACTGATGCTACAAAGTAGTAGTAAATTAATGATGCTGATTAATCTATTGTACTGTCAATGTCAATTTCAACTCTGACAGGCAGTGAGAAAAACAGACAACTTCAAAGACAAAGTGTCAAGTTCAAAGTGATACTTGGCTTTGAAGTTGTCTGCTTTTACACTTTGACTTTAGACAAAAGTCACTTACTGATAATCCTAATAAATGAATACATATAATAGAACTACTCAAGTTGTTTCAATAATAAAACCCATTATAAGATATTAGATTTAATAACTTATTTTATGCAATCGAAGCCCAGATGCATTTATTAAGCATTAAATATAATATATCAATTTATGTAATAGAAACCCAGATACCTTTTTTTACTAATGAAAATATTCGACTATATGATGTGCCATTCTATTCTCTATGTTCCCTGTAACACCCTCAAGACGTATGAACCTTATCACATTACATTAAAGATGAATTTTGTTTAATGAAAGTTTGGGTCTGAACGACTACAAAAATTTGATATTACAAAAAGGATATTGGGCGTTTAGACATTAATACTTTATAAATCTTGGGCTTTAGGAGGTTAAGGTACTTCCTGAAGTCCTAGAACGCTGAAATTTGGTATGTAAGCTAATATTACTACAAAGACAACAACAAAATCATAAAACTTAGAACTTCGCCCAAAAGAAAAAAAAAGAATTTTTTTTTAAACAACTTACAAAAAGAAATGAAATCCCACCAAAAACATTTTCATGTAAAAATGTTGCCAAGACGAGTCTTCATAGCTTACACTGTGAAAAAGTTATCAGATCTCGTATAAAGCCAAGCTCTAAAGACTACACGCTCTAAACGTACAAGCTTTACACTACACCTTAATCAAAATCTATGAAAAAGTGGAGACTTTTTCACAGGGTAAGCTATGTAGACTCGTCGTGGCAACATTTTTACATGAAAATGTTTTTGGTGGGATTTTTATATACTTGGTATCATATAAAATCTTTCCAGAAAATCGGTTTAAAAATCATAAAACTACTTATACCTAATATTTTTTTTTTATCGAACCAAATTATTATTATCGTGTTTTAATTACACCGAGACATCAGATAAAAGATCAAACGTATAGTAAAACAATTTAATAAGTTGCTTAGTTTTGTGAATAAATGTTGGAAACTCTCGCCTTAAAGTTTGCAGCTTCGTACCTACGTCAAATAAAGCTATTCTTGTAATTTATGAAATGCACTCTGACTTTATGCAGAATAATATTATTATCTTCATTAGTGTACGTGAATGCTTGGTTTGTTAATAGCATAAAAGGCTATAAAGCAAATGTGGTAATGAAGTGGAAATGGTTAGAAACTAGAGATTCTGTACTAAT
Source organism: Endotricha flammealis (assembly GCA_905163395.2). Lineage (NCBI taxonomy): Eukaryota > Metazoa > Arthropoda > Insecta > Lepidoptera > Pyralidae > Endotricha > Endotricha flammealis. The sequence goes on along the minus strand of LR990852.1, from coordinate 3,978,749 downwards.
TAAGTCATTCATTTACTGCGTAGCACTATTTTAATAGAATTAACAATATTAACGAATATGAATAAATAAAAATAGATTAACACATGTACATACATACCTATATTTTTATGGTAGAGCTAGCTACTATGAACAACTGGATGGCCCGCAATGGGTTGACTCGACCGGGACAGTTCCACTCGCTCATAAAGTACCAGACCGTCAGTGGTAAAACCACCGGCTTCAGCCAATAGAATCCGAAAAGTAATTTAGTGCGGACGAACGTAAATCAAAAATCTAAAATTTTTGTGGACTTGTTGACTATATCCAATCGGTTAATAAGCTTCCACATCCATTGGGTTGTCAAAGCTCTTACAATTGTGCATAATAGTTATGTATAAAACACAATACTTCAGTGATGAACAAACACAACGACAATGAACAGTAAAACAAACTTTTTTTAACAATGTTGTAGCGACAAATTAGTTGTATTGTTTCTGGACAAATAGTGGAATACTCTTAACAATCGAAGTCAACCCTTTTATTAATATTTCAATGTCGGCTAACGTTTATTCGCGATTGAGACTTTTGATGCATAAGCGGTAGCGGACTGCGAAATTTTATAAAAAAATAATATCAATTTATCAATTAATTAGCGAGAGATAGAAAATGCTTGAAATGAAAGAAGAGAGATGCTTTTGCGTAATATTATTTAATTTATTTTGATATATTTTAAATAACATGTGCATAAAAATATGGTCAAACTTACTGTATCAGATTTTATATTTGACAGACTACTTAGTACACCTAATAGTTTTATCATTATCAGCGGTCGCCCCTTATGATTTTTATAGGCCAGACAACAAAACCCCAAATATAATACCGTTTTTAGCGTTACGTTTATACAGTGAATACATTAAAAACCATATCTTTTATATTTTGGACCACACTACAAAATAAATACGTGGGTTTAAAAAACTACCATTACAATGGGGTGTTCGCTGGGGGTTGTAAGTTGCACAAATATTATAAAATATTATCAATTTCACGGCACTTCTGTGTGTAATCAGTACGGATTATTTTATTGTGTAATGTTGGGGCTGGGCTAGATTGGATTGATAACATCACTACTGCGAGTCAAAAGGTTTTTGACAAGATTAGTACGGAGATAGTGATTTTTATTGAAATAGCAGTAACGGTTACTAATAAACAACGCATAATAAACACACATTTTGGAAGTTCTTCTTTGAAAAAAGTATATGAATAAGCGAAAGAAGAGAAGGTTCTTTGAAAGAAGAATTTTTTCATATTCATATAAAAAATATGAAAATGCTAGATTGAAAAATCGGATTGTAGTGAACAAAGACAAGGAACAAACTATAATTTATATAAAGTTTTCTAATAAAATAATATAATGAATTTTAGTCAATTTTATCTGAAGTATAAAAATAATATAATTAAATGCCGTAGTAATGTCGAGGATAAAATGGTTTTGTGGACGAGTTAATAAACTCTGCTTTTCACTGCGATTGCGAGGATGAAAAACGAACTTTTTCTGATTGGCTGAGTTTCTCCGTTTTTCGGTCCGGCCCGGCTGTTGTCAATGAATGACAGTCGTTAAGCAAAGTCTTGTGTGCCAGTGGTGACTTTTTAATTATTTATATTCGTTTTTAATTTAGTGACTTTTTTTTTTTGTTTGTTTTAGTTTAGCTCTAGCTTATTTTTTGTTACTTTAGTTTTTATTAGTTTAATTTTTAATGTTAGTTTAGTTCCCGTTGTGTTATTTTATTATATTGTATGTACAGTCAAGAGCACGTCGACCTTTACATGTCGGACTTTGTACCATCCTTAAGTTCTATGTCATAAGAGCCAAAATTGTGCTGCAAGTGTAAAGCTCAACGTGTTCCTGACTGTACGATAATAGTAAGCATCATCGTGGCGATCCGTGCCGTGCGGTGTGTGACGCTGTAGACACAGAGTAATATTCTGTGCTGTAGACAAATACTTCATACAAAGACGATCGAAACGTTTACGTTAAAGTCAGACGTCTAGCGTTTATATTAGATAGCGGGCTAACTATGTTAGTCTTGGTTATGGTGATAGATAATAAATAAATAAATTATATTATTTGTATACCTACGCAACTATGGCAGGTGATACCAACATTATTGAAATGGGGCAACGTTATCTGAAAGTGGAGTTATCTAGGGTGCGGGGACATCTTTATCAAGTTACGTGTGAATGAGTTTCGAGGACCCGTCATCATCACTTATAAACCCTTTTCGAGATGGCCCCGACCTGATAATCTGGGCGCTGACTAACAAAATGTTCGTTTGTATCTAATAAAAAATAAAGAATAAAAACTTATGGACATCTTTCGGGTGTGGCCACACAATTAGAGGGTTAATATCGGTGTGGTGTTTTGTGGCGGTCACTTTATATTAAAAAAGGATTTTTTTAGTACTATAAACTGGTAGTGGCCCGTTAATGGGCTGGATTAACTGGGACAGTACTGTCACAGAACATCGACGTGATATAGCGTTGATATGCAGCAGTGTTTCATATGGTGAATGAGAGTCGGAAGCCTAATAGCCGTCCTGTGTCCTAATTACTGTGCCTTTCCATCCTTTTTCATATCTCCATAGGTGTACAACGCATCTATCTACATATTTGGATACAAACCATATATATTTACTATGATTACCATATATTATTTTAACGAATACTATAGAATACATCGAATAATAATTCAATAAGCAACGTTGTAAAAATTCGCACAATCTAAACAACATTACACAACATTGTACACAAATAATTGCAGTTATTCGAATAACTTGTTTTCATTTGTAAGTTCATTTTTACGACCAATTATACTTGTTGTAGATTTAATCAATTATAATCGCAATGTTATCGATGCCATAATTAAAGGAGACAGCGATATAAGTCCATAAAAATGCTTACACCGTGTAAATAGTCAATATGGAGTATGTTATCCATACGACTCATAAGCAATAACGAATAGCATTTGTAGTCGCGGGCGTCCGTGGAACAACACTGATGTTATCAAGTTTTTCATTTATTATGTACGTGAATTATGTTTTTTTAATTGTTTTATAAATGAGCTAGAAACAACTGCAGATGCGGATAAATAGACGTCCTTGTCTATTTATCCGCATCTGTAGTTGTTTCTAGTCACGTTTTAGCAAACAATTATCATATGTTGCTATTGTTAGACACATTTTTCACTATTCCTATTTAGATCTAAGTATACTAATATTATAAAGAGGTAAAGTTTGTGTATTTGTTAAATTGTACGGGGTAATCTCGGGATCTACTGAACCGATTTTAAAAATTCTTTCACCAATAGAAAGCCACATTATTGCTGAGTGTCATAGGTTATATAAAAAACCAAAAAATAAAAAGGCTTTTAACATTATGCCCAACGAAGTGGGCACGGGTCAGCTAGTCTTAAATATTTATAATTAGGTTTCATAAAAAAATTAGCACATTCATATATGCCAGAAATCTTGGTTGAATAACTTTTAAGTATAATTATACAGATTGACTCATCGAATTGGTCGTTGTTCGTGTGTCGGCAGTACGACGCACGAACAACGACGAATTCTATTAAACGTGTTGTTTACCAAAACAACACACGTAATCAGAGAATTACGAGAATAGGTACGTCCACCTAATTATAGTAACTAAAAAAATTTACGTAAATAAGTTTTAATCTCAAGCGCCATCTTGCTTACACGTAATATGGAATGAGGGAGAAAGTGAATGAGATTGAAACGAGTCTGAACTGTTTTTGTTACGAGAATAGACCTAGAATAGAAACCTGTGGTTTTATCAAAAGTTTTCATTGTGACGCGTCACACTGTGCACTGTGTTTCGGTGCTATAACGGTTCATACACATAAACACGTTACGACGTAACGAAGTTCTACGGTTTTTGGTGTGTGGGAAGACCAGAAATAACAACATCATAATTTGTGGTCTGCGGTCCTGCTTACTCCTGTTGTCATTCCCCGAAAGGTCGTAGGAAGCCGTAGGACGTGTAGGAGTCCTACATTTTGTGGCCCAACATCACGTGGCAAGGTTGACAAGCCCAGTGCATCCGATCGATCATCTGCTGTGACGTCGCTTAGTTTTGACATAACGAGTGGAAGTAAACACGCTGGCCGATGGTCACTGCTTGATTAATAGGGCGTACTATTTGAATTGATAGAGGTATACAGATCATAATCCTTATACTAGTCGCCAACACGGCTGACTCGCGCAGACGTAAAAGGAAGTACGAAACTCAAACTAATTACTCAGTGCATAACAACAATCGACCTTCAATTGTTTCATAATCTGTGAGCCCAAATTTTGGCGCATGCTATAATAATAATTCTTCTAGCTTTGCGTTTAAGATTAAGCACACTTTTCTCATGTCAAAAAATGTAGATTATAAGTTTTGTTATTCACAGTTTGGTAATGTTAAGCCGCGTTAGCATTCAGACTTAGTACTTGAACCGAAACAATTATAAAACAATCAAAGATATTTGATATTTGGTTGGTTATTTTTTAATCATACATTTTTTATATCTTTAATTAAAGTCAACATTAAACAATCAACTAGCGCCGGCACAGAGATTTAACTATTACTTACGTGCCGGTGTGAAAATCAGATGCAAAAATAAAGGGTTATTTCTTGGAAAATCTAATTTAACTCTGTATTGCAATATACAAATACAGTTAATAACGATGTTGCACCGAAGCAGTTCTATGATACGACACGATACCTAGATAATTACTGCAGGGATCAGTAATTATTGTCTAGGTATTAATTACTGATCCCTGCCGCAACAGAGACATGCAGTTTAAATTATGTTAAACACGGTTCAAATACTGTTTTGGTGTACATAAGTATTCTGATTATCACTCGATTGGTTGTCTTTTTCTTTCGTGTACTTCCCGCAATTACCTAGTGTCAGTCAACTTACGGTGGCTAGTGTCAGCGTTCATGCCACGTAACGTTCACTGACTTGGCTATCTATCTACTACAGTGAGAACCGGCATAACATTCCGGCTTGTCGTGCCCAAAACATGGAGCAGCTCGAGATTTTAAACCCATCAAAGTATTGGCTGGAGTTGTTATAACTTACTTTGGTGATAGTTACGAATTGACACGCACGAGGCCATCGAACTCAATTTTGGCGGTGACAGAAAACGTCAAGAAGCCAGAATGTTTATAATATTTATTTCGATGAATCTTTCATAAATTAAATGACTTAATCTAGGAAAGGTGGGCTGTGAAAGTCTCGATATAGGACTTGGAAGTTGGACAGAGAGAGCCTTTAAGCAAGTCACTTTTATGATCTTGATGCCGCGGCGCTTCACGATCCGAGGGAATCAAATCTGCGTCACTGGTGAAAGAGACCCTCCTCACTATCCAGTGTCGCTGCCGATTACCGACAGGAAAATCGAACATTACGTACTACGTAGGTCTAAATAAAAATCTCCCCAGGCCGTCGGGGGTGAAGTTTCAAAAGATTTTAAAAAGAATTCTTTGCAACTTTTAACAACGGATACATTCGGATATATAATATGTATGTATAATATGTATTTCAGTATTGAAACTGTAATCAGGTACCTGCTGTAAGTTTTTAACAAGACATTACTTTAGACATATTTTTTATCTGTTTTACAGAAAGTTTCTGAAACGCATATTTTATAGTTATGACACTTATGACATATTAAATTATAGTGATCAAAAACGTAGGTACTGTTATTTGTCAGGGATTCGAACCAACGCTTGAGGTAAGAGTAGCCATTGCTGTCACTCTCTCGTCCTAGGCCGAGGAGCCCCCCTCTAGGGTGCCCCAAGGCACCATGTACATTCTAAGGATGATTCTAAACGGTGAGAGCCTTTCGCTCCCGCAGCTATCCGGTGTTGTAGCACAAGATCTCAGCGATCTATACATATACATACATATGTACATTCATTTAAAGAGCTGGAACTTTATCATGAGGCATGTAAAATCTTCTTCTATTCTATTATTCCCGGTCTTAAGAGATGATAATAATAATAATAAATAATAAAAATCATTTATTTTTCTCTTCACTGGTTTCGTTTATAAAATAACAATTACAAAATCCAAAGAGTCAAAAAATGAAGAGAAACTGGTGTCCATGCTAGACTAGGGTATTACCCTGTCTGTGTTACGGATCACCAGGCTCTCTCCTTTAATAAACTGTTTTATTTTATTTTAAAAACTTAGGTAAATCAAGTATATAAACAAAACTGATTTTATCTAGTACTATCTAAGAAAACATGAGACATAATATCAAAAAAGTGTTAGCGAGTAGGAGTGTGTCTTGTGAATGGAGTGGATGTGTATAGTGTATGTGTATTGTAAGTGTAGTGTAAGTGTAGTGTATGTGTTTATTTTATTTCCATATTCCGTTAAGTTTTATTACTCATATGCTGATACCACAACATAATTTTATTTAATTATACAAAGCATATTTTCTGTCTCTTCGTAAGTTAGGGTCAGTAGCCAGTTCATAGTTCTTCTCTTGCATAGTATGGTTTTAACAGTATATATACTTAATTCTTTATTAGCTTTATTATATAGATACGGGCCCTGAAACCCGAAAAACCTATTAGAAAAAGAAGTTTTGAATTTATACGTTTGCTTACAGACATTAGTTCTACGTTGAGTTACTAAAACAGGATCCAGAGGGAGGACTTCATGTTGTTTCACGATTACATAAAGGAGGGCAATCGCAAATAGAGGAATTCTTACATATGTGAGCAGTTAATTTCGGAAAATTTGTGTCATTTATCTTTCTAATAGAGAAGCTCATATACTTTGTTTTTGAAACATTAAGGGATAGAATATTATTATTAAGAATTGTAGTGACCTCATTCAGACCATTCTGTGCAAGATCAAAAACATCATTCCATGTATCACCAGCGAAAACTAGCGCAGTGTCATCGGCATAGGATACCAGCTTACCATTTATCAAGGGGGTTTCACAAAGCTCATTTATATAAACTAAGAACAATGTTGGTCCCAGTATGCTTCCCTGGGGAACACCATAATCAACTGGAAGGTCTGTGCTACAGTAATGATCTATAGACACTCTTTGTGTTCTGTTAGACAGATAACTTTTAAAAAGTTGTAATTGGGTGTCTCTAATACCAAGTTTCTCCAGTTTATGCAGCAATAGTGGGACCGAGACCGTATCGAAAGCTTTGGCCAGGTCTAGGAAGATGGCTACCCATTTTTTGGCACCATCAATCTTCCGCGTTATATAGTCAGTGAGTATGATAATGAAAATATGATTCTTTATGATATGTAAAAAAAAATGGTTTTTGCTTAAAGATAAGGATTTTTGTTAAAAGTATTTACATATATACAAAACAAATATTTATTATTTATTTATTTATTCTTTATTGCACGATTGAGAGTACAATTGGCGGACTTAATGCCTAAAGACATTCTCTACCAGTCAACCATCGGGTAATGCAGAAACATTGTTGGCGGGACAAAAATTGAAGGGAAATATCTGGTTACCTAAGAACTTAAATATACGGCTATAAACATACACATATAAATATATATTAATAATAAACTTACATAAACATACTATACGCACCTAGTAAAATATTCTGACAAGTATTGACGACTGAAAGAGAGTTGATGGTGATAGTAACAGTAAAAAACAAATAACTAATGGTCGCCAAACACAACAAAACAAATATCACTTTGAAATCGGATTATACCTAAAAAAACGCATCAAATCACCCGCGCGGGTAAATCTTTTTAATACGTAAACACGAAAGCCGGCCCTACTAACAAAGCTATTAACCTTTGTGCTAAATGGGCTGCGTTTACTGCGAATCACATATCACGATCCAATACGATTTTATTAGGGAAAAAACCGCTATAATAGACACGTGGCGAAAAATAATAAAGTTCGTAAAGAGTTCGGTAATGAGGAGGCGCACGTGCCGACGCGTGCGGTGTTCGTGGATTCAATTCCGGCGCGTGGACAGACCGCAGCAAGGGAGGCGGACGCTAACGAACACCGGGGCATTAGCGACAAATGCTATACAAATATCGAGTGTGTCGAGTGGACGCTGTTGAAAAAAAATTCAATAAATGTCAGTCCAAATTATGTTCTAGATCTCAGATTGATATCTAGGTCCTAATTATAAACAATCATTGTTATTGTGTCAGCGAATAAAACGATTTCATTTGTATTTTAGTATTTTGTTAAAGCTAGCTTACAAAGAATACCATTGCCGATCGATCGGAATTATCTTCGAGAAGCCGTCCGTTTTCTATACTAATATATTATAAAGAGAAAAGATTTGATTGTTTGTTTGTTTGAATTGAATACGCTCCGAAACTACTCGGCCGATTTCAAAAATTCATTCACCAGTAGAAAGCTACATTATCAGGGAGTGACATAGCTTTTCCCGAAATTTAATGTGGTTTCCACGGGAACGGGTCCGGAACTTCACGCTGACGAAGTCGCGGCCAAAAAAGCTAGTTCATTATAAAATGGAGTGGTAAAGCACTCCAAACAGCTTGAGATCCAGGGAAATCTCATCAAGAAAGGGGTGGTATAGGTGATCTCTATATCTATACTTATATTATATATATTATATTAATGTTAAGAAAATTGATTTAATTGTTTGTTTGCATTGAATGGACTTCGAAACTACTGAACCGATTTGAAAAAATCTTTAACCGGTGGAAAGCTACACTTTGCCTTGTTGACATAGGCTATAGCTATATTACAAAAAAATAGGCATCCTTACTACACCTATGCGATGCGAAGCCGGGGCGGAGAAGGTAGCAGACAAGGTTTTTCGAAGAAATTCCCTTCACTCCGAGGAAAGAGCGGACAGATTCCCATCATGAAAATGGAAAATTTCTCCGGACTAAAACCATTACTAATTAATGTTAAATATAGAACAAAATATTATGATAGGTACATACTTGATACGGCACTTGCATTGATTGATGATTTCCCAGAATTACGCACAAGGAGATAATTATTACATTATCAGTAACAAAATAGTCTTGTCTTGTTTCTATGAACACGTAGGATTATTTGAAAATCCAATTACACACGTGTAATCTTAATTATGCAATTAGGAAAATGCATCACATGAAGGGCATAAGTTCTTCTTTCTTACGTTCTTCTCAGTTATGATATTTTTCAAGACATTCTAAGTTATGATATTTTTCAACCAAATAGACTCGTAAATTATTTGTACAATTTAAATAATTCCACATTTCCAAGAATTACATACATATAACATACTCGTTTATTTGTAAGAGACTACTTCATATTGAAGGAGCGCTTTTGTATGTGATCTCCTGAGTTCAGGAAGCGTACCTACCTCATTAGTAAGACTTGCTACTTAGGGTTCCTTAAATTGCCTGTTGGTAAGCAACACCGCCGTAGCCTATCGACGCTGGCAATACCGAGTGTATTGTATCACTCAGACGTTACCAGCCCTCCCAACCCCCCCAAGTGGTTCTCTGAAGACTTCACTCACCGTAGGAACACAACATGGCCGAGAGCGAGACCAATGCTATTTGGCTACGATCTTCTGTAAGGTGGAGGTCCTACCCTAGACGGGCTGTTACTTAAATATTACATAATCAGTATTGTAAAACGCCAAGCTTCCCGCAGCCTGAATAGTATTTTTTTTTCAACGTCATACCGCAGGTCTCAATTAATTTCCTTCTTTTAATCCTTCATAGGTGGACAACGCATCATAGATCTTGTAGTCGTGGATGTCCACGGGCAGCGGTAATTTCTTGCCATCAGGTGACCCGCTATGTCGTTTGTCCTGCTCTGTCATAAAAAAGGCACTTTGCATTGGTTCGTCGGTCGCGACGCGAGTAAAGCCGATATTTATCTGTATTTAAAAAAAAATATGATATATCTTCTATATATATAAAATGCTTTGTCCTGACTGACTGACTGACTGACTGACTGACTGACTGAGAATCAACGCACAGCCTAAACCGCTCATCGTAAAAATCTGAAACTTGGTAGGTGGACCTATTGTATGACGTAGGCGTCCGATAAGAAAGGATTTTTCGAAATTCTAACTCTAAAGGGGTAAAAAGGGGGGCAAAGTTACTATGGGACAACTTGATTCCTTGGTCCAATCTACTTCAAATTTGGCATAAAAATTGTTTAAGAGAATTGATGGAAGACGTGATTCTTATTTTATTGAAATTCTTGAAAAAAATGCATTTTGTGGGTAATTTTCTTCGAGTTGATATCAATAGGTACTCATACTCCTTAGTGCTTTTGATTTCAATTACATTTCATTTTGACACATTCGTGAAGTGAAGTATGTCATCTGTCATGTAATATTTTTATAAATTGTGAATCAGCGGGATGACAGTCAGTATAATGACATCTCAAATTATCTGTCAAAAGATACGCTGTCTATGGTACAAAACTCCACGTTATATTACCAAGAAAACCCATTTTATTCGTTTTTAGTGCGGCACGCGAATACCAACTCTATTAAGGGTCGTCCAGACGACCAATTTCTACTTTTGATCACTTTTTTTTATTCTGGCAACATTGTAAAAAACATGGATATAGAAATCAAACATAAGAGTTTATTACTACATCCATGGTAGAAAAGGATACCAAAAAGTATTGTAATATGGAAACATAAAGAAAACAAAAAAGTACCTATGTCACGAAAAATAATAAATTAAACTTCAAAACTTTTCACATTTTATTTCCAAGCTTTTTTGTATAAAATATTTATAAAATAATATAATAATGCCTGCTATTTGTATTTTTGGATGTAGATTAAAAGGTAAAGCTTAAAATAATGTTAATATTCATTTTATACCATGAAAACTAAATATATATTCATTATTTATATACTGTTATTTCAGGTGTACCTTTACATTCTTTTCCAAATACAATGTAATACCCAGAAAGATTTAAAACTTGAGTTCAAGTTTGTGGGGGGGCTCTCAATTCAGAAAAAGATTTCACAAAATATCAAAAATCAAAAGTTTGCGATATTCATTTCAAATATATTCACAAAAATAGAAAAAATAGATTCTATTACATCTAACCGGTAAGTTAGAATCACTTTCTCTTCTTCTACTTGTTTGTTCTTCTTTCAATAATTAATAAAATTAATTTCAGCCAATGATTCTATCCAGATCCAGAGCCAGACACAATCACCACACATTTCACCTCATTTCGTGAAAAGATATAGCGGCACGATGTATTCTCATAATATACATTTAAAATTGCACCGGACGGTAAAGTATTAAAATAGTATTTTGGTTGGTAAATTGTTATACGAAGGAGAAGACAAAATAAAAAATGCTGCAAAATTATATTACGAAAAACATAAACATTATAAAAATAATACACATTTCGAAATCACATCAAACTTAAGCTACATGACTTATCACCAGAATCACAAAATTTTCAAATGTTATTAAATTTAAACCTGGTCAATTTAATTTTCAAAATTTATCAACACATCAATGACACGGCTAGTCATTTTAAAAAATGCTTTAACGTCTACCTAACCTACGTATGGGAGATAGGTACCTACCTACCTACAAAAAATATTATTCAAATTTTCTCTTTTCTCTTATTGTCTTTGAAATGTTTACCTGAAAATTTTTTGCTCTAAATTTACGTACAGTCAACAAAGGAGTAACTAACCTCTCCCCCCCCTGTACATATGATTAAAGATTTCTAAGAATTGCTTGAAGGGATTTACTTGAAAATTTATTGATCAATAGCATTCATATTGTACTATGTAATTACAAATTTTCAAGTAAATCCCTTCACGCAATATATAGAAATCTTTATCAATGGTATTTTCTTGGTTTCCTTCTGATTCTGATCTAATGTTTGCAAATATTGATTGTTGTCTTCTTCGCATTTAGATTATTTGGAATGAAGTGTATTATAATTATTCAGTAATAAGGCTTTGAAGGCTCCTTCAAATGAAACTGTATTTGGTGCAATATTTCTTGATCCATAACTTCTAATATGTATTTCCAAAAAAGTTATGTTTATGCAGTATATCTGTATTATTCAATTATTCAGTATGCCTGTATGTAATTAATGTAACGTTTTTGTTACCACTGAAGATAAAATTATAAAGTAATAATAATAGGGCAATATAACAATAAGATTGTAATTGTTATTGAGAACAAACAAATGCTTATTTTATTTATAACAATAACATGTAACGAACGGTATTCAGTGCTGATATTTTTTCTTTCTTTTTTTTTAGATTTTTGACTTGTAAATATAGTTTAAAGGCAAATATTGTATTTAAGTGGTGTTCTGTTAGAATATAAGTGCTGTGGTGTTATAATTTAAGTATTGTTTTATAATATAGGTGTTTATAATTAATGAAATTGTTTTATTTTCGTATTAGTCTATGAAAAATAGGTAATTCTAATATAAGTGCTGTGGTGTTATAATTTAAGTATTGTTTTATAATATAGGTGTTTATAATTAATGAAATTGTTTTATTTTCGTATTAGTCTATGAAAAATAGGTAATTCTAATAATAATAACTTTTTTATGGAGGTTGATTCAATTTTGAGATTAATTATTTTTGTTATTGAAAACGAAAAAATTAATCTCCATATAAAGTCAACTTCGTCTGGAATAGAATGAATTTTAATATGACAAGCTAGGTAGAAAGCTAAAAAAAAAAAAAAAAGTTTGGTCAAAATTTGTAGATGGCGTAGTTTCAATTCGATTGGCACGGATTGGCCGTGAGTGCGTTCTCTTTTTCTATATGTCTTATTTTTCTCTCTGTTGTGAATATTCAAACAAAATGATTTCATAATGTCGTCGTAGGTCTTCGTACTATTTATTCTGTTTGTGATCTCGGAAAAACAGCTAAAATTCTTACTATGTATAAAGCGGACTGAATCATATTAATCGATAACAGTAAGTACAGTAAGTAACAGTAAGGAATTAAATATTAAATTTTATAATATTTGACAGGGGTCAAGTTAAATTGGTCAATGGTTAAATGGCATATTGATATTGTCACTTTCTCACTTATAGGAAATATCATTACGTCGACTCGCTCTATTATTTCGTTGTAGGGATGGTTGTAGGCTGAGATTGTAGGTATTGAAATACCCATATACTTATACATTTTTTTCACGGAAGTGGTTGGAAAACAAGCTCAGGAATATGGATCATTTGATATTAGGTGATTACCGTCGACTATAGAGCACATAGATTCTAGGGTCCCTGACCCGTTGCCGACCTATAACAGGAAGACAGGAAATATAGCGAGAAGTAGTTTAAGGAAGGAGTTACATTTTTTTATACAACAAAGGTGGCAAACAAGAATTTCGGATATTTCACTCTCCGAACGAAACGCATTGCTGCTACACGTCAATATTCTGTAAGAGTTTCACCGGTCGGGCTAGCCTATTTCATAAACGCCCACTCCAAAGATTGTAATGAGAAGTATATAAATAGAAAAATAATCATGTATACATATGAAAATGTTTTGTCTTGACCGTAGAGACCTGAAATTTGGGTGTGTGATGTAGGCAACCGATAAGAAAGAATTTTTTGAAATTCCCACGGGAAAGCGGGATAAACGCAAACGAAGTTGAGCTGGTTTCTCTAGTATTGTTATATGACAAAAAAGGCCTTAACTGGTTTTCTTTCGCCATTTCTTTTATTAATGGTAATTTTGCTTTTCTTTCCGAAATAGTATTAATTAATTACACAAATCATTTATTACTGTAGTGTCATGTTTGACGAGAGTCTCTGTGAGGACCTACTCTGTGTAAATATTTTGAATTTTTATTAAAATGTTTTTTTTGGGCATCAGAGGTATTACTATCAACCGTCCTGACTTACCTACTGCCTACCTATTGTTATTTGTCGCTCTCATACCCGCAGAATGTGTATAAAAAAAATCGAGTAGGATTTGTATAGACGGGCGGGCGGCGCGTGCATGCCGCGTGCGAGCGCCCCCTGGGCTCCTAATTCGGACAATTATTTGTTTTTACTTGATTTAACATGTTTGTTAGACAATTTTTGTTGTTTTAGCATTACGTTGTTATGTTTAGATAAGAAAAACAAACTTGCGTTTTTGATGTTTTTTTTTAAATATTAGATCACTTCTACTCTACTATTTACTGTTAAGAAATTAATTTAAATATGACATTTCCTATTATTACTAAGTAAATTTGTTGTAAGATTAATTTTTTTCTGTTATTAGATTATTTATTTATTTATTTAAACTTTATTGCACACAATACATAATGTGTATACAAAAGGCGAACTTAATGCTAAAAGCATTGTCTTTGCACAGATTACTTAATAGTTTGACTGCGTCTCAAGAACATGAGCCGACACAGGCTGCCTTTACCTATTAGAGTTTTTATAAAATAAATATTTTTACAGCTAGTTGCAAAAAAATATATTAAATTTAATGCCACATTAAGTCTCTTTTTTCTTCATTAACTCGACAAAGACATCAGATTTATTCTGTCATTACCTTTATAATGTATTTATGTCAAGACAGAGCCGCGCTCGTCCTCTGTGTTTTAATTTGACAAAAAATTATCTATTTTAATAAATCTGAGAAGTAATCTTGTTTTTATTTTTAATATTTAAAATAAAAAGCTTGTTAAAGTTCTCACCCGCTATGAACCACGGGAAAATAACAACAAAAGAGAATTTTAATAATACCATTGAAAAACCTACTCGATTTCCCAAGAACTGGCTTTGTTTCTATAAAAGGGCGATACGTGAGTTTAGATCGCTTTTTTTGGCCCTAACAATGGGGCGGGAGCTGCCACTAGGGTGCGCCACGTGTCCACAGACACTGAACCAATTGTTAGTCGTAGTAATATGAAATAAACCTTTATAACACTCGTTTAAAGAGCATTTTTAAGTGGCAAAGTGAAAAGGGTTCCTAAAAATCTGAATGCCGTTATTCGATGGTGACACACGGTACAGTTTTGCGTGCGAAAACGGTTCTGAATTACTTTATCTATATTTTTTTTAAATACTAATTTATGTTTTTATATTTCGTTCTCTTCAGATTTGTCATTGTACTAAATTGACAACCAATCATAAAGGGTAGAGAGCTTAGAACGACGATTTTTATGCACATAATGGGAGCGTCGATAAGAATCTTAGTAATTAGTAATTACATAGTAGGTACAATAATGAAAAAAAAAATTGCCCTTCATACAATATTTAGAAAACTTGAATCATATTAACGACCTCTCATGGCTACCCTTTTCATTGGCTGACTGTACATATCTATGTATTTTTCTTATGTAAATATACTCCTTTACTGAATCTATAGCTGGTTGTCTTATGCTAGACGGCTGAGATGACCTACGACCTCGATTACATCATTCAGTTGCAGGCACGGTGCAAAAAGCCTTTTAGATTATGATCAATCACATCGCTACCTCCGAATTCGCATGACTTTTTCAATACGCTGTACAAGCCTTTCTGTACATACAATATATAAATATTTAAAATACAATACTTTATTTATTATTTCATTCATCGTAGAGTAGACACCTGAAACTTGGAAGGTATGGTCTTTGTATGACTTAGGCATCCGATAAGAAAGGATTTTTTGAAATTCCCAAGGGAATGCGGGATACACGCTATCGAGTTTGCGCTGGTTTTGCTAGTTTTCAATAAAGTAAACGCGACGACCCACAGTGTAATTTGCATCCATGTATTTCAATATTCGCCATAAATGCAACTCGTGTTCTACTTACTATGTCCGGATGGCCTCTTCCCTACCCTAATAGGTCAGAACACCATGTAAATAATACATATTATAATTATAGCGTAGTATATTTGCAATTACACGCGTTTGAGAGCCGTGAACTTATTAAAGTAATTGATTGAATGTTTTTGGATGCAATAAAGACCCAATAATATAGAGAAAATAGTTATTTTGTTGTTTGTAGGGAACTTAAATAGCGTGACTGAGGGTGCAAACTATTTTGTATGGCTTGTGAACTTGAATGATGGGTAGGTACTAAATCTGGTACTTTATGTAATTCAATGTGAATTATTTATTATACTTACGTAATTGTGGCAGGTGAAAGAGAAATTCATTCAATTCATGCACTTTCTGAAAATTTTGCTAAAGAGCTTTAAAAACAATCTTAAATAAGCAAACAAGAATCGCAAAGATTTAAAACTTTTATTCAAAGAACGTTCTCTTGTCAGAGAGTACATACTTGTAAATAACAAAATGATTTGTGTAGTTAATCTATATAAACTACTAGCATTCCGGAAACAGAAGCAAAATGTCCACTGGTAGAAATGGCGAAAGCTCAATAACAAAACTTCTGTGCAACGTTAGAAAATTCTGTTAATGAGAACACAATCATAAATGTTAAAATAATTGATATAAATCTAAAATCGCCAAGTTCAATACAAAAAGGGTGAACAAAAAGTGATGATCAGACAACGTCATCGCCCGTGGAAGTCGATGATCAATTATTTTTTGATTCATTGAGTGCAAGAGACGGGGTTGTCGCCGCTCCAAAAATATTATGATACAGATTCTATCTGAATGCGACCAAATTAATAAAATTACAAAACTATAGAGAAGACTTTGTTTTTTTATTATTTTTAAATTTCTCTCTCTAAAGAGCGGTCACTGAAACCAAATACTATAGAAGACTAATACGCACAGCTTCGGAAGATTTCTGGCAAGACGCGACACTAGCGCCCCTACGGCATGAGGGCGGCATGAGGTGAACGATTTCAAAACTTTTGTATGCAAAATGTTATAGCGCCCCTAGCGGCATGAGGTGAACGAAGGTTGCCAAGTCATTGTATGAGAAACGTCAAGAGCTGTGCGTATTAGTCTTCTATAGTATTTGCTGAAACTATCGATCGTATGTGGTTCACATTTCGTAGAAACGATGATTTCAATGAACGGAATCGTGTAGGTGAAATTAATACTACCGAAATTTTAGATAAATGTTACATTTCAATGTTTTTTTTTTGCAATTTTTTGTTGTGGTAGTTGTATCGGAATTTCAAATAAAAATTTCAAAAGTTACTTTTGTAATCAATCTTAATTACTTAATTTCAAAACGAACTCACAGAATCGAAAACGTAAAATGCGCCGGTTTCGATTAACTAAAAAATAATAATAAGTAAACAAATATTCATTCACATTCACACAGATTAGTTAATACTTAGTTACTAAATATTACTCTGGTTATTACTTATTCTATGATATTACTTTAGTTTTATTTTGTATAAAAATCGATATTTGATTAGTATCGATATCTACTCCACGGCACTTGTGTGACGTTTCATCAAAATATCGATGAAATGCTCACAAGTGAGAAATAATCTTTGATCCAACGAGCATTTGTCAATCGGCCATAACTTTTTTTGTCATAGAAGTGTAGACAACGCCATCTACCTGTGACACCTCAATGAATCGATAAAGATTTAAAAATTATCGATTTCTGACCATCAAAAATGTATGTTATAATGCACGAGACATTACAGAACATAATTTTACTAGTCTGATGCTTTGTTATAGTAAACTTGAGGCTTGAAAACACCGGCCTTCGCCAAACCGTATTGGAGCAGCGCATCCCTGCAGTGCCAGTGGGATGATTATTGGTTGTTAAGGATGATATGGAAATATTAAACCACGAAATGCCGACAGTGTTACTTTTTGCCGGTATCTTGGGTCATTTGCCCCCGGATGCGGTAATGTCATGGGGGCGACCTATTTCTGTAAAGTTTTTGTGAACGGCGCCCCGAGCGTATCTATTCAACGACGTAATGTAAGAGATTCGCATCAGAAATAGTTAAGCATCACAATTTATTTTTCTCCTCAAGAAAGAGGCCATAATAGATAAATGGCAAACGAATTTATAATGTTATGTTTTTCCCATACGTACTCGATTTTTCCAAACAAAATTGACGTTTAAATTACATATTAAATTCTACTGCAAACATTGCAAAATGATAGATTGAGATCAGAAACAGACGATTTGATTTGTAAACGAATTGCTACCTAAGCAAGCTACGTTTGCACCGACTAGATACTAACTCAAGTTTACGATAAAAAGCCACTTGTGTGTGTATCCTTATAATACCATTACATACAGAACAGGGCAAGGCGAGCAGGAAGGTGTAGTAATATACATTTTTAGGTATAGGAAACCGCAACGGCAACGCTCAGGCGCCGCGCCTCGTCTGAAACAACCATCGAGTATGGAAACAACTCTGATAAGTTATCTAGAACTTGTAATTATCTGCCATATAAATGAAACCTGCTCTTAATTGTGTATTATCAGAATAAATCATATTCTATTTGGAAACTCGTGCGGACAAAACAGCGATTTCTCCTAGTCTCATTTATGGTTTAAACCATATTATTGCAGAAGAAAGAAATATAGATAGATAGATGGCATAATTATGCTTTATTTGCAATACACACAACATTATAGACTATACTAGTGGCCAACAGGGCTGATATCGCACGGACGTAAAACGAACTTCGAAACTCATGCTTAACTTTCAGTGCATAACGACAATCGATTTTATTAGTTTCGATCGTTTTATTAGTCAACATTTTGGCGCGTACCATAGCGTAATCTCAACAAGACGGCCTTTATTGCTGAAAGTAATCTTTTCAAGAAAGCTGAGACGAGCTAACTTAAAGCTATCTGTTGAAAGGATAAAAAATAGAACATAATCTTGTGAGTTGACACCAAATGTTATCCAACGCCTCGACGTTTAAACCGTCGCGGTACATTTCAACTCATGATTTATAATGCGTGCGGGTACAAAAACGTAACTGCAGCCGGGCGATGCGGATTCGACTCTCGTTCACCCGTGAAGAGCAGACGTGCAACCAAAAATCCACTGTATCCCAAAGCAGTACGACCCAAAATTGTGGGTGCACGTTACACCGATTTGTAACACGTAACGACATGGTATGTTTCCCCGAGGCGACGTTTTCGGCATTTTATTTTACCATATTTATTTAGTGGGTTGTCTTTACGTTCTTGTAATTAGACTTTGAAATAGTTATGATTTGTAATCAGTCAATGGGTTATTGTTTCTTGTCATTTAATCGCTAGAAGCGAAACAATATCTCAACTTCGGGTTCATTTTGTTATATACATATCCATGAGCAACAAATCGTGATGACAGATTTTGTTTTGGTTTTTAACGACGATTATCACTCGAGGTGACTAGAAAGACTTTTCTGGATTACTTACTCGATCTCTTCCATATCCACCGGATGATGTTCTACGTCGATTGAAGGTAACATACCAAAACATACATAAATGTTTATAATGCCGATACAAGTAGTAAGTACAATCCTTTCAATACTTCCTACTCCGACTATCTTCTTTCTGATTAAATTCGTTGTGAGTTCCAAGACAGCTGTAGTTTTCTCAATAAGCTTCATTGCTTATTGTCTATCTGAGGTCGCCTTTGTTGATCCTGGCTACACAGGAGACACAGTGGTGGGAATGTGTGGTGGGCTTGTCCCCGAATGCTTGTACAAGGAATCGAACCCTTCAATATCGAATGCAGGATAACTTTCTGCGTAGTCTCCGGTGTTCAAAGATTGAAAATGAGAGGATCTGTTGCACTTGCCTATTTATCAGGTCAAAAAGTTAAATAAGTGACTGTTAGGTGACTTCAAGACACTGACACCAGCTACCCGCAATTGACACTAATTGCAGGGCACACGAAAAAGAAGTAGGTAAAAAACTGTCAAGAAAACGGTTAAATTTATGTGTCAAGCACAGACGGATGAAAAAGTATAAACCGTTCACCGTCTCCTGGCATGATGTTAGCACTATGGCTTGTTGGAGATCATACGGTGAACGGTCTGAACCTGAGGTCTGTACTAACAAGCAATAGTGCCAACATCACGGCCATCACGGCTGGGGACAGCTTTTCCACTACCCCGGCATTCGATTTTTATTGGTCCGGTAATTGCCGGTCCGATGTAAAAATTCATAATTTAGTATACACGCTTCTCCACTACTCCGGCATCCGGTTTTATGTCTTAAAGTATGAATTTCTACATCGGACCGGCCATTACCAGACCGATAAAAATCGGATGTCGGAGTAGTGGAAAACGGTTACGGTGAACATGCAGTCCCAATATAATTTTCAATATAATTCTGTTACAGATATTCTATTTCACGAAGTCGGTTCGGCTATGAATGTTGTAAGGTGTGCACATGCACCTTGTTAAGATAGATAGAAGATAGAATAAGCTTTATTTGCAAAACACACAGTGATACAATAAACAGTAAAAGTAACAAACAAAACATGTGTATATGCAACAAGGCGGCCTTATTGCTCAAAGCAATCTTTTCAAGGCAACCTTAGGGTAACGAAATTCTGTAATGGAGTGGGCAGGGCTAGCAAAACACAGTAAACAGCAGGACATATCAATATACATATCTAATAAATAAATAGTCTAAATACCATAAGGTATTTATATAATACATAATAAGTATAAGGTACAATATTACATATATACTTATATATATACATATATATATAAATTTAAAAACTAAAACAATAGGTACTTAGTTTACATTATTATGGTGTATACTTGTATAGTACAATACTTAAAATAAAATAAAATGTCGTTAAAAACAAGGAATCAGTGTGAAAGGAAATAGTTTTTTACTTCTCGCTTAAATATAGCTAGTGATTTCGCAGTTCTGATTGTCACAGGTAAGTTGTTCCATAGTCTCATGGCCTGGATAGAGAAGGATTGGTCGAGAAATTTGGAAGAATGGACAGGAATTAAAAGAGTGACCAATTTTACGGATGGTTCCGAGGTCATGCACACTAAACAATGTGCATGTGAACGTTACAACATTCATAGCCAAACGGACTTCATGAATATCTGTTATAATATTGCGATCAATTTGTCGCAAGAGCGCATCCCTGCGCGCTCATTGAACATAATATTAACCGGCTGCAAATCCTATCGAGTCGTGTGGCTGTTTAATTATTACGGTGTGACTGGGTGTCGTGGATGCGGATAATATGAATTCAGATACAGGTGACTGAGTGCACACCTGGATTCATTGGAGGGATTGCAATTGTCAGTTCAGGTGTTAATTTGTAAGCCAATTGATACATGATGTTATACAACTTCCACTTCCTAGCGTTATCCGTGTTCTAATTGTAATTTTAGAGTGGTGGAGAATTTATGCTTCGGAGGGCACGTTAAGCCGTCGGTCCTGTTTGTTGTCGATGGATGAAAGTCGTTAAACCAAGTCGGTGGCCTTCAGGGACTATTTTTCCGTCGGTTGGGATCCATGATTTTGTTTAATATTTCATATTATTAAAGTACAATATTGTATATTCACACAAGACTCCATTTTCGTATGTGCTCTTAAATGGCATAAGTAAAAACAAGACGAAAGGGTTACATTTCGTTTCCAAGAACTATTTATATCAATAAAACATAGGGTTTCGGACCCAAAAGTAGTCATCCCGTTATGCGACTGGATTCTGCCATCCTTGTCTCTTTAATTATATTATGTATATAGATGTCCTTCTTACTCTTGAATGGGACTACCGGATTGCAGATTCGTGGAGAGCGTGGGACCAGTTTTTGCCACCGCTACAAAGTCAAACATAACTTGAACCGAGGGGGAAGCGATTTCTAGAGAAAATGATCAGCGATTTTTCGTTGTTTTTAGTACCAGAAACATGTGCAACTTCTTTTGCGTGTATCCCACTTTCCCGTGGGAATTTTGAAATGTCCTTTCTAATCGGATGCCTACGTCATACTAAGTAAACATCCTCCAAGTTTCAGATCTCAGCGGTTTAGGCTTTGCGATGGTCCATCAGTCAGACTGTCATCTGACCTCGAATAAATGACGGGTTGGTAAAAGCTGTCTGTGAGGTAGGCATGAAACACTACAGGCCTAACCGCAAAAACAGGCCACAGCGGCTCTCGACTCACACCTTCGACTTAATGAACCAACGCCGATCTATGGCGCTGCGTACCTCCGAAGACGCTGAAGTGTACCGGCAGCTCAATAGACCCATATCAAAGTCCTTGCGACGTAATATTCGCTCCTTCAATGCTAAAAGCATTGAGGAGTCGATAGAGCGGAATAAAAGCTCGAAAGTGTTCGCAAGAGACATGTCAATTGGGCAGAGCCGGCTGACTAAGCTTAAGACGGATGATGGTAGCGTGGCGTCAACGACGGCAGAGGTGTTGAGGGAAGTCGAGAGGTTCTATGGGCAGCTTTATGCCTCAGTAACCAAACCCGTCAGCAGCACTGCGAGGGACCCAAGAGCCACGCTAACCCGACCCGACACTACAGGACCGCCAGGATAAAGCATATTTTACGTAGGTAGAAAAGTTCGTTTGCGCATATCTCGCTTTCCTGTGGGAATTTTGAAAAATCCTTTCTTAGTATGCCCAGACGTCGTCGTAAGGAACCTACATTCCAAATTTTGAATCTCTAGACCCAGCCGTTTGGGCTGTGCGTTGATATACCCTCGCAACTTCGTTTGCGCATATCTCGCTTTCCTGTGGGAATTTTTAAAAATCCTTTCTTAGTACAGCCCTAGACGTCGTAAGGAACCTACATTCCAAATTTGGAATCTCTAGACCCAGCGGTTTGGGCTGTGCGATGATGTATACTTAAGTCAGTCAAGACTTTTAATTTTATTGTATTTGAATTGTGGTTCAAAGAAACCATTAATGAATCACTGAGAAAGTAGGAATATATTCATCATTTCAATGTACAGACAGCATAAGAAACAGATAACCGGGGCCATAAATATTATTGTATTCTAAACATTAAATATGTTTATGCAACTTACAATTTTATACACACATTTAATGCCGATCACCATGTCAATTGTGTAGAATTTATTTTATTTATGATATAATAATGACAGCCCCGTGTATCATGTCAAGACAGAGGGCGCAGGTTCGATTCCCGCTCGGGGCAAACCTTTTAGTTGCTTTTGTGTTTCGAGTCTGGGTATCTGTGTATATAATATGTATGTATTATTACTACCTATATATACATCTATACAATAATACATCCGTTGTTTTGTACCCCTAACACGAGCAGGTTTAGCCAGGCTTACTTTGGAACCTGTGGCGCTGTGTGATTAAAAATCACAATAACGTAATCCTTACATATTAAAAAACAATGTCCCCCGCGGCGCTTGTCTGTCCCATCGAGTTACAAGTACTAACGTCCTATGTATCCTTAGATCTTTTAAACTACGCAATGGATTTTGATTCGGTTTTCACTAAAAGATAAAGTGGATCTTGAGGAAGGTTTTAGTATTTACGCGAAGCCGCGGGCAACAGCTAGTATAATATAAAATGATAATATGGAATTTATAATAATTTTAAGGAACGAATTCAAGCAACCGAATAAGAATTTCTTAACATCAGCAACGAGTAAGTTCGAAACTTGTGTTATGTTATATTTTATAACAAATACATTATATAGATAAAGACCAAGATCCTGGCCAATTAGAAAAAGTTCGTTTTTCATCATGAGCCGACCGGAATTCGAACCCGGGACCTCCTAGGTGGCGGTCCGGCATTGTAACCATTACGCCACGGAGGTCGTCAAAATAGAAAATATATAGTTAGACATAAAATATTACATTTAATATGTATGCGGAATGTATTGAGTAAATAAAATGGAATAAAAAACAGACTAGAATATTATTTAAGTAACCTAATGGTTTTTACCATATGTTACCTTATACTTATAATTCAGATTTACATATAAGTAAATCTAAATTTATAAAACGGAGAATTTATGAAATGTGCTAGCTCGAAGCTTGTGTGGAGAAGTGCCACAGCTGATGCAAATAAAGAATCTATCTAGAATCTTTTCAGTACAGCAATATCAAATCTCAGTCCGTCGATGCTGAAAGATGCATATTTGTTGTGGCCTTTAAATAAACTTTGTGATCATAAGTTAGATTGAAGAAATTATACCAAGTCGCGTCCTCAATTCATATTTACATTTATGTATGTGCATATTGAACTTATATTTATTTGCAGGACGTGAAATCATTCAGGCGTTTCGTAAGTTTCCTATGTCATAAAATTATTAATTACAATTATTGGACGTTGGACCGACTAGGAGGATTCATTTTTACCAGCCGTTGGTCTATGTCATGGTACTAAGAAAGGTCACATCACCGTCTTTTACAATTCCAGTCCGTGATGTCAGTCTACAAACTGAAAAAAAAAAACGATAATTATGTTATTTTTTGACAGATTTACGCTTCATAAGCTAGGTAAATGATGATTCAGCTTTCTTGAATAACTCGAAGTGTTATAATTAGGTGGATATGTTCTCTGAGTAAATTCGGAGTATTTATTCAGTCAGCAATATTCACTTCACGGATAAGTTATGGGTGGGTTACTGCGAAAAGTTTCTAAACGCTTACATGGCAAACGGGATTTTTGGCGAGGTTAGATACAGAGGTAATTTATAACATTGTAGATCATTTTAGAAACCATCTTTGAAGCATCCTGCGTCTATGACAAAAGTAATACATTACAGATCGTGACGCAATGCAACTGCGATTGAAAGATAGAATACTTACGGTGAGTAAGGTCTCCAAAACTCCACGTGGGGGGGTTGGGAGGGTTGGCAACGCGTGAGTGATACCTCCGGTATTGCTGGTTGCGGCGGCTAATAGGCTACAGTGACGGCTTACCATCAGGCCCTCCGTTTGCTAGTTTGCCACCTTTGTGATATAACAAAAATAAAAATGAAATAGGGGTAGATTTGTTTAGCCAGATCAAAGGATAGATTAATTAAACTCGTGTCTTCTAAAGGGGGTTATGCCCTAAACAGGGCACAGTGTATTTTTATGTTGATCATTATTAAATCTGTTGTACTGATTCATTATCCTGTTGAATTGAACAAAAAGGCCGTAACTGGGTTTCTATCGCCATTTCTTTTCCCAGTGGTCATTTTGCTTTGTTTTTTTAATACAGAATAATAATAATTGAATTCATTGTAATGACGTGTCTAAGTAAGTACCCGCGGCCTACAGAATAAAGTATTTTTGTTTTTGACTGTTGACCGACAATGTACTTATCATTATCATACGACATCAGACGACTGGTAATTTTGTTCCAGCTTGTTTTAGGTTATGCTGTTCGTCAACCCTTTTGCTTTGTTTTCGAAATGATCGTTTATATTTATTGACTATACTTTTTATAAGTAGAATTAATACCAAAGATGTATATTACGAAAGGCCTGTGAAGGTCTAGTCTCCAAACAAAATATTTGGTTCCCCTCTTAACGCTCTCGGTTAGTCCCGTCGTCGCAAGTAATCTAATTAGCAATCCAACTGGAAGTGGCATGGTAATTATTATAAATTTTCGCTTTTAGTACAGCTTTTGAGTTTTAAAACTTTTTGTGCCATTTTCCACGAGTGTACTTAACGCACCGTTGACTTTTTCCGGCCGAAAGTTTAAAAAAATCCAGTCATTTAATACTTTTTGGATAAAGTTAACACCGGATTGCTCACAGATTTTTCATACGCCTGATCCTCGTAGCACTTGTAGTTTAGAATTAATAAAACATAAATAAATATTCATCATCGACATAAAAGTAAAGACAAGCTGTTCGGTACTGAGATTTTTCGGCATTGCGATGGTGCAAATTGCCACCACCACTCTTGAGTAATATCAAATACTATAGACGAGTAATACGCACAGCTTCGGAAGAATTCGGGCAAGACGCGACACTAGCGCCCCTAGCGGCATGAGGTGAACGGAGGTTTTTTGTATGCAAAATGTTATAGCGCCCCTAGCGGCATGAGGTGAACGGAGATTGCCAAGTCATTGTATGAGAAACGTCAAGAGCTGTGCGTATTAGTCTTCTATAGTATTTGGTAATATTAATCTATGCTTCAGTCAGTTGCGAGCGAGCGACAGAAGTAGTGGTGTCCAATTGACAAAAAACGATCTGTTAAAAAAAGAGACAAAAAACGATCTGTTAAATAAAAACTGTCAATTGGACACCACTGCTTCTGTCGCTCGCTCGCAACTGACTAAAGGGTGGTGTCAATTTGCACCATCGCAATGCCGCAAAATCTCAGTACCAGCTTGTCTTTACTTTAATGTCGATGATATTCATCTAAAAATTACACGAAGCACGAAGTATTAAATTACCTATAAAAAATCTTGTACAATATGGGTACCTACCAATACAAACCTACTCGGACGTTCGTAATAGTATTGTTTAATAAATAAATTTTGAAATAAAACATTCAGAGTAAAGAAATAATCATGCAAACCTCGAATAAAATAGGTACTAGGATAGTGCTAAGATAAACGATCAAAATGACGTCATAAATATGAAAAATAATAATAAAAAACAATTAGCTGCAATGTCAAGGCATGAAGGGCACATTATAAAATTAGTATGATTTTTATCAGAAAAACGTGGCTTGTAACGAAAAAATCTAACTTTTTATTTTTATACAAATAGTGAGTACAAGTTACAATAGTGTCACCCTCATTTGCTAAATATTAAAGAGTCAGTCAGTAATCTCAATGAAAACATAACGACCCTGTAAGCAAATACTGCGACCCCCTGAATAAACTTATTTAACATTCACAAGTGGTAATTCACATACGCTTGAATTATTCAAACAGTAACATTGCGATTAATGAAACATAATTTTTAACAAGGTTTATACTAGCAGATAATAATATTTTTAATGTTCTCATAGGAACTTCTAAAATTCCCAAGAAACGTCACAAAAGAATGTAAGTTTATTCTTAGACCAAGTTCAGATGACAAGCGCTCAACGCGCGTTTTGATAACGCGCGTTTACAACTACATAAATTTTATTACGCGCGCTTTATTAAGACGCGCGTTAGCATGTTTACGGCCTGAATAAAACGTATGTAGTTGTAAACGCGCGTTATCAAAACGCGCGTTGAGCGCTTGTCATCTGAACTTGCTCTTATACTAGCAAAACCCGCGCTAGTTCGTTTGGGTCTATTATGTGCATAGCGTTTACTGCTTTCTCGAAGAAACAGAATATCCTTGAAAACATAAAGCTCTCTGAAATCACTCTATTGCTGAAAAATGCATCAAACCTGTTGAATAATTTAAAGGATCTATCCATTATCTATTATGTATGATAAGATTAACGTTTAATGAGTTGTGACTCACAAGTTGTGAGCAGCCCCCTAACTCTTGAAGATAATTCCGCACGATCGCCATTGGATTGTTAATTTTAGGTACTCTTTACAGCTAAACTAGCGCTAACTAAATACTAAACTAAATGAAATCGGATTGTATGCTAACCAAATAGTTAGTAAAGTATAAAATTGCAATGGTACGAATTAGGATTTGCTGTTAATTTTGCATTTGAAATTATACAGAATTGAAATTAAAACGCTCAGTTCTGTTGCTATCATTTCCATGCGGATTCTAAAAAATCTCTGAGAAAGTCACAAAGGAAACCTGTGTTTCATCCTTTTAAGTCTATAGGTTTCAGCTATGCTGATTATTCTCTTATTTTATTATTGGTAATGATTTTTACTCGTTTTTTTAATTATTGGGAATTCCTATATCAACCTGCCTATTGAACACTGTACTTACATAAATGCTCACTTCTACACAAAGTAATATTGTGTAAAGTGACATCCTTTTATTTTATTGGGTCACGGCATGTGACGCCAGCGCCTGCCAGATGGGCCGCAGGTCACTGGGGTCCAGGAATAGGAGCGACGAGACATCCTTTATGGTGTCTCGTCGCTTCTACTATCGCCATAGTAGAAGAATACTATTTTTCAAGCCGGCGCCTGAAAAATAGTTTCGGTAGTACACTGAATGGTCACTAAGCCTCTAAGACTTTATTACCCCTGTACTATATTACCCACACAAGGCGAAGTTATACCAATCATAAATTATTTATTTATTAAGGAACAAAAGTTAATTTAATCTTGTAAGAAATAGGTTTTGTAATATATTTTTTACACATAAAAAAATGAAAGCAAATAAGTACCTACTTACATGAACAACACGACTCGCGTTAACGAAAATAGGTAGGAACTAGGAATTCAATAAGAGATTCACTTTGAGAACCGTTAGCTTCAGATGTCTGGTCCTTGATTTCCTTCCTGACGGGTCCAGTCTTAGAAATAGAAACAGCCCTTTTATTGAACGCCAGGGTGACCTTTGGTGCCACTACGGTAAGCACACCATCAGACGACAATCTGGATTCAACTGCCTCAGGTTTGCAGCCTTCTGGAAGAGCGTGCGACGTTGAAACTGCCTTAATTGAAATGTAGCCGTGTTCATCCTTCACTTCTTCATGCTTTCCTTCAATAACGACGTAAAATAGCCATCAACCATCTGTTTCAAAACATGAAAGTAAAATGTTAAATTATAAGATTTTTAAAAAAGAATAATAAATCGCCATCTTTTGTTTTACAAACATGGCGACCTGAACAGCGAATTTTATAGAGCACACTCAGATGTACTCAGTATTGATAATGTTGGGAATTTTTCGAAAATGGAATCCGAGGGGACTACGGGACCACCCAACCGCTCAGCTGCCGACCGAGGCTTATTTATTGTTTTAATTAAAACAACATAACTCAGGGACGAGCTCCGAACGCGCCTGCGTGACAGATCGTAACTCTAAACTTTAACTTCCGAACTTAAGCCTTAAAACACTGACAATTTTGCCGCGTTCCGGTCTATTAGACCAGAATGATTTAGTTCATTACTCACATAAAAGTTCCAGTTCTACCTATCTATAATAAAATATACTTCATTGATTTAGTCTTTTTTTTATAATCAAATAATACAGTCTGATTTTTCAGAAAAAAATTGTGTGTGTTAAAATCAAATGGGTGGGACATTTGGCACTTATCATAATATTTTGGAATTATTGCGGTATTGTACAGTTTTATTTGAAATATTATTGTTTTGCAAAAAAAAGGTCTAAAATAACAAAGTGTCTTTCTTCGGGTGAATATCTCGTAATAAAAACAGTTAAAATGTAGTCCAATATCAAGCTCTATCTCGCTCGTTGTATGACCAAGATAGCGCTGACATTGGTACTAGATTTTGAATGTTTTTGTTACGAATAGGCTCTCTTTATTGTCCAAGTCGTAGAACAAATTAGTAGGGCCACGATGAAAGTAACTACCAAATATTTCAAACGTTACCACGTACGCTTGACTTTGGTTTTAACACACCTAAGATCCTTATCGCATGGAGTATTTTAATCTAAATGAGCATTAATTAAAAATGAATTACACGTTGTTTAGTTTTGATTATGAAGAGACGCGATCAAGATCAAAATTTATAAGGCGGTGTAATTGCTACCCATTATTTAATTTTTACCCGCTAATTGAAAAAAACTTGATCTTTTTTTATGATTTTTAACTTTGTAAAGCAAACACATTAAACTACTTAATATAAAAAGGTATGAACCGAAAGTCCGTACTAGTAGTTTTTTTTTATAAAAAAAAGAAAATATATATACCTACTTACCCTTGTTTTTTTGTTTATAGTCAGGAAAATGCATTAATGCATGTCCAGCCACTTGGGGAAGCGAGACGGTGGTGGTCTGTCGGGCTCTCCTCTCTAGACAATGAGGGGCATACCGACAAATCTGTCAACTACCTTCTCCGCCAACATTGGTCTGGTGATACTTCTACATCCAGTATTTACCTTTCAGTATTTAATAAAGGCCATCTATTTATATATAGACGACGCCGTTTCTTGTACATTCAAGAGAAATAATTGCATGAAATCTAGTGGGAGCAATAATTGTTCTTCAAAAATTATAAGCAACTGTCGTTTAGACGATGTCAATTATTGCTATTAATTATTGTTTGCAACCGGGGGTTGGCTTTACTAACGGGGCGCACTATTTCGGGGTTGGTCCGGGTTGCTTTATGTAGGGGTTAGTCTTCCCTTTCAAACGACACTACTTGGAGCTCCAGGAAATGTCTACTTTTTTTTAAATTATTATTTTAGTGCACGTGAAACGGAACGAATTTTGTTCAATAAAAATATAGTTTGTTGTAAAATTGTAATTTGTTACCTTGAAACGGAACATATTCCGCCATTTTGTTTGACATTTGACATTAAGGTTCGCGTCATTCTGCTTACGTTTGTACGTTGCGTGAATGTGTTCCAAAACTTTCCGTGGATTTTCGATTCTTCTACACCTGTTTTATACAAAGCCAAGGGTTGTTTATTGAGAACCTACTCTGTCAACCCCGACTCCACGTAGTCTAGTTTGCCCAATACTAGATTTTTATAGATATGATATGATATGATATATAGTTTTTATAAGTCCGGAGGCGCGGAGCTGCACATCCCGCAGCGCCGGAGACGTCGCAGAAGTATTTTTTAAGGATGAAAGAAAATTTAGTGATAAGCAAAGAAAATAATAACAATAATAATTTAGAATATTAAAAAATGTATGAAATAAGAAAGTCAATAAATAAATGCCGTAACAATTTAGTTAACCCTTTTTTATGAAAATAATTATAATCACCCAGAAAACTTTGGTGATGTGATAGTGGAGTATTTGTGGCGAAGAGACATTATAAAAAATAAAAAAGATCCGTTTGTGGAGCTTTTAATAAAAAAAAAGAAATAAAAATCATTGATTGTAAACTTCTCCCCTCCCCTCTCACTCCCTTCCCCCCAAATCTTGCAGCTTAGTAATGTAATAATAAACATTTTTACTCAATTTTTATAAATTCTGTATAAAAAACCAGCATTGCCTTTGTGTGGGAGTGGTATCCCCCCTCCCCCTCCCAACCCCCAAATCGTGCGCCCCGATTCAAAAATTTTCCCGCAACCGGCAATAAACCGGCGTCGTCGGGTAAATGGGCCTTAATTTTCTGATCATTAATTTAAAGGTTAGCGAACGCATTTATGGCTATATATATTGGCAGACCAGTGGTGGTGCGTTAATAGTTCGATTCCCGCACTTCAGGGTTTGTCGAGTCTGGGTGCTTTCTATCCGTTGTCTGGTACCCATAACAAGCAGATTAAGCCTAGCTATGTTTTTTATATTTATGCCATTTCCCAATATATTTACATTCTCAAGACAGACAAAACAACATTAGACTCGGAACAAATATTTATTTATTCCAATGCGAGAAATGAATTCGCGACTTACATGTTTATAATAAGTAATGGAATTGTTTTATTTTTTAATTTACTTTACATTTTGTTTATCAAATAAATATTTGTGTTGTGGGGAACCCGCACTTTCGCCAGCGGTGTAAGGTCATACCTGAGCTGTTAAGTTTTTCATATTTGTAGTAGGATTTCGTTTCGATTCGCTCCCATGCATTGCCACGATCTTGGTCTTAAGGGTAAGTGCTGCCAGACGATTGAACTTGACCCGGTAGCGTACCACCGAACCGTTCGGTAGCCGGTAACGGACCATGTTCGATCGTGTAGCAGCACCTTTAGAGTTGCCAATGTTGCCATCTTCTTGTAGTAGTTATGAAGGTAGGGACAATAAAATAAAATATTATAAATTGGAATATTTTTATTAACAGATCGTTATAATTTTTATTAATAGGAATAAATTATCCGGTAAACATAATTTCAGTTTGATCAAGTTGTATTATAGCAAACTAAATTATTTGCATATTTTGCATTAATGAATGTTTACAATTATATTTACGTTTTCTACTATTAAAACTATTGCAGATTATTTACTTTTACTATGTATTTAATCTATACAAAAGGAACTAAAAGTGCGCGTACCTAGCCGGATTATGAAACTTAGGCAAACCTTAAAAGTACTTAAAAGATCGTTAATGCATCGCAACCATAGATTTATTATAACTATACTAAATCTATGATCGCAACACATGTTTTTTGCACTTAGGTATCAACCATATTTTTTTTTGCTGAAACCGGCCAATCTTTATACCCTATAACTCTAAAGTTAGCCTAATAATTATTTAACTCTATGGAAATTTTTCACATATTTACCTATTCGTTACTTAATCTAAGCCTTAATTTCTATAATTAAATATCGATCGTTCAATAAATAAATAGTATATATTAATAAAAAAAACTTTCTCCGTCCGTTGATTCGTAGAATCAAGACTCCTCCTGACACAAAATACACGTTTGAAATATTTCGTACAATGCGACAAACTTATCTGTGCCGGTGGCCAAAACTAGAAGTAATAAATACGCCTTGAATATTTTGACAATTACCTTCAAAAGCTTCGATCCTAGCGCCCCCGCTATCGGCCCTGATAAGTTTGTGGCACTGTATACCTATTGTTTATTATCTGATACTAGGTGCACTACATATTGGTCTTTGTACATAGACATTAATCTTATTTCTGCGTAGAGAGAAGATACCAGTGTATGCTAGCTCTACACTGTCGTGAAGTTGTGTGCGAATGCAAATGTGGATTAGCTCTCTCCTACAATGTCTTCGCATTTTCTTTTTCGTGCGTAACTTCACTTAATTTCGATTAACTTTGCGAGAACGTAAAGCTAGCCTAAAGCGGCGGCTAGGGAGCGGCTAAGGAGCGTGTCTAGGGCGCATAGAAGGCAAATAAAATTACTCTCTATGCCTCGCAACACAAGCCTGCCGTACATTTTGACTCTAAGCGTCTAGATAATGTTCAACAAATAACATATTTACAGTAGGTATTTTATTCTTTATCGTTGCACATGAAGGCATTATAATCTAACAAATCAAAGAACATGGATTTATTTCTATTCCTAAGTTTCACATGACTTCGAATTTGAGAAGCTTGGCTGACGATTCGAGCATGAGCGCACATTATTCTATTTCATTCTACTTAATGTAAACTGACTTGAATCCACTGAAAATAGAGCTT
The DNA here is from genome assembly GCA_905163395.2 of Endotricha flammealis. Classification (NCBI taxonomy): domain Eukaryota; kingdom Metazoa; phylum Arthropoda; class Insecta; order Lepidoptera; family Pyralidae; genus Endotricha; species Endotricha flammealis. Next base: position 3,945,815 of record LR990852.1, on the reverse strand, counting down.
ATTTGTATGGTCAACTTTCGTCTAGTCCCCAAACTTTTCCTATGGCTAGGTAGGTAGTATATATTATTAAGCTGAAAAAACATTCAAAATTTTTTTTTTACATACATTTGTTGTCAAGGATAATTAGACTCGTGCTCGGTTCGCTAGTTCAAATTCATCTTTACATAGGTATGTTTAACGAAATGTACTTACATTTAGGAAAACTTACGTCAACATTTAAAATAGCGAGTTTAGTGCCAATGAATGCCAATGAGTAAGTTTATTATTATATTGAACAAAGCAAGATTTTCACTTAAAATTTATATTATTTTAAGTGTAAACTGACAGGACCACTAAGTGTTAGGAAATAGTGTATAACTAGATATTGTATTTGAGCGATAACAATATTCAGAAAATTAGAATAGAAAACAAATCTTTTACTTCCTTTTTCCTATAGTGAAAAACCTGCCTTTATAGCCTGAGCACACACGCTACTTTTAACCGCGCCATCGGCGTTTTAGCCACTTCTTGAAGCTAAATGCAGCGACTAAACGGGAAAGGCTAAAACGCTGACATGACGTAAAAGTAACGTGTCTATTCAGCCCCTTACATTTCGTAATGATAAATGCACAATTAAATCGATCAATATTACTATAGGTATTCTTCCTTTCAGTATTCTTTGACAACATTAAAATCATTCACAGAGCAACACACAAAGACAGAGTAGAAACGATTATTTTTGTTATGTAGTAAAATTTCATTGACTCTATATGCATAACAAAATTCTGGGTTACAGTAATGCCTTTGGTAGTGCAAAATGGATCTGTATAAATAGCTTTTACAATTTATAAACATAACATTTGTGAATGTTAGGGAAATGTTCTATATAATGTTCATGAAACGTATATTACACAACACAACCGATAACGATGTAGCACTCGCGTAACATGTGACAGCACTCAGTCCACATACAACCTTCGAAGTGAAAGTTATCCCAGCAAAAAGACCCACAGCTAAGAACACTAACTTTTCATAGCATAATGTCAGAAAGTGGAGAAATGCACTGTTTACTGCACTGGTCCACTGTAGGGCGCTCATAAGGCGCAAAACTGGGGCTATGGACAGTCCATCGAGTTGGGGCTGGGCGGGCCGCCCATCACACTGTACGGCGGGCTGTGCGGCGGCAGCGACTGGATGGAGCCCATCGGCCCGTGGTACATGTCCATCTCGAGAGCGGCGTCCGGCGAGCACTTCTCCGCCATCTTGTTTTCCTGTTTCGTCACCATGCGGCGCCACTTCGCGCGCGCGTTCTGGAACCACACCTGCCGACAAAAAAAAAACAATTGATATCGGAAAATAACGCCGCATTTAAATCTCGCCAGCAGAATGTCGCATTGCCATATAAGAATACGGGTTTCGCACAGCGTATAATACGGTAAACAAAAAAATACGCGGTCAGAACCATAGAATTTCCATCAATTATGTCCGCGTAATTTCCTTCCCATTAATTAAGTTGAGGCTCGGCGCTGGAAGCGGAAATTCGACTCTTTTCTTTAGCGCGCCGGTCGTCAGGGCTTTGTGGGGCACGTGAGAGCGTTCCGCGGATTTGCCGTTGTAGGTTGCGCTGTGAAGTGCAGATTTAATCTGTAATTAGCGAGATTACCCCGGCGGGAGCCGCGCCACGGCCGGAGCGTGACGCAGCGCGGGCGACGCGTGCGCAACATTCCGGCGCGTTGTTCCCGCTCACACCGATTACACGTGCTGAAATTTGTACCTTCTGTGGAATCGCAATAATTAAGTTAAACTGCACATAAAAATACAATTAGTAACGCGGCATTCAGGTTTGTTATCTTTATTCAAATGGGCTCGTTTCTTTGAAGGGTTAAGATACAAGGCAGATAGCGAAGAAATTTATATTCCATTCTTCTGTCTTTAGAGATTCAATAATAGGGTCCGTATGCGCGCAATATTCAAAGATCGTTCCCACGGCGCGCGAATCTCGCGGCCAATGGCGCGCGGCCGCAGGCCCCGCCCCGCGTCATGGCCGCCCGGGCTGCCTAATGCCAAATTTAGACAAGCATTTCTTTCTTGGCCAGCATCACAGATTGATAATGAAACAAGAGCACTAATAAAATTGACGTCAGTCCGTCGTTTCCATGTGTTTGCTTGTACATACCTCTTACCGGCTCTGGGCGGTAGCAAAGTTAAAGAGATGTAGGTACATACACTCATCGTGAGTAATTAGAGAGGTTCGCCTATTGTCATGTGCAGACAGTCTGGCGCAGAGGAACTGTCGAGAAATTGCTAGGGTCACAGTTGCCGTGTCACACATGACATGACAGACAACGTCACGAGAAATTAAAGACAACACTATGAATAGATATCTATCTATTTTCCACTATGAGAACTGGCAGGAATGAGCAGTTTTCTTTTAGGTATAATCAGTTGGTTTATAAACCCTTCAAAAGATGGCGCTAGATTATTTTTTGGAGGCCAAATATTTAGTCTGTGGCAAGAAAGAACTGACCGAATGTCAATTTGTTTAATTTCTGTTTCTGTCATTTGTCATTTCTGAAGCATTAATTGAAGTTTTTTGGTATTGTATGAACATTGTAACCTCAAAAAGTTGTTACTTACATAATTTCATTAATAATACATTGTAGTAATACTTTCTTCACACTTTTTTTTTAAAATGTTAAAATTAATGACGACTTTGTAGCAAAAAGATCACTCCACCCACCCACTCTTTTATTACCAAAAGTGCCAGGCTGCGCCATCTATCGAGTGTTTAGAAAAGCTATAAAATACCTAAAAGAAAACTGCTCATTGCAGGCTAATGATTTTTGACATCAAACATTTGAACCAACACTGCATACTATAGGTACCTAATATGTAACTCCAGTGGACATTCTAAATTCCATTGGTTTGATTTCTAGCGGATACCCCTGGCTTCCAACATGTAAATTGTATTGTAATCCCACTTTTACCGTTCTTATGGGAATTTCGAATATAAAGTAGCCTCAGTTTCTCGACCCCATAACCTGAGCTACCTATGATAAATTGGACTACCCTTAACAGCAGACACATATATAAAAAGATTATAATTGGTTTTTTTTAGTACAAGTAGGTACCTCAATTTATACATTGATCGGGTAATGATGAAAAACGAACTTTTTCTGATTGGCCTGGGTCCTGGATGTTTTAATCTACTTATATAATTACTTATTTGTTATAAAATATAGTATCGTATAAGTATCTTAATTTGGAGCTCAATCTGTGTGATTTGTCCCTATATATTTATTTATACAATTACTAACATTTTCTTCAATATTATTTATAGATATCTGAGCTGAAAATATCCATTTGTATCTCAATAATCATCAGATTTGTGTACAGCGCAAACACAGCATCGTGCATCAATCGTCGGGGACAGACTACCGTAGATTTTTCATAGGGAGTCGAGGATTGATGATGGCACGTCGACAGATGTCGCCGCTGCCATACCAACCAAAGATAACGCCACGCCTTGGTGGTCCCACGAAAATATTTTTATGAATGACACTGCCAGTCTTTCATATAAATTTTTGAGTCCATTCAACAAGTCTAGACATTTTTTTAGTTTTGTATATCTCATTAATCTTTTAGGATATATTAATTTGAAAAAAATATATTTAGCAATTACTCACCAACCCTCATTGACCGGTATGATGAGATTATGTATGATAAATCAATGTCCGAATTGACAAACAGAGAAATAGATGAACACAAATGATGAAAAAAAAAATTTGTCTCATTACAATCTTCTATACAGAATCAGTCTTACTATGCAGAACTACAATGTGAACAAAACAATTTTTTGGGTACCTTAACCCCCTAACTAATAAACGTAGTATAACGATTATATAAGTTATTTACTGTGTTGCGTTTTTCTTGATGAGAATTAAATGAAGTGTGAAAGTGACAAAACATTGTTTAACTATTTACACATTACACCAAGTTTATTAGTAAAGGGGTTAATGTATAAAATAGACATACATAGACACGGTTTGTTTACGATTTTGTTTGGTTTTAATCTTTCTGTTACTACTCGAAGCTTTAACTCATTACTATCCACTGGTATAAATCATATTTTCGGTCATAATGGCACACCACAAAATATGTATTACCATATTTTATTACGATATTAAATCATCGTAAATCATTTTCAACGTTAACACAACGTGTTTGATGTAAAATAATGTCGACTATTTTATTTTAACAAAAATCATTTTTTTCTGTGGATTTATTGTAATGGGATAAATAAAAAAAGCCAGTGCTACAGTTTTACCTGTCAATTGTTTAGCACAATGCTAAACTATGAACAAGACCTCATTTAAATACCTGTAATATGTCCGTTAGGGGTCCGGTACATAGTGGCACTTGGTTGATTGGTTGGCACAGTGGCATTCGCCAGCTTCGTCTATTATATTATACTAGGTAACTGTTGAGTTTCTTGCGGCTTCTTCTCAACAGGCCATTCGCGTCGGGTGCAGGGCAGTTTTATGCAGCAGCATTAAAAAAACGCATGCAAAAAAAAATATTTCCCGTATGTAAGTCTTAAATGATTTTATTTTTATTTTATCACGTTCAGCACGTTGTCCTGGATACAGAATAAAGATCCCTCGATAAAAGAGCTAAGCGATGCTGCGACATGGAGATATAACGGTAAATAATACTGGTAGTAGAATTTAAAAAAATGTTTATTACAGCTTGAGAACCTCTTTCTCCATTTCAAGGCCAGTTCTTAGTTCAAACTGCTATCACAATTGGCTGAGAAGAAAGGAACATTTAAAAAAAAATTTTAAACAATTGAAATTTAGAACCTCCATTTTCTTCGTCGATTGAAAATTGTTTTCTCCGTTTCTTGCCAGTTCTTTATTTTGCTAATTCTACCATCATCATCATCAGCGGTTCTATTCTCATTCGCTATCCTGCTCAATTCCCACTTTGTATGAGTGAGACAGCGATTGACACGAAATTTAAACAATTTTTGTTACGAGAAAAGATTCGCATGTAGTTTATACAGTAAGTACAGTATGAAATCATTAAAAAATACTTCGACGTTAAATAAGCGAAATAATATTTTAATATAACACAACCCGATATGAAGTAGTAATTAAAAATATCAATATCGCTCGTACACGAATACATTGTTTTTATATTGTATGTACATTTGTTTACGAGTGAGTAAACTTTATGTCTATTAATATACTTATGATAATATCTACTCACGCACACTCGTGGTTAACCTTGGAGTTAAAATCATTAAAAGTATTAATTCATTGCAAAACTTTGTGGGAAATCTTTTCAGTGAGATTTTTGATGCATATTGATTAGTTTGTATAATTAAAAAAGTATTTTCTTATATATCTTATCGATATGGTCGGAATTTTTGAGGAGTTCCGATATCATTCTATTGAACTATTATATAAGTATTTATACTAAGTATTTTAAAATTCAAGATTTTGTCGACTGTCGGTGTAACAAGAAGTCTTATTTATACAAATAATATTTCTTAACGCATTCAATGAACTGTAGATATTGGAGAAATTGAAATTACATAGGGACGTTGTTACGGATGGTAGTAATTTTATTGTGAAAGAAAATATTTTTTAAAATTGATGTTATAGAAGTAAACCGAAGTAAATGACAAAAGGCAAAAAATATGACATTATAAAAACATAGACAACTAAAAATATGAAAATGTTTAAAAAATGATAACTAACCATGAACTAACCACATAACGACAGCTTATCCGTGAGATAAATTTACAGTTTTTTGACAGCTGATACTTATCAGCGTCTTAACACATATTGTCTAAATAAAAACACATTTGGTACATTGTAACGTAAAATGGCTTATTCTCGTAACAAACTGCGACACGGTAAGTGAGACGTAGCTAGTACGGTAGCACTATTCGTCAAACTGATACTAATCGGTACGCGGTATCTGTTCCGAGAGACAGTGACAGAATACTCGTACAGTTTATTAATGTCGATGCTATTACAAAACGGTCTCGTCGCAATTGTGGCTCTATTAATAGCTAAAGCAAAATTATTCATCGGGACAAGCCCTCCACACATTCCCACCGATGTGTCTCCTGTGTAGCCAGGATCAACAACGGCGACCTTAGATTGACAATAAGCGATGAACTTATTGACGTCCCGGGGGAGAAAATAAAGCTGTCTTGGAACTCACAACGATTTTAATCAGAAAGAAGATAGTCGGAGTAGGAAGTATTGAAAGGACTTCCTTCCTGTGATAAAGCAAGATTATTATGAACAATCTGTTACTTCCGCGTGGTCCACGTGGTGGATCCTGTTACTGTAATTTCCTAAAATATATATTTTTAAATTACTTTATTAGAAAGTAGGCTATGTCAAACTCCAGACCTTTAGGTACCTATCCCTAAAAGAAACAGTTCGTAACTTTCGACATGATAGAAGGCCAAAATAAACAAACACACTTTCGCATTTATAATATTAGTATGGGTATTAGAATCGCGGGTGTACAATACCTATCATCCTGACGTCAGGATGGCGGGTGTCTTTTTTATGCTATATTTTAGTTCACAGAAGGGTACACAGAAATTCCTTTGTAGCACATAAGGTACACAACAGGTATCATAAGATACATATCACATTCGAATCAGAGGAGTACCTACATCCGCCATTCTGATATTCATAAATTAACTAGTAATGTGTGGATTCATGAGGAATCGTAAACTCACTGGCATCAAACACCCATGTGTTTAATAGTGTTTTTTATCATACACAAAACGTTACATTAAATACTAGCGTGTCATCGCAGCTTCGCACGAGTTTTACTAAGGGTCCATAATTTTTTTTAATATATATAATACTAGCTGACCCGTGCCCACTTCGTTGGGCATAATGTTAATAATCCTTTTTTAGTACAGGCGTTCGTACGAAACTCTTTCATTCGACCGTTTTTTCTCCGATTTACTTTGCAAAACCGACTACCACATAAAAGCCTTTTTATTTTTTGGTTTTTTATATAACCTATGACACTCAGCAATAATGTGACTTTCTATTGGTGAAAGATTTTTAAAATCGGTTCAGTAGATCCCGAGACCCCTTACAATTTAACAAATATACAAACTTTACCTCTTTATAATATTAGTATAGATAGATAATACAGATATAATTATATAATACATAACCTATGTAGCCAGGGGTAATGTACCTTCCCAACGCAACGGTGAAAGAATTTTTTTAATCGGTCCAATAGTTTTGAGTTTATTCGTTACAAAAACATACATCCCCCCCCCCCCACACACACACATACACACACGCACACAAACACACACAAATCTTTTCTCTTTATAATATTAGAGTAGAATCTACTCCAAGATGAAAGACTTCGTACCATAGAGATTTTATACGTAGATAGATACATCTCTCCTGCTACGCTATTCTCGTAACAAAAACAGTTACAATCTCAAGAGCTGTCTCACTCATACATAATAGCAATAGAGCGAGATAGTGCGTGAGTTTTAGATGAGATTGAAACTGTTTTTGTCAAGAATACTGTAGGTACAGCCCCCCGGTTATTTTCAAATGACTATCAATATTTTAAGTAACTAACTTTTTCTTTTGTTTTAATAGTTAATTAATTTATCAATGACCTACTTATTGAACATAATATTGACCTTTTATTATTACATCAGTCAATTATTAATGATCTACCTAGAATTACACATCTAGCTAGAATGATCTAGATGATAGTAAATTGATTAAAAAAATGACCTACATTACTGTTTGTAATCTAAACTGATAAAATAACAATAGTACTTAATTACAGCCAATTATTTAAAATATAGCCATTATGTAAATAATGAAACAAAAGTTATGACTAATCATTGAAGTTATCATAATTATTTTTAAAACCAACTGTTATCTCTTTAATTAAAATACTTGTGAACTCGTGAAACCTGAACGGTGATAAAAAAAGTTAATTTGAAAGTTATTTAGTTATTTTTAATGCGGCTACAATAGCGACCTAATTAACGTAACTAAACATTCGTTTTATAAATTACATTGCTATTTATCAATTAAAACGTATCTTTCTGTAAATGCTAACAGTAAGCTAACACTGAATTCGAAATAATACTTATTCCTATAATACTCCACAGTGATTTCCCCTAATAAATTTCACACTGATAGTCCGCCGGCGAGCAAGAACCAACGAGCCGAATCATTCATAGTTGGTGAAGTTCAGTGATTAACAAGCTAGTGTCACTGGTAATACACTGCCGGTGACCAATTACCACACCAATTACCCATATTATACTAGTCACATGACGTATTATGCACATTTGTTCCCTCCCTCACTATCTCAATTGAATCGCAACTATTCGAAGTGACTGCTACATTCGGAAATCGAGTATTTTCCAAAAATTCTGCCTTTCTCTGTTTGCTTGACTTAAACGAAATTCCCCTTTGGAATTCAAAGAGAAAGAGCAACGATAAATTATTTGATTTCATAAAATTAATATCGCACCGAAACGTAAGCTATACGTAAACGTATTGAATCAAAATCGATGCACCAAAAAACCTTTGTTTAACCAAGCGTTAAAAGCTATGCACGAGGAGAGCGTAATAAATGTCCAAACAAACGCCATCAAAGGCGCTCAAACATTCCGCATGTAAATAAAAACTGTAGACCTGTGATTAATAGTCCCGTTTTCCTTAAATAAATAATATTTGAATAAATTAGGAGAGAGACGCGACACGTCCGCTCGACGTAAGTTCGCGCCACCAAATGACAAATTGTCTCCTTTTGAACACACAGCGGAAATTATCTGCCCAACCGAGCGTCGCGCGGCGGAGCTTTCGTACTAATTACTAGACCGTTTGATTGCGATCTGTATGTACCGCTTCTTGGAAACATCAACCCTAAAATAAACAGTGTAAAACCCGAATTAACTTGCTACGCCTTGGCTTATTATTGTCACAAATTGTACTTAGAAAGTAAAATTATATCTGGTTGGATGTCGAGGTGTGACCATCCGCTACTAATTGCAGGGGTCGGCTCTTCGGTTATACGCTTTGTCTGTTAATGTTATCTATGTAAGAAACAAAAGTTTTATTTTTAATTATTAATAACAACCACATTGAAACGTATTTCATTTGAAGACAGATAAACATCTTTGAAAAGTTTTAACTTAAAAAAAATAAAAATGTTGTTCTAGATTATATAAAGTACACTTTAACATTTCGAAAGTAATTGAGCGATTTATTCGCTGTCGATAAAACTGAGTATATCGATTAAAGGCGTTCAGTAGCACTTACAAAATACAATTTGAATGATCACACAATAAACCAGAACAGGGGAAGGCACTTTTTCAATCGGCTAATTACGTCCCAGCCACTTGAAGCTGGGGCCATTTTTCAGTTGGTAGATATAAAAAAAATATACGGAGCGAGTGACAAATCACGTAATTGCGAGGGCACAGAGAGAAATATGGCGCGGTTTGTTCTAAATGCGCGCGCGCAGGGTTACAGGGCTGCCGATGCCGACCCAACACAATTTTAATTAAACTTTGTCTATAAATCTCTACAAATTTCGAAAAATATATTAAAAAATAAATTTTCTTTAAGTACAAGTTACAAATGTCATGGAATAGGACATTGAACTCATCTGGAAGAAGCAAAGCGTAGCAAACACGAAGCCCTACCACTACACTGTGCGTAAAATAAGCCCGATTTTTTTTTTTTGATTTTGTTATTTTTGATAATGTTTTGGTGCAATAAAGAGTATTATTATTATTATTATTATTATTACCTAAGTAAGGTCCCCCGTTACCCCCTTAAAAACATTTGGAGATCTCCAGTGAACACAAATTTAAACGCGTTTCCATACAAAATGTTTTAATAATCCTCTTACACGAAAAGTACTCTCATCTCATGTTAATTACACTCTACTTCGTATTTCAAAACATTGAGTATGAAATGGAAATGAATTGTTGTTATTTATCGAGGTGTTTGAGCTGTTCCAATCTCCCACAAATCGTTTACCAACCCACTGTGTTGTGAAGTTTATAAGACCTTTATGCAGGGCTTTTAAGAAAATTGTGTTAACTGTTTATTCTCGATACCAGTGTTACTGAACTGTTTCTACTGCATAAGCAAGCAACGATCTATCTGATTTAAAATATAAATTGATGAAAGTTAATTTAAACAGCAAAGTATATTGGAACGGAATAATGTCCAAGATTGAATTTGGACAGGATGAGTGTAGTTACCTCTGCCAATGAAATGATATGAAATCGTTTATTTCAGAAATTAGACCTTCACAGGCACTTTTTCTTGTCATTTACAATTTGTATATATGTATAAAGAAAATAAACTACGTTATATACTACCACCATTTCGCAATCCGCATTGAAGCAGCGTGGCATAGTTCGCTCTACCCGATTGAAGGGAGGCCCGTACCCTGCAGTGGGATAACTATGGGTTGATATGAGTGTAAGTTAAAATGAAAGTTGTGGAGGCAACCCTATTCGTGTGTGACAGTATGACTATATATTACCAAGAGGCGCCCGGGGCAATTAGACGATGCGCTGGGCCACCTGTTCCTAGCGTTTGTTTTTGTACGAAATATTGGTCCTTACTCCTTACTCATATATGTATTTATTTATATAGAACATTCCAGAGTCCTTTAATCTACCCGCTTTGACTACTTATTTATGTGACAACGTGCCAGATAGCATTTGACAAATAAAAATGTGACAGATATCTGTAAAGTAACAGCAAGTGAAAAAAACTAATATGTCCCACGTAGTTTTCTACTTTCTATTTGTTACACCAAAGTGCTCTTTTCCCTTACTGTTCATTTCTGTCCATTTTATTTTTTCCATTCGAACGACATTATTCAAACTAAATACAACATCCTAATTTTTAAAGAAATATGTTTAACTGTACAAAACCATTACAAAAATCTAAATATCCATATTGAAATAGTATTAAGGTTTAAATTAGCGTTGGCAAGCAATTAAGAGGACCTGTAAATAACTGCAGAGGCGAATGTTATAAATTAGTTTCAGGCACTTTATTCGTGTCACTGAAAACCCCTTTTTTAATTGCATATTTACACGGTAGAGTTTTACGATTGCGGTGTTACATAAATATTTTTTATTGCAGAATAAAAACATGTTACATGAAGTGAAATGAGTTTCATGTGGACAAAATTTCATACTCTATTTGTGAATTTAATATTTGTTTTCGAAATTTGTAAAGTTGAAGAATGCAAACATAATGAACGGATGACTGACGGAGTCTGCTGTTGGTGCATATCCGCATACAATTTGTATACTACATTTGAATATGAGAATAAAAAATAGCACATAATTAAATTTGAGTTTAATGCGTCCCCGCCGTCGCGTCGTATCGTAATCTCAGAAAACTAGATTCTCCGAAACACATCGTACAAAACTCTCAGAGCCTTTTTCTGTTGCAACCGAAATAACCCATAATCGAAAAACAAAACGCTATCGGGGCACAGACAATGCGAAAAATAAACAAAACGATATTCATTTCTCCACGCGAGCTCATCCAAAAGTCGTGTTACGCGCGTAAAAAGAAAAGTGTTTATCTGGACAAAATGGCGGCGTCTCGGATTTTTGCCGAAAAAAATTCAGATCAATATACGGAGGGATGGGGAGGGGGTCCCCGTCGCAAGCTATAATTGGTCGGGAGGAAATTTATGTGAGCGCCGCATCTCGCGTTCGCCGGCCGACGGATCTCGATAAATGGCAGAAAGTTCCATGCAGCGTGCCCGCTGTATCTACGAAACGTACCAGAATCTTTCTGTTTAGTCTGGCGAGGTAGCCTTTAGCAACTTTAGGGATTATAGTGAAATCGTTATTCGCTTTATTTACCTCCACTTTTACACCAACTGCATTGAGATTAAGAAGCAATGCATGAGATTGGAGAATAATAAAACTTCTGGCATCAATGAAGAAATTCCGTTAGACTCAAATCACGTTTAAACATAATAAGAGAAATCCAATTTGAAAAAAAGATAAAATATTGCAATGCATTATTGGAAAATGCCAAGTCATTACAAGCTACTACAATTTTATGATAGTCGAAAGAGAGTTGAAAGTAGGGGAACATTTCCACCGCACCGGCCCGTTGCATGCGCTCGCATACCCTCCCTATTACCGCCGGGCGCATAATATCTTGGATACACTTCGGCGCATCTCTATACTATTTAGACCCTAATATTCGCTTTAATTTGTTTGTTGAGCGGCTCCTTAATACCAGGCCACGGCGGCTTCAAAGAGACCTCCTTTGTTCTAGTCATTACATTTTTTTCTTGCACAACACGTGTATTCATTGTTTCGTGTGTATCGAATATATTATGTGTGGAAGTTAGACTTTTGTCTGTGAGTTAAGTACATGATTTAATTACTCATCTGTTTAATGACGAATATATAAATTGTTAAGATAATGCAAGTTACATACAAAATAAATAATTTGACGATGTTCGTGTTCGACCTGGTCGAATATAAAATTGATCACTATCAACGGTTTGCGTGTTCGATTGTTGGACAACTTAGGTCCATTTCTGAAGATATAGTAGGTAGGTACCTACGACAAAAATATTGCCTTAAATTGAAATGCAGATGAAATAGGTATCAGAAAACCCTAGATACATTGGCATTTTGCCATATATGTTTTATCAAGGCTGTTAAACCCAAATAAATATTATAATTTTATTCTATTAAGTTTATATTTATGCAAGTGTTGGAGATTATCCTTCTATGGGAGAGATTCTGATTTATATGTGCAACTCAGAAAGCAAATACAAATCAATAGCTTGTAACTGAAACAGGGCCTTTAACAACCAAATAGAACTCTCAGATTACGAAACATAAAACGTCGCATAAATTCGAAGATTACTTTTCCAAAACATTTTTAACCTTATTTCTTAATGGACAGAGTTTTGCTTGGCATGTCTTGGGGAAGGTTTAGTACATATAGGGTTATAGGGTGAGGCAGCATTTGAGGGTGCTATACCCAAGTCCCCTTTCCCGACGGAAAATTTCAAACTACCTAAATTTTCGTTTTACGATTTTGAACTTTATCCTTTATAGAAGAAGGCATAAATTTAAGGAGCTTGATGGAAATTCACATAACATTTACTCACGCAAATCCTTATATAAAAGAAATTTTGTTATTTTGAGCACTCGAATTTTGGAACTCGACGCACAACCGACTCGGAAATTTGACAATGTTAGCAAGTAATATTTTGTTACGTTAATATTATAAATATTTCTACGATTATTATGACGCGGTTGGTAGAGACAGAAAGAAGGTAGACTAGGAAATTAACATCATTTGTATTTGGCTTTAATTTTGTAATAAACATTTTGCAATAAACAAATTAATCGCCTTAATTTGTTTGTTGAGCGGCTCCCTAATACCTTAATACTTTCTTAAGACTTTAGACAAGTTTTTCCTGTTGTTATTGATTTTAAACAAAAATGGTTCTATGAAAATCTCTTCACGTCGTTATTCCTAGATAATTCCCTTAAGGTAGTAATATTTTTATGAGCCGTATATTTTCCACGAAATATACCTGGCACTTAGTGTAAGGTAAGCTATTATTATTGGAAAATGCGAGCCTGTTTTCCATAACTGAAGAAATAAAGAGAATAAGAAATAAGTGGAGCGATTGTTACTAACAGCAATACTTGAGATGCAGGCTTTGTAATGCTAATTTGAGAAGATTCAAAGTAAAAGATCTTATCTACTGGAAAATGATCTGGAATTTGACAAGTCCGTCTGTAGTGAAAAAAACGAACTAAAGAATGTAACTGTGAATGTTAAAACATTCACTTTTTTATTTTTAAAGATACATTACCGTCCAAATAATGACTTACCTTGATGAAAATCTGGTTGTTATTTCCACCGTGCTGCAAATCTTGTATACGTTCTAGTTCTATACGTTTGCTTTTAACATAATACTCACTTTACACTAGAGTGAATCATGGAACACAAGTGGACCAATCAAAGAGTTAGCAGTAGGCAGATCCATGGTCCAAGAACTACGAGGAAGAAGTTGAAACTCGACCTAAAAATTATTTTCCTTCACCAAAATCCTAAAGATAAAACACAAACCAACTGAAATACTAAATGATACATCCATTACGTCACATGAAAGAACAAGTTTTGATTTAAATGTTACAAAACGAGAAATCGATAACAACCCAGTAAGATATTTTGTTACAGTGTACTATGTTAGTATTGGTATTAATATTCAAACACTTGGGAACGAGTTCGCTGGGCAAAACGCGATAGTGGGCAAAGCGATATCAGAGTACATAAAACTCGCATTAGCTTACGACTACCGGTTCTTCAGGCAGTGCTTTGACACACCCTCCGTGATCTACAAACGATTTACCACCTTAAAATGATCGCAGATAAGTTACAATTCTGTTATCGCAATTAGTGCCACGCAAAATGGCTTACGGCTCTTTTAAAACACGAGTGGAATTAGTATAGTTACTGCAGTAGCGAATCTGATTATTTACAGGAGGCTAGCATTGAAGGTTTTTGTTATTGATATGAAACATTATTATTTTGTTAATATGTACAAAACGAGAAGTATTTTTTTTCAACATGGTTTTTTAGCGTGAGTTTTCTTCTATATTTTAACCAAATACAAGCTATAATGACTGATGACTGAATCTTATATTATTGCGATTTGAAGAGCAATATCAAAATTGTAATTTATCTAACCATTGTCATAATTTTTAAGTGTCTAGACGGTATGTTAAAGCACAAATGTGTTAACTATTTAGAACTTCATATTACCTGTAGCACTCTCTTCGGGAGTCCCGTCTTCTGGCTCAGCTGTTTCAGGTCCTTCGCATCCGGATTGTGGTTGATGGTGAAGTAGGACTTCATGGTCCGGAGCTGGTGGTGCTTGAAGCTGGTCCGCATGCGCTTTGTGCGGGACGTGGTGCCCAGCCCGCCGCCGCCACGGAATCCCATCTCCAGATATTCGGGGTTCAGATCTGGGTACGAGAGAAGATAAGTCACGCTGCTAATTAAAAAAAGACACATTAATGACATTTGGAACGTAATATTAAATATTTACATTAATTTGAATATCATTTAGGAAAGATGTAATGAACCAAGGATAAAACTAATTAAGCAAAGTTATTGTCGGATAAAATCGTATCAAATCTTATTTCATTATAATAAAAATCATAATTATAATACGAGTATTATGTAATAACAAATTAGAAATTGATTTATAAATTTCTGTTTACAGGCAAAAATATCTACATCCCTAACGTTATAACGACAATTTCCAAGTATTTCCTAATTATATTAAAACATACGTTGAATCCGAAATTTCAATCTAACCTAGAAGTAACAGAAAGTTTAATTAACGAAAGTGAAATAGTCAACCCAACGTCACATACGTCGATTTGACTATTTCTCTTTCGATTAAACGATGCATATTTTAGTGGTTAGACCAACCATAACATTGGCAATGTATAGAATCTAGATTCGCAAATAGAAGAGCAAATAGATTCTGACGACCCACTAAAGTATGCACAGGACGACAAAGTAACAAATCATACTGCAGAATTAACACTATCACAAAGTATTACAATGTATAAGAAAAAACTATTAAATTCGCATCGCAAATTCGCAGATAGTTGTAAAACCGTGTTTATTTTAAATTCTTAATAAACTTCAAGTAAATGTTGGGATAATTATCGTTGTAAAATTAATTAGTGTGCATGCATATCGTACATTTGGCGATAATGCGAATATTTACATGTAATGTGTAATTACTTTAATCGTTATTGTCTTTACGAATGCAACGCTCAATAAAGATAATTTGCGTAATTTTATGTTAGATAGGTACGACAGGAAACACTAAGGGTTTTGAGCATATGTTTTTATTTTTCACCAATTTCAATGTTTTTCAAGAAAATATTGTTATTATTGTACCCGATTAGAAGAAGAAAATAATTTATAATCTGCCACCATCACAAAGAGGTAGCAGTTTCAAAAGCTTTTGTCTACTCGGTCATGTGGGTTGAACTTGATTAAATCAATAAGTCAATGAACAATATTGGTCACAGAGTGAGGACAAAATATTGATAAATATGAGCCTTCAGAATAACACTTTTCATAAACATTCTAGAAGATTAATGACTTCGATGATATCAGCTCATATACAATAGACGAAGATGACGAAGGCGTGAGAAACAATAGTACGGGTTAGGAAGTAGTATTATTTAGGTATTGTTCCTACTGATTAATGCTTACTTTTCAACCAGACTAGAAAACGGTACGCGCTTCTCGAAATTAAGTGCTGTCGAGTAAAAGCGTGCTAATTAAGTGAAACTATATTTGCTTATGTTTTTACAGACGATAGTTTTCTATTCATATCAACTTGCTATTTTGACAAAATTATCAACGAATTATGCCTGTTCAAACAGTCTTGTTTGTACCGACACTCGTTACAAGTCAGTAATCCGATTAGAAATTGACATTCGGTTTCTGCAAATTGGAATAATTTACCTCTCGGATTTTAGGTAGTAATTGTGGTATTCGAAAATGCAACGCTGGAAGGCATCCAATTGTTGGTAACAGAATAAGCTCGTTTTGTGCTGAATCAGAGTAAATATGGCGTTGCTATAACGCAAATAGTAAAGTAATGTCTGCCGCATTTCGCAGGCAGTCACTTCAATGCACAGTGAATTTCTAATTCACAATTTCCAGGTACAATCCCTTTAGCTACACTAAAATTTGGAATTAGAATGAAGAAGAAACATTTCAATTCCAAAATTTAGTGTATTAACGTCTTCCAACATTACATAAATTCTTTTGTTTATTTCTACGAAATCTAACTGCATCTATGTCATAATGTTAATGTCGATCTTCTTTTCATGTCTCAAAGGACTCAAATCCATTTCTCACATACTACTGACAAGATGTTGTCGATCTGATAAATGTGTTTATATAATCATAAAATCTTTTTAAAATTTATTTAATAGCAAATTTTTCTATCTTTTACAAAATCTCGCATGGTTTTGTATCTGAACTACTTACTACATGAAACTCTACATTAACATGAATAGACAGCTGCAGGCAGTTTTCATCTAACTAACGTTAATTTTCTGTGTCTTGTTCTTGCAGAGTTATCTCGAAGTGGATGCAGGACCTTAATGTTTTTCAAGCATTGGTAAATATAGTGTAAGAGCAAGCTGCAGTTTTTACGACTAATAAAACCAATGCCAATAAATAGTCCAAAATTACTCTCAGGCGGCAACGACAAAAAGAAGCGAATAGGCGAGAGGCTAATAGGCGGCACCGGCAACATAAGGCCGAGAACTTACTTACCTAGAGATTTTGTACTTTTATTGAGCCTATTACTGTTAAGTCGGTACGAGTATTACGTACTAATCCAATCTAATTAATAATTTTGAAACGCGTTTTAAACGTTACAAACTGATATTATAAACATGTATCCTCCTAACGATTTTTCCCGAATCTCGTCAAATAATTTTCAGAATATAATCCTTACTAATATTATAAATGAGAAAGTGAGTTAGCTAGTAAATAATAATAATCATTAGTAAAAACTATCCCAGTTTCGGAAACACATTTTTAATGACACATTAAATTGTAGCTGTCACTGTCAAACTAAATTAAAAAAAATATACTTAGCTGGTGACATAATAGTGCGGAGTTAAAATTAAATGAGCAGAAACTAGCTGTAAAATATAATGTACTAGCTTTTCCCCGCGGCTTAGCACGCGGTTAATTTTATAACATAGATCTCGTTTGACAACAAAACAACCCATAGCGCGACTTGTGGCGCCATCTGTTGGCGGATACAGCGCCCTCTATAGTAGAAAAAATATTTTCTCATTGTAATTACATACTTTCACGGGATAAAAAGTAGTCTGACAATATGTATACAAATTTTCATAATGATCGGCTGATTAGTCAAGCCGTGAAGGAATAACAAACTCACTTTCTCATTTATAATATTAGTATGAGTATGATGATAATCCTTGCTAGTAAATAATCTAGTAAACAATAATATACTAGTCCACACTAACAGTCGCTCACTGTGTGCAATGCTTTAGTTCGCGAAGTATGTTTTCTCGGCGTCTCCTTGTGATTTTTCCGTTCCAAGGGCTGAACGAGAACAATTAGTACGAGTGTAATTATGCAGGGATCGGTGGAGCATTTTGCTTGCAATTTCAACTAATGGTCGCCTTCGTTGCGCCATAGTCGCCATACGAAGGAACACACCAAAGCAACTTACGATATATTCTGAATAATATTATAAATTACATGTTTATGATAAAAATTTGTTGTGAGATCCAAGACAGCTTTAGTTTTCTCCCCCGGGACGTCAATAAGCTTCATCGCTTATTGTCAATCTGAGGTCGCCGCTGTTGATCCTGGCTACACAGGAGACACATCGGTGGGAATGTGTGGTGGGCTTGTCCCGATAATATTATAAATGCGACAATTTGTAACTCTTTCACGCAAAAACGGGTTGATAGATTTGCGTTTTTGGTACACTGGTAACCTGGACTAACACATAAGAAAATCCCTTTGTTGCGGGTAAACCGCGGTAATCAACTAGTTTTAAATAAATGTGTTTTGTTATCTATAGAATAATACTACATAATAATAATATGTTTCATTTACATTTAAGTGCCAATTAATATTGTTCAGTTTACTTTTACTTGAGACTATACATGAGAATAGACATGTTTATCGATGCTTTCAATAATTCCCTATATTTTATTTACTTTGAAAAGTAAATATAAGTATAATAATAAATATGAATATTTATTTACATTCAATGGTCCTTCTAAAGACGAACGATGGGTTTTACAATATTTTATTTACCGAGTCAGCTTCACTATTTTTTGTTTAGTAAATATTTTTTACAGACTTATGGTGTTCTCAAGACATTCCCTAGTTTTAATATGAACTTTCGCTTCGTTATCGCTGGGTTGCTTAGGTGTGATAATAAAAATTGTGCTTTCGTACGCGTCGCTATTCGCTCATGCTCCAAATGAACTGAATGGCCTTTTTAATAGAGCTGTGACAGGCGTGAACTACAGTGAAATTACGAAGCATTGTTTTACCGATAATATGGTTTTATTGGCAGGGTAAGCACTACCTGCATGGATATGCAAAAGTCTTTTGGTTGGCAAATATATCTATATGAACGATAAGAGTTCGATACATGAAAACAAATAATTTTAGTGAGAAGGTTACAAGGTGAGTTAGACCATGGTATTCTATCTTTACAATGGATATTTCGTAGGGAAATGAGGATATTAGGGATTTCGTGAAATTACCGATGGCCTTATTTGCCTGCGACAGATATCTATACTTATAACATTATAAAGAGGAAAGATTTGATTGTTTGTTTGTTTGTTTGAATTGAATAGGCTCCGAAACTACTGGACCGATTTCAAAAATTCTTTCACCAGTAGAAAGCTACATTATCAGGGAGTGACATAGGTTGTAGCTTTTCCCGAAATTCAATGTGGTTCCCACGGGAACGGGTCCGGAACTTCACGCGGACGAAGTCGCGGGCAAAAAAGCTAGTATCAAATAAGATTATACGTTCTAAGTAATTAGAAATCAATCACCTGCAAGTAAACCCGTATATATGACGCAGAACGAACGGTACATGAAAATCCAATACGCAAAGCCGCATAGACTGTGCAGTCTATGTAAAAGTAATTGAATGAATTTTATTGAAATTATAACAATAAAATTGAATATTCTAAAAAATCAGAACGCAATCATTAAAATAATGCAGGTACCTGCAATGATCGCAACGGCGATCCGTGTTGACGGATGTCTTGTATTTACTTGCCATGATTAACGTACTTGTGCGCGATAAACACGCCCAGAAAAATAAGACCCACAATAAACTATAAACTTCATCCCTATAACAACAACATAATGTTGGAAGAAACGTGAACGGGGGTCATTATAAATTGGTTCCTGTGGTTTCCCTAAGGCGTTCGTGCCAAAACATGCTGATACCGTCAGCGTCGAATGCAAAGGGATTTAAACAAGCGAATATTCATTTTTTACCCGGTGGTGTTATTTGAAATATTTTTTAATTTGGCGAGTAAAGCCGCCGATGGCCGGCAGGCGGCGCTGACAGCGAATGCATCGACAGCGCGCTGAGTGATCTATGAGCCGGATGATTAGTTGTCACCGGCTCTAGCAAAAACATGGACTGTACGTAGTTTAAAAATTTTGTGTCAAATAAATATTTCGGACATCAATTTTTTAGACATCGAATCTCTTTGTTTTTCATCGTGTTTGTATTTTTTTTTTATCAGAATTGAAAAAGCATTCCGGTTTTTTGGCTCTTTGATCATTTATTATTTGCTAAGTAAAATATTTTTGGGTGCCTATACAGGAGAAAGGAAGACGTTTCAAGTTTGTGAGTTCGGTGCTGGTCAAAAGTTTTCAGTACGACTGGTTGAAAGCCCCCAACGGTTCCTGAAACTTTCCTAACCTAGTCGTTGCCTTAAAAAATAATGGAAACTATTATCATAGTAATAAATATTACAGAAATAATTATAAAACGATAAAAAAGGACCAACTCAGCATAAGCGATGGAATGGAATGGTGTGATACCGTGACAGTCACCTTCCACGGCTTCCACAAATGTCGTTTTTTTTAGGAAAGAAAGTTTTGAAAGGCAAGAAAAAAAGTCACAAATCTCAAAAAAGTAAAAACTACTAAATACTACAGTTTACTACAGTTTATAAGTAAATTACCTATAAACTGTAGTACATGTACCATAAACAAAGGTTTTTAAAATTTTAAAATAGGTATTTCAGATCGGAAAAATTCATTTCACATTTCGAACAAAACGGATAAAAGGAAATGCAGGATCCCTTTTATCCATTTAGTTCGAAATGTGGAAATATTTATTCCGTTAAACTGCAGTAAAAACAAGCCTGATAAAGCAGCGATTCACAATAACGTCATTCAATACGGCTGCCCTTTGACAAAATGAATAGGTGTAAAATTTTAAGTAAAGGTATTTTTTTAAATAAATTATTACCTCGCATCACAGTTCATAACAATCCATTAATCCCATTACTCCCTTTTTAAAGAGAGAGCAGAACTTTTCTTCTGTAGATAACACTTTTAAGTAATCGACAAATTTTCTAATAATTTTGAATTGTTGATATTTTAGTTATTATTTATACATATATTAATTTGATTGTTTGCTTTTTGAACTTTGTTTACTAATATGTTTCAGGCAATGCTAATATCAACGATTGTTAATACTAAACTGTACAATATTTGTATTTGTGGGAGAAATAAAGATAATATTTTAATATTATGAATATACATACACTATTTATTTTTTAAAAGCCTCTAAATTCTTATGTGTGTATGAAAGTTCTTAAGTCATGGCTTAGGGATGTTCTGTCGCGTCATCTTATCGATGTAAGGATCGACACAAAACGTCGCGTCCGCTAAAAGAAGACATTATTAATAGATTGAGACACAAAATGTACAAAGATAACGCTAAGGTCCTTTAAAAAAAAGAAAAAAAAAACCGGGTGAGTTATAAAAAGATCATTGTGATCTCATAAATCGTACGCACCATTCATGTTTAACGCGAGCAAAAAATGAGATTTCCTACGAGATACTGCTTCGTCCGGTGGCCACGGGTTTTTTTATTATCACAGAGTGACATGACAGTTTTTAGAACCTATTCTAGTTTTGTTATTTACTTTTAAACTAATGTATATCAAAACACATAATTTCGATAAGCGTAAATAGACAGCCTTGAAGTCCAGTGGACAATTCAATAGTGTGTTTATTCAATAAGAACAAATTATTTTGGATACACGGAATAACTATATTAAAGTGAATTATAGTATAGCTTATTTAGTGTAACACCCACGAGGTCAAACCTTACCAGACAGCCATTAAGCCACCAACAAAATAAAATAAAATTCAACACAGCATGACAATTAAAAGTAGTTGTTATACAAGTTACTAAAAAAAATTCTCGAATTGTGAGCATTCCTTTGGTTTGAATAAAAAGAAAAATTATGAAATTGGTCGGCGTATGTGTTGTATCACATAACATGGCAGCGGGGGGCGCTACCGGAGCCCTAACTCATGCCCGGCGCGAACGGTCGTCAGGCGCCCGTATTTCTGTAGTTATTACTTAAAACGTTCGAGTTATATGGCGACGATAGATATCAAAACTGACATTGAGATGACGACAAATGTAAAATATTTATGAGACAGTGCTGTGCTTAAAGCACGGTAGTGTTAGTATCGATAGTGTTAGTAAAATATCGTGAAATGTTTTTTGAATATTTCGTAGAAAAAGATAATTTATTGTCAAAATAAAACTTAAAGAATACTTAGAATAAATTCAATAGGGACTGAAGTTTACAAACAACATTAAAAAATAAGCGCCGTACGATCAATGCCGTTTAGATTTATTTACAAACACTGAAATTCAATAGATAAGTGTCATTAACACCAAGATTTGTTGTTGATATCGGAAATCGTTTTAGAATAAATAAACTTTATTTTGTTTTGTCTGTGTTTAATTTTCAGAATTCGATAAATATTTTTTGAATTAATTTTTTTTTGTCGATAAAACTTAGTCAATCACTATTTTAGTGCTCAGTCTCGCCTAAACAAAACTTATCGTGAATTTAATGATCAGTCGTACACTCAAATTTGTATTTTTATTCGCCAGTACAAATAATATTCACTCTTAACGCATACAAAATAATTGACGCCGTATTAAGTATCGTAAAGCGGTACGTTTTTGTTTTGACGATGTTTACAAAATTTTTGGCAATTATTGTTTTGGGACGGCGCTTCGGCGAATATTATTATAACTTGTTTATCAGATCAGAGCTAATTTTCTATCATTCTAACAAATTGTTGAGAGTCAAAATCACTGTTTTTGTCCGACATATTAAAGTTCGGCTCTTCGGTGAATGTACCAAGACTTTTTATGTTGGAAAACAATCAAGCTATCGGTTCACCCCATGGCAGTGCTTGCTGGGCTTACTGCCCGTTACCCACAACCACGATAGAGTCCAGGTAACACAGACTCTAGGTAGACAAGGAAATTAAGGCTTCCTCAATCTTTTAATCACCGAAAACACAACCCATGGGTCTGCTCTACTGCTCAACTTTATTTTCTAGACTATTTGTTGACTTCATTCTAGTGTTCGTGATTTATGCTGTCATTATGGGTCACATTTTTACCGTAATGCGTCTGTTGTTTGTTACAAATAATTGCGCAATTACGACTGTCAGACGTCAAAATACATATCGATCACGATCATCTGACAGTTATAGTTGTACAATTATTGCAAAATCTGTCATATTAGAACAGTTTCCGATTATGATGGTATCGTAAACCGATTCAAATATTATGTTTAGTATATAATTCTAATATATTTTCATTCTATACTTACGCAGCAGTAATAAATAATGGTTTGAATAAAGCCGTTGGTGGAGTCCTGATACAGACGTCTTGTGAGATAGCGGCAGGCACAAAACGAACTTACATGGATAGCACATTAGCCGACTGACGGGTGAATACGCCTTCGACGACAGGGCGACGGGTCCGATCCGAACACGACACGATTATGTCGTCATCTATACTAATATTATAAAGAGGAAATATTTGATTGTTTGTTTGTTTGTTTGCATTGAATAGGCTCCGAAACTACAGGGCCGATTTCAAAAATTCTATCACCAGTAGAAAGCTACATTATCAGGGAGTGAGATAGGCTATAGCTTTTCCTGAAATTCAATGTGGTTCCCATGGGAACGGGTCCGGAACTTCACGCGGACGAAGTCGCGGACAAAAAAGCTAGTACGTAAATTTTTAACATAAGCTTCATTGCTTATTGTCAATCTGAAGTCGCCGTTGTTGATTCTGACTATACTGGAGACACAGCGGTGTGAACGTGTGGTCAGCTTGTAAAGGTTACAAAAAGAGATCTAAGCTCAGTGGGCAGAAAACAGCTGAGAGAATGACAATGAAAGCTCATAATCTTCGTTCTTTAAAAGGCGAGCACGCACCAATATGGACCAAAAGGACTGGGAAAGAAAAACTCTTTGAGGTACAGACCGCAAAGAGTTTTTATTGGGTGTTCTGCGCGGCTTGACGCGAAATGACAAGTTTAGTGTTAATTAAATAAATAAATATACTTGGACGAATCACACAACGCCATCTAGTCCCAAACTAAGCAACTAAGCTTGTACTATGGGTACTAGATTGCTGATAAATATACTTAAATCCTTTTTTTTTGTAAATAAATCCTTATTATACATAGAAAACACCCTGACCAAGGCAAACATACATGTTCATGCACACAAATGTTTGCCTTGCGCAGGATTCGAACCCGCGACCCTTGGGATAAAGTGACCATTGCTAGCCACTCGACCACCGGGCCCGTCATATATTTATGTGAGCTGCTTTATGATATATAACTTCCCACCGTTTCAATTTGTAGTATAGCATCTTTTGCAGTTAAAAAACATGGCCTAACAAACATAAAATATGTCGACAATCATTGGTTGTACAATAATGCTCAGTTGCTACGTGATGGGACTGGAGATGCATGCTTCGGATGTTTTTTAAAAAAAATGTTGCTTGACAGGAAAATATCACGTTGTGTAGAGACTCAGTTATTGTTTACTAGCTGTTATCCGCGGTTTCGCCCGCATGGTCTAGAAGATCTGCCGTTGATTATTTTTTCCCGTTAGAATAAGATGTTTTTAAAAGGGCTTATGTTTAAGAGATATAGTAACATATAACAGACAAAAATAGTAAATGATCACCAAAATGAAACACGCATTTTAATGTAAAATTATAACCAAAGTTTTAACATCTCGCTATCCTATTTAAGCAAAATGACTCCAAATAAAATCATTGTTAACCCAAAAGTAGTAAATGATCACCAAAATTAAAACAGCATTTTAATGTAAAATTATAACCTAAGTTTTTACATCTTGCTATCTTATTTAAGCAAACTGACTCCAAAAATATCATTGTTAACCGAAAAATAGTTAACGAACACCAAATTATTAACCACATTTTAACTTAAAATAACATGAAAAAAAATTTAATCTCGTTATCTGATTAAAGTAAAGTACCCTCGGCAAAAAAAAATGTTGCCAAACATAATAAATAACTCATCTGATCCAAAAAATGGAACGCAACGCATGCAGTTACTAGTTAATAAATTATAGTATCATATTTATAAATGGTTTAAGGCGGTTATTTAAAAATGTCATTTAATATCGCAATAAACAACACCTATAATAATATATTACAAGCAATTTAATAGTGCTGTAATGTACCTAATGAGTGTTTATTATACTGGCATTTATTTTATTAAATGCATTCAAAAATAGACTATTATTTATATTTTTATATAAACCCGCCGCTTAGTGAGATATTGGGTGTCTTCAAGGTTGTCCCCCTTAGGAGTGTGAAGGTTTTACCGACTAAAAACGACTGCCTACCTTCTCGACTTATGTGGCGCAGCCACGGGCAAGATATTAATACGTTTTCCACTTATTACTATATTTTGTAGAAATATATTTAGGTACTTCTCTTAATAAATGTCAAAACGAAACGGCTTTTCTTCTCGTCAAGGGTCATTCCGAAATGCTGATAGATTAGGTGAAAGAATACAGATATATCATTGTAAAAGTGAAAAAAACGTGTCTAAGTGCCCGAGAGGGCCCACAGAGTAATGTATTTTTGATTTTGATAGGCAAAGGACCCAGCCAGAGTAAGAAGAGATGCCCAGCAGTCGATAAAGACAGATAATGTAAAAATTCAATTACATAATTGGAACTTCAACAATTAACTTGTTTTTACTATTTAACTTTTTGACGGTCTCACCTCAAGTAACAACAGTTATTATTATTGCCACGGGTCTAAACCCTCAGTAGGGTAAAGGCTTTTATAAAAAATAAACAAAATTACCTAGGCCTTAAAAATAAATTCCTCAAACTGAGCAGCGACGTCCATATCCATCTGTGGGCACAAATGGCCGATTAGTAACGCCACGCATCCTATGCCGCTATAAAATATATGAAGAAACCACAATAAAACAGCCAATAATGGCTTTATTTAATTCCCCACAGCTGCACCACAGAAATGTATCGTGAACAACGCTATCGTTTATCGGAAATTAAAACAAAGAGACGAAAACAGAACATCTCCAAATACAGTTTTGGAAAAAAGTGTTTATTTTTAATCAACTACCGTCAGCGACGCGAACGCACCGCACTATCGGGCGGATCGCCGAACGCTACTCAAACTGGCCGATACCGAATAAAAAGTTTAAAAAAAAAAAGAACAAAAAATGCCGGGCACACTTTTTGGCGGGGGATAAATCACGCGGCGTAGATGCGGCCATACTAAATTTATTGCGTCGACGAAACCGAACACTGCGGTAGAAAGGTATACTTTAAAACAAAAAAAATTAAAGGTGAGATACCACGTGACGCGGGGAGCAGATGTGACAACTTCATTACGAGGTATAATTTACTCCGCTCCCGTTATTGAAGTAGGAAGCATTATTTTTTTATCTGCCCGCCCGTTAGTAAGTAATTTATGGTCACATCGTTCGGGAACTGAGGAGCGATAGAAGTAAAGGAATTACTACGAAACATCGACAGCCAATACTTAAACCAACCTGTTGTTACAATAAAATTTCCTTTGTATTCAAGAAATCAAACTGTTCTTAGTTTTCAATAGGGTTAGATATTTTTGTAGGAAATTAAAACAAAAGCGAACTTACATTTTGTTATTGTTTCTAGCTGTTTTAGATTTCTAGATAATTGACAATGGTGTTCTGTTACCTAAGCCTAAATATTTTGGTTGTGTTAATGATTTTTGAATGATCAAGTTTTTCAGGCCAATGGAAAACTTGGTTGTTCCTATGCTGTTTCACTCGTCTTTCAAAATTTTCTTGATCAAGTTAACTCACGATATTTTCCTTCACCGGCAAGCAAAAAATGTACATAGAAAATAGTATTCTCAAAATTAATAGACAATGACGAAAGTCGAGCGCTCGCTTTGAATTTCTATTTTTAGATAATTCACAAACTAACAAATAGTGTGGAACGTCATGATCACATGTTGCGGCGTCGCGTCGAGGCGTAGGTGCGGTCACGCCCACCCCCGCCCCGCCCCGCGAGCGTGACGTGCGTATACGCAATAAATATCTTTACAGTACCTTCACTTCAACCAAAAGTATCTATACAGGTGTATAAATATATATTTTAATTTAATTATAGATTTAGCTCAATTAATAGCTCAGTTCTGTGCCTCTGGATATTTTTATAGGTAATAAAAATATTAATGCCAGGATGAAATAGAAACAGTTAGCCAAATCATAGATATTATTTCAGTCTCTATTGAAAATGCCGAGCACCGAAGCGGAGTCATGTGTCAATCTGTCAATTACCAGAGAG
Organism: Endotricha flammealis; assembly: GCA_905163395.2. NCBI lineage: Eukaryota > Metazoa > Arthropoda > Insecta > Lepidoptera > Pyralidae > Endotricha > Endotricha flammealis. The sequence continues at coordinate 3,918,240 of LR990852.1, read as the reverse complement.
TTGTTATAGCGTCCATAAAAATTGCATCCCGTCTTTTATTCAATGAGATCCGGTACGATGCACCGCACAGGTATAAATCTAAGTAGATAACTTTTAATCCTACTCCGTCTAACATTTATCTGAGTCGCTACTTCTTACACATTCACGAAGTAGACCGAACTAAAGTTTAGACGAAGTTAGACTTAAATGCTGGCTCTACACTCTCACGAAGTTGAGCAAAAACGAGAGTGGCGACGAGCTCTTCGTCCCACTGTGTTTCTACAAACTTTCCCTTTGTCTTCTAATTTCGTGCCTAACTAATAAAATAGGACGAAAAACAGGACGTACGCGAAGATCTTAAATTACAGAATTTTTACAATTATAAAGTATTACAAGAAATACATGATTATTTATTATAATTTAATTAGGGTGAGTATCTAAACCAAAAAATAACCTCATGGTCCATATCTGTCACAAACTATCAGCGGTTATCACTCTACGTGACGAGGTGATGACCCTGTTCTGAAGACGTGTCACCCATAAGTCTTTTACTCACGTTCGCTGACAGTGAGATGGCACTAGAATAACCTATACAATCTGATTAGAATACATCTCTGGTGGGAAACTGTCTCATGAGACACATAGGTTTTAGAGTAAACTACCTCTTTTTTGGCAAACGAGGTAAGTATGTCGCCTAATGGTAAACATTCAGTTTACGCACTACTCTACAACAGTATTGTAATATCAATAATCCCTTTATGATAAAATATATAGGTACAGAGGAAAAAAAATTTTTGGAAATTAAAAATAGAGGAGCATAATTCAAGAAATAAATTCATTGTTCATTAGTCATTACAAATTTTTAAATAGAATTTCGGAATATCCTTTCTTATCTATCTACGATCAGCGGTTTGAGTTGTGCGTTGATTCTTAGTCAGTTAGGACAAAGCATTTTATATATATTCAGTTGAATCATTTTATTTTATTCCGAACTCGGATCAAATTGCTCCAATAGATTTTATATATTTTAAAGAAAACGGCATTTACGTTGCAATTATGGCAATACCGCTCATGATTCTGAGTACACGGCGAATAAAAAAAATCAAAGACAAATAAAAAAATCAATCAATCTCAATCTGAGGCCATTAAGGTAACTTACCAAACCATATATAAAGCGAAAATCGTTTTACTGCGACGAATAATCGTCGGTATTTAGCCCAACGCCCATATAATAGACCGAAAAATATTCGTACGTATTTTTGAGCAATGCTACATACAGTCGCCATAAATAACGGTATCGGAAGCCACGTTTTATTTTGCCATTAAATGTGGTTATTTAGTCCAATGAAAATAAGGGCTGTAAGTAGTATTGTACCATGTAGTTGCTGTAGTTACAAGCTTAATAATAAGACTGATTCATATAAACATCCAGAATTCGTTAAATTTATAAGACGACATAATTCTAGGACGGGTGAACGAAGATCACATATACTTTAAGAAGTACAGCAAAGTATTCATAAAGTCCTACTGGACAGTTAAGTTTAAAATATAGCTTCAACTTAAATAACGGTAGCTCAATTATTTGGCGAGCGTACATACATATGAGGCTCCGTTTGTTCAGGTTCCGTGCGTGGGACCGCAGCAGTCCTGTTGCCCGCCTTTCACCGCATTACGCAAGCCGGCGTTCCCTTATAATTGTAATGGCGGTCGCAAGACTCGTCCGAAACGGATCGCGAAAAAACTAGACTGAACCGCGAAAATGGCGGACTGGGCAAAAACGCGCCCTGACCAAAACGGGCGCGCGGCTCGCCAGCCACGCTACTCGAACGGTCCACGATAGTGTCGCATAATTTATTAGTGGGAGGACCTGCGATTGTGAGCAGCTAATCGCTTAATCTCCGACAGGTGCCTAGCACATATTAGGAAAATCGAGTGTGAGAAATTTTTACAAAAAAATATCGAACAATAGAATTGCCCCCTCAGCAAGTGGCGCCGCCACGCTGCTAGTTTTTGCTTGCTGCAACATTCTATTTTGCATGCTTAATGTACGTATGAGTATTTTTTATGTAAATATCGATTCACTTTGTTTTTCTAGTGATACAAATGAATACAATTTTACGTTTTTTTTGTATTGCACTGCTTCCTGCGATAGGTGTGAACAGGAAGGCGTCAGTCCACACCAAAACCAAGCTATTTTTGTCAACAGAAACAAGCAGACCTTATTAAAAAATACTTTTAATTAGTCGCACGGTGTCTCAATCAAATGAAAGATAGACTATCATTATGTCATGTGTAGTAACGACAGCACGATACGATGTACACTAATGTACAGTCAACGAAAGGTAACCAGGGTACAGAACTAAGCACAAAGATTTTTATGCTAATAAAGTAAGCATCGTCATGGCATTTTGTAATTACATAGTATTTGAATACTACAATTATTATATTAATTAATTTCCTTCTTCAATCAACTACAATTTCCGCTACTAAAGTATTTTATCGTCGAAATCATGATTTCTTTCAAGAGTTACCCAACAGATGGCGCTGTCTGATTTATGTAATTTATTTGTGATTGTGTTAACTTTTGATTATAAAGTATCATATTCACCTCGTACATAATAAATGACAAATAACCACTAAAATATGTATACAGTAACGCCCTTATCCGGTGAAAGATTTATGCGTACGTTACATAAAACGGGAATCGAACCTCGTATTTCGGCATCGTTTGACTTAGGGGAGCACCCTCTGTAAACGGATACACTAAAAAAAATAATTACCTACATATTGTTACTATAATGTTGTGGTAACAACTATACTTAATTAGCCTTCATTCTTTAAAAAAAAATATTAAAACGAGAATTGATGGAATTTAATTTAATTACTTTATCGGCGAGTTGCAGAAATACATTTTTAAAGTTAACGACACGTTAGAACTGACTGTCATACTAAGATAGCTTTGAATGTGTCTCTTCACGCTTGCACTGCACTATTTAGCATTGATTTGAAAGACAAAGGTTTCACACCATTTACGCATGGCCTTTAAAAGCCCTTGGTAGTCCTAAATCACTTAATTGAGAAAAGATAGCTTTAAGTATTTTTCAATTTAACTTTTGAAGATTAATGTCCGTTTTCTCTCCAAAAATTTTAAAGTATCCTAAAAGCTTTCTCTACGTCCAATTCCTTGTTTTGTACGTATATTCAAATACGGTTTTTAAAAATCGATAATTATACACGTCATACACGTACCAAAAACAAGGATTTGGACATAGAGAAAACTGTTAGGAGACTTTAATTTTAATAATTGTTGGTGAAAACGGACGTAAGAGGATTTCGTATTAATAGCCAGTAAAGTAATACCAAAATTAACAATGATGGATTAATTAGATGAATACCACCAACTTTTCTAAAAACAATGAACTTCCCTTCATCTCAAAATCTTCCACGGGTGATTACAACAATATAATATCCAGGTTACTTCAACACATTACCTAGTGCATGGTAACATGTAGATTAATATTACTAGGTCACGCGAGCACGCATGCGCGAATAGCTAATGTGTTCTGGGCTTTAGGCGTCTCCCACCGCGAGGGGGCTAATGTACTTTCTCACCTTTTTCTCACTCAAAAAAATCAAATTCTCATAAGTTGGAGAAATGCCACGAGAACTTTCCCTAGTCTCAACGAGTTTGTTTTTCTAAATAAGTACCTATTTTATTAATGCGACAATTAAACATTTTTTTCATGTTTATCAAATATTGCTTTGATAAGGAAAATTGGAAATACTGTAAATATGTGGTGGCGGCAATTTTAAGAACTATTTATACATTCCGTTCAATTTATACTTGGTTGTGCTAAGTATATTGGAACGAAAACGAAAACGGCAAGCTAGCAACAATCCTCTAATCAATTAAACATGAATCTATCACAAGTCAAATGTTATAAAACTCATATGACCTACGTTACTAGTTATTATTGTCGCTTTGGGCTTATATTAAAAAGTACTGCTTCGACCATTGCCATTCTTTTGTAGTGCCCTTTATTTTTTCCCTGTCCAGACCGGTTGCTTCTCAAAACCTCCAGATGTGCTGGGCAGAGAGCTGTTGTATCTCCTCTGGAAGCAACATATGCTTATGCTATACGTTACTAGTTGAAAATTCAATTGAATTTCACTGGAAATCTTGTTCCAAGAATACTGGAACAAAATCTAGAGTAGGTAGTGAAGTTTATTTATTAGGGATTTATGAAATCTGGTAATGAACTTGAAATTAAATAAGCGAGCACTTTTTATATTTTATATGCACACTTATTCTCGCCCTACTCTATTCCACGCTTGCCGGCAATAGACAGGTACCTTTTAAAGGTGATAACACACTTTTCAGAAGTCAATTCGTTTTTTTTTTCTTTTCCTCCTATTCTCTCTAAAGGTGAGCAGTCTGGGATCGCAGGTGGCCGTGGCAAGCGACAAGTGCCTATTTTATTTAATACAAAAAAAGAAAAAAAAAACAGTTAAATATTTTATAATTCTATTTTATCGAAAACTAATAAAAAATTAATAAAATTTTGTTCGTTTGTTTGTTTAAAATTTTAATGTCGACTTATAAAATAGTTATATATTTTATCGCGTCATATAATTAAAAAAAGCATTATTTTAACAACCAGGTATACAAGGACAGCTTCCGTTTTAAACTTTTATGCTGGTATAAAACATAACTGCGCTTTTATCTAGCTTTTTCATAGCACGAGGCGGCCTCGGCAGCCTGTATGCACTTTAGCCACGGTGAATTTTTAACTTTGCATGTAAGATCAACTTTTTACTCTCATTTCAGTATTAATTCACTTTTTTTCTGGTGAAATTCGTTGTGAGTACTTACTAAGTTTTTTATGGCAGACAAACGAGCTATCATGCCACCTGATGGTAAGCAATTAATTATTACCCAATTAATACTCACGACTACAAGAATTTCGGTTGCGTTGCTCACCTATAAAGAAATTAAAAGAAAGAAAGTGGGAAGGAAACAGGAAGGAGGAAGCGAGACGACTATTTGGCTTCCGACTCTCTCACTGATCGTACGAAACACAGAGGCATATGCTATTTCACACCAAGCTTCTATACTTATTGTGTCAATCTGTGTTAATTCTGGCTAGACACATGAGAAAAATCTGTACGAATATTAGCGGGTCTATCCCTAAACATATAAAATATCAAGCACAGCACACGGCGTATTTTTTACGCGCAGAGGACGCGCGTTTCGTGCTACATTGAGTTCTTTGTATGTTACACGTCACGATGGAATGATTGCAACACCGCCTTGGATAACGATACGCGCGTCATCTGCGCGTTTAAAATACGCCGTGTGCTGTGGTTCTTATATAATGTATTTTTTTGTATAAGCTCTTGCTCATACAAAAAAAACATATAAATATCAAGTCGTCATGTCAAGAGACAACTTTAACTTTTACGGGATTAATTGAATAGACGATTTTAACTGTTATTACGGGAATATACCCGTAGGAATATTCGCACAGATTTTTCTTACGATTTTGTGGTGAAATGAAACTGGTAAGGATTCCTGTGGGATTTTTAAACTGTCTCTGATTTACATTGATTGTCTCTGCTGAATTAAAATAAACATACTCTGTGCTCCATGGGTGGCGGTGATTACTAACATCAGGTGACCCGCATACCCGTTTGCCAACCTCTATTATATAGCTAAGGATTGCCTAGTTCCCAAAATAATCCTTAATATTATGTCCAAACATTACGTAAAGTTTTTACCTCAAGAACGGTAGCTGTAGCGGCAACAAAGTTAAAACACAAGTTTCCGTACATCTTTTAAAATACTAGCTACAATTAACTTTAATTTTATATATTTAAAAAGAAATTCAATTTGCGTGTTCAAGTAATGGATAGGTGCCTTAATGTTGCGTGACTTCGAGGTACCACAATTAAATTGACATTTGCGTGGGTAAAGTATATCATAGTGATATGCGATCTACAGTTTCGAAAAACGGGATGAAATCTTATGTCACTTGGATGCGAAGGGAATTATCAATTTTATTTTTCTTTATAAATAAATATTCTTGCACGAATCACACAACGCCGTCTAATCCCAAACTAAGAAAAACTTCTACTATGGGTAATATTTATAATATAACAATTGAATATAATAATTATTTATAACTATTAGGTATAATAATGGCCAAAACAAACAACTAATAGCTTTTTGATAGCTTCTTGAAACTGATAGCGTTTTGACAAAATACACAACACAACAACAAAATTCAACCATTATTACATATTTTAATTAAAAACTGATAAAAATCACATGTATTTTATCATTCGCCATATCCATTGTAAAATGTTATTTTTTATTTTAAATTCTAGTACCTAACTAAATATGTAAATACCGTCGTTTGTTGGTATTAAAACCGGTATTTTTTACTTAAACCGGATTTAATTTTTGTTCACAATGCTTTATTTGGTTTGAAATTCAAATTAAAATTGACGAGAGAATGAATGTACTGGATGATAAGTTTATAAAATAAAAACTATATTGATATGAAATTTGAATAAATAAAACCAAATATATCCGAAATGGAGAATTTATGTAAAATGAGGCTAGCTCGATCGGTGGCACTGTCTCACAGAATACTCATGCATGTTACAGTAAAGTTTTAAAAAACTTACAGTAACAGGAATAGTATGATTGGGCGGATAACATCGTTTGCCTTTATCTAAACTAATCTATACTAATATCTATACTTCTATACTAATATTATAGAGAGGAAAGATTTGATTGTTTGTTTGAAATGAATAGGCTCCGAAACTACTGGACCGATTTCAAAAATTCTTTCACCAGTAGAAAGCTACATTATCAGGGAGTGACATAGGCTATAGCTTTTCCCAAAATTCAATGTGGTTCCCACGGGAACGGGTCCGGAATTTCACGCGGACGAAGTCGCGGGCAAAAACGCTAGTAATCTATACTTATAATATATAATAATAATAATCTATACTAATATTTTATAGGGGAAATATTTGATTGTTTGTTTGTTTGCATTGAATAGGCTCCGAAACTACTGGACCGATTTCAAAAATTCTTTCACCAGTAGAAAGCTACATTATCAGGGAGTGACATAGGCTATAGCTTTTCCCAAAATTCAATGTGGTTCCCACGGGAACGGGCCGGAATTTCATGCGGACGGAAGTCGCAAACAAAAAGCTAGTTATATATACCTATATGCGTCTTAAATAATTGTGAGTACAAAAATCTATCTGAAGTTATAGCAAAATATTTTTGAGGCAGTGGACTATAAATTTTTGCCATCATATATTATTTTAAAATGTCGTAGATTTTATTTTTTTTAAATTGTGAACTCCTTCCAGACGAAACTATTCTCAACTCATAATTTTAGAGTTCCCTTTTCGCGTAACTACAAATAGTAAGACCAAGCATCGGTTGTGTAACATGTTTATAAACCAGAAACTATGTAGGTGTAAGGCGACTTACGGTAATATCGGGAGCATAAAGTCGACTAAATGTCGGTTCATTGAAATGTGCCGAGTATGATGAACTTTGTATTACTGGGTACATTAGCGTGCGGCGAACACGTGAGAAACCTGTTTATGCCTTATTTTAGACCAGCCTTAGGCCCCTATTAGGCGCTCCATCATTACTATACGACCCTATACTCATTTACGAGTTATAATAACCATAGTGACATTATAAAAATAAACATGATGTGTCTATATATTTTTTTATCACTTTATTACATAAGGTACGCCACTTAACTTCTCTTTTCATACAGTCCGCCGCCGCCGCTGTCACCGGCCACGCCATTGCAGGCTCATCAATTTGCTTTAATGCTCTTTTACAATCACTGTTATCACATTAGAATAAACAATCAAATTACGATTTGATCACATTGAAGTTTGTCAGTGAGAATGCTCGCTTTACTAAACGGCTGGAGACTAATTTTGTCGATTAAAATACGATGTGTCGGCCTGTGTACAATAATGATTTTTTGTTTTTGTAAATGCTTTTGGCAGCTGTGTTCCCTTGCAGCGAGGGCAATAACGATGCATAAAATGTCACCTCTCGCCCGACAGCGGCCAAAACGACAAAGTTATCTTTTGAAGTAGAAGGAAGAAATCAATTTGGACTTTGAACAAGTCGACCGTATCGACAACGCGCGGCGATGGAGTTTAATAACTCAGTCAAGCAGCTGTTTCAATTAATTCCTTTGCTCCATTGAGTTCATAATGACTGCAAAAAAGTCTGCCCCCGTTTGTATTATCTCGCCGATTCATTTTCCTCATTATCATGGGCCGACGTGTTTCTTCACTCAGTTACCACGGTAATCTGCGCGGAGTCATAACTAGTGAATGTCGGAAAAAGTGGCGTCGTGTGTGCCGATGCACGCGGCGCTCTAAGTGTTCAAACAGAGTGCGAGCGGGCAGCGGCGGCGGAATCCGCTAGTGCCAGCTTCTTTATACGCGTGAACAAAGTTACAGCGGGGCGGGTGCGCGTAATCCGCAGAGGGACAACGAGCGGCGTTTGCGTTTTTCGCTTGAGGCGTCCGCTCCAGTAATTAAATACCTAATTAAAATTCAGACTTTATAATACGCGTTTACGCTGAGACGCGCCAAACGCAAAGTAGTGTGTTCGCGAGTAGAAATTTTCGTTTTCCACCTTTCCCGCATCCGCTCCCGCCGCCGCCGCCGGCTGCCCCGCTCCCACTCTATTTGAACACTACGGCGGCGTTGTAGGAATCCGCTCCGCGTCCTCGGTTCGGCCGAGCGCGGTGCCAGCCGCGCGGCTGCCTGATAATCGGACTGGTTTCGATATCTCGAAAAAGGTAAAAAATTCAATTTATAAAAACACACACGGGAAGTCGCTGCTGATAATCTGGCGAGGTAAGTGCAGTTTTGACTTTAATGTGTTAATAAAATTGTAAGCGTTTTGTCGGCGAAACGCGGGTTTCGAATAAATATTTTCGGGTACACAAAATGGCGGCTCGCGATGACGCGCCGTTTCCACACGTCCGATATTAAGTATTAAACTACATAGCTCATGTATGTTGCGCTAAATACTTTGTAAACAGAATGTGTTAAATGACACGAGTGGATAAAAAGAGTTAAGTTATGAGAGCACATTTCGCGCTGCGCAGTAGGTAGGTAGGTGTATATGTTTATGTTGAGTTGACTCACCGAGATTGGCCGTCATTAGGTCTTGGTCTTTGGGTTTCTTTTTCCTCGGGCGGCCTTTCTGCCGGGGTGGAGGGGCGGCGGTACCGTTGAAGAACGCGCCCTTAGGAACATCGGCCTCCACCCTCGAGAACTCGGGCGAAGGATAAGGGGGATAGTGTGGCCCTGGCGGCGGCCCGCCATAGGGCCCGGGACACATCTGCGGGGGACCCGGCACGGCCATGTGAGGACCGTACTCTGGCATGGTCTCGTAATGCAGCCTGCAAACAAACATTTTTGTGTAATAAAAAGAAGTGAAGCGTTAATTACAGAGTTGATAAGGAGGACCCCGGATATTAGTGTCAGGTACGAACCTGGTTCTTGACAGTCGTTAAATCAAGACAGACAGTGGTTACATGATTAGGTATCTCTATTTAATCTGTGTTTCAATTACGCAATATTCTCTATTTTTATATGTTGCAGGTGTTCATTGCTATTTATCTCATGTCATCTCATATTATCATGAAAACTAATATAAAAGGTCATCAAATTTCGATTAAAGGGACACACATACATAAATATATATTTCAGCAGTGAGTTCAGTAGCTGATGTTGGATTACAATTTCCAATTTTCGTTACTTGCGTTATGGTATTTACCTTTATGGTTGCTATATTCTTCTTATTCTTCTTTTCGTAACAATGACCCAATAAAACATTCAAATACTACTGCCAAGATGTTCTAGTAAGATGATATAGTTCGTGGCCTTCCATAAATCTGAAGGCCTACGCTCTGAATAAAGATATTCATTTTAATAAAACACTGGGAAATGTCGAAGTGATTATCTTACCTGCAATACACTGCCGCATCTCTGATTCCAAATGTGTCTCCTTTATTGAGGGGCGTGCTGCACAGCGCGCAGGAGAAGCAATGTACGTGAAAGACCAGGTCTCGAGCCCTCATCACAAGCTCCGATGCGGATATGGGAGTGTTGCAGCGTGCGCAGCGTTTTGAGCCATATAACCTGAGGAGAAGGTTTTAATCAGTTATGGTGTAATTGAGTTCAGCATCGACGATCTCAGACAGTATTCAGATGGGATTGTAATTTTCGAGCTACCGTCTTACGGAGGGATCATATAATGAAAACACTGACACCAGAAAACCTTCAGGTAGCTATTATTACATGACACACGAAATGAAGAAGATGGCACAACTTATAGTTAAAAAATCCTGTTATTCCCATATCATACAAAATGCTCATAGAAAACCAGTAATTGTTTAATAATGTACAAAAGAGCTGATAAAAGTTTTGTGTTAACTTTTAAGAAGGACCCCGAATTTTGTGACTTTTTGTTTATAATAAATAAATTTTGAATAGAAATCGCAATAACAATGTAAAACATCGCACGTTACAGTTCGTTTGACATGTTACTATCTGCAAGTCTACATTAATCGTCTTAAGCTAAGGTGGCACGTTCAAGGTCTAACAGGATATTACATTTGTTACAGAATTTTTAAACGGCTTCCAAAAAATCAGTCGTAGGTTCCTCAAGTGATTTTAGTGGGGTAATTAAAACCATACGGGCACGAGATGGGAGATAGCGGATTCAATCCCGAGTAAGCCGTCTCCGTGTGGTCCGGCCGTGAGTCCTATCGCGATCAACACTGAATACATTTTCTAAACCTTAAACGATATTTATTTTTCTTTTTGAGAATTCCGGAGATTTTTTTTCTACCTTAAGCATACTCCAAGGTGATTGACAATGAAAATTGAACCATTAGATAGAAATAGCGATTTACCAGCCGAATACGATGTACTTCGTTTAACTATATTTTCACTAGATTTCAAGTGAAATTCAATGATAGCATTTGAACTACTTTGCCATACCTTGTAGTGGTAGCATAATTCTAATTATATTTTCTGCAATATTCTTTGCGTAATATTAAATTTTTAATGTATCGAGTCTGACTCTGAGTGCTTAGTACGAGTTTTTTGGTCATATTCGAAAGTGCTAACGTTTACAAGCCGACTGAATTGAAATTTACTAGACGCGTGTTACATATCCAAATTAGCCAGGTTACTCACTTCAAAATGTGAGCAAGTAAGACACATAATTTTGATATGTAACACGCGTCTTATAAATTCGCAACATGAGAATTATTCTCTATTTGGTCGGTTTATTTACGTTGACATGATCGAATGTGACCAAAAAAACTCGTACTAAGCACTCTGAACTCCATAAGTCAATTACGACTACGACACAATTCAGGAACCGCATAGACGTATCATTATTGAATTGTTCACACGACTGTACAACTATTTTCCAATAGGTTTACAAGTGTAATAACGCGGCGGCAAAATAAGCGAGATCCCTGTAATGTTTACATCCAACAAACATAATTATTTCTTTGTGCAGCAAAACAAGTGTAGCAAAAACAATAGTTTCCAGAATTGATAATTGAATCATTTGAAATATGCACGGATAAAGCGAGGCTAGAAAGGAAATGAGTATTACGTATCGTTAAGTTAATTTTTCTATCCACCGCTCATTCTAAGAAACACATTCGCCATATTACCACTACAAGACCAGTAGGTATGCACTTCTAGCGGAGAGGTATTTCGAAATAAACATAAAAATGTAACAAGGGTTGTCCGCACCTTGTTAAAACTCACAGACCAAGCTATTTTAATTATTTACGTTTAACTACGCGAGGCTTCGGGTGTTCATAATTACTAGTAGAATCGCTCTTAATTGTTGACTCATTACGCCAAAAAACTGCTAACTCCTGCTATGACTTTCAATAATTATTTACTTTAAGTGCCGGAAATAATTTAAGAATTCAAATTTTATCACGCCTCGTAAAAACGTACTTAAATGCTCTGCTATGAGGGAACTGTATCATATCACTGAATACATAGTTTTGACTGCTTCGCGGGAATGCTGGCACGCAAAAAATATACTTTTCTAAAGTGCGCAATTAGTTCAAGGCAATTTATCATTGCTATTTTATTTATTATGAAATCACATTAAATTCTTGCTAATATAAATCACGGATATAATACATAACTGTATAGGTGCAAACATTCCAACTGTATACCTAGTTATTTATTACACAATCGGATGTTAGGTTTTTTCTTTTCACAGACAACACTACAAAACATTAGGTAGCTTTGTTGTTAATCGATGAATTTTTGAACGCTATTCGACAAGAAAATATCAATAACCCATGCAGCTGAAAATTTATGGCATAATCTCGTAAGGCAGACTTGCGAATAATAAAGAGAAACAAAATAACAACAACAAAAAGATACAGTTCGCAAGAATAGCAAGCAAGCATCTTTATCAGAGCATCGTGCGGTCTCACTTAACCCGCTAGCAGTGGGGCCCGACCCGAATCCCGGCGAGGTTAAAATGAAGCTATCGAACCGCGAGGTTCGTGGCTGTTGGTCACGACGACATGGCCGATTCTATCTCGGCCACACAGGCCACTTTGACCTGCCTATTACATCCAGGCACATCCAGTGAGGTGAGGATTTGAATAGGGAGCGATGGCCTTTACTTAAAGGAAAAAAATATCTTTATTATCGACTACTTACTGTAGTAGAACATAGAAAACTAGATATTCGGAAAATTTTAGATAAATCGGAAAATAATTTATAATTCTTCCAAGTTTAAGGTAAGCGTCCACATGTCGGTATCGTACGCAACGGACGCATCATATCAAACGGATAAATTTTTCACAGTGCGTCCACTGGTAGTAGTCGGCATCGTACGGATTACCGACGGTGAGTGCCAGCATACGGATTGACGATGCCAGTTCATTTTCGTAGATTTTCGTAGTGAACGCACGTGTGGTCTCTGTGAGAATGGAGGAAAGCGATGAAGAACAATTTGTCGTTGTAGCTTGTTTGTTGGCAGAAGAGGAAGAATTGGAAAAATAAGATAAAAATAGGAAACATAGTATCTGGATACACAACATATTCAAGAAGAGATCGGAACGATGCAGAGCGAGCGCGCGGGGTGCGTCCACTGATCCGTATGACATTGTGCGGCATTCCGCATGATGTCATCGGCACCCATCGCAAAAGTTTCCTCTCGGAGCAACAGTGGCGGCATTGCCGATGTGCGATGCGTACGATGCGGACATGTGGACGCTTACCTTAAGCCATCATTGTGTATCAATGCAAAATTTATACCTAAGCTAAGAATTTCAGTTTCATAGCCTGGTCAGCACAATGCCAGTAAGCATTATTTTAAAAACTTTGCCTTATGTGGAAACGTAAAATAGTTTACGGATCAATTCATAAGACTAAGTGTTACTTGAATGCAAGTTCAAAAGAACGGCCTAGGCCTGGTCTCTGACGCCAGAACACAAACGTGACCCACACTAATTAGAACACACGTCAGGGTTTAGACAATATTCTCCCACGCTGTTGTTAAGCAGGAGTGAGAAACCAGAAATGATACACCGAGATCGAGACAATCGTCCTGCCTATGTCTCCTGGAGCAGATCATTATTCATTAGTCATTATTATTGGTCATTAGGTGTTTAAGGGTGTTACTACACCAATCGATCGATTATCGCCCGATGACGACGAACGATTATAGAATTAAAGCAGTCGACGTCGATCGTCAATTGTTACCATACAAATCTTTGACGATCAACGACGTCGGCTGTTCCATTTCACCGTCAAACCCTAGCAATCAGGGAAAACAATGATTATGCTTGGTTCTGTATAGAAACATCATGTGTTTTGCCCACGCGACGATAAACCGACGCAATCAGGGAATCAGGCCGAAATGCTAATGTGTTGTATTCTTTATGTGTTTCGTTTAAACACCATGACTGCTTCATGGCGGGAGACGCCGATGGCGCGATAACGCACTACGAGAGCGGTGTTTGTTTAAAGCAACTAATTACGCTTCTAATGAGTACTATGGTGTATATTTTGCATGTCTATTTTCGTATTTATGTCTAAAAGTCTGTTGATTATACTGACACGTCTACGTTTGACTTACGTCTCGAAATGTTTGGGGGAGGCCTATGTCCAGCCAGCAGTAGACTTCTTGTGGCTGAGATGATGTGTCTACCTTTATGGTAGGTGGACTTATTGGACAGCGTGGCGTTTCAGTTCCCTACCGTGTCCCTAGTACGGTCATATGGAAAATTATGACAGTGGGGATTAGCTCATCGCCTATACAAACAATAGTCCTTTGGTTGCCTCTTGGACACTCTAGACTTATCACATGGTTAACACATTTTACGACATAGTAACTTGTTAATATAAAAAAAGAAGGTAAATGGGAAGCATAATATTGGTAAAACGAAAGAGCTAAACTACTAATTGGTCAAATAAGAGAGCGAGAGAAATTAAATATGCCCAATCAATTTAGGTCAAATAGCTAATCCGCTGGGCGAAGGTCACTCCTAATTGACGCAGCAGAAAATGAAATAAAAGGCGAAACAGAAAATTAAAAAGGGGCTAAACAATAGCCGAGTTAGCTTAACGAGCGTCGAAATTCGGTATCCGAAACCCTAGTCCCGGTATCGGTACGTTCCGCACGTTACACGCAAGAAACCAACCGATTCGACGCGACTGCAACAACAATAGCGCGCGGCAAGCTTTATTTGTTAATAATATGTCACGGTGAACAAATATAACACGCCAATCCATCCACGGTAATGGCCACAGCCATTGGTATTTTGATACCAACAATACATTCCTTCTGTATCACTTTACCGTGTCGAACAAGGCATTCGAAGGAGTGTGCTCGGAGAAGTGATCATGTGAGCCACATTTTATGCCAATTAGTATATGTGGATCATGAAAACTAAAGTGAATAATAATGACTGGAAGGGTATTGGATTGATGAAAATAGAGGAGGAGGAAGTTCGTAGATGTCGAATGATGGGATAAAGCGGAAGAGATTAACATATAAAGTGCTGAATTCTTGACCCATTTAATTTTATATTTACTCGCTGGATTAGGTATCTTTTTAGGTTTTAAGTTATATAATTGCTATTTTAGACAATTTAGTCCAAAAAGCGAAAGCGATGTAGCTTATTTGAGGAATTTCTTAGTCAACATTACTTTCAGATAAGAAAGATTCTAACAAGAAAAACAAATTAAGAAATACTACTGTTAGTTCTGTCTGATCAGTGTTTCTTACGAGTGTCAAACGGAAAAAAACAAATAGCTACTAGTAAAATCTTTAGATTTATAACTCGGATTCCAGGCAAGCCGCGCGACAAATGAGCAACACAGTGTCGCACCGAGATTGATAGGGCGTCACCGATAGATGGCGGTGGTGCCATTAATTAACACCGGCCGTTTGAGCCTCACCCCAGTTGTCACGGCGTCGCGCGCCAATCGACTGGAACTGTCCATACCCCTACCATGGTAATCGATATAATCAATGAAACCGAAAAATAATTGACCAAGAAAAGAACGCGTATTTGGAACCTGTCAAAAATTATTTTTCAAAAGAGAATATTCAATGCAAAATGTCAATTGTATAAGTTAGGAGGCGGCGGACGCTAGGAGGCGTTGGTGGGTGAAAACTGGTAATAATATTTACATTTAATGATTTACTACTCCGATGACTGCATGAAATGTGTCCATTACATTTACGAAATCCTACTAATATTATATGTATAGGCGAATGTTGTGTGTGACCAATTTTTATGATATATGTTTTGGTGTGTAGGTAGCCGTATCTAGGAATAACACACAACTTTATCCCGAAAAGTATGCGATTTCCGTAGGATTTTGTCAAAAATCTGATATAGATGGCGCTGGCTGTGCATAAAATTAAACTGCGGGTAACACCGCGGGCACCATCTAGTAATGTATAATTGGTTGTTTAAATAAATTTCGTACGCAGCGTACCAATCATTGAACTTGAATGTTACTACATGCTGGCGTATTGAAAGCAGTGACCTTAACAGTGAATAACAAAATATACATATTACTAACCACTTTTCAAGTAACTTAAGTTACGATTACTCGCCTATAAAACGGATAAACTGTTAATGCATCGACATCGTATGCTGATGCCTAATGCAAATGAATGCAAATAATGGTCCAGTGCCGCCAATGACATGAATAACTGTTATTGATCAAGCATTTATATCATCTGCACTCGATGTGTAATTTGTAGTACTGCTTATGCACTCATGTTAACAAATCTCACTGCTTTCCACATCTGCCATTTTGCCTGTCTGTTTATCCGACAGAAATGTAAGTATACTTATTGGAACAATACGGAAAAATTAATTTTGTATTCTTATTTATTTAAATTTTCTTCGAATGTTTATTAAAATTTCACATTTTTTTAGCATTTGGTTTTAATGAATCTGCCTATGTGTCCTTATCCTGTTTATTTCTTATGATTAATAACCACGTGATTGCATGTCACTTACCCAACTTAGTAGTTATAGTAAAATTACATCAATATGCACATAAAACATAATAATGATATCTATTAAAGAATATAACTTAAGGTAACAATAATGAGTAGACTAGATACTTTTTATACTTATATCTAATTTAAATCTTAATTAAAATTCATACTTAAGAATTAATTATGTTTTTTTACCAACGTCTATAAATATTCACTGAAAATTGACGTTAATGTCGACTTATCACTCGCCACCACGTAACTCGATTCCGACACCCATAGTAGGGGACGTAGTCGGCTGACGTATTCTTAGTATCATAATTTTAGACTGCATAACTAAATCAGAATGAAATTTATGGTGCATTTTACCTGTAGTCGCTCAGGTTAAAAGTTCCTCAAAATAGAAACACTTTCTGAAGCTAATTAAGAACTTTTAGGTTCCAATTTTCAGTTGTTCAGTTACCGCCTGTAAACTGTAACATTATTTATTGCAAAATAAATTTATCAGAGATAAGTTATTAATATTAAATATAATACAATTAATAATCAGCTGCAGTTTACATTCAAAGAATAATTTAATTTAACAAACACAATAAATTGATGAAAAACAAAAACTGTTAATTTATATAATTAAGTTACTTAAAACTTATCAACAATTTATGAAAAGGATATTAAAATTAAAAATACCACAGACGATTTCATATCGAAAATATCGAACACATTTCAATATTAAAATGTTGCTTTATTTAAACGTTGCTTTTAATCCGTTACTGAATGAAAACGCATAATGTTTTTTGTTTCAATGTTTTCATATTTCTGCAAATGCGATGCAACGCTGAAAAAAGCTGAAACTGGCTCAGCACGAAAATACAAAACTAAGTCTCATATTGTTTCGCACTCAACGATCAAAAATATTTTGTTCGCAATTGTTTGTAATTTTTGTGAAAAATTGTTTTTAGGCCGTGCAAATGTAATTTGTTAAGGCTTCCACGCACGTATTAACGATTATTACGGCATCTTAACATAATTTTGAATGTTCTCTCAGGGGCCAGCTCCTATACGGACTAGCGGTTGAGTATAAAAAAAACTGTTACCTACTACCGATTCTTGGTCGAGCTAAGTATCCCATTTCATACGATTTCTCACTCAAAAAAACATGCATAGTAACCAATAAGAAAGCAGAGGTCGCTGTTACCGTTAGGTTTAAATAATTCTTTGGTGCCTACCAGTGAAAAACACTGTACCTACACTCTCGACAGTTCATAGTACTTGTAACATTTTTCGTCGACATTGAGTGGGACGTAGTACTCAAGTCACATCTCGTCGATGTCATAAATCTATGCTAAAAGTTAAATTTTATCTCGACACGCGCTAAGATTAGTATCTGTCGCCCACTGTGCATTTATAAGGAGTTCGTAAAGTATTTTTATATGTCGGCATTTGTTGCGTAAAAACTATAGGTACTTGACGAGATGTACCTACAAGATGATAGAGAAATTAATAAACTACTTCTAGCGTGGATTTTTACATCCAAACCCTCCTTTACATCCATAAATTTAAGGGACTCACGGTAACATAATGACTACTCTCAAATCGTTATGGCAGAGCGCTCTCTTCTACTTCTTCACTACCATCAAGTAAATTGTAAGATTATATTTCACACAAATCTATATTCACAATTTTAAAACTGGACTTTATACCACTAGTTCTAACTTCTACTAATATTATAAAGGCGAAGTTTGTGAGGATGTATGCATGGATGTTTGTTGCACTTTCACGCAAAAACTACGGAACGGATTTTAATGAAATTTGGTACACGGGTAGACTATAACCTGGAATAACACATAATTCCTAAATCCGGGAACGTGAATAATAAGACTGCTGTGTATAAATAAATTCACATAACGAAGTTGCGCGAGTTTCACAAGAATATAAATAACTAGCTGTGCCCGCGACTTCGTTCGCGTGGTTGTCGAAAACATGGCGAAATGAATCATTTTCCCCGTTTTTGCAACATTTTTCACTGATGCTTCGCTCCTATTGATCGCAGCGTAGTGTTATATAGCTTAAAGCCTTCCTCGACAAATGGACTATCCAACACAAAAATATTTTTTTAATTCGAACCAGTAATTCTTGAGATTAACGCGTTCAAACAAACAAACAAACTAACAAACAAACTCTTCAGCTTTATATATTAGTTTATAGAACCTTCATGCTGAATTTCATTCGAATAACTTCAAAAACAGCAAAGTTTCATACTAACTTTGCACCCCCGTTTAACCCCCTAAGGGATGAATTTTGAGAAAAATATTTTACTCGTGTTTCATGCCTTTCAATAAAGAACCTTCATGCTGAATTTCATTCGAATAACTTCAAAAACAGCAAAGTTTTATACTAACTTTGCACCCCCGTTTAACCCCCTAAGGGATGTTTTTTGAGAAAAATATTTTACTCGTGTTTCATACCTTTCAATAAAGAACCTTCATGCTGAATTTCATTCGAATAACTTCAAAAACGGCAAAGTTTCATACGATCTTTGCACCCCCGTTTAACCCCCTAAGGGATGAATTTTGAAAAAAATATTTTACTCATGTTTCATGCTTTTTAGTAAAGAACCTTCATGCTGAATTTCATTCGAATAACTTCAAAAACGGCAAAGTTTCATACTAACTTTGCACCCCTGTTTTACCCCCTTAAGGGATGAATTTCCAAAAATCCTTTCTTAGTGAGCACCTACGCCCTAAAAGGAACCCACATGCAATTTGAGCCTCCTGGCACTTGTAGTTTCGGAGATTTCGTGATGAATCAGTCAGTGATTTTCTCTTTTATATATATAGATTAACAAAAAAACGTAAATGATTAACAATATCCAGTAACAGATCAAATTGTGTATCCACGCAGACGAACTCGCGCGGGCAGATGCTAGTCAAATTCTTTGTCTGTTTTGTGGAGAGAGAGAGCATACCTATCAGGCATACGTCGAAGTAGCATTAGCCAGATAATGGACTGGACACGCGATAGAAGCCTCAAGTAGATTAAGGCTACCGCTCAATCAACCCGCGTGAAACTACCGATATCGGGATTAAGACAAGACGTGTGAAGGAGCTTTAAGTTTCGTATCTACTCTACTGGTACATGATAATATTCATATATTTGTTGTTTTACAGTGCCGCTATATTTTATTTTATTTTGTGTGCTTCTCTTAAGTTGACCAGACAGATACACGAAGTAAAAGGAAATACACGAACCACTTTCAGTCTACCATGTTTTTTTAGCACATAGACACCAGGGTAACCCTGATCTCTTGCTTACTTTTAACAGGAGAAAGAAGGAAATAAGAAAAAAGGGCTAGGAGTTTGGTTTCCGGATTTTTCACACACCTATGAAACGCATCGCTGCTTCACTCCGATATTCTGTGAGAAGGTGGACCCGGGTCGACCTAACTATGGCTCTACCACTCCAAACTTTATTTTCATTGCGTATTTAGAACACAAAGTAGGTACGTCATTACAATGGGAAAGAGTGTTCCGTGCAACTGGAAGTCCACTAGTTATAGTAATAAATATTAATTGAATCATACTATAATTAAAATGTTTCCATAACTTTACAAAAAGCCACAGTCAATTTAACTTTGTTGCAATTCATTGTCTGAGCTAGTGTTGCGCTTAAAGTTCTATCGTAGATATCTAAAAACATTTATCGAAACAAGAATATTAATATCGACATGAGTAGAATAAAATTCATTACTAAAGTGGTTAATGCTTGCATAAATCGAACCTAAAAAATAAGTCAAGTTCATTTAAAAAAATGTTTCTCCGTTTTTTTTAAATGAAGCAAGAATAATAAGAATACCGAGACATCGGAAGGCTCTTTAGATATAATTAAAAACTGGCATTAAGACTGTATTATAGCACTGTAATACACGAAATAGTAAATATACGAACAAATAGCACAATGTAATAGACGAAATAGTAAATGTATGAACAAATTAATTTATTAAAACTTATCGATAACGAATGCCTATTTTGTTCTCCAACACTATACGTTAAGTGAATTTTCCAGCTCATTTGCTGCAAGTGGATCTCACTCGATGCGTTTTTTTTACACACCTGCTGTACTTTTAATAGATACTTAAGCTTCAGCCATGGAATTCTTATCGAAGATTTTTAAGGATTTTCAATAGAATAGAACAGAACAGAACAGAACGGAACGGAACGGAACAGTTCATTGATTGATTGAGTAAATTATAATAACTATACTTACATATGTTAAAAAGGAAGGATGTAGTATTTGTATCTATACAATAGATATAATACATTGTCTCATAGGCCAGTAGAGGGCGGTAGCCGTGCGGGAGACGAGTTGCGGGCAGGACGTGCGCCTGGGCATCTGAGCTGGTGTAGTAGTGCGCCAGTGATATATATCAGTATTATTTCTATTCATATTCTATAAAAAAACGGGCAAGTACGTGTTGGGCCACGCACAATGTAGGGTTCCGTATTGGCTATGCATTTATTGCTTGCAGATGAGTACAATGCCATTTTCTATGACATTTGTACGTTTTCGTCAAAGAAATTTTACTACTCCGTAACCAGTAGTGCCTACTTAACCGTTATAGTTTTCCTTGTAGGTTCATTATATGGACTACTACCATGATTTTTTTCAAATTTCTAAACTCGAGACTTTCGGAGATAGAGGGCGGGGGGGGACCACCGTGCAAAACGAAAATTGACACGTTAAATGTAAATAATTCGCAAACGGATTATTGTATCGGAAAATGATCTTCCCACACCCTCAATGTTTTTTAGAGACCTATCTAACGATACCCCACAAGGTGGAGTCGGTGCGAAAAACAAAATTCATTCTGACTTTACCTGTAGGGCACCCCAAAATTAATATTTTTCAAAATTTTATTCTACCACTTTGTTAGCATTGTTAATATGAGTGTATTGTGATATTTCATAATTCCCACGGGAAACAGAGATATACGTAAACGAAGTTGCGAGGGTATATCAAATTTGGCATGTAGGTTCCTTACGACGTCTAGGGATGTACTAAGAAAGGATTTTTCAAAATTCCCACGGGAAAGCGAGATATACGCAAACGAAGTTGCGAGGGGACGCACAACCTAAACCGCTGGGTCTAAAGTAAAATGCCAAATTTGTCATGTAGGGTCCTTATCAGGACCGGACCGACCGGACCGGACCGGACCGACCAGACCGGACCGGACCGACCGGACCTGATCGGACCGGATGAAACCGTACCGTACCGGGCCGTGCCGGATCAGAATTTGTTTCTGAAGAAAAATATGCTAATTGTTACTAGGCACGCAAGCGAAGCCGCGAGCGGAAGCTAGTTTATGATATATCTCATTTATAGTATGATTTTATTATAAGCCATTTATTTCCCAAATGCATACAATTTATTGTTCAATCACTATTAATTATTTAATTTGCAACTCCTTCCATTTTTCTCTTTCCCTTGATAAACGTGTCCACGTGACTCCGACTAGGTTTCCCCTTGTCCGTTTCAATTATCTTTAGTACCTACTGCTACAGCCTGACATACGTAATTATGTGGGGTAATTCAGCGACTGACACCACGAGGGATTGGAACCATGGTGTCAGTCGCGGAAGGACTCTTTTTGAATTGACTGATTGACACCATGGTGTCAGTCGAGTAACATATAATTGGGACGTCGTTGATTGACCCCATGGTGTCAATCACGGCAGGCGTTTATTGACTTCCTTGATTGGAACCACGATTTTTTTTATTTTAAATAATGGGTTTTTTGTACAGTCGGTTAGAAAATACTTTTTGAAATGAAACAAAATTACTGGTACTCAATATTAGTATAATTAAATTATGTACAATTGAATGAGATTTATATTTACTAAAATGATTAAACATTATTCAAACAAATTAAGTCATATACAGTCAATCAGGGGAAATAATTCGTGTAGTTTTTACACAGTTGTACCTACGTGAGCTGTATGCCTGTTTTCCGACCTTTTCCATTAAAAAAAAAAATTATATCGGAATTTCAGTACGAAAAAATAGATTGAAAAAATATATATAATTTAGATTAGTCTCATAGTAAGTGAATGTAAATTCTTTTATGAGAAATAAAGTTCTTAAACCACAAAAATAGATTGAGACGAAAGATGTAATGAGGTTGCCCTAAAGTGAATAAGAAACAATATCAATATTGCCATTTTCACCAATTTAACTTGACAAATAACAATATTTAATTACTAACTATTATTATCGATGAAATAGCGTAGTCCAGTCCGTTTTGTAGTTCAAATTTTAGCTGTTTTTCCGAGATCACGAACAGAATAGTACGATATTATGAAACCATTTGTTTGAATATTCTCAAAAAATATATATATTTGACATGACAGATGTCAAAATAAAATTTAAATCAAAAGCACCAAGGAGTGTTGATATCAACTTTGAAGAAAATTACCCACACAATACCTTACTTTCGAGAATTTTAATAAAATCCGAGGTCTTTCATCAGTCTTCTTAAAGAATTTTATGCAAATAAGAAATCACGTCCCATACGAACTTTGTCCCCCTTTTTACTCCCGAGAGGTAGAATTTCGGGTTGGAGTGTAGCCTTAGGGGCACTATTTTTAGGACTTAGAAAAATTTTCTGAGTTGGAGTATAGGCACTATGAGACGCCAAGAAAACATGAAAAAAGATTTTTTTTTAAAAATTTTTTTTTTTGGACTTAGATTTTTTTTTCGCTAAAATTTTTTTTTAAAAAAAATTCTCCGATTTTTCCCTTTTTTGGTCCCGTCGTATTAGGGGGGCACTTACGAACACTTTTAGTCCTATGCACTAACCGCGTTCGGGCTACCATTTTCGAGATATACGTCGTATTGTAAAATGACCATATTCAAAGAATGGCCAATTACTCGTAAATGGTGACCTTTAGGAAGTTGATGTAAAGGACCAAAAGTGTTTCTAGTTGCGCTCCTGACACGATGAGGACAAAAAAAGGGGAGATATTAAGAAAAAAAAAAGTGGATTCAAAATTTGTCAGTCCTAAAAACGCTGTTTCTGGGACTCTGAAATTTTTCGGATCGTTTTTTTTTTTTTGTAAAATTCCACCTTTTTTTGGTCTCATCTTATCGGTGGAGCACTTACGAACACTTTTAGTACTTTGCACCAACCCCGTACGGGCTACCGTTCTCGAGATATACGCAATTTCGAAGAAAGTCGGATTTCAAAAACTGCAAATTTCTCGAAAACCGTAGCCCGCACGGGGTTGGTACAAACGACCAAAAGTGTTCGTAAGTGCCCTCCCAATAAGATGAGACCAAAAAAGGGGGAGATTTCTAGAAAAAAAACGTTGCCCCTATCCCTACAATAGCACTGAAAATCGAGTTTGAACTTAGAAAATTTTTGAATATTTTTTTTTTTCTAGAAATCTTCCCTTCTATTGATGTCATCGTGTTGGGGGAGCACTTACGAACACTTTTAGTCCTATGCACCAACCGCGTTTGGGCTACCGTTTTCGAGATATACGTCGTATTGTAAAATGACCATATTCAAAGAATGGCCAATTACTCGTAAATGGTGACCTTTAGGAAGTTGATGTAAAGGACCAAAAGTGTTTCTAGTTGCACTCCTGACACGATGAGGACAAAAAAAGGGGAGATATTAAGAAAAAAAAAAGTGGATTCAAAATTTGTCAGAGTCCTAAAAACGCTGTTTCTGGGACTCTGAAATTTTTCGGATCTTTTTTTTTTTTTCGTAAAATTCCACCTTTTTTGGTCTCATCTTATCGGTGGAGCACTTACGAACACTTTTAGTACTTTGCACCAACCCCGTACGGGCTACCGTTCTCGAGATATACGCAATTTCGAAGAAAGTCGGATTTCAAAAACTGCAAATTTCTCGAAAACCGTAGCCCGCACGGGGTTGGTACAAACGACCAAAAGTGTTCGTGAGTGCCCTCCCAATAAGATGAGACCAAAAAAGGGGGAGATTTCCAGAAAAAAAACGTTGCCCCTATCCCTACAATAGCACTGAAAATCGAGTTTGAACTTTTGAATATTTTTTTTTTTCTAGAAATCTTCCCTTCTATTGGTGTCATCGTGTTGGGGGAGCACTTACGAACACTTTTAGTCCTATGCACCAACCGCGTTTGGGCTACCGTTTTCGAGATATTCGTCGTATTGTAAAATGACCATATTCAAAGAATGGCCAATTACTCGTAAATGGTGACCTTTAGGAAGTTGATGTAAAGGACCAAAAGTGTTTCTAGTTGCGCTCCTGACACGATAAGGACAAATCAAGTACTATTGAGTCAAACAGATAAGCCGAAAATAGACGACAACGCGTTGATTGAATCTTTTCAGAAAAATTCGCGCCTCACTCGCTTCGCTCGCTCGGCGGTGTTATGATCACAAGATAACCCTAACCTAACCCACCAATGTCTGTCTGAATATTGGTGGGTTAGGTTAGGGTTATCTTGTGATCACAACACCGCCGAGCGAGCGAAGCGAGTGAGGCGCGAATTTTTCTTACGATTCCACTTTGTGGCCATCTTAAAACTAAACCAGTCGAGGATTTTGCCATTAGTTTTATCATAAAACTAACCCAGTCTAGGTTTTTGATGAAAAAACTGGATATTTCCAGGTTTATGGTAAAACAAAGCAATGATTTTGTCTTCTTACGGATCGTGATCAAAAGCCTAGGATTTTGATCAAAAACCTGATTTCATCATAAACCTACGACAGATAGATTAATATCGGAATGAAATGAATAGCATTTGTTGCTACAATGTTAGAATGGATTTATCTAACAAAGTCTATGCGATTTCGGTCAATTTCTGTAGTGATTAAGGTTTCGTCAAGTTTTTGGCAAACAGAAGCTAAGCCAGTTCAGTTTACACTTTCTCTCTAATGGTATAGGTTTTGTAAATTCGCAGCCCGTGCGCGGTTGGTGCAAAGGACTAAAAGTGTTCGTAAGTGCCTCCCCCAACATGATGAGACAAAAAGAAGTGAAGATTTCTATAAAAAAAAAACTAAGTCCCAACTCCCTTTTCAGTGCTATTGCAGGGATAGGGAAATTTTCGAATCGATTTTTTTTCTTTAAATTTTCGCTCCTTTTGACCTTATCGTGTCGGGGGGGCAACTAGAGACACTTTTAGTCCTTTAAGTCAACTTCGTAATAATCACCATTTACGAGTAATTGGCCATTCTTTGAATCTGTTTTTTTTTACAAAATGGCGTATATATCGAAAACGGTAGCCCGGACGCGGTTAGTGCAAAGAGCTAAATGTGTTCGTAAATGCCCCCCCAATAAGATGGAACCAAAAAAAAAGGGAATTTAAAAAAAAAATTTTAGCGAAAAAAAATCTAAGTCCAAAAAAAAAATTTGTCTCAAAAATTTTTTTTTTCATGTTTTCTTGGCGTCTCATAGTGCCCCTAAGCCAACTCAGAAAAAAATTCTAAGTCCTAAAAATAGTGCCCCTAAGGCTACACTCTGACCGAATTTCGGAAAATCCTTCCTTATCGGATGCCTATATCATAGCAAAGAACACACCTTTCAAGTATCCATTTTTACGATCAGCGATTTGGGCTGTGCGTTGATTCTTAGTCAGTCAGTCGTTCAGGACAAAAAAAAATGCATAGGTTTAAAAACGTAAGTAGGATATACATAATTTGTTTAGAAGTTAAAACTATTAAAAAAAGCGTGCACTTTGACACTAACCGATTATTCAAAGTATGTCGCTACGGTATTGATGGGTTTATTTAAAAAAAAAAAATTTATTTTTTGGAGTTAACACCATTAGAAATAAATTCTTTTTAAATTGCGATACTTAGAGGTAATTTAAAAAGGCATGTTAGCACTTTTTTACATAACTGTTTAGTTTCAATAAAATGTACTTGGTTCCAATCGAGCAAGTCAAAAAACGCCTGCCGTGATTGACACCATGGTGTCAATCAACGACGTCCCAATTATATGTTACTCGACTGACACCATGGTGTCAATCAGTCAATTCAAAAAGAGTCCTTCCGCGACTGACACCATGGTTCCAATCCCTCGTGGTGTCAGTCGCTGAATTACCCTTATGTGTAGGTGATAGGACCTTAGAAAGTATAATGGCACGTGGTTGCAAAAAATTAAACATTATACCAGCGATTAAGTCAACTGTCTGCCTTTGTGCAATGCGGCGAAAGCAAAACAACTAATGTTTACCATATTTTTTACAATACGTTTTTATAAGCAAAAACAGACCATGCCTTTTGAAGTCAATAAGGTTCTATTTTTACGCACTTATAACATCATTTCTACTTCTATACATAAAAAAGGTTTTATGCGTCTCCAAAATACTTTTTATAAGTAATTAGCGAATTGTGAAGCGTATTTTTTGAATTTGAAATTATTAGCATTACCGTGTTATTAGGTAGAATGACGAAAAACCCAATATCCAGCCGATATTACTTTACGCATCGGTATTGCCCCGTTGCCGACATAAAAAGCGTGTCGGTTATCAAAAAACTATAAATAAACTAAAATATAAAATGAAATACCATTTACACGCGACGACAAATAATAGGGACATAGAATCCATATTATATGCTCTCACCACGAAAAAGGGGCACGGCGGTGTACGAGCCAAATCTATGCAAATAGAAATAAGTAATGATAAAATTAAATCTTATATATTTACAATATGTTATGCATAGCAAAAAATCGTTTTATTATTTGTTTCTCTCTGTTTATTTATTTAACGAGACCTGCGGAGACGAATAACTTATATTAGAAGAAGTAACTTTGGTTATTCGTTATAAATAAGAGATTCTCTAAATTCTTCTCTACTCAAAATCAAAAGTTCTCCATTCTGTAGATACTTTTAGATACACAGTTTTTTAAAATAATATTTCAATTCCACCATAATTTTGAGGTGGCCATTAACGACAAATACAGCATAGAACTCGCATAAATGTGGGAATGAATGATGAAAGCGTGAACAATCACTCACATGGCCCTCTCGCACCATAAACGTTGTATAGACTTGGCCACACTTGAACAAAAAAAAATTTTTTTTCGATAGTAGATATCATTTTAATAGCGCGATATCGAACGTCGTAAACGGAGTAAAAATTAAACAGAAACGTAAATCTGTATTTTGCCGTTTAGTTTTACAATCTCTATTAAAAGTTATCTAAATGTATATTTTTATTTGTCCGCTTGGTGCCTACTGTTTTACATTTTTATTGCAGTAACTGATAATATTGAAAGGCTTTCATAAGAACTTGTTTATTACCATTGAGGCTTTAAGACTAATGTTTAAAAAAAATTGTAATAAATAACAGTCATTAGCACAAATTTCTATCACGATAAAATTATTTTATTACTTTATATGTACAGGCCGCTGCAATTAAATGTTTAACTCTTGTGTTTTTATTCAATGTTTTAAGGTCTAAATTATACCGTATCATTGCACGTGATTGTATCTAACATTCCTTAGATTATTTCATTGAAATGTAATACTCGCTGACGTATATTTTTATTTTACTATTATATAGCTATTAATATTAAAAAAATTGTTAATATCACCTTAAAATGCCCTTTGGTTATCGATTAAAATCTAAACAAATAAAATTCTTAATACTGCAATATAACGTGTCCATATAAACTATAGATAAGTTCGCGTATAATTGTGAACTCGCACTGTCGTAAAAGTGCAAAGTTCTATTAAATGGGCAATTGCGAAAAGTTATGAGCTATAATTTTACTAAACATAAATACAGTTTCAGTGTCAGTATAACACTTGAAACAATATTATTAAAAAAATACATGTACGCATGTAGCACTCCTCCGCGGCGAACGCGTCGAGTTTCGCTGTGAAACACAGTATAGCGGTCAGCAGCTGAAAGATATTGATAAACTAGCGAAACCCGCGCAACTTTGTTTGCGTGTATCCCGCTTTCCCGTGGGAATTTTGGAATGTATGATACTTTAAAACCTTCCCCTTGAATCACTCTATCAATTAAAAAAACGCATCAAAATCCGTTGCGTAGTTCTAAAGATTTAAGCATACAAAGGGACATAGGGACAGAATAAGCGACTTTGTTTTATACTATGTAGTGATAAGCAAAATTTGTTTAATTCATAAAAATATTTTTTACTAGCTCAAACCCGCGGTCTTATCCGCGAAATCCCGTTATTCCTATTCCCGTAATGATATCAGGGATCAAAACTATCCTATGTGTTAATCCAGTTCATATAATCTACCCGTGTACCTTTCAAGCAAATCGTTCAAATCGGTTTAGCGTGTCATCGATTCCATTACACCCCATCCACACAAATTTTCGTATTTATACTATTAGTAAGGATGTAACTAGCCTATAAACATCATTATAAAACCAAAGACGCTACCAATTCTATGACGGCAACGACTACGAGGAAGAACTAAATAGAAAGCGGATACCACTTGAGGCAGTTTTCACAGGCTGTCATGCTACTTCCAAAAAAAAAAAACAAAAAAAAAACAGACCCGCCCAACGACATAGAAGTAGGAATGTATCAATACGCAAAATAGAGTAAGCACCCGCGCGTATCGTGTTACTAAAATCGCAACAAATTGTGTTATCGGAAGCGGTAGGGGACTCGCCCAGCGGGGAGGCGCGCGCACTGTTTGCAAATAAACAGCCGGCAGAACCCTGTGGCTTGCTTTAAATAGGGTTGCCTACATGTTACTTAAGGATTGTGCAATCCCCAAAATAAATATTTGAACGGTGTTGTTTGTTACGATTCTTTAATACATTTGTCTATATTTGTTCTTCCCATTTTGCAAATTATTGAAAAAGCATTAAGATAAACATTTTTTGTAGTAACATTACAAAAGAAAATACAAAATGTTAAAAATAAAGTTGAAATGAATTGAGTATTCATGCCATATTATAAAACAAATTGAATTTCATTCAATTAAAAAAAAATGATAGCAAATAAAAAAATAAACTTTATTAAATTTTTTCTTTAAAAAACTCTTTAATTTTTTGTAATAAAACTCTTGTCACAATTTCTTACATTTGGCAACCCTGCACGCAGGGCTCACAATGCCGGTGGCGCACCAGGGCTGCACAATAGTAGCCAGCGTGACATCAGCGGGTCGCCGCGAGACGCGACGCACTCGTACCTATATTTCTCACGTGAAATGGGAAAAACATCTCTATGGGAATTTGTACATACCTACCTCCTAGTTTTGTTTAGTAAAAGGGTAGCAAAAATCAGGGAACGCAATACCCATTAAAGCATATTTTAAGGTCTCATAACACATCTGACTGAAAATGGTGGTGTCTAGAACGGACTAGTAAACAAACCTTGTACATCAAAGTCCAGTCAGTGACGGTTAGCTGACTTGATAACACTAACACCAGCTACGTTCTTCTTTTCGTGCGCTTCCCGCAATTAGTGTCTACTGCGGGAAGCGCACAAAAAGAAGACCTTGTACACTCAACCGATGTATTAGTGCGCAAAGCATGTTCGACCCATCTCCCGTTAAATGTGCACCTTAAAGAATTATATTGAGTTCAAAATAAAAAAGTTAAATACGTAAAATCTATTTTAAGGTAATGAACACTTAAAACTTTTATCAAAATTAATAAACTTGCTTATTAAAATACTATTTTAGTATTTTACAACCGCCCGAAGCAGCCACACACAACTACTCGTGCGGTTCTGTGTGTGCGTAAAATACTGCAGTTTGCTATGCAGTCACAGAAAGTAGCTGTCGATAAGCTGCTTTAAGCCGTGTATGGCGTGCCCTACGCAGATGCTGTGTCAGCGTTCATGCAACAAAAACAAATCAAAAAACATGTCTCTTGAAACAAACGGCTGAATTGTGCACTTGAAAATACTTGAAAACAATCAAAATGAATCGATTTTATTTACTCTCATCACAATTCGAGTGCTGCCCTTCTTTGAGGGTTTATAAACACATTCACTCCGATCTAACGAGACAAAGTGCTAACGGTTCTTTTAGGTAACGAACATTATTACAACATTACTCCGATTTTTACTGTATTTTTTGTAAATAATAAAGTTTTTTTTTAATACTTTACTATCATAAATTGGGCCTATAATAGAAAACGAAGATATTGATAAATAAATAGTGCATAAGTGCGTCATCAATAAAAAAAACTGTCGTGAGACTCGTCTGTCATGTCTAAAGAAGAAAAAAGGAGATAGCTTGAAACTTCATGGCGAATAAATTAAATTGCATTTCAGAAACTGGCTACAAATCTATACTAATATTACTTAAAAAGAGGAAAGATTTGTATTTTTGTTTGAATTATATTATTTAGAATTTTTTAATAAACTCAAAAAATACTGCACCAATTTGAAAAATTCTTTCGCCGTTGGGAATCTACACTATCCGAGGGAGACACAGACTATATTATATTTTTAAGAAAATTAGCATCCTTACAAACCCGTGCTACGCTGAGACGGCCGCCTCAGATTACAAAACAATCTGAGCGGGGCTATATCATACCTTACCTTACATTTCCTTTATATTTCGAATCATTTACCTTATATTTGAAATAAGCGAGATTTGGCGACAACAAATACAATATATCTTTGCACTTCTCATTATGAATGTGCATAATGCACGTTTATAGGGAAAAAGCTGCATCGTGAACATTCATAATAAGAAGAGCTAATACTTATTTATAATTTTTTTGATAATTATTCTGTAGATATATTGTATTTGTTGTCGCCAAATTAATTTTCACGAAAATTCTACCAATGATTAAGATGCAATTTCTAAAAATAAAATAAAAATTTGAATTTCCCGCGCGGACCGAAACGTACCACCTTAAATAGTAGACAGCAAAAAATCATCATGTAAATAATTTGACATGTTGAAATAGAACTGTCATTATGCACTTGTCTATGACAATGGTGAAGGGGTTAACGGTACTTTTGAAGAGTCGAGTGGCATCCTAAAACAACTCTGAACGTTTAAAGACAGCC
The DNA here is from genome assembly GCA_905163395.2 of Endotricha flammealis. Lineage (NCBI taxonomy): Eukaryota > Metazoa > Arthropoda > Insecta > Lepidoptera > Pyralidae > Endotricha > Endotricha flammealis. Next base: position 3,886,666 of record LR990852.1, on the reverse strand, counting down.
GTCCTTGTCCTTAATTCCCATGCGTCCATTCACACCAACGTCCAAGGACCAGACCGTTGAATGAGTGAAATAAATTATCATCGTTATTTTAATAGCATTCTATACATAAGACACAGCATATAATTACAAAGGGAAGATAAAAATATTTTTCACATTGCCTCTTTAAAAGATGCAGATATTTTTCAGAATGATTAGGTATATACAAAGTCTGAAATATTATATTGAATTAAATAATAATGACAAAGAAGGTGAACACTCGTACAGTCAACAATAGAAGTTGGTACAAATTGGCCAATGCCTAAATAAATAAATAAAAAAAACACTTTGATACCATTTCAATTTGAACATGGAAAAATAAAATAAAAATGCCACAAAATAATCTTCGTAGTTCTGAAGAGTACACACGTAACGATAAATCTCTGTGCAAGGAACAAAAAACTAGTGCTTTCGATAAAATCTCGATTAGAAAGAAAAAAAGAAAATATTTTTATTTGGTGCTATATAAACATTCACTTAATACTAAACAAAAATCTTATTCTAAAATAGCACCAAAATGGTGGCACTCAGCATATGTCCCGCACGACGAAAATGATTCCGTGCGTGACGCTGGTTTTCAGTGTCACCATTCGGTATACAGTGGTGCTAATTCTGTTGTACATTTAACTAGACTAAACTAATTTTGACAAGACTAGACACTTCTAGTTTTGCTTACCTTGTCACTAATCGTACGCCAAGGAAGGACAACAACGCCTTTGGTCCTGTCAAAATTAGTTTAGTCTAGTTAAAGGTACAACAGAATTAGCATCATTCTCTGAGTCAAGACGCCCCAAAGAAAGACGATAGCAAAATTTCTTCATTGAAGACGGATTTTGAAGTCAATACGATAGCATTTTTTTATAGTTCCTGATCATAAACTCAAATCACTAAGCACTTTAATCAATGTTTGCTTCAGGTTACACTATCAATAGTATCAAACGTTGAAACACAGAAGTTAAATCTCTAATCACGTGCCCAAATGGACGCTATAGTAGTTGGCGCCAAAATCCACAACATACTTTACACACACGCGAAATAATAGAACTAATAAGAGCAAATTAAAAAGATATTACTTAAACAGAGATTACAAATTAGTGAGTTGAATACTGAGAAGACTTAGAAATGCCACGGGTATTCAATAGTCAAAAATACTAAACAACTTTAAAAACTAATTTAAAGAATACAATTTCCAATATCTATTTTGATTATTATCCTGGAAAAAGTTATCTTTACATATCTCATTCTCATTGATATTTACTGAACAATTTTTGCATAAATATGTGAGAGCAGACATATATATAAGTACTTAGGTACAATATAAAAAATCCTTGAATAATGTCCCATTTGAATGTTCGCTCGTGACCGCTCTTAGGGTCGGTCTACACAGGGTTATAACCGCTACACGCATCGCTAAGTTTTCAATTGTGGCTCATCTGTCGCGGAGCGTTAAATCGCATTATTTTGCTAGTTTCGCGTCGTGTGGGGACGATCACAATAGCTACATGATAATACTCTTGAATATATTTGTATTTTGTTTAATGTTGTATCTGACAGGCGATCAACAAAAGCAACATGACATGTGTAAAGAAATTATTCGTATAAAAAATATGCTGCTTGACTTGTCGCTAAGCTTGAATAAAATAATTATGTATGTGTAAATGAGCACTAAAGAAAGTTTTCATTTATATTCCATATCCCGTAAGGCTAATAATAATATCCAAGCTAAAAAAAAGTATGTTTGTTTTTAGGAGAACTAGAGAAAGTTTTTATATATATTCCATGTCCAGTATATTCCAAGATAATCAAATAATTAATTAATGGTGAAAACCAAATTAAAATCTGTTACGTGGTTAAAAGGGAATAAAAAGACGCCCAGAAAGTCAAACGCAGAAACCGGATTTGTTTTATAAAATGTCGAGAAAGTATAATTTTATAAAATTCATTTCAGTAAAATTAATATCTGGCTTGACAAAGAAGAATAATAAAAACTAATTAAACGGTATGTTTTACCGCTATTGAATTGTATTCACTACGGCTAATTAAGACAATTAACACTGAAAAAGACAAAGATAACGACAGATCCATAATTTATGATGTAAACGAACTCAGTGGAGACGGCAGAAAAAATGTATTATGCAACAGAAAAAAATCATTGCAGCGAAATAATTCATTGTGTACCGTGCCTAAACCACCGAGAGGTACAAAATGGAGACGTCAACTCAACAATAGAGGAAACCACACAATATAATTGTCATCGCTCATTTGTCAAGCCGCGGGGTTTGTGCAAACGATATTAGCCTCTGTAACAATGGCGTAAGAACCTCAAAAATCCACCCCGAATAGAATTATGAGCCATCTGCCCCAACAATGCTTTATAGGTCAAATGTTTTTGTAAACACGTACATTGTATGGGTTTTCGGTTACGCTTCCGTTTCCATAAGTAATACTTCCAGTTGTGTCTGCGTCTTTATTATCAGTATAAAGTGCTCACAGTTTAAGGTTACAAATAACTATAGTATAAATAAACCATTGCAATTATGCCAGTCGTCATTTTGATCCTACTGATTTGTTCTTTGAATGCGCGCGATTCTTAATGAATGACCGGCTTAAAATTCAGAGCGGTTTAGCTAATTGCAGGCGCATTTTAGATGAAATCAAGAGATGCATCCTGTCTTGACACGTGTGTGGATGTTTAAAAAATCTAGGGTAAAAATATTTCTTTAGCAATTACGCTTTATAGATAAGGTTTGCGTGAAGAATCCATCACAATTAGCAGCATTTTTGTACATCATCGTCATCGTTATCAACCACTATCATCTACTGCCTTAAAAAATTATCAATGCTACTTTTGAAAATTCCAGACATACTGCTGGAAGAACTTGCAGAAACTCATGGAAGGTACACTCCTTCCATGAGTTAGATAGGTAAGTAATTGGGGGTAGGCGGGCGTTTGGCTAGCAGTGAGACAGCTTAGGCTAATAATAATATGTCATGTTCACGGTCAGGAAAAAAAGTGCCAAATGGTGCCAATGTGCTGGACGGTTATTTAAAAAGTTCAACTAATCCTTATCAGTGCTAAGCACGCGCCCTGCTGATGTAAGGCCACGACGTGCCGCGTCTGTGCAGGACTGCTGATAGCTTATCACTCAGAGGTTACCCCACTTTTGTACCTACCAATGAGGAATTCTTAGTTTGTGGGTTTATTCCAATCTATTTTCAACTAATTCAATTGGATATCTGCATCTTTATCTCGACCTCGATCTCGACCGCTAGTAATGAATATTTGGGAGATTAGGCCTTCAAAGGAATTTCTCTAGATATAGGTACTATCTATACTAATATTATAAAGAGGAAATATTTGATTGTTTCTTTGTTTTTTGTTGGTTAGTTTGTTTTTTTGTTTGTTTGCATTGAATAGGCTCCGAAACTACTGGACCGATTTCAAAAATTCTTTCACCAGTAGAAATCTACATTATCAGGGAGTGACATAGGCTAGCTTTTCCCGAAAATTCAATGTGGTTCCCACGGGAACGGGTCCGGAACTTCACGCGGACGAAGTCGCGGGCAAAAAAACTAGTACTCTATAAAATTAAAAAGCGAACTACTTTATAAATCTACCACCATTTCGGAAACAAGCAAACTATTTGAAACTAGTAACTCCACTTCCAACTTTCCTAGTTTAATCACAGAATGTCGGCTTGAAGCAACTATGATCTGTGAAGTTTGACTCAATTATTTCTAGCATGAAACTATGATATCCCTGTGCGCGGTCACGATATATTACTTTACATGGGTCTTCTTCGGTTTATGTATGTATATATTATATGTGATACCATTTATTTCACAATTTGATGTATACGACTTTTTGATACTATATTTTTTAAATTCCGCTGTAACACATCTTTGGTTTTTGGAAGTATTCCCTGAGCAGAAAAGCATATAATATCGACAATGGTCAAGACGTAAGGGCAATTACCTTATTCTAATACCTACTTAGATAGTTTTAATTTGTACATTTAATCGTAATCTAATATTATAAATGAGAAAGTGAGTTTGTTTGTTTGTTATTCCTTCACGGCTTGACTAAGCAGCCGATCATTATGAAAATTTGCATACATATTGTTAGGGGTACAGAGCCCAATATAGGCTACTTTTTATCTCGTGAAAGTATGTCGTTCCAATGGGAAAATATTTTTTCTCCTATAGAGGGCGCTGTATCGGTCAACAGATGGCGCCACAAGTTGCGCTATAGGTTGTTTTGTTGTGAAACGAGATCTATGTCATAAAATTAACGCGAGCGAAGCCGCTGGGAAAAGCTAGTTTAAAATAATATAAATAGAAGACCAGGTCAAGCCGGAGAGTTAATAGAATGTTTAGTTGTGTCTACGAGTATGTCTTATCATAATATGAACTTATTGACACCTTATATACGTTGTGTAAATAGTTGAAGTACCTTCATTTTTGGCGTAGAAAGAAATTTGACTGACATAAATAGAAATTAGAAGAATTTGAATAATTAGTAATATGTAATATAACACTTTGTCGGCTCATTTCTTTTTCTTGTCGTTCTTATTGACATTACTCTTTAATTTTCGACTTAAGCTGTTAGCAGTTATACAGATGATAAAAGACTGGCGCCAAAAGGAATAAAATTAGAGGGTGAGGTAGTCCGAGGAAAACCACAATTTTAAAGAGCCATATGCCAGTTGGATGATATTTGTCATATCAACCCATAATCATCCCACTGCAGGGATACGTCTCCCTTCAATCGAAGGGGGTTAGAGCGTACTCTGCCACGCTGCTCCAATGCGGATTGACGGAGATCAGTGTTTTCAAGCCGCTCGAAATCCAATCGAAGGGACCCGCGGCTTAACGTGCCCTCCGAAGCACGGAGTACGGATGATGTTTAAAAATCAATCAAATATTCTTTAACACTGTAGACAATTTGGATCAGAAATCAATTCACGGCACGTTCTTATACAATATTTATCATGTGCACCGGCCCTAGTGATAAGGCGGTACGAGCAGTTGACCCGGACGCGAGATAAGTCCGGCTGCACAACGAGTGACACTGTTCACTCTTGGACCCGTGCCACTTGCCCATACGTGATCATGTCCTCTAAAACACTAACTCTACTGCTGTCATTTTTACATTCAATTGTTTCTTCTTCGTGTCAATGGACAGCTCGACGGCTCAGTTGATAATGGCACTGAGTACTCTGAGTCCCATCGAGTACATAGCCGTTCTCTTCCAAACAGGAGTTCAAACAGTATGTCTGGAATTTACAATGTAGCCCTTGTCTGGTATCCATAACACAAGCAGAATCCAACATAGCTCAGATGGCATGAACAATGGGATTTCATGGGAAACACCGAAAGAATCAGCTTGTTTTAAATATAAAGCTAATTATACCACAAATACTTACAGTTATTGACGTAAACTCGTAAATGGTTGTAAAAAAGAAAGTTATTATTTCGCAAACAACATTAATCATTTTACATCCGATTGTAATTCTGCAGGTGCTGCGTCGAGGGCCCTCAATGAATGTGTTTATATTTTGATGTGTTCCATGATACTATAAGGTCAAATGACTTCGTAGGAAGTTAACTGGAATTCCTGGCACTAAACTAGTTATTCTGAGAACATCTCGTTTTGGTAATATAACAATAAACCGGCTGGGAGCTGAGTGAAGCCATTACGATCGACTGATAATATCTTACGACCTTGTTCGGATTAAACTATCAACTGAATCTTCACAGCGGTATATTTGGATTTAACATAACATACTAGGTACTTCAGAAGATTTTATATAAATACTAGTTGAGCTCGCGACTTCGCTCTTACAACTGTCACCGATGTTATAATGAAAATAGTTTAGAGAATAACCTATGATAACTATACCCTGGTGAGAAGATACTTTAGGCCTGTGATTTAAATATGGTATTAGAAATTTTAAATACGTTCATATTGATTTCTCGGTGTTGATGCATGACTGACTGAAATGTAAAATAATGACATTGGAAGAAGGTACAGCCGATTATCAACATTTCTATAAAAAGGACAGTTCTGACAGAATGACTGTCAGAACAGCCCAGGCCAGACTCTTGAACCCAGAAGTAGATTTTTATAGCAAAAGTTTTATTTATCATGTATATTGGAGATACAAGGATATTGTTGAATAATTGGAAAATCTTCCGTCGAATTCCGAAACATTGATTTGGTTCATCATAATCTCAGCCACAAGAAGTCCACTGCTGCTTGCCACCCATTTCTTTGCTTACACGCAAGTAACATTTCGAGGATTTGGTTAGTAAGACAAAAAAAATAGCTCAAACTACGATCTCTTCATAACTGTTATTGCTAGTATTCCTTTCTTTCACCTGAGTAAGTGCCAGAGAGACTTCACAATAAAATATTTTAAAATTAAATTTAACCATACCTAATTCGGTCGTCGGACGCGTGGGACTAAGTCCGCTCACATACGATACAATCCGTTTGAATGAACTTGATCGTAGATTGTGCCAATCTTGTGTAGCTTGCCTAACCGCGGGAAGGTGAGGATTACCGATAGAGTCGCCGTTGTTGTTGAGTTTTTATTACAGTGCCACAAACTTATCTGTGCCGGTGGCCAAAACTAAAACTAATGAATACGCCTTGAATACATTGACAATTACTTACAATCTTCTTACAATAGCTTAAATCATAGCGCCCCTGTAATCGGCACAGATAACTTTGTGGCACGGTTGTCGTTGCATGCCGTTTCATGTGCTTCATATATGTTGTTCAAGGTCACTTGAATACTACAGCTTGAATTTGACAGCCTGGTAGTGCGTTGGTAGTGATCCCAGAGGGTTCGACTCCCGCACGAAGAAAACATTTATGTGATGGCATTGTTTAATCTGAAGTCTGGGTGTTTTCTATGTATTATGAGTTTAAATTTATAAAAATACCCGTTGTATTGCACCCATAACACAAGCCGGTTATGCCTAGTTTAGTTTGTGACCAGGTGGCGCTATGTATAATTGTGAATTATTTCTATATCTGTTACTTTTACAATTACTTTCTGTTATCTGGCAGGCTCGGCCTTCATTTGTCATCGACCCGGTTAATAAAATCAAAGAATACCTTATCTGCGAACATCGGTTAAAAACCAATTACATGCTGCGTGCAATCTCCATAACTTTATTACACACTTTAGCGTAATGAAAAAAAAAAATGTTTACACTTGCCGCTACATTACCGACAAAACAATTACCGTACCAACGCACTGACATAAATCTATGTAGATGACATGAGTATAAATCTATGTTCAGAAATGGTTCACAAGAATCATCTCCTTTCCTTTCGGCTGCGTTTCTATAATCGGTAAAAAATGTAAAGTGAAAGATAAAAATCTGTGCAGACGTATGAGTTTTATCAGCCAAAACACAGACATCGCTTACAACTCTAAAGAATAACGCACGAAAGGCAACAGGTACCGCGTACCGTTAACGCAAAAGGTATATGATCAAAGACAAATAAATTGATGAACGTATAAAATTACCTAATATTTGTTTCTAAGTTTTACAATTATTTATCACACAGTAGGCAATGAGTTTGTTTTATATTTAAACGATCAAACAATTTATGACGTTATTAAGTGCGCGAAAAAAAATCAGTACCAAAAAACAAAATAAATTAGGTAGGTACTCAAATATTCTTAAAATAACAGTAGGCCGAAAAAAGGACTACAAACGGCCACTTCACACAAAGATAGAGGGATTTATTTGTGTTTTGTGTCTGTGACACGCACACGTTATCTCTTCAGGTCATTTTGCCAATATCATTCAAACTTTGGACCCCAAGGGTCAGAGTTTAGAGGTAAAAAATGATTTGTTTTGTATACAGTGTATCACGATACAATATTCTGGTGCGGGTCAGCCGCATTTCGTTATCATTAGGACTTGTTCCCATTATGTCGTGGTAAATTGTCGTAAAATTTTAAGTGTCACCCAAATTACTTACTAATACTATAAATGCGAAAGTTTGTTACTCTGCCACGCAAAAACGGCTGGACAGATTTGCTTGAAATTTAGTATACCGGTAGTTTATAACCTGGATTAACACATAGGAGTTTTTATCCCGGATTTCGTGGGTAAAAACGCGGTCATCTGCTAGTTATTCATAAAGTAAGACACTGTTAATTTGTCGTGCGTCGAGTGGTAATGTAACTCTGTTATGAAACGTCACCGCGTCATCAAGTTTAGCCCTCCTTTCACATGGAGCCACTGCTGGCTGCTTGATCCCCCCAGTGGATCCTAGACGGCTTTTTTTCTATTTCAATCCACAGGTGGATCCGAGGGATGGTTACGAGATAGTACTATTCGTAAAGCATGGTTTTGGTTAGATTCGTTGGATTTGTCTTGATAAAATCTCTCCCCTTAGTTAGGCAATAGCTCTGTGCTTATCATTGCAATAAAATAGCTATTGTACCAAAAAGGTATTTTTAAAACACTTATTTTAACTCTGTTTAATATTTCCAGTCCACGGAAGTTTCTTCATGAGTGCATTCAAAAGTGTTCAGGCGCGAACCATAACTTCCTCATGTAAACTTATGAGTTACGGTTTTGTAGTCATAAACTTTACACAACTTGGTGAAAATGCAATTTTATTCAGTATACTTATTCATTATAAATATAATATTATAAAGAGGTAAAGTGAGGTATTAGTGGATAATCTCTAGATCTATTAAACCGATTATGAAAAATCTTTTACCAATAGAAAGCCCCTTTATTAGTGACTGTCAACGTTCAAGTAGCAACTAGTAAAATTAACTATCACATAGGTAATATTAGTAAGTATAGACTAGTTGTTACCCGTAAAAATTTGAATTTTTGTTTGTAACGAATAAACTCAAAAAGCTGGAGCTATTTCAAAAATTATTTCACCCTTGGGAAGTTATTCTATCCCCCGGTGACATAGGCTATATTTTTTTTTTTTTAATTAGGGATCTCTACTAAAACCCGTGCAAAGGATGCTAGTTTACTTATAAATACATCATTTACTTCTACTTATGCCCGACCTTCCTTCAGTGTCAAGCTCTATAGGTATTATGGTCATGCTAAGCTGAGGAACGAGCCCCCCTCTGAGGCGCCCTAGGCAGACACTGTAAATTATAAGCGCTGAGCATTCCACTCCCACAGTGTTTTTTCCGTTAAAATCTATCCCCACGTAAACTACATGTACCTATGTGAAATTTTAAACAAATTCTTTTTCCACGTTTTAATAACATCCAACCATTCACATTTGTAATTTTAGTAGAATATAAGGGAGACCAGCGCTTGTACGCATAAGAATTTAAAAAATATAAAACTTAACAATTTGTTTGATTTTTCGCCTACACTTCATTTTGCATAAGAAAATCACAACAATATGGAGCCCTGACACAAAACATCAACTGATTGTAACACGTTTATTCTCGTAAGAAAAACTGTTAAAATCTCGTTTCAATTTTAAGCGCTATCTCACTCAAACAAAATAGGACAAGAGAGGGATAGCACGTGAATTTGAGACTAGATTGAAATTATTTTGTTACGAGAATAAAAAAGTACAATTGTTTCTTATAGAATCTATAACATTTATCGATACCGATGTTTTAAATGTGACCTGTCTAAATTCTAAATTTTCATTATAAAAAAAGTTCTTTGGCAACACGGAAGGAAGGAATCGATCGATGCCAGCTTTTGAGGAAAAACTTTTCAATTAGTAGGCAATGCTCCGGGAATACCATCACTACAAGCGACAGGAAGGAAGGTAATTCCTTAAACTGATTAGTAGACAGCTTGGTGGTAAACTGAGGCACCAGAGGCGCGGGGTTGATTCTCGCTCGGGTCAAACATTTATGTGATGGTATTTGTGTTTATTCTCGAGTTCTTGTACTTACAAGAACTCGAGAATAAACAATATATAATATAAATAATAAATTTACAATAATATAATCGTTGTCTGGTAGTTTAGCCTAGACCTTGGGACCGCTATGTGAACTGTGTAGAGTTTAAGAGTTTTTTTTTTTTTTTTAAACAATTTAGCAACAAAAATAATATTTTTTTTATAAAGTTTATACATAATTAAACGTAACAAGTGCATCATGATTCATGACCCCCAAGTCTGGTCGAAAAAATCCACCACGGTCGCGTGATCAAAGAAAGTTGAATCGGTTTGCGCTAATCCGTCAGAGGCGCGGGCACCGGCCGTGGAGTCACGCAACCCCATCGCGCAACTTAACCTCACACAGATATTCCATTTCACCAAGTCCATTTGGCTATGAGTGTTGTAACGAGCACATATGCACATTGTTTTAGTAAGCGTTAACGAGATTACGAACGATCTCCAAGTTACGCACACGAGAACACCGTGCACGTGCACATAACAACATCCATAGCCGAACGGACTTAGTGAAATATAATATCTGTAACACAACACAAACAATTATATACCTTACATATGTATAAATAAGGTTAATTAAAATCGTTACTTGTTAACGACCGACACAGAAATTTTTATTGAGGATACGGTCTGATAGAGTAACTGATTTTAGACTTTTATGTTCTGGAGTTAAGTCCGCCGGATTGATTACTCTTTGGCATTTTATTTACGGTATCGCTATAGTGATGGACGGTCAACGGACAAACGAACGAGTTTGATTAGAAAAAACACATTAGCATGCCAGTAAAACAATCTTGTTTAAGTGATAAGAGCACATTGCGCTTTATCTATAGACAGCTTGGGCCTGCAACGTAGCCTACGATTGTACATGTACATTAAAGTAAGATAATCTTGTGAATCTATCATTTAATTTGAACAGCACAGTGAACTCTAATGACCACAGGGAAGTACAGAAACTAAAACTTCCCCTTTCCATTGGACAATATCTCCACTAATATAAACTTGTATCAACTTTTCACTTAATTCACATTTTGTAAATTAACCAGCTGATACATCAGGCTTTGCCCACGTAGTAAGGTAACAAGTAAATCAAAAATCGTCCCACGTCAATTCATTGGTTTCTTTCGACGTAAAAGCAGGAAAAGCCAACAAACAGTCACACATTACAATATTACACTGTACATGTATGGATTATCACGTTATTGTAGTGAGTCCGTGAGGTCAATATCTCGTCCGCCATAACTAATAACTTGATTTATAAAACCTCAATGTAGTACATTCAATTTAGTTTTATTTCAATATGATAATTTTAATCGCGCATATTTAAATCAATTTGCATAAAGATTGACAGTTATCTTCGCGCCAAAAGTAGCGTCAGTCCGTTCAAAAAAACAAAATCATAAACATACCGAGTCTATGGTAGGTATAAATGTACCTGCATATTAATATGTATGCCTAATTCGATAACGCCACTGACCATTCCCATGGTAGTAAAAAAAATATCTAAATTTTGTTCATAAACAAACAGAGATGGGCTTGATAATGCACTCCGGGAGTAGCAATAAAAGAGACATGTATAGTAATTAAGAGTTATCTCGAGATATGCTCGATACAGCCGATGTTATAATCGCTTCTCGGTATATTTTGAATCGAGTCCTAGTTAGACAAGTGCTATATCGCATACCATCGCTATAACTGATTAACAGATATTTTTGAAAGTAAGACCAGTGGGCCAGAGGGCCTATCGTAACAAATACAGTTAAAATCTAATATCAAGCTATCTTGCTCATACAAAAAAAATAGACCCGCTGAACGATTTCGATGTCTAAATTTATCGCTTGTTTTTACTGTAAGGTTGCCTTGAAAAGATTGCTGTCAGCAATAAGGCCGCCTTGTACCTTCTGTTTTTTGTAATTTATGTGTTTTGCAAATAAAGCACATTCTATCTATATCTATCTATCTTGTCTTGGATACATAAGTAGCTCTAATCAGGTCATAATTATTTGATAAGAATGGGTCAACTCACTATCTACTGATTGCTTTCCTTTAAATAAACGTAAATGGGAAATTATAGTCAATAAATTGACCCTTATACACAAGATTTATAGGCAGATTTTGTACTATTTGGGTTGTTTGTTGTACATTCATATTTATGTACTTTTTGTGTGACCAATTTACTTTGTGACAAGTGTATTTTTCCTCTTTTAGAGTCAATGACACTAATATATTAAATTGATTTGACCAGTACCTACCTGGCAACAGCAACACACCTTTATTGGTTGCCATGAGGAATACTTAAACCCTTTATTGCATTACTAGCTTCGGCCCGCGGTGTTACCCGCGTTTAATTTCATGCAGCGCCATCTATATTAGATTTTTGACCAAATCCTACGAGAATCGCGTACTTTTCGGGATAAAAAGTATTAATCCAATCCCTGTGTTAATCCAAGGTATCAGCTACCTACACACCAAATATCATAAAAATTTATCCAGCTATTTGACCGTAAAGAAGTAACAAACATACTCACAAGTAAACGCATTTATAATATTAGTAGGATAAAACATACAATACATTGATTTGATTGCGAATTGACTGCTATATTTTTGGGTGAAGCTATGTAAAACGATTTGAGGTGTCTACGTATGACATGAATCACCATTTTCGTGTTTCGGGCTATTTGTAAGCGGAAGCGTAACGGTTAGTGCCAAACTAGACAAATGGCGCATAGGCAGCATACGGAGAATGTCGAAGAAAGGCCATTTGGAATAGTCGAAAGTGATTTTATGCTTGTAGAGGACGTGTTAGTGGGTCATCTGATACTAAAAAATAACCTAAAAACCGTATTAATCAATATTTGGTGAAACCTTTTGTTTTTGTTTACTTCTAAACGAATTACATACCTAATAACAAATTATTGACGTGTTTTATTAAACCCCGTTTTTTGTTATCAAAATGAAATGGAATGTTTCGAAGTACATAGGTACTTACTTACTAAATACGAACTACATAGTTAGGTACGGTACCTATAAGAATAAAATATATTTACAACTGTAATTACCGGAGAATAAAGATTGGGGATTATTTTGTAGCTGGCAATAAATTACCAAAAATATATCTCCACTGATATTATAAATAACTAGCTAAACCCGCGCAACTTCGTTTGCGTGTATCCCGCTTTCCCATGGGAATTTTGAAATGTATTATACGTAAAACCTTCCTCTATAATCACTCTATCTATTTAAAAAAACGCATTAAAATCCATTGCGTAGTTTTAAAGATACACATACATAGGGTCACACAGACGCACAGACAGCAAAAGCGACTTCATTTAATACTATGTAAAGATGTACAATTAGAGTAGGTATTTAATTACAGTGCTACTTTAATTTAATTACAGTTCATTTTTTCGTTTAAATTAAGTTAAATCTACCATAACGTTATTCCTGACCATATTAATATTTTTAATGTTTACTATACAAATTTATAAATATTTTAATATACTAAAAGGTCTCAAAAGTCCGCATAAACGTTACTTTAATAGATTTTTATCTTGGATATAAGCGAAAAGGAATCATTAAAGTTAAACAACTATTAAAACAATATCATAAAAATGTTATAGGTCTATAATTTATTTGTGAGAAATATTCGTGAAGAACTTGTGCTATGGTTTCGAGAAAATAAAATTAAATAAGTACAGTCAGCTGCAGAGAAAACTGATTCCCCAAACGAAGTAAGAATTAAGTTTTTTTAGGCAATTCTAATGACAGATTTCAACAAAATCTCATCGAATACTAGACGTAATCAAAATCCCATCAAAAACATAAATATGAAATGAGAGCCAAGTTCAATATTATGATATATGCCTTGGTTGTTGACATCAACAACAAAAGAAGTGAGATCTAAATGGTTGCCAAGTTCAATGGTCAGTCCTGAAATTTATTTATAACAACATAAAATATCATTTCTTCATAAAACTAGTTCGCAAATATGAATTATTATGTTCGATGGCTAGTTTCTACAAGCAAGCCAAATTTTCGGAATAATAAAATAAGAACCGACAAGTAGCAGGTTGCGAAGGCTATAATACAATTCGTATATGAAAACTAACCAAGTCAGACCTTAGGCTACAATATATATTTTTATTAATTTTCGTTTAAATACATTGAAAATTACATGAGAAAACTTAATTCTAACTACGTTATAATGGTCAGGTTTGTCTGCAGCTGACTGTACACTTGTACGGTAGGCTGCAATAAAATTTATACACGTATAGGTACTTGTACAGATTATTATTCTGCGCCATAGCCCATAGCAAAGAACGTATCATGATTTTTGTTATGATTTCACAATGTTTTAAGTCAAATTATAAATTAGATACAGATAAGTTTTGATATTGCAGGTGTTATCGACAATTCATCTGACAGATAACATAACTGTAACTTATCAGGAGCCTGTGAAACGCTAAATTTAATTTAGCGTTTCACAGGCTCCTTCCTTTACATTATTTACACGCTTATGAAGCCACGTGAAAAGCTATCCTAATATTTTAAACGAAAAGTTTAATAAACTTTGAAACATTTTGGACGTTTGCTAGTCTTTCATGCCAAAAATAGTTTCAGATTTGCAGAATTTAATAAACAGGAGTTTAACCTGAACTAAAACATTATTTATCCCGAATGTTAGTCCGAATCAGCTTACATGCACATAGCATAAAATATTGTCGATTCCGCTTAATTTTTTTTATGGTTTATTTATATGTATAACACAAACAATGATTTTTAGAAACTCCCACTGGAAAGCGGTATACACAGTTACCAAAGGAAAATATTTACCTGGGACATAAATGTGATTGAAGATTTCTAAATGTTAAGTTAAGGGATTTACTTGAAAATTTATTTTTCAATAGTACCTATTCATATTGTATGTAGGTACTATGTAATTAAAAATTAAAACTATTTTCTTTTGTTGACTGTATGTATAATATAAATATAGTCAAAACGTAGTCGTACCTAACGTAGCCTGTAATTGTATCCAAACAGCATACTAAATGAGGTTTTGTTAGATCAATAGGTACCTAGTGTTTGTTTACAGGTTCAGGACATGTAAACTTTGAATAACCCATGCCATAACAACCTAGGCGGCTCGGATCAATAACTAAATTCATTACGTAAGGGCTTACATTTAGTTTTCTGTCATTCTTCATTCATACGTCATTTCCTAAACGATTTTCTTTTGTTTTCCAATTGATAGTTAAATAGAGATATAGTATTGTAAAAAAAAACCTATGTAAGTATATTTGTCAATATTCAAATAAATTATTTTACATTTCTTTTAAAAAAGGAATCTGAAAACCAAACTATACTTATTAAAAAATTTACTACAACTACGTTAAGGTGGTACGTTTCGGTTCGCGCGGGAAATTGAATTTTTTTGGGGTTTTTTACAAATTGCATCTCAATTATTGATAGAATTTTCGTGAAAATTGATTTGGCGACAACAAATACAATGAAATAAAATGAAATCGTTTATTTCAGAAATTAGACCTTCACAGGCACTTTTTCTTGTCATTTACAACTTGTTTAAATAAAGAAAATAAACTACGTTATATACCTACATATCTACTGAATAATCATCATATAAATTAAAAATATTGGCTCCTCATTACACGTTTGTAGGGAAAAAGATGCATCGTGGACATTCATAATAAGAAAGAAAATTTCATAATAAGATTAATGCCGCTGACTATACACAAATACATGACATGTGTATTTGTATCATCAGCTCAGATCAGAGGTCCCACAATCTAACACACATAGGCCAAACCGAACATCTCAATAAATGATTTCATTTGAAATTTACAAAATTACAAGTTCACATCATACAAGCTACCGTTAAGATATGAAATAATACACCATAAAGTTAACATATAAAAATTAACAAAGTTAATAATGTTTATAAGTTTAAAAATAGTTTAAATGATAAACATGAATAATAAAAATTCAACAGTAGTAACTATTAATTGTCCTATGTGAGATATAAAAGCTACGGATATGCTATGCGATACGATATTAAACTACATATTTACTTTTTATTCTTTTCAGAACTCTGTATAATTCCAAAGGAAACCCCATTAAAGGGTCACCTTTTTGTCTCTGACTTTTTTACCCCACTCAAATTTGTTTTATTTACTACAAGCTGCCACTAACACAGTAAACAAAAAAGACAGATAATGCCTGCAATTGTAACACCACAAAATTATGTTCAATGAAATAAATAATTATTTTGATTCTGATGCAGCTCAAAAATTGTCCTGTTTTTTTTGTTCACCGCCTACAAACGAGAAACTATATTTCAAAGCTATGCTATGCGATATTATCTCAGTATATTGTGGTATATTCACATCGAATCATTAATTTCTCGTGGTCGAGATTATAAAGATCAAAATACTTCTTATAATAAACAGCTAGAAACTAACTAAAGACGCCGCGTCGTGTTGCTCCACTTACGCCATCACATTTTTTATATAAGTACAATACTGACCGAAACTAACAATATGGCTCTCAATTACATAGCAAAAAACACCTAGGCAGTAGGGTAAAATGCGAATAATGCATTCCTGCAATAAATACATTATGTGAAGAACATTCTTTTTCTACAAGCCAAGAGCAATTTGCTTTTAAATGTGCAATATGATTTTAAATTTATTGCACTGAAAATATAACGGTCACAACTCCAATGTATATCTGGAAATGTACTAACTAAGTAGGTTGTACAAAAAAAGCGTTTAAATCAAAACATTTTTTTATTTCTTTATTTTACATTTTATTCGTAAAAATTCTTTTAGTACATTAAAAAATGAGTGATGTGACTAATCAAAAAATCTTTCAATTAATCTAAGTTGACGTTATCAGATGTAACGGAGCGTCGAAACGTGTTCATTGAGACATAGTTATTTGCTGAATTAATAATTACTTTTTGATTTAGAGCCGTCCGAAGTGGCCCGAAGCTCGATGGCGCGGGACATAAATTAAAAAAATATGATTGCCAAAACACAGCAAAGGAATGTAGATTTAATTGTTTGCTGGATTTTTTATTGCTATTGCAAATAACTGCTATCTACGTATCTTGACTTGGCAGTTTAAATTACCTAATTATTACAGTTTTTTGACCTTATGTATGTAATTGTAACGCAACAATTATGATGACTTCGAAAGCAATTAAAAAGAGATTCGGATAAAATTTTATTATTTTAAAATATTCAATTGATATTATCTTTGTATTTTAGAAACATTTTTCATATTTTACTACGTTTTATTAAAGTATTTTTCACAACGTATACCTAAGTCGATTTACGAATTATTTTTAAAATTTCGTACATGGACGTGGTCCTTATTTCTAGAAAAATATATATATTGACTTAATAAAATCCCTGGATAAGGATGTGTAGAGAAGAAAGAGGCTGAGCGCTTTTAAACCCAGCAGCAATGGAAAAAATGCTTTCATGTTATGCTTAGTGTTTTAGCAATGTCGAATAAATGATCTAATTTTAGTACTTTGGAGTTATCAATAGAAAAGTTTGATTTAAACAAATAGAGCGTACCCGCGGGCTCGAAGCGAACAACACCTTTCTCCCAACAATGGCTGATACTTGGTTCTCACATACGTCGTAACTTTTATTCAAGATTACACGCTTTGTATAAAATTGTTCTTCTAACACAGTCCAGTTAAATCGGTGGTAACAGTATAGTTTAACGGTTGTTTCTATGCAGTCAGTTGGCCACTCTTTGGTAAATAACCTTTGCAAAAAATGTACATTTTTGGGTTAGAAAACTTTTAAAAAAATCCGAAGTATTTATTTAGAGACTAGACTATCAACACATGCACTTTTTCTAATCGAAGTGACTACTGGTACTCCCGGTGTCTTAATATTCCCGGTGTTGGAAGCGTCCTTAAGCTACGGTGACCACTTACCATCAGGCGGGCCGTAAGCTTGTTTGCCATCTTAGTGGTATATAAAAAAAGAAGTGTACAAATAATATTAATACCTTAATAAAGTGAAATCTACTCAAAAACTACCACCATTTCGGAAACAAAAGCGAAATGGCCATTGTGCGAAACACAATGGCGAGTGAAACCCAATTAAGCCCTTTTTCGCTAATATAAGATACAAATATGCGGAGGGTCATCAATGAAATAGCGTTGAATGGGTAAAAAATAGAATGTATTTCGAAGCTTTCTGTATCAGTTTATTTGTTGATATTTCATAATTCAGTTACGGTTCAACCAACCATACTTATTAAAAGCCTTTATTGCTTTGAGAATAATTTTGAAAGAGAATTACACCTCGGCCCAGGTGGAATTCGAATCCACGTCCTCTCGATATCCGACCGAGTGTATCGACTCCCACTTGTGGCGGGGAAGTGAAATTTTTCTTTAAAAATTATTTCAACATACTGTTTTAATACTTCCAAATTCGTGAAATTTTCATAGATGATTTAATTACAATACATGATTGATTATGTTTGTATTTGATAAAAATTCAACTTTTAATTCCCATGGGAATAATAAACAATTGGTTTGCGTAACGCAGCAAACACGGAAAAAAATATATTTGGTTAAGAATAAATAAGTAACTTGTTACATTATTTTAACGTTACAAACCGACAAATATAATATTTATTTGTATTTTAAGCAAATATATAAGGAAAAGGTTGTATTTTTATATACCATAAAATCCTGTACGGGTATTCACTGACATGCACGTGCAATATGCACATAAGACTCAAATTTAGACTTTACTACATCGATTTAAGAAATAGCGTGTACATTTTAGCATTTATGATTAACACCTTTTCACACGGGCGGTTGGCAGTTACCTGGCGGCAAAGTATATAGCCGTGTACGTTAGATTTTACACGAAAATACAGTCGTCTTGCCTAGCAAGAAATCGCCGGGCACAAGCCTTATCAAACACTATTACGTCCGGTGTTCCGGTCACCGATTTATCGGTTAGCCGGCGCGCCAAGACGTACAGTGGAAGATGCATTTAATTTTGCTTTAAAAAGTCACTCAGGTGGCGCGTTTTGACGACTCGAAAATTTTCCTTCATAGCAGACTGAACTTTATTGACCAATTCACAACGTACGTGCCTCGTGGTTGCCGCGCGATTATTTTTGCGAAGTCTAAACGCGCCCTCGCGATGACATCGAATTTAATACTGGACAATCAGCACCAGGTCAGGGACGTATGAAAGGGCAATAAATATGCCACTGTTGTTGGTTGAAAATACAAGCTCAGTGCGAGCATGTGTAGGGCCTTAACCGGCGTCCGATCCAATCAAAAGAGCCGATGTGCCGGCCAAAACTATAAAACCACTGTAATATACGCGTAGTCGTTGCGTTGAAGACTTTTATGAGCAATTTAACAAGTGTCCCGAAGCCAGGCCCGATTTGATTTACTGCCACATAACATTAGTTTACGAGATACGTTTATTGTTTCTTGTATTTCACCCGACCTGGAAGCTGATAATATTATCCCTTAAGTAACGTAAATATATCGACTTACTCCAATATAGCAAGATCCTGATCGCCTGGGTGTTTCTTTTTTCACAGATTCATTGTTTAAAATTAATTAATGTTTATAATTTGTTTTGATTTGAATTCAAAAATAAGCACGACTCTTTTATTTTTTGTAGGCAAAGGGTTATATCAATAGAAATGAGCTCACCAATTATGTACTTTCTTGATTGTTTTAAATTTAAACCAGGGAAACCCGCGCAACTTCGTTTGCGTGTATAAATAATTTTGAAAAATCCTTTCTTATCGGATGATCACGTTTCAGGTCTTTACGATCAGGGGTAAAGGCTGTGCGTTGATCCATCATTCAGGACAAAGCATTTTATACATATAGATTATTAAGGGCTAAGAACCATTCATTGCTTTTCACATTCGTTTACCGTTTTGAAACACGCAGTGTAAAATGTGCAGTACCGTCCTATGGAGGTGTGTCATAAAAGGCAGCAGCGTCCCGGTGTAATCTCCGCTATGTCACATCTCCCGTCAATTTATGGGTTCTACTTGCTGATGTCTGCGTTACTTTACCCGCTAGATCTCATTCCCGGACTGAAATCCGGTATAAAAATCTTTCCTATGTGTTAGCCAATGTTATATTTCAAGCAAATTCATAGAGTCGTTTTTGTGTGAAAGACATACATAAACATACATCTTCACTTTCGCATTTATAATTAGGATTACAATTGCGATGTTAAACCTTTTAATTCGGACATTAACCGATTGATTGCGACACGAAACCGGTGTATAGTTTAAAACTGTCATCACTCATGAGCCCACGAGTCGTGACGAAATCGGAATAAAAACATTCGGATGGCTATGTCACAGTCGATCGGAACAGACGAATCAGTGAGCACGTCGCATCGCCTTACGGACGACTGGCTGCACAGTGACGCAGGCAACACTTAATTGATCACGCCGAAAATTATTCAGCGATCAAAAAAAGACGACCATTAACAAAATATGGACGAACTGAGTTTTGATAGAGTACAACAGAGAGGGATAATTTCAGAGGTCATTGTACAGCAGTCGGATAAATTACTTTACGATTACATAAAGTTTACATAAAAGAAGTAAACATAATGTACTTGCGTATTTTTTTTGTATTCGGTTTATATTTGTTCATTTATTTATTGCTCAGTCTCATGGTATTACAATTCCACCGGGTTCGCCATTGAACTAGAATTGAAACGCAAAACATTGCGTTTCTATTAGATATTGAAGTAAATTTCCCAATCCCAATGCACAAATATTGTTTGGTGTCCGTAGTGTTTATTTCATGTAATATTATAAGTATGACGAAACATAACCATTCACTCGATAACTTTGGTTCGCTAAATTTGGTACATCCAGTAAGTATTCATTTTGATACATACTCGATGTTTTGTTTACTACAAAAGAATGTTAACTTTTAATTATTATTATAAGAAGGAAAACAACAGGGTTTCGCGAATAATAAGCCACAAAGTCTTTAACTACAGAGATCTATAATATAATAAAAGTGTAAAAAAAGTTTGTCTGTACATTTTATTTATTTATTTATTTATTCTTTATTGCACGATTGAGAGTACAATTGGCGGACTTAATGCCTAAAGACATTCTCTACCAGTCAACCATCGGGTAATGCAGAAACATTGTTGGCGGGACAAAAATTGAAGGGAAATATCTGGTTACCTAAGAACTTATATATACGGCTATGAACATACACATATAAATATATATTAATAATAAACTTACATATACATACTATACGCATCTAGTAAAATATTCTGACAAGTATTGACGACTGAAAGAGAGGTGATGGTGATAGTAACGGTAAAAAAAACAAAAAGTTATGGTCGCCAAACACAACAAGAAGAAGAAAACACGGCTTGAAAACGTCAGGGGGAAAAAAAAAAAAATGTACATACATTCAATCATTAAAAAAAAAAAATTAAAAAAACATATTTTATATATTATCTGAAAATTATTAAACGGTTATAAAATTATTTGATTAATTTCATGATATAATAATGGGAGGTCAAGATTCATTGAGGTAAAGTTGTCGAACTGACTGTTTAAAAATAAATTTACTAGAGGACATTTTAATTTCATTGGGGAGCGAATTCCATAGTCTAATGGCAGAAAGTGTAAATGAGCTTGACATATGAGAAGTTTTGTGAAGAGGTGTAAAAAGTTTGAGAGTGCAATTGGATCGAAGATTTCGAGAAGAGGTGTCAGTGAGGAAGTTAAATTTAAGTTTTAAATAATTGGGAGCTTTTGGATCTCTGAGGACCCCGAAAAGCGTGCAGAGGACTCTCAGATTCCTGCGCTGCCGAAGAGTGAGCCATTTTAACTGAGACCGGAAAGGGGAAATGTGGTCAAATTTGCGCACGTTAAATATAAAACGAAGACCACCGTTAAGGAGGCGCTCGAGTTTGTTTAGAAGCACTTGAGACATATTGGTGCAACAGGCATCTGCATAGTCCAACAATGGCAAAATTAAAGTTTGAACCAATAGGATCTTCGTGGATGGAGGAAGAAAGTTCTTCAAACGGTAAAGGGAACGCAGTGTACATGTAATCTTCTTACTAGTCTCTGTAACCTGTTTGTCCCAATTAAGAGCCCCATCCAAATGGAGACCCAGATTTTTGACAGAGGAGCTAAACGGTATGGTGACACCATTATAAACTAGAGAATTAGCTAATTTTATTTTGTTCAGCTGATGGGGGCCACCGACGATAAGCGCCTGACACTTCGTGGGATTAACCGCAATGCCAAAGTTCTCAGACCACTCCAATATGAGACGAAGATCCTTATTTAGTGAATCAATCACATCACCGAAGAGTTCCGGGTCCGACTGCGCATAGAGCTGCAGGTCATCAGCGTAAAGGTGGTATTGATTATGAAGACTATGAGTAATGAAATCGATGAAAAGGGAAAATAAAAGAGGAGAGAGAATTCCACCCTGTGGCACCCCCGAATCAAGATGGCACCAAGAAGAGGAGTCCTGATTGACACGCACCATCTGTTGTCGTGGGCGGAGATACGAGGAAAACCATTCCAGCGCCGGTGGTGAGATACGCAAGTGTGATAGGATGGCTAGAAGGACGTCATGGTCAACCGCGTTAAATGCGTTGGAAAAATCGATGAGGACAATAACAGTAACCTTAGACTCCTCCAAGCCAGCCCTGATGTCCTCGGTGACCTTTAGTAGTGCCGTTGTGGTGCTATGACCGGGTCTAAAACCTGATTGGTAATCACTAACAAGACTATTAGAAAATACAAATTTGGACAATTGGGTATGCACAACTGATTCAAGAGTTTTGGATAGAAAGGGCAAAATAGAAATTGGACGGTAATGATTAAGGAGGCTAGGACTAGAGATTTTAGGAAGAGGACGGACGTAAGCTTTTCGCCAAATAGAAGGAAATACTCCGGAGTCCAGAGAAAAGTTAAGAATATGAGTAATTATAGGCGTTACAGAATCAAGGATGGGCATCAGCATACTCCTTCCAATATTGTCGCATCCAACAGCTTTTGACTTGAGCGAACTGATTATTTTGCGTACCTCACCGCCGGACACCGGAGAAAATTTGAAGTGACTCACAGGAGGTGATGGCATTGCTGAGATAGTAGAGACAGTCCTATTCCTTATGTCATCATGGAGTTTGGTGGTAGTTGAAAAGTGGACATTCAGTTCAGAGAGAGTGTGAGTAAAAACAGTAGGAGTGGTGGCGCACTTTCCAATACCTAAGGTTTTCAGGAACTTCCATGTATCTGAATAGGACGTGTTCACCAGATTATCATGGAAGTAGCGTTTTTTAGCTACCCTAACCAGCTGATTGCACTTATTCCTGGCCTTTTTAAATAGACACCAGTTTTCGTCACTGCGTTTCCGCTTGAATAGCCTAAACGCACGGTCTCGCCTCCTCATAGCAATCCGAACAAGCTGAGTTATCCATGGTGCTGGAGGGCGTCTTAGTTTGACCATCCGCACCGGTGCATGATCATCATACAGTTTGAGGACTGAAACATTAAACAGAGAGATCTTGTCATCAACTGTAGATGCACTATAAACCGGCGACCAATCCAAAGACGAAGCGTCCTCTCTCAATTTGTCTAAATCAATCCTTGAAAAATTGCGTATGTTAACAGTTTTAGGTTTTAATTTTGGCGGTTTAATTTTATATGATATAAAAATAAGGTCATGGCGAGAAAACCCTGGGGCCAGTACTTGCCCATGGTCAAGGACGTGCTCAGATGAAGACGTGATAATATGGTCAATCCACGAATCAGCAGTGTCAGTATTGTGGTGTGTAGGACTTAGAGGTAGTAACGAGAGATTAACCGAATCAATAATAGTACGAAATTTAGACGACTGATCAGTGGATTTCATGAGGTCTACGTTAAAATCTCCCATTAAAATGAAATGTTCAATATCAGTGGTATGGCGTTCAAGAAGGGACTCTAAATTACTAAAAAAATCAATGCTGGGGGGGCAATAAACAGCACCGATGATGGTTTTGCAACCTTTCATTTTAACACTAAGTAGAAGGTACTCCATGGTCCGAGAATAGGGGGCAGAGGAAGCATCTAGAATGTCATAAGTTAAATCGCTACGTAGATATATGGCAACACCACCACCACCCTTGCCCACGCGATCGTTACGGATAAGAATATACCCTGGCAGACCAAAGGAAGTAGAAGACAAATGAGGTTTCAACCAGGATTCAGAGACCAGTACAGCGTGAATGTTACTGCCAGAAAAGGCGTCGAGCAGGTCTGTGTAATGTGCAGGTACACTCTGAGCGTTTATATGGCAAATGTTTAAATTTACATTGCTAGGAAAAAGGAGACTAATGTGATCACGAAGCGTGTTTGCATTCATGGCCGAGTCATTGAGGGAGTGAAAAGAAGTAGAAGATTCATCAGCAGAGAAAAATACGTCACTATCATCGTCGGACATATAATATAAAAATATTTTACTAAAATAAATATTAAATAATAATAATTAGGTAACCAATAAATGTATAACTAATTTATAACTATTAAAAAGGAATATTCTGCACTTCCTGCCGGCTTACAAGAAATACCTACAGAGCAACAGAGAATATTAAAACAAGTAAACAACACAAAAAAATATGAAGAAAGAAATTAATAAAAAAAAAATACAGCTAATAAGTTGGCTCAAAAAACAAACTTCCAAGCCCTATATATAAAAATATAAAAAAAAGACCAATCGTCAAATCAAGTGTCTGTCACTGTCAAACAAAAGTTACACTAAAAGTAAAAAGTTTGTGAGGTAGTTATACTAGAGTGAAATAAGATTAAAAATTGAAAAGTTATAGGGTACTAAGTAACTACAATAATTAGCTAGGGCATTGGAAAACAAGAAACAAAACTCCTACTTGCGGGTGACTCGTTTAACCCTTGCAACTTCAGCTTTCGGGGCCGTCACCGGCTTGTGGAGCTTTGGGGACGACTGCTCGGCATCCTTGTTGTCCCCCGAGCCAGCCTGACCGACCTCGGAGCACTTCCCATGGGCAGCCACAAGTTCGTCAAGTTCGACGTTTGTTTGTACACGCTGGCGCGACCCGTTAGGCAGTTTTATAGAAATGTGTCCATCAAGGGTCCAGACATTGCGCATCCCAAAGTGCAATCTTGCGGAAATAAAAATAGCCTGGCGCTGGCGAGTCAAAAACTCACTTAACACATAGGGTGACCCCTTGAGCTGTGATTTATTCTTCCACACAATGCTTTTCATATTGACATCAGCGAATTTTATCAATATTGGACGAACCTGTCCATCTTTGGCCGCACCGAGTCTATAGCAAGACTTTATGTGGGCTTGAGTGCAGTCCTTGACCTGGAGTTTGTCCTGGATAATTCCTCGAACGGTGGCCACAATGTCATCGCCGGGGCCCTCGGAGACACCACTAAGAACTAAAAACTTTCTCCGATGTCGCATCTCCATGGCGTCGACAGTTTTTTGGACATCAGATATTTGCTGCCGAAGGAGTTTAATCACATTCCCCACAATAATTTTAAAAGAAGAGAACTCACTAAAAAGCTGGTTTACATCCTTGGCTTCTTTTTGAGAAAACTGTCTCGATGGATTGATGTGTGCCTCGAACTCCTCCATCCGCTTCATCAAACTGGTTTCAAGGCCCTCTGCTATCTCCTCAAGAGTGCGCTTAGCGGTGTTAGACATGGTTTTATATGCACTTAGGTTATGCAGTGAAACTTGAAGTGAAATTGTTAAGATGTGTTGTAGTGTTGTGAGACTGTGGCCGGCAGGTGAGTGCTTGAAACTATATCTTCATAATATAGGGCTGCCTTCAATTATACAGATGTATAATGGACTTATGAAAGGATTCTGTGCAATTTTGATGTATTCTAATTGGAAAATTAAAATTAAATTGATTTTTAAACTGGAGCACACTTCTTATCTTTTTTATCACCTACCGCCAAAAAAAAAACACATTACATTGAATATATTTCCAAAAAAATTGTTTAGGGCGATAAAGAATAAGCAATAGAACAAGAATTTCGTAAAATTTTGTCCGTCTGTTTGTATGTTTGGATGTTTGTATGTTTATATGTATGTTTGTACACGCTAATCTCGGAAACGGCTGAACCGATTTGGATGCGGTTTTCACTAATATGTGGCGATTTGCTCAACCTAACATTTAGTGTATGTTTCTTTTCAAAATTCCCACGGGAATCCGAGATATACGCAAACGAAGTTGCGAGGGTATATCAACGCACAGCCCAAACCGCTGGGTCTAGAGATTCCAAATTTGGCATGTAGGTTCCTTACGACATCTAGGGATGTACCAAGAAAGGATTTTTCAAAATTCCCACGGGAAAGCGAGATATACGCATACGAAGTTGCGAGGGGACGCACAGCCCAAACCGCTGGGTCTAGAGATGCGAAATTTGACATGTAGGGTCCTTATAAGGTCCGGACCGACCGGACCGGACCGGACCGGACCGGACCGGAACCGCACCGTACCGAGCCAGTGCCGGACCGGACCGAACCGGACCGGACCGTTTTTTTTGTCCGTCTGTTTGTATGTTTGTATGTATGTTTGCACACGCTAATCTCAGAAACGGCTGAACCGATTTGGATGCGGTTTTCACTAATATGTGGCGATTTGCTCATCTTAACATTTAGTGTATGTTTCTTTTCAAAATTCTCACGGGAATCTGAGATATACGCAAACGAAGTTGCGAGGGTATATCAACGCACAGCCCAAACCGCTGGGTCTAGATTCCAAATTTGGCATGTAGGTTCCTTACGATGTCTAGGAATGTACTAAAAAAGGATTTTTCAAAATTCCCACGGGAAAGCGAGATATACGCAAACAAAATTTTCAAAATTTGGCATGTAGGGTCATTATAAGGTCCGGACCGACCGGACCGGACCGGACCGAACCGGATCGCACCGATTTTTTTTTCTGAAGAAATATGTTAATTGGTATGTAGGTACCTTATCAGGACCGGACCGACCGGACCGGAGCGGACCGACTGGACCTGATCGGACCGGAATATATATATATATATATATATATATATATATATATATAAAATTCAAAGTCCTGACTGACATAACTATACATATATCAACGCACAGCCCAAACCGGTGGGTCTAGAGATTCCAAATTTGGACTGTAGGTTCCTTACGACGGCGACGTCTAGGGGTGTACAAAGAAAGGATTTTTCGAAATTCCCACGGGAAACCGAGATATACGCAAACGAGGTTGCGAGGCTATATCAAATTTGGCATGTAGGTTCCTTACGACGTCTAGGGATGTACTAAGAAAGGATTTTTCAAAATCCCACGGGAAAGCGATATATGCGCAAACGTAGTTGCAAGAGGACGCACAGCCCAAACCGCTGGGTCTAGAGATGCCAAATTTGTCATGTAGGGTCCATATAAGGACCGGACCGGACCGGAACGGATCAGACCTGATCGGTCCGGAAGGAACCGCACCGTACCGGGGCGTGCAGGACCGGAATTTGTTTCTGAAGAAAAATATGCTAATTGTTACTAGGCCACGCGGGCGAAGCCGCGGGCAGAAGCTAGTACCTAATAAAATTATAAGATTATTTATTGTTCATAAGGAATTTAAGCGGAATCGTGGTGTTCCTCTAGAATTTTTCCACCGATACCACAAAATAATAGAAAACTGTAAAAATAATAATTGCATATAATTATTATTAGTAAGAATTATAAACAATTATAGCACATAAACATAATAAAAAATGTATGGTATAATAGTACAGGTACAAGCTTAGTTGCTTAGTTTAGGACTAGATGGCGTTGTGTGATTCGTCCAAGAATATTTATTACTATTTATTGCCATGAAGTATGTAATTATTGAGTTGACATAAAATAGATGTTCCCAGTTCCCACTTCATGTCCTTGACTCATCACAATGTGACGTATCGACGAAGTTATAACAGTAAAAACTAAATATAATGACGACTAAAAAAGGAGCTTAGCTAATACATGTGTGGTACAATTTATAAACGTAACGATTAACGATTTTATTTTTAAAAAGGAAAATAAAGTAACAATTTTTAAAATTGAATTTTTGTTTGTGACGAATGAAAGATTACTGGACCGATTACCAAAATTCTTTCACCTTTGGGAAGATACATTACCACCAGGAAAGGAAACACAGGCTATATTATATTTCAAAAAAAAATTGGCGATCTTTATTAAAACCGCGCGAAGCCAGGGCGCTCCGCAGTAGATTAAGGAACTGCTGATCAATAACTCTTGGATCTACAGATGAAACCTTTATTATGTAGTCGTTGTAGACAAAGGACAAAACGGGATTTTCGGAATTTCCCACGTGAAAGCGAAATACAAGCAAACGAAATCGCGCGACTTCCACTTTCCTTTCAATACTTCCTACTCCGACTATCTTCTTTCTGATTAAATTCGTTGTGAGTTCCAAGACAGCTGTAGTTTTCTTCCCCGGGACGTCAATAAGCTTCATTGCTTATTGTATATCTAAGGTCGCCGTTGTTGATCCTGGCTACACAGGAGACACAGTGGTGGGAATGTGTGGTGGGCTTGTCCCGATAATCCTTACTAATATTATAAATGCCAAAGTTTGTAAGGATGTATGGATGTTTGTTACTTGTTGTTGTTCTTTCACACAAAAATGGCTTAACAGATTTGCTTCAAATTTAGCACACAGATAATTCATGATCTAGGTTAACACATAGGATAGTTTTTTTCCCGAAAAACAGTCCGGGAACAACGGGATTTTGCAGGTAAATCCGCCGGCATCCGTTGGTATTATATATTTCCCGCTACATCGTCTGCTTTGGGTCACGTCCCAAACTCGATGTCCCGTAGAGATGGGTCATTGAGATGCGTACGTGTCTCTAGCGTGCACCCGATAAGAGGTGAGTTGTGGCCGGGTGGGGCTGCGTTCATCTGATACGAGCTGATGGGTGCCGCTTCACCCAAATGTCCGCACTCACTTTAGAAAGCTTCGAGCATTTCATCATATTTTAAAGATAGCATTATGAAAATGCTGTGAGATTACGTGATTTGCATATTATATCAATGTCGGTAAATAGAATCTGTGAGGAAGGTCTTTATATGTTTAGGCCGTGAATTTAGACAAAAAAAGATGCTAAATACGCAAAGCGTGATGTAACATTTTTGGTATGTTTAAGGATATGTTAGGGTAGTGCGAATTTGCAATTTCGAAAAATACTGTGAACACTGAAAAAATCGAGAAAAACTTTGAAAATTTAGGATCTATTTCACTGTTTGCTCTCCAGGTTCACATCTGTGCTTTTTTTGCGAATGATGTCTTCTACACATATAAACTGTGTTCAATTACCTAAAAAATCAGCTGGAAGTCAACTCTATCAATGACACCATACGAGCTAAGCTATGAAACTTCGAAGGTGACCAAATTTTACTTCGTGAGGAAGGTCCATTAAAATCTTTAAAAATGGTTATGATCAATTCACCGTAATTTTAAATTACCTAATTTTGACTAAGCTTTCAACAGGCTTCTATTATAAGTTATAACAGACAGGTGAAGCAGCGGGCATCCACTTGTTTATATTGTAATCTGGTAATCCCCCAATCAATCGCCTACGGTTTCCATCAGGTTGCCCGTTTGATTGTTTGCCTGCTGTGACATAAAAGATATAGGTATCCTTATATGCTGTCTTCTTCTTTTAGTGTGTGCTTCCCGCTTGGTGTCAAATCATGGTAAGCCATTGTACAAGTTCTTCAGACCACCTGACGTCGAACTTATACTAACGACTCTCATATATCTCCAACCGACGACTTTTCAAAGTGCTCATTATATGTAGGTATTGTATACAACCGACGACGGACGGCTTCTCAAACTCCAATTTTTTAAGCCCATCAAAATACTGACTGGGGTTTTCATGGCTTAACATGTTTCAGTGTTGACAAGCGCCAAGAGGACATCGAGCTCTTGTAACTGTGGTTCCGTGAAAAAGTATAACTCGTTCCAATTATACTTGGCCAAATATTTCAAACACTCTCATAGAATTTCTCTAAAAACCTTGTTCCAAGTATATAATGGAATAGGTATATACTTTCGCATTTATAAAATATTAGTATGGATTGTCACGCACTTTAAGCAGCCGAACATGATATGGACGGAAGCGTATTATCAAAACACAATAATTTAATCAGTTAATACTGTCGCTTAACGCCAGAAAGTCCACTTCAAATATTTTAAATTTATAAACGTGCTACTAATTATCCATTTGTATGATAATCTGCTTGTCTGAGGGCCACGGGCCGTTTCCTCAACGACCCCACCATACCTCACTGCTCCCCTCCTTTTAATGCCCAAACTCACGTCAGAATAATGGCCAATGTTTTGTCACACGACAGTTCTTTTCAATTTTTTTATAGATTACAATCTATATTTTAATATTTATTTAATTGCCACGGTGAATTGATCTTGACGTCATGTCATATTTCAGTTTATTTGTTTTATTTATTTAAACCTATTGGAATGTTATGGATAGCGCCTGAAAGTGAGACTAGATTTTAGTTGTTTTTATTACGTAAATAGACCAGCTGATGTTGAACCCTGCTGAGAAAAGACTACGTTACCGGTCAGCCTCAAAGTTTAGTTATTTTACTTTTTCCATTGGGACTCTTTAACGCTATGACAGAATGGTAACTGTCATTTTTTTATACCTGATATCAGTGGGGAAACGGAAGCAACAGGGTTTCCTATCCAGGAAATGTTATAGCTAATTGAAAAATAGAGGTTTACTTATCAATATCATCAAGTATAAGGTGGTATGTCGGTTTTCTATGGCGATTGAACACGAAGCCCATAAAAACTGATTACATGTATTTATTAAATTATCGTTTACTCTTGGATGGGCAACTTAACGAAGTGTGATTAAACGCCCTCCCAGTACCGATAGTTGAAATCAATTATTCAGTTTTATTGCGAACTAGCTTCACGTTGGTTTTACACACGATCACGTGGATATCCGTTCCCGGGATTTTCTTTCTTTTCGTATGCTTTCCGCAATAGTGTCAACTCTGGTAGCTGGTGTCAGTGTTCTTATGACAACGGTCGCTTTGACTTGACGGCTGTTAACTATCGGCAACGGTTGAGACCGACAGCTTAACGTGCCCTCCGAAGCTCGGAAGAGATTTTTTAAACCCATCAAAGTATAGACTAAGGTTGTTGTTGCTTGATGATATACGAAACAAAAACTATGTAATGTGTAACTAAATGGTGTACTTTGAAGCAAATCTGTCAAGCCGTTTTTGAACAATTAAAATAATTGAATTGACGAGTTTTAAATAAATAGCAAGACATTAGGTGACTTCAGGTGGCTTCCGCTTGTAACCAGCCTGTATTTTTTAAGAAACAACCTTGATCCAGAATCCATTTTTTCTGACGATTTTTGTAGTGGTAGAACTTTTGTAAAAATGGGCTCGCTCAATCGGGGGAATACCCTCTCACAGACTCAGAAGAGATTCAGAAACTCAATTCTTTCCCTTGTTCAACTTCCTTCTCTCCCCCTTCCTTGTAGCAGAGTTAAGGAAGCTTATTGGTGGTGACTACTTTCCATCAAGTAGCCTGCTTGCTTGTTTGCCTGAGGTATAACATAAAAAAATGATACCTGGGGCACAGCTGTAATATAAAAATTTATTATTATAATATCATGGAAACGGTACATTATGTCCTAAGCCTTAGTCAATACGATGCCAATAAAAATAGTTTATTAAAGTGAGCAATTACATGTTTTTCAATTATATTATAATTTAATAATGGTATGTCAACGGTTGACTTGTCAATTTTCGAGGGGGAAAAATTTAAACAGTATCTACATATTATAAAAAATCTTCAAATTATACCTTTTCCTTGACATGTCGAATCGATTTCGAATGATCGAAGTAATGTTTTGCAGTGCGTTTTTGGCTTTGTGGCACTACGTTATCTATACTTCTATACTAATGTTATAAAGAAGTAAAGTTTGTATATTTGTTAAATTGTAAGGGGTAATCTCGGGATCTACTGAACCGATTTTAAAAATTCTTTCACCAATAGAAAGCCACATTATTGCTGAGTGTCATAGGTATATAAAAAACCGAAAAGTAAAAAGGCTTTTAAGTGGTAGTCAGTTTTGCAAAGTAAATCGGAGAAAAAACGGTCGAATGAAAGCGTTTCTTACGAACGCCTGTACCTACTAAAAAAGGATTATTAACAATGCCCAACGAAGTGGGCACGGGTCAGCTAGTTATAATATATGTACGTACACTTAGAGCATTCTCTAAATAACAATACGAAGTCCACTGTGAAAAGCTTTGGTTATTGGTATTCAACGTGTTCTTGACTGTCCCTAAAAACCCCATTGTATTTATTTTA
The DNA here is from genome assembly GCA_905163395.2 of Endotricha flammealis. Classification (NCBI taxonomy): domain Eukaryota; kingdom Metazoa; phylum Arthropoda; class Insecta; order Lepidoptera; family Pyralidae; genus Endotricha; species Endotricha flammealis. The sequence goes on along the minus strand of LR990852.1, from coordinate 3,854,236 downwards.
TAAATATCACGCAAACACACCACATTTGCTCTTGTAATAAAACCTCCATTGCGTAAACTTTATAATAAAATAACTAGACGACATTTTTAAATAATGAAATGACAGATATTTTTCTTATTTACATAAAGATAGAATTCTATTCAATGTCCTATCGGTGAGATACACTAAAATATTTGAAAGTTAATGAATGATTTACCATTAAAATACCGTAAATAAAAAATATAGTATTTTGGTATCTTCTGTAACTATGAGTCAACCTAAATAAAAATAAAATTGAGATTTAATTGCGTTTCTAGAACTATTTCGTTGACATTTCTACAATTTGTATGAAGTTAACATACTATTGTCAATGTATTGCTCACTTGGGTGGCGCGACACATGCGCCAGCGCCCTCTGCGGGGCGTTTGAGTCGTAACTTCGGGAAAGTAGTGATAAGTATGCACTGCGGGGCATAAGAATAGTCAGCAAAAAAAAATTATTTTATGTTTATTTTTTATAACAGTGTTTACCTTATAACGTGTACCCGTTATGTGAGATTCATAAACTGGTAACAAAATCTGTGGGTTTATTCTCGAAACAAAAACAGTTTCAATCTAGTCTCAAATTCACGTGTTATCCCGCTCATATCCTATTTTGTATGAGTGAGATAGCGCTTGAGATTGACTCTGGAAATTTTTACATTATGAATATTAAAAATTAAAAATGTCTGCCTTTTTATATCATACGGGGGGAAAACAATCAAGCGGGAACGGGCGGATGGAAAGCGGTTTCCGCCACATGTAAAAAACAGTCCATAAGCGCCAACCACACGGAAGGAAAGAGAGAGACAAAGAATAGGGAATTTTATTTAGGTGACAAGCCCACCACATATTCCTACCGCTATATCTTCTCCATATAAAACCAGGATCAACAACGGCGACCTCAGATTGAATAAGCAATGAAGCTCATCGAGGTCCCGGGGGAGACTACAGGTGTCTTGGAACACAACGAATTTAATTAGAAAGAAATTAGAGTAGAACGTATTGAAAGGACAATAGTAATGATTGTGATTATCTTTGATTCAGCTTTGCTAGCCACGTAGCTAAATGATAATCTATTATGTTTATAAAGTATTAAGATCCTGTTAGTGCCTTATTTAATTAATTTCAATTTAAATTAGGCTAGTTAGAAGGTTCCAGGAACATGTGAATATATTCACGTGATATAATTTGCAGATTGTACAAAGAAAGTTGTGAATATAACTTTTCATGTCCACCGCACCGGCGACGGTGTTGGCACGTCCAACTTCGAACAGGAAGAGCTTACTAGTACACAGTTTGCGGACCGCAAACTTAATCCTGTTAGTTGGGACTTTGCAAATTTCAGGTTTGAATGCATTTTCAATGCAAACTAAACATTTCGTCAGGATAACTTTGTCCGTTGAACGTCGCTCGGTCAGTACTAGTTTAAACACGTCAAACAGACAGAACATAGTGATTGTGAAAATTTTATCAAAATACGAACTTTTTAACAATATAGGTCTTCATGGGAGTTTCAAGTTGGTCTGGCGCCTGTGTTTGGTTAGGCTATAAATAAATAACTACAACAGTAAGATCCGAAATAGACGGACTGCTCGAGCAATTAGCCATGGATCAATATACACGAAGCGCTCTTGCAAATTTGCAATCATAGTTAACAGCTTGAAGTTTTGTTTTGTGTATGTGTGTATGTAAAAGACTGTAGTTCACTATGCAGTCGCAGCTTGAAGCAGTTCATCCTAACTGCTTCAAACAGTCCATGTATGTCGGGTCAAAGATTTAAGGTAATAAGAAAATGTTGAAAAACTATACATAATTTTGCAACGGTTGTGAAGTATAACATAATGACACATAGGCATAAAACAGCAATACACAGGCCATCGTAAAGTATCCGAGGACAGATGTGAATAGGTGCAAAAGTAATTAAAACATGATATAATATCCATCGGAGTACACGTAATAGTTAAATAAAAAATGAGAATTTACTTACCATTGGCATTGGCACGATATTAAATATATAATTATCTGCTCTGATATTTATTGCTAAATGGTTATTTGCATGGCATAATTTTTAAATAGATTACGCATTTTTTATGACATTGTCAAAAATATAAATAGGTACCCTTTATTTCTGACACAATGCACAATGCATTTTTTTTACTCATATGACAGTGTCAATTACCTAATAATCAAATACAACTATCTCCCACGATTAATTAGGAAATACACCAACACAACATACATTTGAAAGAAAAAAATTACACTCATTTAGCTTAAAACACTCATTTAGTTACTAATATAAGATATTTTCTATGGGTAGAATGTAAAAATGCTACATGGCTGTTAAATATATTAAGTACGTATTTGCATTTGAGTTCATAACGAAGCCTTTGCAGTGTAAAAAAAAAAAACTTCACAATAGCTTTTCCATTTGAGTTTTGGTGATTAAATACTACACATAGAAAATTGTTCGCCCTAAGGCCTGAGGGCCGTCTCCGAAGGTGTAGTCATAGTCACCAGTCACGACCACGTGATCCAAAGATTTATAGCCATTCTAATTCCACCTATTCTGAAATCCCGTTTAAGTTGTAATTGCACAATTTATATAATTAGTAATCGGTAATTATTGCGGTATCTATTGTGTTTCATATCTGTTACAGTGAAGTTAAGGACGTGTTGCTCACCAACAAACAATTAATTTTATTTACAGATACTTTTGTTTTGTTTCTTTCTTTTTTATAAATATTGCATTCTAATTTTATGATTTTTATTTATAGTTGTTAGGCAACTAGCCATTCATATCTCGGCCGGATATCGAGGGGTCGTGGGTTCGAATCCCACCTGGGGGGAGGAGGTGAAATTTTTCTTTCTAAAAATCAATTTCAGAAATATTGCATTCTAAATTATGTCAAAAACTAAGTTTAGCCTTTTAGTTTAGCCATTTATGGAACAACATTTTAAACAAGCTTAAAGGATGTTCCTTTAAAAGATCATCTTACATATTTGCATGAAAAAACATCTTAATAAATAACATTTATAGAAATAGAATTTAAAAATAAGTACTTTATTTATTTCTTCTCAAAGTGAGAATTAATTTAACCTGTTTCATTTTGCAGCCATGCAAACAACATTTGCAATGTTTTTTACGTATACAACGGTGGTTGTGCTCAGTGTAAAAATTAAAAAAAAAAGTGATACAGTGAACGCAAGTCGGCACTCTTTGAAAATAGATACGATCACTCATTGAATAAAGAAACATTAATTTGGAGAAAAAGAGACATTATTGTAACGAAGTGTGTTTTTCTTTCATTATCTCGTGATGATGCCACGTAATAAATTATTTATATTATGAGCAATTAAGAGTTTTAAAATTGCAACGTGAAAATAATGATATAAGCGCACGGCACGCTGCACCGCGGTGCTAATCGAAACTAAGCATTAACGTCTTTCAGTTCACACCGTGCAATGTATGCGATGTACGAAAAAAATAGCGAAGATTTTTTGGAGTATGATTATGATATGGAATGGTGAAGATAAAAATAAAAAGTTCCATTAAAAGAGAAGCCAAAAAACTTAGTTTTGCCTCGATTAGATAGGTGTAACTTTCTTTCCAAAATACCAAGATTGGCACAAGATTTCCAGTGAAAAACTATTATGTTGGAATTAGTTTGTTGTGGCACCATAATGCTGTATGTTATTATCATAACGTTACAAATATTGTATTTTGTAGGTATTTTAAATCAGAATGATTGTTTGGAGCTTTTGTGCCAAGTATTAGTGTTGAACTTGAAGTAAGTAGATACTTGTTTTTGTTCTTGTTAATTGAATTGTATCGTCCTACTTTCACATGACATGTCATCTGCTCGTTTTTGTGGGTGTATTAGGTGTCAATTGTGAAACTTGAAAATGTAGACAGGTATGTACTTAATAATGTTATGTAAAACATAAGTATAATATTATTGGTAAGACAATTTCATTTCGGTTTTCGTACCTATATTACTCAGTTGAATGGGTCATTCATAACAGAGATTTTGTCAATTTCATGATGTCGTTTTTACTTTTGTCAATAATTTTGACTTGCGTCATGGACGTCACGAATTTGGTTAAGAACTAAAATGGTCTTACCTGAAGTAATCGTTTTTGCAGAATATATTGCTGTCGCGCGCGTAGCACCTCTGCTCTGAATCTAGCGGCATCTTGCATTCGCAACATCTAAGGCAGGGGGTGTGCCAACGCCTCTCGAGGGCCAGAAGGTAATATCTGTCGGTGATGCGGGCCCCGCAACCAGCGCAGGCGTCGTCTGCGGGGGGTTGCGGTGGATCGTCTGGGGGCTCCCTCTTTCGGCACGAGGTGCAGTCGCGGGGAGAGCCGGGGGACGTCGCTGGCGCCACGGGAGACAACTCGCCGCCCCCCTCGTATGCCGATGATAGGTACCTCTCACTCTGTTGCTGAAACAACATTGTTATTTGAATTGTCTAGAATAAATAAAGTGTTAGGTTAGGACCCGCTGTTTGTAAATAAATAAAACGCGACAACACAATCCCTATTCTGAGAAATGTTCAAATATAAATAACAGTAACAAACGTTCGGATCGATGGATACATTTATTTGTCAATTATGCTTATTTGGTTAACGAGTCACGCACGACTATCAACTTGATGACGTACCTAAGATCCATTACGTATTGTCGGCTAAAGACCAAGTGCATAAACACCCAGTCATCAAACACAATCTCCAGAAAATCACAGTCGCCGTCGGCAGATTCGAACCCCGCGACACGCTGCGCGTAATGACTTTAATCTCAATGGTAATCTTTTTTTAGATTCACTAGATAATCCACTGGTTTCAGATAAGTTTTAATATGTCACGCAAATGAATGCTTGTGAAATAATGTCATTTATGTCGATAATAACAGAAAGCAGCGTCTGAAACTACTGGAAACGAATTATTATATAAATACAAACATGTTTAATTTGTAATTAATTCCCGTGGGATTTATCTACAGCTCTAGTGTAGTTATTTTAATCAAATCACTATAAGAGTGTTTTACCGCTACGCTATCTCAAATGTTTATCTAGACTGGACTACTGGACCAACAGGATCGCGAATATTCATACTACCTTTGTCACATGTCACAAGCCCATTCCGGCAAATCAAGAATTTCCACATAATATATAGCAATTAGATTAACACTAAGTGTCAATCCAAACGACACTACCGTTATTACTACTAACAATTTATTTTTAAATTTATCTCGCTTATTTTTACCAGAAACTTCCACTCCACGGAACACGCCTAAACGGAATAAACGTTTTTTAGATTTTAGACTAATTTAGACTGATTGCCACTAAAAGATTTTCTGAACTAATATTACAAATAGGAAAGATTTGATTGTTTGTTTGTTTGCATTGAATAGGCTCCGAAACTAATGTTATAAGTTGGTAAGCTTCACTATCCCCGGGTGACACATGTCGACACATACCTACTTCATATTTTCAACAAGTGTAAAAAGAAAATATTAAATGGATAAAGCCAAACCTTGAGTGATGATCAGGGGACGAGCTTGATCTTACTATAGATTGAAACCAAAACTATGATTAATTACCTACAATTAAATATGATCTCAGAATTAATACGTCATTTAGACATTTAGGTAGTACAAAACTGGCATTTCACATGGTTTTTTGACTTTTTTTACACAGAAATAAAATAATAATCATTAGTCAAAGCTGCTACCGCGAAAACAAAATTACAATTAAATAGCTCCCGAACAAATTAGTTTCAGTGGTATATTAAGAACTGTATCTTGAAGGAACTCGGAATAATTTAGCTAAGCAGCGCAACGGCATGCTAGGGCTGACAAAAGTTTGGTCATAATGACATTAATGACCCATGAATTAACATGTGGAATATTTTTACTAGGTATTGGGTGAATGAAATTCAAAAATCCATACTAATATCTATACTAAAGAGGAAAGATTTGATTGTTTGTTTGATTATTGGTTGGTTTGTTTGTTTGCATTGAATAGGCTCCGAAAGTACTGGACCGTTTTCAAAAATTCACCAGTAGAAAGCTACATTATCAGGGAGTGACATAGCTTTTCCCGAAATACGGGAACGGGTCCGGAACTTCACGCGGCCGAAGTCGCGGGCAAAAAAGCTAGTTAGATATAAAGTTTGTTTGTTTCTCTCACACAAAAACGGCTGAACAAATTTGCTTGAAATTTGGATCACGAGTAGTTTATAACTTGTATTGACACTTAGGATAATTTTTATATCTGGATATCAGCCCGGGAAGGGAAACAACGGATTTTAGATTAGTTGCCATCATGTATAAGGATTCAATTTCTGCATTGGAATAAGCATTTAGATTTGTCCTTTCCCGAATTCAGAGAATATACAAAATCATATTATTTAATGGTGTTTTGCATACAATACGTGTTGCTTGTTCCAACATTTTCCCAGACAATATTAAATAAAGTTACTTCAGTTGCAGACTGCGTGGGCACGGCTTACTTTTACATTTTTATTTATAAAATGATAACTTGGAAATATTTACGAATTATACAATTTGTCTTTGAGTCGAGATACGAAGCACTAGCTAGTAAGTAGATAGTATTTGCCAATGAGATTTTATATATTTTATGTAATGTTATGTAGTAAATAACAAATCACTGGTATTTGCAGTGTTAGAAAGAGTTACTAGCCACCAGATGTAAGATTTTCTTCGCATTTTCTTCATTAAAATTTCATGAACGTAGTTCAAATAACTACTCATTATTTCCATACAATTCTTTTTTGTCTCCCACTCTTTGCTTTGAGACAATTGGAGCACTGGCATACCTTGTAGTCTGGAGGTTACAAGGGGACATCAGGAGGGACTAAAACGAAGGCAACAAAAAGTGGTGGGCATAAAATAGTACTTAAGGTTATTTGACCTTACTATTTTATGCCCATGATCTGTATAGTATTAGACCTGTTTTCAATGTGCAATCTACATCTTTTGCATGAATTGGTTCAACAATATCCATACAACATGTCCAATTGTCCATAATTATAAATAAATAGGGACAAATCACACAGGTCTATCTATCTATAACCTTTGATAAAATCTTTAATAATCCACATGACAATTACCTATTACATACTAAACCGTATTTTATTTTAAAAACACAGTTACAGAATGTATCTAGTTAATTACAGAATATATATGTACAAAACGTACTAATTTACAAAGTTTTCGAATTTAAAGTATGTCATGTAACATGTTCATTTTGTTTCATCATTTTGTGGTAAGCGAAAACCCTAGTGGTAACCCGCCCACACTGCACCTTTCACACATATTCGTTAGTTTATTATGATAAATCCCGTGGGGGGAAAATATAAGATAACCACAGTATAATAATGAGTAGGTACTATGATACTGTCTAACTACACTGTGGCTTAGGAAGTAAGAAAGAGTCTTGGATGGAACTAGCTTTCAACGCGTTCTTTTGTCTGTAAAGGACTTAACGGCATGTTTCTGAAACGTATTTTAATTTTATTTCCACAAGCCTCAAGCTGTCTTTCTTCTGTAGTTTGACAGTAACAGCTGTAATAATCTGTCATCTATATATATATAAAAGAAGCTGACTGACTGACTGACTGACATATCAACGCAGGGCCTAAACTATAAGGGTTAGAAACTTGAAATTTTGCACAGGGGTTCCTTTTATAACGTAGGGGAGCACTAAGAAAGGATTTTTCAAAATTCTAACGAGAAAGCGAGATCAAAGTTGCGAGGGATTTACTAGTTAACTAATAAAAATAGTTTTGAGCACTGTTATTTGGCCTGATTTTGTGATATTTTCGTGACACGTGACGAAACATGTGTATCTTGATTGGTATATATTCAAACAATTTGTTCTTTAGGTACTGAGAATATGATAAGCAGAATAGCACTAATAAATATTCTTTACAAAGGCAATTGGGAAACCCCTTGGTGGCGATGTCTAATGTATTCTATGTATATTCTTATAAATTATTATTTATCTGTCGCTAAATAATCAATTCTACCAGCTACCCGCTGTCTTCGTAAAAGAGGAATGGTGTCCGACGGCAAAATTGCTACTTCTGTGTCCGCAGTACTAAAATATTAGCATTAATAGCACATTTATAAACAGAGACAAAATATTATAGAGTTGATAATACAACTAATATCAACTGTGATTTGACATAATTTAAATAAATTATTTCATTTTCAATGAATAGACCATAAAATATACTATTAAATAGATACAGCCGCGGCGCTTCCAAATAAATGTTGTCTATTTATATTGTTAAAGTTATTTTTTATATTAATAAAAAAAAGTTTAGCCAAGGTTCATATTTGTTTTGTCCACTCTCATTTCATGTAACTGTCTTCAAAAAGACAGAAACAACAAACCAGATTTTAATTTAATCTTTGTTTTTGTCTTATTTTTATTACCTAGACATTATTATTGTAAAAGTTTGTTATGAAAAAAAAATTATAAAATAATATTATTATTTGGAGCCCATGATGTCCCACTGCAGGGCAAATGTGGCATTACCCCTTTTTCCCGTATGAAATATTTGTGATAAATAAAAAATGTTTTTTTGGAACACTGTTATACATAACATTTATACCTAACTTATTAAAATTTTGTTATATACATGTGGAAATGAGTCATCCATACTATCCATACTAATACATACATTTGACAAGCCCGGTGGTCGAGTGGCTATCACTGGTCACTTTATCCCAAGGGCCGCGGGTTCAAATTCTGCACAAGGCAAACATTTGTGTGCATGAACATGTCTGTTTGCCTTGGTCTGGGTGTTTTCTATTATAATAAGTATTTATTTACAAAAAAAAGTACTTAAGTATATTTATCAGCAATCTAGTATCCATAGTACAAGCTATGCTTAGTTTGGAACTAGATGGCGTTGTGTGATTTGTCCAATAATATTTATTTATTTATTTAATACGCCATTTTAAACTTTTTTTTTCTCTTTTTTTCGACTATGTAAAGTTATAGTCAAATAATAATTTAAATAAATATAAGTCTTTCACTGTAATAATAGTGTTTAATAATTATATGACTGTTTTTTTATCGCATACAATTAATAATAAAGATAATTAATTTATGAAAAGAGACAGGTGTTGAACGTAATAGATTAATTTGTATATTTGAATTAAGATGGTTAGTAGATAGTTGTGAATAGTGATTGTAATAGTAGGTGATACGTTCCTACATTTATACATAGGTACGGGTACTCGTGACTATCTAGTGTCCAAACTACATACTGAACTGATAATGAGTAAGTTTGTATAGGTGTGTGTTTGTTCATCTTTCACGACGAAAAGAACCAATAAATTAATATCTGGAGAGTGACATAGACTATCTTTATCCCACGGTATAAAAAATATCCCGCGAGATATAAGGATACACAATCATTGACACTTAGTAGGAGCTCGATGGAGTATTTTAAACAAACACGAAAGTTAAGCAACGTCGATATTAGCCAGTGTTTGGATGGCTTTCATTATCTCGTGCATCTTCATGTTTTGGAGTGCACGTTAAGCCGTTGGTCCCGACAGTTGTCGATGGATGACAGTCGTTAAGCCAAGTCGGTAGCCTTCAGGTGTGTTGAAAACACTGGCCTCTGCCAGTGATGCAGTGATGTTGATTATGGGATGAATTGAATATCATGAATCATTAATTCTTCCACCGTCCCGGTTTCGAATCCCGGTCATGATGAAAAACGAACTCTTACTGTATGGCCTGTGTTGTGTCTTAGATGTTTATCTATCTAAGTGTTTGATATAAAATATAGTATCGTTGAGTTAGTATCCCAAAACACAAGTACGAACTTACTTTGGGGCTAGCTCAGTGTGATTTAAAAAAAAATGCATGGAAAATTCTGGTTGTAAATATTACATCTATCGCGTAATACTGGAATAAAAATATTGGTTTTACATCTCTCATTATACAGTTCTCTTATTTTACGCCTCAATCGCTTTCCGTCGGCATTTTAACATTAACACGGTAAGAAGATTATTTTGAGTTTATTTATTAGCGAATTTGTATTTACTAGCGAAACCCGTCTAACTTCGTTTGCGTGTATCCCGCTTTCCCGTGGGAATTTTTAAATTTTTCTCTCCGTAAGAACCAGCCTCGTACTTCAAGGAATATTCTAAAAAAAGAATTAGCGAAATCAGTTCAGTTGTTCTCGAGATTTGCGCTTACCGACACATTCAGCGATTCATTTTCATATTATAGATTTATAATATAATTAACTTGATATATATTTCAAGAATTTTAGCATTTTACAAACCAAGAACCAAGTTGGAAACCATACAGTGATATTATATGTTTACTAAAATTATGTTTTCAGGCTGATTTCAGGAATTACCAATCTATATACTAACACTAAACGTCGGGTGTAAAAACAAGTAAGTTTATGCAAGCCCCATTAATAGTATTATAATGTGTCCATGAAATTGCAATAATCTATCAATATTTAACAAAAAATAATTGACCATATCTTCTTCGATCTACATACTCAAAACAGTGGATTTTGTAATATGACATTTATTTTAAAAAAAACACCTAAACGATAGTGTAATTAGTCAAACAGACATAATAAATATAATTTAAGTTAAACATCCTACGTACACCAGTTAAATATAACCACAGTATTTTTAACCATTCTTTTGACCTCTAGTTTATTATATGTTAAAAAACTGATTTGTTATCTTTTAAATGCACTAAAATATTTTAATTTTAATGTAAAAGAAATACTTTTTAAATATTCTACGTTAAAAACAATCTGAGCCTGTATTCACTTGATAAAATCCAGATCATAACTAGAATTGTCAAAGTCAAGTTTCAATCTCAAGCTTTATCTTGCTCACACGAATATTAAATGAACGAGATCGCGAGTGTGTTTGATACTATGATTATACTGTAAGGTTATTGTTTCAATTTTAAATATTTTATTGATAGATATACGAAGTAGTAACTAGCCCTCAATATTTTGTTTATTGTTTTCGTAGTCGTTTGTGTTCAGTTCAATTTAAGAAATTTCTTATTTACACATTCACGTCTGAAGTGCTAGTGGGATTTTTTTTTAAATTACCTTGTGCGAGTGAGACAGCGATTGAATTTGAATCGAGATTGAACCTATTTTTGTTACGAGAATAGGGGGGCCAGTTTGATGTACGTGATTTTTGTTTTTTTTTATCCTTACTAATATTATAAATGAGAAAGTGAGTTTGTTTGTTTTTTATTTCTTCACGGCTTAACTAATCAGCCTATCATTATTAAAATTTGTATATATATTGTCAGGGGTACAGAGCCCAACATAGGCTACTTTTTATCCCGTAAAAGTATGTCATTCCAATGGGATAATATTTTTTCTACTATAGAAGGCGCTGTATCGGCCAACAGACGGCGCCACAAGTCGCGCTATGGGTTGTTTTGTTGTCAAACGAGATCTTTGTCATAAAATTAGCGCGAGCGAAGCCGCGGGGAAAAGCTAGTTAATTATAATTTAATATGTATTAAAATATTTTTAGCATAGTCTCCTTGCCACTATATGTCACACTTTGTTGATCTTTCCCGTCTTAATTTTGTGAACTTTGTGACATAATTAGTGGTGTAAAATATGTGTATTTTTTTACTAGGCGCCTTCACCGTCATCCGCCTGACGGAAAGTCAATACGAAAACAAGATAACCTGCGGCTACTGCCGCCGGTAGGTCACGCCTACCGCCACAGGTTATCGAGCTTCCGGCGAGCGCGCCGCCAAGAGCTTCCACGAAACGAGCTTATCGACAGTTGGTTTTATCAAAGAATATTAACAAAGCTTCTATGATTTAAAAAATATATTTATTAAGTTTTTTTATTACAGTTTTGTATAAGGCTTTTGATAGGTACTCGACAGACTTCTAAATTAAAAAGCTCAAAAGAAAAAAAATCATGTGTATGATTTTTATGACCAGCAGTGGACTTCTTGTGGCTGAGATGATGATGGTTTTTATTCCTCAAATGAGACATATCATAAATTAAAGGTAGATTTTAAGATAATATTGTTCATATTATTTTTATTAAGGCATTTATTATTAATTTTATTGAATGCATACTTATTTTCTTTACTGTGTGTGTACAATACTTTATGTATGTACATATTATAATAGTATTTTTTTATATGTAAAAACTAAATAAGTATTTCAACATTATAATGTTTTTTTTAATGCATTACTATGAAAATTAAATAGTATTGGTATAGCCTAACGTATAATAAAATTAATCTATACTAATATTATAAAAAGGAAAGATTTGATTGTTTGTTTGAAATGAATAGGCACCGAAACTAAAGGACCGATTTCAAAAATTCTTTCACAAGTAGACAGCTACATTATCAGGGAGTGACATAGGCTAAAGCTTTTCCCGAAATTCAAAGTAGTTCCCGCGGGAACGGGTCCGGAACTTCACGCGGACGAAGTCGCGGGCAAAAAAGCTAGTATGGTAATACTTAAGTAGGTACGTATAATATAATATAAAATTTATCATAAGTATTACTAAGAATATGCATAAAAACGCAATTTTTTGACGAGCAAAAACAGGAATTAACACTCGTATTTTTTGTACCGGCGCGGTGATATTAATCTAGATCTAGCTAGGCTAAAAACCAGGCATGCGATGCCTACCGACACTTAGAACTAGAGTTACCATCATTCAGACTTCATACGGAAATTCTTGCTTTTGATAATATATTATAAAACTAATAAAAATACAAATAAATATTTTAAATACCTTTAAATATTAAACTAAAACTTATATTAAGAATTTAAAAGACAGGGTCCTTTTGAAAATTGGAATCAAAAAGTAACACCGAGGGACTCGATGGCCTCGTTATGAGTGTCAAAGCATAAGGATCAAGCAAGTTAAGCATCGATAACACCAGCTAATAGTTGGATGGGCTTTTAAAATCTCGAGCTCCTCCGTTCTTCGGAGGGCACATTCAGCTGTCGGTCCATGTTGTCGATAGGTAACTGTCGTTTAGCCAAATCAATTATCGTTAGGTGGCTTAAAAACACTAACAGTTACCGTCAGTTGACAGTAATTGCAGAAAGCGCACGCGAACCAACCGTTGTGAGTATAATTGACATAAAAAATATCATTTCACATTTAATATTATTTAACTTCATTAATTAAAAAAGTTCGTAAACTCAGTTCACGCTTTTCAGCAAACATTTTATCAATCTGTTTATTACACTCATCATTAAAAAGTACTTACGTTCGAAAACAGTGTGTATTTTCGATAATCGCCAAACAAATTGGTTGTTATTGTTTTAATTAATGACTTTTTTAAAGTGTCCCATTATTTTTTGATCAAATTCGTGAGTTCCAAGACAGCTGTAGTTTCTCCCCCGGGACGTCAATAAGTTCATTGCTTAACGTCAATCTGAAGTCGCCGTAGTGGTGGGAATGTGTCGTGGGCTTGTCCCGATATTTACGAAGAAAGTTGGAGACCCTATAATTGCAATGGCCATGAGCTTTCTTTGCAGGGGCGATGAAAGCTCCTTCTAAGTGAATATGACAAGTGGGGAAAGGAATTAAAATGCTACTGTGACCTTATGTATCATGTATGGTTAAACTTTTTTACTATTAGCAAAAACCGCGGATTTCCCTGCTCAGGTGCATTGTTTGCAAACACAGACGTAAGTTATGTTACTTTTTATAACATAACTTATCCTATCAAGTGATAGGATAAATTATGTTAATCGAACCCGCTCCATCTGGAACTACCTCCCCACCAATGCACCACTGGGATGTCTCAAAAAATAATATTCATATTGCTATTCTGCTTCGGAGGTCACTTAACCCGTTAGGTAGTAAAATAACAGTCCTTTCTTTATTATTATTATTTTTTTGCCAAAAATCTATACTAATATTATAAAGAGGAAAGATTTGATTGTTTGTTTGTTTGAATTGAATATGCTCCGAAACTACTGGACCGATTTCAAAAATTATTTCACCACTAGAAAGCTACATTATCAGGGAGTGACATAGGCTATAGCTTTTCCCGAAATTCAATGTGGTTCCCACGGGAACGGGCCCGGAACTTCATGCGGACGAAGTCGCGGGGAAAAAGCTAGTAATAAAATATATCCATTGTCTAGTTCCTTTGATACAAGAACGTTAAGTCTAGCTTACTTTGGCACCAGGGTGGCGCAGTTTGAACTGTGTAGAACTATATTTATTATATTAATTTTACGTGGAAAATTCTTCACTACAAAAAGTTTAAAAGTAAGCGGGCGCTTCCGATCACTTCACACTAGACAGAAGCTCGCCGCACTGAACTTTTGAACTTTGAATCTCGTAAATGTGTACCTGCTACGTTTTTATCTCTCGGTATACGATAATAAATGCAAAAGTTTGAAAGTCTATTTTATGTAGAAGTTATTTTGTATTATATTTCTGAACGAATTATCTATTGGTTTAGTAATCATTTAGTTTTTCCAAACTATAAACTACCACCATTTCGGAAACAAAACCAAATGACCACCGGTAAAAGAAATGGCGAAAGAAAACCCGATAAGGTCTTTTTTGTCCATGATGAACGTAAAATACGTTTACGTTTTCTTTTTTTTTCTTTTTTTACAAAAAAAAAAGAATACACGTATGAAAAATCAACGGAGTTTCGTATTAATAATAATGTTGCGTTGCGATCAATAATTCTGTTATATTGTATGATACATTGGCGCATTGTAGACGGCAAATTCTTTCATTGCGTTGTATATTGCATGTTAAATTTCGTAAGTCTGTACCCGGCTTAAGATGGATCATTCTATTTACCTACCTATAGTTACTTCTAAATTTAGGACTTTATTTTTGTCAGTTGTATACTTTTTTCTACATATACATAATTAAAAACATAGAAAAACCCAAACTCGAGACAAACAGATATGTAAGTATGTGTACATATAATAACAAATCTCTTTATTTCGGACTATTTATCAATTTTGTTAGTAACATTTGCAATTCATACGTATGTGTAAGTATGTATACATCACTGATATGTATGCTGGATATAAGGATTGAACTCCACACCTTTCCGGCGGTAGGGTCACTACTATCTGAGCCAGCTGAACTGTCAAATATAATTACTTACATACAATTAAAATCTTTACATTACATGACAAATAAACACTGTACAGACAGTGACGTGTCTCGGAAATCATCCAAGTTGTGGCAAATATCTCATAAAAATTAGTTACAAAGTAAGACAAACGCGGAAAGGTAATTTCTAAACTAAGTAAAGATAATCAACATCATTAGCCATGGCTACTTATCCCTCACTACCTATCACGCAGGGGATTAGCGTGATGATAAAGTAGCTCAAGTGTAAAGTAAATACACAAAAAAACGGTCTTTCATTATTGAAACGGGTGCACAACGATAACTTCATTAAAAGCCTATATTTCGACGCGATATTATACTGCTACCATTATCAGTTCTAGACATCGGATTATATGCACTATCAAAATGCCAAAATATGCACTAAAAAAGTGCGAAATATGCACAAAATATGCACAATCAAAAAAACATTTATTATTACAATTTACGTTTATTTTAACATTATTTTTATATGTTATACATATATTCATATTAGTTATTGATTTAATTCTTGTGACAATAAACAATAACATATTTTTCCAGGTTTTCTACGGCAAACTTGTAACGTTTGTCACTTAATTAATTTATAGGCTGAAAATGACCTTTCAACGTCAACTGACGTTTCCGGACAGAGCTTGAAATTTGGCGCCATTTCTGCAGAGACCTCTTCAGGCAGAGTTTGTCCGGTGCCGTTGATAATTTCGTCAATTTTCTTTCCGCCTAACACGTATAACTACTGAAATATGCACTATCAATGAAAAAGTACCAAAATATGCAATTACGCTATAAAAATGGAATTATATGCATTTGCATATGCAAACATGCAAATGCATATAATCCGATGTCTAACAGTTCAATCCCAAATCCCAACCCAAACAAAAACATTGGATTGTATACCGTCACAGTGCAAGTTTATAGATTGACTTGCACAGGCAACCAATGAAAGAGGTCACCAGGCCAAAGAACTAAGAACAAACATTTGACGACCTCCGTGGCGTAATGGTTACCACGCCAGACCGCCACCCAAGAGGTCCGAACGAACTTTTTCTGATTGGCCTCGGGTCTTGGATGTTTATCTATATATGTATTTGTTACAAAATATAGTATCATTGAGTTAGTATCCCATAACACAGTTTCGAACTTACTTTGAGGCTAGCTCAATCTGTCTGATTTGTCTCTATATATTTATTATTATTTATTAATTTTGACGCTAATAATGTAAGCATCGTTACGAAACTTGTAATTACATAGTACAATTCACTTAAATCCCTTCACGCTATATTTAGAAAAGTTGAATCGTATTTACGGGCCTGCTCATCTTTTTTATTGGCTGACTGTACGTATCTGTTTAAGTAAAAATTACAAAATAACAATGCATTCAAGCTGTATAAAATCGCGCGGTTGGCAACGCGTGATTGATACCCCCGGTATTGCAAGCGTCTATAGGCTACGGTGATGCTTACCATCAAGCGGGCCGAATGCTTGTTTGCCAGCCTTGTGGTATAAAAAAAACAAAGTCGGATGGGAGCCAGGTGACCTGTAGTCCTGTAACACAGGCCTAACAGCCTACCACGGGCACCAGTCCCTTATAAGCAACTTATTATACTATTCATATTCATACATAGAAAACACCCAGACTTGCGACAAACACGAATGCCATCGCATAAATAAATGTCGAACCCGCGCTCTCTGGTCACAGAGGAAGGTAGAGTAGGGTTAATAGGGTCACCACAAACGCACTACCGGGCTGGACTGTAAAAATCGCGCGATGATAATTTCACAATGCCTACGTTTATTCCCCCACTGAACCCTAAAAGTTGGCCTTGAAGCCATAAGGCTAGACATGCGTGTTTTCTGACTGAAAAAACAATACCACAAACCTCTTCGCAAAGGTCATTATAATATATTTTTTTATTTATTTCTCTTGACGCCTGCCGCTACTTATCTGTTTATTTTTATCATTATGTTAATTCAAAAGCTACCCATTGTAAAAAATAGCACCCATTTTGTGTTCAATTCCGTCCGCTTTTAGTCGTTCACTGTACGTACCTAAAATCCAACACTAGCCGATGCCCGTGGTTTTAACTGCGAACCTGGGCTAACATCCAGGATAAAAATTAACCTGTGTTAATCCAGGTTATGAACTACATATATATAAAATTTCAGACAAATCTGTCCAGCCGTTTTTGCGTGGCAGAGTAACAAACATGCATTCATTTATTCTCACAAATTTTCGCATTAACGATATTAGTAAGGAAGGATGTGTTGACATTTTGTAAGAAAACTAATTTATTTCATTCTACATTTAGTTTTGTTTTATAACAATGTCCTTTTTTAAAACAATCATTTACCAAAATAATAACACTATATTTAAATTCGTAGAATGTATTCACTGAAAATCAATAAAAGTACAAGTCGAAAATATGTATAATGTAAATTGTAGTATTATCTTTTGGGCAATGAAAATTGTAAGTTAAAAAAAAACATGTCTTTTTCCATAATGCAAATTGTAAACATACTATATATATAAATATCTAAATATTCTTGGACGAGTCACACAACGCAATCTAAGTACCAAATTAAGCAAAGATATATTGCAAATATTATACATAAATACTTCTTTTTTTTGTAAATAAATACTTATTTATCAACAAAAATCAAGACCAAGACAAACATGTTTATACACATGTTTGATCTCGAATGGGATTCGAACCCGCGGCCCTTGAAAATTAGCCATTGCTAGCCAGTCTACCAACGTGCCTGTCTTTCACACTCTCAGCCAGTTTCTAAAACGCATTTTTAAGGTTAATGACCAATTAAATAAATTAAATTATAGCTTTTACTGACAAAGTAAAGAAGCAAAAAGAAATAGCTTGACACTTATTTGGCTGACACTACATAAAGATTACATCTATAACAAATAATTAAAATTTGCAATTAAGGTTAAATTTTTGGAGGGAACTATAATTGGCACAACCAGCTAAAGGTTTAACCGTAAAATGCTGCATACCCTCTGGGACACCGACGCAACGGGTGTCGGTCGAACTCTCCCCTTTTAGTGTGGTACAGTTAAAAATCCCGTCT
Source organism: Endotricha flammealis (assembly GCA_905163395.2). Taxonomy (NCBI): domain Eukaryota; kingdom Metazoa; phylum Arthropoda; class Insecta; order Lepidoptera; family Pyralidae; genus Endotricha; species Endotricha flammealis. The sequence continues at coordinate 3,835,948 of LR990852.1, read as the reverse complement.
GGTTTGCCTCCCTACTCCCTACCCCATCTACTGCGGGGTTGTGAAACCAACCAAATATTATTTTCATTGCCCACTTAATATCTAAACTATATCCTATTAAACATTAGTGAAATTAATTAGTATTCTCTGATCAATTTAATTATAGCAATAAGGCCGCCATTTTAGTATTTCAAGTGTATCTATTGTATTGTATTATAGTTATTAAAGCTTTTCAAAAAAGAAAAAAACGTTTTCGAGTCGAGATTTGACAGATTCTAGTTTAAAGTAAGGAACTATTCTCACTAGGTCTTATCGTACACATTTTCCCAATATAAAAACAATAAAATAAATATGTACAAGTTTGCAAATAACGCTCCCCACCACATAGTCTGTGCACGCTCATAAATATGTATTACTTAAAATAATATAAAATCATTTATTTTGCAAGTAGATTTACAAAAAATACTTTTACACGTCAATATTTGTTATAACTGTTAGGAAGAGGTGCCGCAAGAAACTCAACAGTTAACCTTTTTTAATGACTTTTCTTAGGACATTCATCATTCATACAGGTGATCCTGCCCAATGTCAAAAGAGCTTTTTTTCTTGTGCCACAAAATGGCAAACAAGCAAGGTCCGCCTGATCACCATCACACCACCGTATCACGCCTATAGACGCTTGCAATACCGGGGGTATCAATCAGACGTTGCCAACCCTCCCAAGTGGAGCTCTGGAGACTTATCACCGTATAGGAACACAACATGGCCGAGACCAATGCTATTTGGCTACGATCTTCGGTAAGGTGAAGGTCCTTCCCCAAACGGGCTGCTCCGATTTGAGCGGATTATCCGCTGTGCCCTAGCTCTCTTAAATCTTGTTTTAGTTACGATGAAAAAAACCTTTATTATTACTTTTGTTTCTATGATTAAAATTACATTATACTTATTTCGTACGTGTGGCCGCCGCCGCCCCGCCGGCGCAGGTGCAGGCGATTTTCGAGCTTGAGTTTGAGACATTTTTATATTTTTAAATGATCCCACTGCAGAGATACAGGTCTCCCTTCAATATGAGATTAGGGCATACTCTGCAACGCTGCCCCAATACGTATTGGCAGAGGCCAGTATTATCAAGCCGCCTGTAGGACACCGACTTGACTTAACCACTGTCATCCATCGACAACAGCCGGGACCGACGACGGCTTAACGTGTCCTCCGAAACTCGAGATAACAAAACAGAAATTTATTGGTGTAAATTAAAATAAATAATCTCTTACATAACAAAATTATCTCTTATTGTACTCCAAACAACATGTAAGAAATTTTAAAAAATCTAATTAATTTCAATAAAGATTTGAGGGTTTTTCCTCAAGTGTCGTATGTTTATGTACAGTCAGCTGACCAGAAAGCTGACCCCTTCCCCCCACCCCCGAAAGAAAGAAGAATTAAGTTTTTTTAAGTAATTCTTAATGTGATTTCAACGAAATTTCATCTTCTTAATTTATTTATTTATTTAGATTTAAACTTATCAAACTTTCTAATTTGAAAATTACATGAGAAAACATAAAATCAACGAGAAAATTAATATTTAGATTAAGAATTTCATCTCACACACATTTAAATTCCAAAAAGCTTTTATTAATTAAATTTCATTGGTAATTTAATTTTAAAAAAATACTGTAACGATATTAAGTCCTACGCAAGATTCGAATTCGCCACCCACAGTTGTTCTCCCCTTCAATACTCATATGTATAAATATTTTATTTTCCAATTTCCAGCCATCGTTTTATAATTGGCCTCTTATAGTGAGAGACAGAGGACTTCTACCGGGCAATAGCGAAAGGCCGCTTAAGAATTTAAAGTGTCTGCCTTGCCTAGGGATGCCTAGAAGGGGGCTCGCAGCTTACGGCGGCGACGCGACGCGACGACGCTGGGAGAGAAAGGTTGGGTTTCCAGACATGTCTCACTTTAAATAAATAAGGCATACCTACTCATTGTGGTTTTTAAAGAAATTCTGCGTGTTTAAATAAAAGACATTTGATACTTATATTTTGGAATCAGCGCGGTAAGACGTGATTTTATTAGGACAATAGTTATAAATAAATAAATAAATAACATTAGTTTTTTTTTTAATTATATTTTATACGCTTTAACCTAAATAATTTCCCTTTAAATAAAAGGACCTAACTCATAATTGCTGTCGATTCCATTTTTGTTATGTATTAGTTTGATAGAATTTAGCTACCAAATTTTAAGTTATAAAAAAGGATAAAATTGACAAAAAAAAAACACAAAGGCGACAAAAATTATAAGTATGCTAAGTTAAAAAGCCTGGTCTTTGGGCTAAGCAGAGACGCGATAGTTTTGCTACCGTTACGAAGATTTCATAGGCATTCGTGTAAAATAAAACGGCCAAGCCACACGTTTTGACTAAAATGTAGAGTATGTGAAGTTAGGCCTGGTAAAGTAAGGGCGCATAGATCAAGAATCTTGGCTCTACATGAGATCTGACCACTTTTTCAGAGATTTTGATTAAGGTAGACTCGTCTTGGCAACATTTTTAATGAAAATGTTTTTGGTGGGATATGTTTATTTCATATATATTAATATTTAAAATCAAGTGCTTGTTTGGAACTATTGTTCAAGTATATTGGAGCAGACAGAATATAGTTAGGCTTTTTGAGTGCGAACGGAGTATACATGGGCTTTGTAAATCCGGTCAAATTAAACGGTGTCCTCTGGGAAACGGTAGTAATGAATGGTTAATATAAGAAGATCTATTCTTTATTTATTTCAATTTCATTAGAATACATATAAGATTTTTGGTACATAAATGACAAAATATTTTTATTTAAATACGCATAATATGTACTTATTACAAACAATTTCGAATCATATTTTTTTCCTACTACCAGTTCAGACGGCAGATTTGTACTAAGAAGAACTGGCAAGAAATTTAGTACTTGCTCTTTTAAAATGGTACTGATAAAAGTTACAAATTACAATTTAAAAAAGAAAATTCAAAAATGATTGAAATATGTCATCAAAAACGTGCCTAGCCTTTTCACCCAAATGTCCACCGAACCAGGAACTTCTGTCTGGCCTGTCCGGCTTTTCAGTTTATGGCTGGTAACCTTGTATTATTAGTAAGATAGGTATTAGAAGTTACTTCTAAAGATCTACGCACATCGGTTACATGCACATCATCCCTTGCCATCCCGTCCCGATATGCGTAGGCCTTAATTAAACTGGTTTGATCACCCAAACCTACTATAGTCACTACTAGGCACCAGGCTCACACTACATAGGTTGTCTTACATGGTACAACAAATACAACTTACCAACTTAGTCAAATATTTTTATTCAAATAGGCCTAATACGTATAAGCTCTTTCGAATCGTCGCAATTTTTTCCTACCTCTTCAGACGGCAGATTTGTGCTAAGAAGAAACAGGCAAGAAACTTAGCACTTGCTCATTTAAAATTTTAGATCATGAAAAAAAAAGATTAATAAGAAATTAGAAAAAAAAGTGTATTAACATACTCATAACACTATACATATAAAGGAGTATTATGAATTCATAGCTTGTAAGTAACCTTGTATTGAGACAATAAAATTATTATTATTACAATACAATACAATCCACAACACTTTATTGCCATTCAAAAAATAAACATACAAATTTAAAAATTTAACAAAATTAATGTACAAAAGGCGGTCTTATCGCAGAAGCAATCTCTTCCAGACAACCTAGTATAGTATAATAACCTAGTACCTAGGTAGTAGCTATTAAACTAAATATCGGATACCTAGAGCTGCAAAAGAAGAATTATAGTGTAGGTAGGTACCTACCTATAAAGTCAATGCCTATTCTCTTAACTGAAAAATCTGATTCATTACAATGTGTTAGCACTGGTTAGCACCGGTGTTAGTACGGAGCAATTTAGCATTAGGTAAGTCTGCGTCCGCCTATAGTTTCAGTAATTAATACAGTTAAATAAATAAAAATAAGCTAATTACCTACATAGTGGTATATTTATAAACATCCCCAGCGCAATCTCATTATTTCAATTCCTATGGGACTTTCGAAAAATAATAATCAATAATACCTAAGTCAATAAATATCTGAAAACCAGGTCAATAATTTAAATTCATTATTCCATTCCAATCCAATGTACATGGCACAAAAGCTAATTAAATGTTAATGTCTGATAGAAAAATATAACCCGATTTAAATATTATCGAATTATATACTTATTTAATACTAGCTGTTACCCGCCGCTTCTCCCGTGTAAAAATTAGCCTGTGTTGAGCTCTGTACCCCTGACAATATGTATACAAATTTTCATAATGATCGGCTGCTTAGTCAAGCCATGAAGGAATAACAAACAAACAAACTCACTTTCTCATTTATAATATTAGTATGATATTTCTATCAAAAAACACTTTATTGTGATTTCAGAATATTAATAACAATCAAACACTAAATGGCACTGACAAATTAATCTTGAGCCACGTATAGTGGAACGGAGTATACTTTGTTTAGGAGACTAAATATGTAAAGATAGTCATTATAGATCTCATATATAGGGTATGTAGGTCTCATCAGGTCTCATAAATTCTTTTATTCTCTAAAACTAATTCAATTAACTTTTATTTCAGCTACTGCGTACACCATTGTAAATAAAATAAAAAAGTATACAGTTTTTGCTAATTAATCAACAAAGATAAGCGAAGCTAATTAAACTTCAACAATATACACATTATTTATAATGTTATTTTAAAATAACGCATAACACAGTAAATAAGTTATTTGGCAACGTAACAGTGTGCACTTGTTTACATTTCCCACACAAACTTGGGAACATTGGTATAAAGTTCTTGCATCTCTATTTTGATAGACGGCGCTTAACGCAAAATCCGGAATGGTTACGGAGTTAGTAAAACCCTCTAACTCGCAATCGTAAAAATAGTCACTATGTTGCTACTAGGGTATAAGATAAGACCATACAAGATGTACCGGCTTTTATGGAATTGGAAACATTGACAATATTGTGGTGGCTCACCCAGTGCATCGCTCCCCTCTCTTCGTATACTCCCATCTGCGGTTCAATTTTTCCGTTTTCTATTTTTCGAACGATCTGGGCTTGTGCCCCACTACACGTCACTCACACGCGGGGCATGACACACGGGCTCGCTGCGTCGCGGGCGACGGCCGACTGCGGCCGGCTCGGGCTCCGGCTCCGCGACTTCGCGGGACCGGCCCGACGCCTTCGCCCCGGGTGGGTCCGCCCCGCCCATACCACGCCTACAGCAACACGCAGATGGTGGGCCGCGATGGCCCAAACCCACTTTTTATACGTGCTCACCATTTTTTGCTTACAGTTTTCAGTGTCAGGAGCGATTCTCTTTTTTTTTCATAAACTCTTGAAAAATGCAAGATTTTATATTTTTATAGTTTATCATCATGCCTATTTTTGATAATTTTATGATTTGAACTTTTTAATTGTTTTGTTAATTTATAGATTTACAGCTTATGAAAGCAGTAAAGTATAAATTAGAGAATTATGATACCTTTGCCGTCTTGTCAAGTGTATGAAAGTAGGTACCTAGCTAGTTATAAAAATATTTTTATAAAATAATTTATGTTGTAATAAAATTGATTGGCAAATGTATGTAGGTACAGTACTACAGTACAGTACAAACGTAAGTACCTATAAGGTTTTTTTATATAAGTACGTACTTAACCTAAATACCCATTCTTTATTTATTTCATAGGTATATACTTATACTTTTTTATCAATGTGCATTTAAATAATTAATCTTCCTTCTTAATAAATATTATTATTAGTAGAAATATATTTGTAAATAAAACATAAAATTAATCAATTATTGATGTATGTTTTTAATTTAATTCTAATAGGAAATATTTTTCTAAGGAGGAAATACTGTATTATTATTAGTTTTTTTCGTCATTAATTTAGTATGTACCGGTACTAAAGTACATAAAATAAAGATAAAATATAATATGTATTTTATTTATGTTATTGTCATTAATTACCCAGTATTCCCTGGACCCTGACGAGACAGTTGCAATTAGGTAACAGACAAGCAGAATCAAGACATGAACCATGAACCATATGGAAACACAGATATAAATAAAAAAAAGAAGCCGTTTGTATCTTGAACGAAAACCTTATGAACAAGAGTGTCATATTTATTTGCAACCTTGTGTGTCATCATTGACTGCCCGGTGGTGCATTGGTAGTGGTCCTTCGGCACCAAAGGCGCGGGTTCGAATCCCGCTCGAGGCAAACATTTATGTGACGGCATTTGTGTTTGATCTCGAGTCTGGGTGTTTCTATGTATTATGTGTAATATTTACTTACAATAATATATCCGTTGTCTGGTGATAACACAAGCAGGTTAGCTTGCTCTGGGACCAGATGGCGCTGTGTGAATGTAGAATTTATATAACATATAATATTTTAGTGATAATAGAATTCCAATTAGTATTTATATCCAGTACTACAGAATTCTATTGAAGCTGACTTGAATTATTATTTATAATACCTAGTTTCAACGTGTATAAATTCCGGATATTTATCAAACCTGTTAAGATACAAGAATGGACAAAAATCTATCATTATATTATATTTAGCGGATAAATAGTTAGAAAGGCCTAAAATACTATTTATCACCCACATAACATCATTTTGCTGCAAATGTTTTATTCTAATACGTCTCCGTGACTCCTATAATAACAAATATTGTGCAATAAGTAATAAAAAAAAATTATACGTATGTAATAGCATTTAAAAAAACTATGGGCCCTAGGTCAAATCTTTGTAGCAGTTTGTAATCCCAGCAAGTAGCAGACTTTCTTACTTATCTATCACCAGCTGCTGCCCGCAGTCTGTGTTACCCGCGTTTAATTTTATGCACAGCAGCACCATCTAGGTATATCAGACTTTTGTCCAAATCCTACGGAAATCGCGTACTTTTCAGAATAAAAATAAGTATCCTGTTAATCCAAGTTTTTTTTTTTTTTTTATGTTATACGGCAGACAAACAGGCAAGATATCGGCTACCTACGTACCAAATAATAATAATATCATAAAATTGGCCCAGCCATTTGAGCGTGAAGAAGTTACAAACATTACTTTCGCCTCTATAATATTACTTTTTTTTAGCTTAGCTTACTTAGCTTTTCCCCGCGGCTACGCTCGCGGTTAGTTATATGAGATAGATCTCGTTTGAGAAAAACAACCCATAGTGCGACTTGTGACGCCATCTGTTGGCCAATATTAAAAGTTTTGCAGCGCCATCTATAGTAGAAAAAATATTTTCCCATTGGAATGACATATTTTCAAGGGATAAAAAGTAGCCTATGTTGGGCTCTGTACCCCTGACAAACAAACAAACTCACTTTCTCATTTATAATATTAGTATGAAGTATGATAGTAGGTTTATCGTATTTGTATGTTCAACCATCTACCAAACAGCCTGTATAGTATTCGGTTGACATGCCATGTAGAATAAATAACAAGGTGAAATTCAGTTTCTATGTCTTATTTTACTCTTTGGTGTCCATTGTCCTTTACACATGCGAGGTACACGTGCGTCTTCTAATTAAATTTAGGGTGCGGTCAAGTATAAGTTTGTGTGGCCAAATTATGGCTAATAGGTATTACGCAATATGGTTAAATAATTCAAGCGAATTGATTGCAAGTGCACAGTTAGATTTTCTCCGTGGCGTAATAGTTACCATGCCGGACCCACCCAGGAGGTCCCGGGTTCGAATCCCGGTCGGGTCATGAAGTCATGATGAAAAACTAACTTTTTCCGATTGACCGGATCTTCAAAATGTGGCGTCGATCGATGTTTATCTATACAGTATTTGTAATAAAATATAGAATCGTTGAGTTAGGATATTATAAAACACAAGTCTCGAACTTTTGGGGCTTGCTCAATCTGTGTGTTTTGTCCCTATTTATTTATTATTCTTGACCCCCTGTTGATTTATCCGAGTTGGTGCATATCGTCCGTGTCGGTCGTGGTCCACCTGCTTAATTCACCCTGGGTTGACTACGGACATTTTTCCTTACCGGTGCACAATAGTTAAAAAGGCCGATCTAGCTGGACAAAAAGGGTTATTCAAATTACATTATTCATTATTGTACAATGAGCAGTTTTCTTTTTGTTATTTTATAGCTTAATAGCCTAAACACTCGATAGATGGCGCAGCCTGGCACTTTTGGTAATAAAAGAGTGAGTGGGTGGAGTGACCTTTTTGCTACAGTCGTCATTTATTTTAACATTTTAAAAAAAGTATTACTAAAATGTATTATTAATTAAATAATGTAAGTAACAACTTTTTGAGGTTAAAATGTTCATGCAATACAAAAAAACTTCAATCAATGCTTCAGAAATGACAAATTACAGAAACAGAAATTAATCAAATTGACATTCGGTCAGTTCTTTCTTGCCACAGACTAAATATTTGGCCTCAACAATACCAAAAAATAATGCTAGCGCCATCTTTTGATGATTTTAAAAACCAACTGATTATACCTAAAAGAAAACTGCTCATTATACTAGCAAATTCGATAACAGACACTTCTAAAATTTATACCAAATGACAGGTTTTATTATTTACTTGCTGCTTCCCGCGGTGTTACCCGCGTTTAATTTTATGCACAGCAGCGCCATCTATATCAGATTTCTGACCAAATCCTACGGAAATCGCGTAGTTTTCAGGATAAAAGTACCCTATGTGTTAATGCAAGATATCAGCTATCTACATACCTACCAAATATTATAAAAATTGGGCCAGCCATTTGAGCGTGAAGAGTAACAAACATACACACAAACTTTTCTTATATAGAATTACGCAGGTCTCAGAAAACATTGTTGAATTGAAATGCATTATTATATTTCACTAAGAAAAGAAATTGAAAAAATCAATAAAATTATTTAATTAATTAATTATTAAAAAATCTTTTCTCCCGTTCGAATCAACCCATCAGCCCATCAGCGGGTAATTCAGCGACTGACACCACGAGGGATTGGAACCATGGTGTCAGTCACGGAAGGACTTGCTACTCTGTAGCGCCAGCCTGTCAGTGCCGAAAGAGGGAATAGCTTACACAGATACACACGTCACGTTTACTACATAATACCTAGGTATACGTAATAGTCTCGTGTCGAAGGAAAAAAATGTAAGCGATATTTTTTTTATTTTTTTTATTATTATTATGATGTACATCAAATAAATTCCGATAATACGTTGATTTATTCACAGCTGCCATCACAGCTTCCGCGATTACATATAGATGTACCTGAAATAAGAGTAAAATTCACAACTTTTATTTATGAACCTAGTCTTCCTTCACTTACACCTTCGCTCGTCAAAGTCTTAAAATTTTTTTTTGTGAAATTAATCTATATACCTCTCTATAATCTAAACTGCTACCAATTCGGAGAGAAAAGCAAAATTACCACTGGTAAAAGAAATGACGAAAGAAAACCAGTTACGGCCTTTTTTGTCATATAACAATACATTTCATATTTTTTAATTAATTAAAAAAAAAAAGGACAGAACAGACATCTGCATGGAAACCTCCTAAACGGATTAAGAACAAAATTTTCTCATGTAAATTCTCAATGTGTTTTAACCAAAAATAATAAATATGTAGTAGGTACATTGATTATGTCTAGAATTCAATGAAATTTCGTTGTCTGATTAGTCACATAAAAACACCTAATTCTTACATACATACAGAAACTAAGTAGGTACTAAATGCACCTAAAATGTTCCAAATAACGTTATGATCAAATCCTAAATGTAAAATAGGAAGGCGTTGATGAAACGAGCGACGATTTTACCCGCGAATTGCCGTTGTTACAGTTCCCGGAATGATCTCTGGGATAAAAAAAAACAGTCGTAAGTACCTAAATGTTCAGTACACTACCCGTATAACAAATTCCAAGCAAATCTAACGAGCCGTTTTTGCGTGAAAGAGTAACAAACATACACATCTATTCTCACAAACTTTTGCTTATAAACTACTAACTACTTAGGTACTATTAAATTGTATTTTTAATATAAGTAGGTACATATATTCATTTTATTCTTCTTTGTATTTTCTAAAGTTAAGCAATGTCGACCCTAACCATTGGTCCCGGCTGTTGTCGATGGATGACAGTCGTTAATCCAAGTCGATGGCCTACATTTCAGGTGACTTGTGTTTGTGGAACTCACCACTAATCAGTCTATTGGCCAGATGAAATTAACTGTTTTTGTATGACTACGAGAAAATCTCTATTGATAGGCTATCAGGAAGTTATCTGGACATTAACGAAACCATCCAATAAACTAGTTACCTAGGTAACTGTTATAAACGGTTGTAATTACTTCGAAACGAACAGTTGTAATTACTTCGAAACGTTAAAAGCACACGTTAAAGTTTAACTGCTGTCTACGAATAATTATTATTTCGTAGACTGCAGTATGATAATTTCGCTCGGGAAATTTTACGGAAACAAAAATGTACAAAACGTTTAATAAACTGAAGCACAAACAAAAAATTGAAAAGTATTTGAATGCGTTTTATCTTCAGAGTAATTTAAACGGCGCCATCTAGTATTAAGCTGAGATTAACCTACTACGTAAACTAAGGCCCGACCATGGCCCGACATGCACGAACTGCTTGAAGCAGTCAAAATGGCTGACTGACTGCTTGAAGCAGTCCGTGTATGTCGGCCGACAGGGTTGCCAACCATACTTATCCTACTTTATTTTTGGTAATTTTATACTTTTGCATACAAATAAAGTATGTGAAAATACTTTATTTTCGACTTTTACTGAAAATACTCAATAGGAGTACTTAACTATGTAACAGTACACTGTGTACTGTTAAATACCTATGTAATTACAAAGGCCAAATTACAATACAGATTAAATATTAAGATGGACGATATGTAATAAGAATCAATAAGACGAGATCCAAAGAAAATTCACTAATGATGATTTAAAAAAATCAGTGAAAGTACAGTTGAAAAATGGCAATATATACTTAAAAATGCATCTGATAGCTTACCTACCAAATATAAATAAAAGTTATTTCTTATTTACTCTCCGTTCCCGTTTTCTCAGTAATTAATCTAAAGTGGCGAGAAGAGAGAAATAGTGCGTCAATAAATTTAATTCAATTTTAATTTTGATTACCTATCAAACAAACTTTGAAACATACCATACATTTTTATGATACCAAAAAATTGTTAGCATGTGCTAGAAGCACACAAAAATACGTTTTTCAAACAATAAAAACTTATTTTCTTACATATACTTTTTTCACTTCTCATGTTAAGAAAATGATTATTTGCGCAGGATATAGGCTGCACAAAATCGAATTTTGTGCACAAGGGCAAAAACGTATCTACTCATAAATGTATCTATATTAAGGCAAAGAAAATGAGCCATACAGCCAAACACAATAAAAAGTTCAGAGATAGAATTTGTTATTTTATAATATTTACTTTAATTTATTAAAAGATATTAAAATTTAAATTAAAGTACGGTAGGTTATTTAATTTATTTAAGAAAAATATTTTATTACAAAATTAATTTAATAGTAGGCTGTATAGGTCTGCAGCCCAAGCCTAATTTCAATGTCGTAAGATTTAAAAAAAAAAGCGGCGGGTAACAGGTCTTGTGTTTCGTGCGTTTATTTATTTATTTCCTCGCAATCGAAGTGAAAAGCAGAGTTTATAACTCGCCCACAAAACCATTTTTATCCTCGACATTACTATCAGCCCTCGCCTTCGGCTCGGGCCGCTAAAAGTCTCGGATAGAAATGATTCGTTTTGTGCACTTGTTGTAAAATCTACTATTGTTTTTTCTATCCAAACCATTGTATACGTTTTTTTTTTGTCAAAAAAAGTTCGCAACCTTTGTTACAGCCAACAACGTGCGACACGTTCATGTTCCTTTTGATTTGAAACAAATAATATTACTACTGGTAGCGACATCTGTCGACTGCACATGCAATTTCGTAATAAATGTACATCTTTCTGCTTTTAAATGGTGCTTTGAAAAAAGATGTTTCAAACGAGTAGTAAAATACAGATAACAAAATATAGATGGGGCAAAAACCTTAATATAAATCAGTAGGTAAGTAACTCCTTTATTGCCCGTGGTCCCTGCGATAGTCCCTGGAAGGTACCACGGGAAATATTTTACCCGTGGTCCCTGAATTTAGTATAAGCCAACTAATTTAAAAAGGTATGGCCTACAATTTTTTTTTTTTTTACAATGTTTTTATGATGTATTAGAAATTCCTTTAGGATTATTTTCGAATGTTTTTGGGATGGATTAGGATTGACTTTAGAATTATTTTGGGATGGATTAGGATTGACTTTATGATTATTTTGGGATGAATTAGGATTGACTTTATGATTATTTTGGGATAAATTAGGATTGACTTTAGAATTATTTTAGGATGGATTAGGATTGACTTTATGATTATTTTGGAATGTTTTTGGAATGGAATAAGATTGACTTTAGGATTGTTTTGGAATGGATTAGGATTGACTTTAGGATTATTTTCGAATGTTTTTGGGATGGATTAGGATTGACTTTAGAATTATTTTGGGATGGATTAGGATTGACTTTATGATTATTTTGGGATGAATTAGGATTGACTTTATGATTATTTTGGGATAAATTAGGATTGACTTTATGATTATTTTGGGATAAATTAGGATTGACTTTAGAATTATTTTGGGATGGATTATGATTGATTTATGTGTTAATGCCAGATAAAAAAGAGCATACATATTATATAATGTTTCAAATGATACAGTCACAACTGAAACAATGGAACCCATTAAAAATGCATTGTGATTACGAAATTGGCGCAATTAACGCCATTATAAAAGTGTTTCCCGACATACATATTGTGGGCTGTTATTACCATTGGGGCAAGTGCATGTGGAGAAATGCGAAACTCCTGAAAATGGATAAATACAAACAGGAATTTTACATTTCAAAATCATCTTCGAACCATCCGAACATCGTATGAAAATCATTTCTGAATCACCATAAAAGCATTCTAAAATAAGACTGAAAATTATTCATAACTAAATCTAAAGTCAATCTTAGTCCATCACAAAACTATTCTAATAACATAACAAAAATATCGTCAAAATTACCTATAATAATCCTAAACCATATCAAAAAATTTCGAAAATAATCATTCCTAATCTATCCTAAAAACATTGCTAAATAATCCTAAAAGCATTCCTAATCTATCCTAAAAGCATTGCTAAATAATCCTAAAAGCATTCCTAATCTATCCTAAAAACATTGCTAAATAATCCTAAAAGCATTCCTAATCTATCCTAAAAACATTGCTAAATAATCCTAAAAGCATTCCTAATCTATCCTAAAAACATTGCTAAATAATCCTAAAAGCATTCCTAATCTATCCTAAAAACATTGCTAAATAATCCTAAAAGCATTCCTAATCTATCCTAAAAACATTGCTAAATAATCCTAAAAGCATTCCTAATCTATCCTAAAAACATTGCTAAATAATCCTAAAAGCATTCCTAATCTATCCTAAAAACATTGCTAAATAATCCTAAAAGCATTCCTAATCTATCCTAAAAGCATTGCTAAATAATCTTAAAACCATTTCTAATCCATCCTAAAACATTGCAAAATAATCCCTAATAGAATTCCTAATCCATCCAAAAAGCATTCCTTTAAATTAGTTGGCTTATACTAAATTCAGGGACCACGGGTAAAATATTTCCCGTGGTACCTTCCAGGGACTATCGCAGGGACCACGGGCAATAAAGGAAGTAACTACGTACCTAGCAGAGATTTAAAAAAATGTGTAACTTCTCATCAAGCCCGAATAGATAAAGCGATTTTAACAGTTTTTGGAACTAGATGTAGGTACTTATCTAATCTACTCTTTATAATTTGTTTTTTTTTTTCGCAATTTCTTTTACTAGTGACCATTTACTTTTCTTTCCGAAATGGTGGTAGTGTAGATTTATATGTATAAATCAATTAATAAAAAAGCCTGTGAGGGCCTAGTTCCTGAATAAATAATTTTATCTTTTTATTTTTATCAAAACAAAACAATATTTTTATTGCGGTCAGGGGTAGCCAGCCATCCTGTCAACGAAAATTTTATTAATAAACTAGTGAAACCCGCGCTACTTCGTTTGCGTGTATCCCGCTTTCCCGTGGGAATTTCGAAAAATCCTTTCTTATCGGACGCCTACGTCATACAAAGAACCCATCCCCCAAGTATCTAGCCGTACAAAATAGGCTATTCTAGTACCGCTAGGTGCCATGAGGGTTAAAGAAAAGGTTTTTAAAACAACTCCAAGTGTTCCATATGTTTATCTATATATATAAAAGAGAAAATCACTGACTGATTCATCACGAAATCTCCGAAACCACAAGTGCCAGGAGTCTCAAATTTTGCATGGGGGTTCCTTTTAGGGCCTAAGTGCTCACTAAGAAAGGATTTTTAGAAATTCATCCCCTAAAGGGGTAAAACGGGGGTGCAAAGTTAGTATGAAACTTTGCCGTTTTTGAAGTTATTCGAACGAAATTCAGCATGAAGGTTCTTTACTGAAAAGCATGAAACATGAGTAAAATATTTTTTTCAAAATTCATCCATTAGGGGGTTAAACGGGGGTGCAAAAATAGTATGAAACTTTGCCGTTTTTGAAGTTATTCGAATGAAATTCAGCATGAAGGTTCTTTATTGAAAGGCATGAAATACGAGTAAAATATTTTTCTCATAAAACATCCCCTATGGGGTTAAACGGGGGCGCAAAGTTAGTATGAAACTTTGCCGTTTTTGAAGTTATTCAAATGAAATTCAGCATTAAGGTTCTTTGCTAAAAAGCATGAAACATGAGTAAAATATTTTTTTCAAAATTCATCCCTTAGGGGGTTAAACGGGGGTGCAAAGATAGTATGAAACTTTGCCGTTTTTGAAGTTATTCGAATGAAATTCAGCATGAAGGTTCTTTACTGAAACGCATGAAGCATGAGTAAATTTTTTTTTAAAAAAACATTCCCTATGGGGTTTAACGGGGGCGCAAAGTTAGTATGAAACTTTGCCGTTTTTAAAGTTATTCAAACGAAATTCAGCATTAAGGTTCTTTACTGAAAAGCATGAAACATGAGTAAAATATTTTTTTCAAAATTCATCCATTAGGGGGTTAAACGGGGGTGCAAAAATAGTATGAAACTTTGCCGTTTTTAAAGTTATTCAAACGAAATTCAGCATTAAGGTTCTTTACTGAAAAGCATGAAACATGAGTAAAATATTTTTTTCAAAATTCATCCCTTAGGGGGTTAAACGGGGGTGCAAAGATAGTATGAAACTTTGCCGTTTTTGAAGTTATTCTAATGAAATTCAGCATGAAGGTTCTTTATTGAAAGGCATGAAACACGAGTAAAATATTTTTCTCAAAAATCATCCCTTAGGGGGTTAAACGGGGGTGCAAAGTTAGTATGAAACTTTGCCGTTTTTGAAGTTATTCAAATGAAATACAGCATTAAGGTTCTTTATTGAAAGGCATGAAACACGAGTAAAATATTTTTCTCAAAAATTATCCCTTAGGGGGTTAAACGGGGGTGCAAAGTTAGTATGAAACTTTGCCGTTTTGAAGTTATTCGAATGAAATTCAGCATGAAGGTTCTTTAGGCGATACGAAGTTCGCCGGGTCAGCTATGTTCTTATAAATCAAATCGAATAGACTAGTCTGGCCAGCAGCGTCCGACTCGCACTCGTCCTTTATGTGTTTTACGCTTAAATATATTTTACCATCCCAAAGATTGATATGGGGTCTTTGAGTACTGTAAGGATAGTATGCTTGCTCTGTTCCAGAGGCGTTCTCCTGATACGGCATCAGCCAACGATGGCACCAACAGCAACAGCATATGTCATACTTCGCCCAGTCCTGGTGCGGCAGTAGATCGGTTTTATAGTGCAACCAGCCGTACCACTCTGGAGATACCTATGGGTGAAAATTTTAAAAACTACAACAAGACACCTGATGTTCACAATTTCACATTTACCCCTTTACCAATAAACGTTGTGTAATGCTTGTATAGTTATACAATGTTTTGTCACTTTCACACTTTATTTAATTCTCATCAAGAACGTGTGAACGAAGTGACACAACAGTGAATGATAACTATATACTCGTTATTGGTACCTACTACGTTTATTAGTAAGCGTTAATGTATAAAATGTTACTATATGCGATAACATTAAATTGGCTCAAAACGTTTATAATACAGTTTTTATTCGTATAAAGATGTTGGTTTTCAAAAAAATTGGGATCCTTAGTAAAAACCCGTGAAGAAGCCTGGGCCGGTCCGCTAGTAAATAAATAAATAAATAAAATATGAAATTTCGTGGGTGTCAATGCTAGACAGTTATAATTGTTTAACTCCAGGCAGAGAATCCCAATGAAGTCGTGGCACATGTGCTGAATAAACACGCAAGTGCCTAACATCCAGTCAGTTCGAAGGGCACCTTAAGCTGTCGGTGCCGATTATTGTCGATAGATGACAGCCGTTAGTTCAAGCCAGTGTCATTTGCAGCTTGAAAACACTTGCAGTAGAGCAGCGTGGTGGCGTAAACCGCTTAAATTAAGCCCTGCCAGCACTGCGAAATTTTCACCGCACGTGTAAATCGCGTAAATGTTTTGTCCGCACAGCGAAAAAAAATTGCAGTGCGGATAATTCCCAGAATGCACAGTGCGATGCGGAGAGGCTCATAAAGGTAAATTATTATCCCAATATTGGAATTTACGTTGTTGATGATCCTGTGACCAGCCTGTTTGTTGGTTGTCCTCTGATCATTTTACCTTGTTTTTGTTTTGTTTTTAAATATATATTTTTCTGTTTGTAAACGTTTAAACTTATTAGAATAATCTTCTTAGTTCAAATCTGTTGGCTAATTAACTCTATAAATAAAATATAAATAAATATATAGGGACAATTCATACAGATTGAGCTAGCCCCAAAGTAAGTTCGAAACTTGTGTTATGGGATACTTACCTAACGATATTATATTTTATAACAAATACATATATAGATAAACATCCAAGACCCGAGGCCAATCAGAAAAAGTGTGTTTTTCATCATGACCCGACCGGGGATCGAACCCTGGACCTCCTGGGTGGCGGTCTGGCGTGGTAACCATTACGCCACGGTCGTCAAATATAATAATCTAATAAATAGAATAATCCTAATCCTCTGAATTGGATTTTAGCGCCCACTACGATAGCGTCCACTTGGGCTCGTAATTAGAAATTTACGGTGTGTTTCAAAGTTTGATTCTTATTACCTATTGTTAGTGTAATATGAAGCAAACATTGGTTAAAGTGCATAGTGATTTGAGTGTATGTATGATCAGGAACTATTGAAAGTGCATTATCGTGTCGACTTCAAAAGCCGCCTTCACTGAAGAAATTTTGCTATCGTATTTATTTGGGGCGTCTTGACTCAGAGACTGTATACTGAGCAGGGCATGCTATCCGGATATCAATAGTAGTACTATTCGGATAATACGAATAATACGGATAATACATTCAAAGTTACAAATCGTATTCTGACGTTGACAAGCTTCCCTGGGATGACGTAGTTCCTTAGGATGGTGTATAAAGCAGTCCTATCGACAAAGAGCGTGTGGAGGCTCTGCGCCTATTCTCATCTTTTTTGCATGAGCATCTTGAGGAAGATTTGATCGACCGTACTACGGTTCCGACGGAATCCGCTTTGGTAGTCGCTCAAAATGTTTTCCGGTTCATACGGTTCTAACCTTCTAAGCAAGATGAGGGACAATATTTTATACGCCGTTCGTAACAAAGCGATTCCGCGGTAGTCCGTACACTTTTTTTTTTGAATCCTTTTTTATGTTCTGGGCGGATAACGCCGACGTTCCATTCACTCGGTTGTCTTTCTAGCTATCATATTTTTAATATTAGTTCGTGGAGCTTTGAGTGAACAATTCTTCCCTGTGTTCAACACTTCCGATGGGATGCCATCTATTCCTGGAGCTTTATTGTTCTTGAGGCTCATAATCGATTTCTGTACTTCCTCGAAAGGTGGTGGTACTTCAGCATCATTATCATCTGATCTACTCTGTATAAGTTCATCAGGCAGGGGGTGGGCAGTTTAGCAAATCCTTAAAGAAATCGTGCCATATGGTCTTTATTATCTCACTGTCCATAACAAGGTTACCACTATCATCTTCCAGGACTTGGCTCTTGGGCAGAAATCCCTTACTGAAAGATCTTATTTCATGGTAGAGTTTTCGGGACTCATTAGACTTCATGAGATTCTCTATTCCCTTCATTAAGGTGTCTAGTTATTCTCGCTTTGCCCTCTTGATAACTCGTTTGCATTCTCTTCTTCGTTCCCTGTAACGGTCTTGTCCTGAGAGTATTTTGAATTTCCTTCTGTCCTCTGTAGCCTTTTCGCATTGCTGGGCCCACCATTTCTTCAGTTTTTCTTTAACTTTAATCCCGATAATTTTACATTAACCTACTTCTTTCATTATACTACAAACATTGTCTAAATCTTCATCAATGACTAAATCTGTAAATCTATTTTTAACCTCTACTTGAAATTTTTCTTTAATTGTGTTATCTTCGAGATTAGCTACGTTAATCTGTTCTGTATTAGTTTGCTGTTTTCCTCTTCTCGAAATTTGGATTCTAAGTTTAACTCACCCTAACATGTAGTGATCACTGTCACAGTCAGCACCACGAAATGTTCTCAGGTCCTGAATTGCGCTTTTGTGTCTGTCGTCTACGAGTGCATGGTCGATCTGGTTTATGGTGTGTCCGTCGGCGGATTTCCACATACTTTTATGAATATCCTTGTGGGGAAACAGTGCTTACATATGGTTACATATGTAATAAGCTGAGGACGTCTCTAAACGACTCCACATTAGATTGCCTGAGTTTCCTTAGATCTCATTACCTAAGAATGAAAAAGTAATCATTTAATTATGTACGTATATTGGTTTGACTTTCTGTTAAAAATTATTTAAGTATATCTATAAATAGGCATTTTCTGACATATTATTTTTAAGTACTCGTTTTGTTTTCACTACTCTTATTATTTTTAATTTTTTGACGATTTAAAAAATATATTTGATGTTTTGTATCCCTTTTTAGGATAGTTTACGAAAATAATTAATTCCTTATATCTCACTCATCATTATTAAGACTGAATTTAATTTTATAGTTGAGAATTGAGATTAGAGAATGAGAAAAGTACGTTTTGGAACTTCGATCGATTTTATATTTACATTATGAAGACTTTGCTATAGAAATGTTTGTATTGTATTACATTTAACGTTTGACAGTTGTTTAGTTCTAGATTTGTTCGATACATTATGTATTATTTTATAGTTTTTTTTATACCACAAGGCAAACAAGCATACGGCCCGCCTGTTGGTAAGCATCGCCGTAGCCTATAGACGCTTGCAATAACGGGGTATCACTCGCGCGTTGCCAACCCTCCCAACTCCCCCCAAGTGGAGCTCTGGAGACCTTACTCACCGTAGGAGAACACAACATGGCCGAGACCAATGCTATATGGTTACGATCTTCTGTAAGGTAGATGTCCTTCCCCAGACGGGCTGCTCCGATTTGAGCGGATTATCCGCTATGCCCTACCTCTCTTAATTTTATAATTATAGTATTTCATTTCTAAAGTTATAAAAATGTTGATTTTATATGTACTTATATAAGTTTAATATTATTTTTGACAGGACTATACGAATTATCCATATTATTCGGATTTGTTCGTATAGTGTTTAGGAAGTATCCGAAATATTCGGATACTAAAATGGAGCGGATAATTGCATGCCCTAATACTGAGTCAAGATAGCATGAATACGCTGTTGCTTTAAATTACGTACACAAGTTTAACTTGAATATGGCACAATGGAATCTTCGTCTGAATTCCGATTGCCAAGCGAAAGAAAAAGAAACTCTTGTTACATCTATACCTTTTTATTGTAATGTGTTACCATTATAAACAATGTATGTTATACCGATGTAAGCAATTGTTGATTGGCCATAAATAAATAAAATAAAAACATACAAACCTGGCTAGCGTTGTAGTCCCACCTCACACTCATGTTGAAGTCCACCCAGCGACTGCGGCCGATCATGTAAATTCGGTTCTCGTAGTACTTGTTACCCATACTGTCGCAACCCATTAACTTCCCATCCTGAAAGTAGCATTAACAATATGGAATAGGAATAGGATTGGGGAGGTCTTACAAAACATGGCATAAAGCTGCATGGGCATAGCCAGAATTCTGTTAAGTTGCTCCCACACCGGTGTTATATAACTTTATTGAGAAGATTCATTTAAAAACATCATTATTTTTGCTCCCGCACTGATTGTTACAATTTGTTCAAAACAATATAATATTATAACACCGGTGTGAGAGCACCTTTATAGGGTGGGGGGGACCAGCGTTTTATACGTGTGTATAAGCTCGTCGTCGTCTAGTAAACTTCGTATAAAGGCCTTTACGCACAGCGCCCGATACGATCTAACCATACGTATCTGGACGCAAGCAATCTCTGCAACCAATGGGCACCCTTGTATGTCTCCTCAATAATTGCGTTATATCGCACACGTTCCACTGATCGCACGCCGCGCCCGGTCAATTGCGATCTGTCTCCGGAGGCAGAGAACGCGTGATCGGCTGAGCTATCGGGCGTACAAAAATCTTTCAAATCCTTAACTAAGTGATGAAATTCACAAAATACATTTCTTTTTATATTGATGCTATGGACCTAAACTTTTTTTTGCCGATTCAACAATAAAGACAATAAGATTACTTCTTGTTCTCTTCTCCCATCATCCGAACTTCCGTCGTCTGTGCTCATATAAAACGTAAATTCAGATTGAACCTATGTTATAGGCGGGTGTGCGCGACAGCGTTTCAAACCAAATTTCGTATCGTAGAACGGGTCGTCACCGATTCAGTATTTACCCTTGCGATCCGATTCAACGGTCCGTTCTGAAGGAACGTATCGGCAGCAAGGATCGGGCTCTATAGCCTTAAGTGCGACGCGTGTCCGGTTTTTTGATACGCGTAATGTAGCCGTGTAAGTGCGTGCGGATGTCGAAACGACCGATACACGCGCGTATACTTAACGCTAGTCTGAAACCGCTCTAAGAGATGTGAACTTTGAAAACCTTTAATGTATCGGTTCTCCAAAACTGGTAGAAAGCACCGAATGGCCCCCCACTCTGCTTAATCATACGGCCTAGCCTAGACCATTTATCAAATGGTATAAGAGACATTTTAAACTATATCACTTCATAACACTTTGACTTGCAAACATTTTTGTCAACAACGAATTTTTTTGTGATTAGCAACTGTCTTGTCATTCTAAAAAATAGTTTATGAAATGAGTTTGTACCTACATATGTGTAATAAATAATATAAAAATACATTTTATTTTCGTTTTTGTATAATACTGTGGCATTGCTTAATAAGTATGTATTTATGTGTTTATTTCCAAAAACTATTTAAGTATATTTATCAGCAATCTAGAACCCATAGTACAAGCTTAGTTGCTTAGTTTGGGACTAGATGGCGTTGTGTGATTCGTCCAAGAATATTACTATTACCACAGCCCGGACACTCCATACCACGCGCGTGTAATAATTACCTATTACTACTACATAGACCAATGTCGTCTGTACACGCGCTCACGTATGCGTGAAATGTAGTAGGGCTGCCATGCCGTCGCGTAGCTATCATTCAAAATGGCGGCCGATGTTGAAGTAGGCCTTCTGTCCGTATAGTTCTACATGATAATTTTGCATTAATGTTTCGGTTCTATTGAAATATAATGAATGCTATTATATAATATATGATGATGTAATCGGTTGCTTGGTAGCTAAATGAAACAAGAAAATTGATTTCTTGTATTATTACTAATTAATTTGTTTTTATTTTACAGCCAGCAACGCGAGTTTGAGTTTTAAATATATAAGAGTGTAATCTATTTTATTCTAAGGGCCGATTTTTCAATGCTCAGATAAAACGGCTAATAACTATTCGATGAATAAATTTACCAGACAGTTAAACGGCCGAATATTTGGATACCAATTTTTCAATTCATATTTACTCCACGGATAAGCTATCTGGAGAATAGATCAACTCGAGCGTCACTAACTTCAAAGAGGTGAAACAAATATTTGAAAAATCGGCCCTTAGACGGTAAAAATCATAATGTCACATAGTTGTCAAGCCAACTATAGCGAATTTATATTATGTACAATGTGTGGTGTGGTTTTGTACAGTTGCAATATTTTTGGAGGCGTATCTACTGCTGATACTGAACACGAATATGTGAAAAAAACATTATTTAAAACTTACTTGTTGAAATATAATAAATAAAATAAAAGTTTTTGGATTTTAAAATTAACTTTATTTCACCCAGACTCTGGGCGAGTAACATAGTTTGTAACCTATTTAGAATTAAAATATTACCAATAATGTAGAAAAATCGAAACCAGCCGTTTTTTTGCAAAGGAGTTTAAGAAGTGAACTTTTTGTTGCCATGCATCATACGTGAAAATAAATTAAGAAATATTCAAATCTTTAATTGCTACCTTTTACATAACTCGCCCACTGTGACAATTTTTGCAGCCGCGGCCGGTCAAAATGTCACATGCGTTCACTTCCAGCGCCAATGATGCCTTACTATGCGTTGCTTAGCCAATTAGCGACAAGCGTTGACAACCCAATCATTCAACTGTTCAAAGAAAACAAACGTCGTGGGGCCGTCTTTAAAAAGATTTGTTTGAAGTTACTCTTCCATGTTTTTTTCGTTCACCCACCACCGGTGAAAACGAACCTCTATGATGTCAATGATTTCCGAAAGGTAAATAAAAAAAACACTAATTTAGAAAGGCAACATAATAATTTATTATTAACAATCAATCGATTCACAATTCACATACAATACAGGTTGTTCACAGCCTAATCCGAAAATAAATTATATATTACACTTATTACTACGAAAGATATAAACTTAAAGGTATACTCTGGTATGGAAGACCTACTAAGTACAGGGTAAGTACCGTTACGGTTGACGACTAAATAAATTATGAATATATTAATAAATCTTATTAAGTACATTACATCAGATCAAATACTACTGCCCTTTACAAAATGACCCACAGACTAAGTTATGAATGTTCTAGTCGACGGGAAATGATGAAATAAATAGTTTTTCTATTATATGTAAAGATTAAAAGGTTACAGTGCGTTATAACTTCGTCTTTTGAAAAAACAATTTAAAAAAACAATTTAATATTAAAAAGGAAAACCTTGTTGGAAAAACTTATGTAGCAATAGTTGATCGTTGATCGATAATAAAATGGCACATAAATACCCCTTTTCATTGTCCTTTATTCTTTCTAAATGTTTTCATTGTACCCACTTTGACAAAGTAGAGACTCAAGTCAATCCTAAACATAATAATTTTTAAGGGTTGACCCACATCAACACGGCGTGATAGTTATTAAGAAAACCAAGGCGAGCAATACAAGCATGCAAGACCGTGCCGGACAGTCGTGCCGCGCCGCCGCCGCCGCCGCCACGAGACTCGCATTTAAAACCTTAAACTCTTTATAATAAATATGTGGGTCATGCACTTAGTACAGGAATTAAAAATACAAAATTTACCTTACTATTAAAATACTAAGATTTACATTTGACACAGGAATGACAAAAAATATAATGTGTAATTTATCATGAACTAAAGATGCGAGAACCAATGTGTGGCACAACTACATACTTTATAATATATTATAGTGAGTGAAGCTAGAAACATACTACTTTGGTTATAGCGCGTGATTCTTATTTGAGTGATTATGAATGTGTAATTTTGGCTTAGTTTTGGCCATGTATAGTTTATGTGTTTAATTGATAGCTGTAACTATTTTAGAGGTTTAACAAAGACACCGAAGTTTTTTTTAAAATTATTTTCGAAGTTATTGTGATTCTCGAGATAAACCCATAGAAACCATAAAAATACAATATCATTTTTCAGATACATTATTTACAAATAAATAAAATATGTTGGCATAAAAGAGGTTCATAGCTATAATATTGCCAAATAACTACATAAAAAACACGGTAAATTAAGACACAATTAATTAATTTACCAAAAATGAACCCGAATTTTTTGTGGGGCAGTTTCTTAATTGTCGCATTTTATTTTTTAATAGAAAGAATCTACATACAGTAACATATTTGTATATAAAATATCAGCTAGTAAAAATGAGGGGTTTACGAGATAAGAATTTTTTTTTTAATTGTTAAGGGTTGTCTAACTAACTTTTCTATGAAAATTTCAGTATCGTATTCATAGCCGTATTCGTGTATTCTGCTCACCAATAATATTGGTAATTTTGGTACATAATGTTCCTTAACATTTAATCACTTATAACTTTTTAAAAGACAATATTTCGATGTGAATATAATAATGGCTGATTTATTAAAACAAAAAGTTCATACAAAAATAATTCAATTCACAGTTATTTGTTTTTTAATAGGCATTATATTTGACATCTTGAAATGTCATTCGAAGCGCGGTCCGAATTTAATGTTAATAACATGGCAACCCTACGCACCGCTGCCAACATTCAGGTACCGTTGCCGGCGGCTCTGAGCCGGGTACACGCAAGGACTTTAGAGTAGCATAGACAATTTATTACGTTTCATTACGACTTTTTTAAAAACGTTCGGAAAACGAATTGTAATTTCCACCTAATAATTGGTGATTTTCACAAAATTGGAAGCTCGTATTGAATAAAATAAAATATTACGTTTATTTATATATATTTATATGTATTTATGTATATTTATATTTATGTATGTATGTCTATTGTATTACTTATGTATTGTGGTCAATAAAGTTAAATAAATAAATAAAACGGAACGAATTGAAAAGTTGTCTGTGTCAATGTCAGTGATCGAAGTTTGTCATTTTGACATCTAAAATTCGTATTCGAGTTTCAACTTCGATTGGTCAGTACCACTCGTTGTCACTCCTTGCGTTCGAGTGATGTGATGTTCGATCAAAATATTTCGATTGTGAAGTTCTGAGAATACGCAAACTGTGTTTTCTTCGAAAAATATTCGAATTTAGTACCTTTTTACGTATGTGAACTTTTCTCGATTGCGTGAGAATTGGGCTCCTACAACCTCAGCCTACAACCATCCCTACAACAACACTACGAAATATTAGAGCGAGTCGACGTAATGAGATTTCCTATAAGTGAGAAAGAGACAATATCAAAATGCCATTTAAGCATTGACCAATTTAACTTGAACCCTGTCAAATATAAAATAAAAAAAGATTTAATTACTTACTGTAATATGATTCAGTCCGCTTTATACATAGTTAGAATTTTAGCTGTTTTTCCGAAATCACAAACAGAATAAATAGTACAACGACCTACGACGACATTATGAAATCATTTTGTTTGAATATTCACAATTTATAAAAATATTACATGACAGATGACCATCGAAATAATATACTACGTATAGAAATGACAGCGCCTTCAAATTTTGGCGCCGTGTTCGGCCGTGAGGGGCGCGCCCTCCCTGGCCCCGCCCCCAACCGAGTCATAGAATATGACATTACTACGCAGGGGCGACACTTTGTTTATATTCTGCCTATTGGACATCCAACTGATTATTTTATTTTATTACAATATTTTATTTTACATAATAGATAAATTTAATAGAAAATAGGCATAATATTAGCTTTATAGGTAGGAAGCTACATAACATTTTTGTTCTTAACTTAATATTAGTCAAAAATAAACTGAGATTAAATCAAAACTAACTTTATAGTGAAGCTATTTATATATTGTAGTATTTTGTAATATATGCAATAACCAGGAGACGGTCGCCTGCCAGACAAGAGGAGTTGGGTTGAATTTCAAGAATGGTAACGTACCTTTACTCCGAAACTTGTTTGCCCGAATTTCATTTGTTCGAAAATGGTTGGACGAAATTTAAAATGCTGTTTCGTTTTCCATCTTTTTGTTTTCTAAAAACTTATTTTTTTTACTTAGTTAGTAACTTTATCCACATTTACGTATTTTACCTAGTATATAAAAATATTTTGGAAATATAGTTTAAAAAATCAATATTTAAATTACATATTATTTTTAAAAAAGAATGATTAAAATCGGTCCAAAATTGAAGGAGTAATCGGCGGACCTCCAAAAAAAACATAGAACCTCCTCCTTTTTTGAAGTCGGTTAAAAAAAAAGCTACAAAAAATTCAGAAATACCTAAATTATATTATAAAATTGACTGACGCTTAGTACTTATCCCATCTGTACGATTAATTTTTGATAATCTATGATTTTCACATAGAAATGGCGGATGCAATCATGATGCATTAGAAAATAATGAAAAAAAATTGTTTTGGTTAGTTTTACTTAATTTTTTGTATACTTAGCGATGATAAGTTACGCCGCTATCTTTCTTCCTTACTGTTGAACGGTTTTTACAAGTTTTTATTAAACATGACGGCATTTTCCAATATTTTTTTTGACATAAATCCGAGGACCAATCACGATGAGCGTCGGCAAGTTTCTAAACGAGTTGATGTCTATTGGCCTCAACGTATGGGGACAAAAATTTTGTTCGCGGTGTCCGTTCTATACGTAGTAATATTATTTCGATGCAGATGACACACTTCACTTTACCGATGTGTCAAAATGAAATGAAATCAAAAGCACTAAGGAGTATGAGTATAGATATCAAATCGAAGAAAATTACCCACAAAATACATTTTTTTTCAAAAATTTCAATAAAATAAGAATCACGTCTTCCATCAATTCTCTTCAACAATTTTTATGCAAAATTTGAAGTTGATTGAACCAAGGAAACAAGTTGTCCCATAGTAACTTTACCCCCCTTTTTACCCCCTTAGAGCTCGAATTTCGAAAAATCCTTTCTTATCGGACGCCATAAAGGTCCACCTGCCAAGTTTCAGATTTTTACGATGAGCGGTTTGGACTGTGCATTGATTCTCAGTCAGTCAGGACAAAGCATTTTATATATATAGAATATATACAGATTACCCTTTTCTTATCGCTCATACTAATTTTTTGTTAAATTTCGTAAATGTCACACGATTTCTACTGATTTATTGTATGTATAGATTTATTTTTATCATTAGTTTTGGACAACTCCATATTTCCATAGAAATTTCTAAAATACTTAGAAACGCTATATCTCGCAAACTCCTCTATTTCCATGTGTAATTTTTTAGAATGTTATAAACAACAATATTGTACATCTTTATAATGAAAAATAAAATGCGACCGCAACAAGGTTAAATTAAAAATCAATAAAAAGTAAAAATAAGAAAATCTTCGAGTCCTAAAATATGTCCTAGAATATTACAGCTACACTTTCTATATTTTTTATATGAATAGATAATGCAATGTTACGTTGTTTAAGATATTAACAAAAACAATAGTAGATTTTACAACAAGTGCACAAAACGAATCGGCGAGGGCTGATAGTAATGTTGGTAATGTCGAGGATAAAAATGGTTTTGTGGTTATTTTATTACGAGTTATAAACTCTCCTCTTTTCACTTCGATTGCGAGGAAATAAATTAATAAACGCACGAAAAAACAAGACTTGTTTCCCGCCGCTTTTTTTTTTATCTTACGACATTGATATTAGGCTTGGGCTGCATACAGCCTACTATTAAAATAATTTGGTATTAAAATAATTTGGTAATAAAATAATTTTCTTAAATTAATTTTCTTAAATTAATTAAATAACCTACCGTACTTTAATTTAAATTTTAATATCTTTTATGACTTAAAAAACACATAAGGCAAATAAATTAAAGTAAATATTATAAAATAACAAATTCTATCTCTGAACTTTTTATTGTGTTTGACTGTATGGCTCATTTCCTTTGCCTTAATATAGATACATTTATGAGTGGATACGTTTTTGCCCTTGTGCACAAAATTCGTTTTTGTGCAGCCTATATCCTGCGCAAATAAGCATTTTCTGAGCATGAGAAGTTAAAAAACAATTACATTTTAGTAGTAAAAAAAAAGTTAAGTTCTTCTTGAGGTCATTGACCTTTTACAAAAAAATATTTCTCTAAAACTATACAGAAATTTACTGTCAGAATTTTTATCAATTGTTTGCCATGTCAAAAATTTTCGAATAAAGATAAACTATACGTGGCCGCAACTAAGCCAAAATTACACACTGTGCGATTGGCATCAGAAATATAATATCAGTTTCGTATGGTTGGAGACACACATCTTGTGTGTATATAAATATATACAGAGCGCTCTAATAACATGATAATTATAACACTCTGACATTACACACATACATTCTATTCTACTATACTCGGCACATCAGCTCCAAACAATCGTCTGATTTTAAATATAAATATACGTGAAATATACATGAACCGATCACTTTATCATGATAAAGCAACAACATTATGTCACAACAATAAGGTATGACGAACTAATTCCAACACCATCGATGAATTTCACTGCAAATCTTGTGTCAATTATTGTCGAACGGAATATAAATGTGCTCATGGGTCTCGTCGATACAGGGTGCGCGAAACAACATAAAACAATCTATCATAGCTTGATAATGGTAGTTAGGTTCTCGCAAATTAATTTAACACAAAAATGCATATGCAAATTTTCCCAAGCATACAATTTTTTTAAGTACTAATAATAGAATAATATGTAATCTACATCTATGTCTAACAGTACTGTTGTAAAAGTTACAGTTCAAGAAACTATATCTAGGTGAATTTCATTGGTACTTGAGGGAGAAAACCGTATTAGGTATATTTATTTCATTGCCAAAAGATAGGAAGGAATAGCCAAAGCCACTTTAATTAAAATAAAGATTCTATTTTACAATAAATAAACAATTACAGTCTGTTTATAATTTTTTAATTTATAGTTGTTTTGTTACGTAACTAGCCATTCAAATTTTTACAATATTTATTAAAAAACGCACCTCCCGGCCCCAGGTGGGGTTTGAACCCATGTCCTCTCGATATCAGGCCGAGCGCTCTTACCACGTGCCCTGCGACACGAACCTGCTTCTGTGCGACTGCGTCTATCTTAGTCTTACTACGTCTGTGCGACTGCGTCTAAATCTGAAAATCTGCGTCTGTGCGACTGCATCCGTCTTAGCCAAACTGCGTCTGTGCGACTGCGTCTATTGCTTAATATCTGCGTCTGTGCAACTACGTCCGTCTTAGCCTAACTGCGTCTGTGCGACTGTCTTACTATGACTGTGCCACTGCGTCGAAATCGAATAATCTACGTCTGTGCGACTGCGTTCCAATCCTTGTCTGCATCTATACGACTGTGTCTGACTTAACGCAACGAAAAAGGAAGGACGAAGAAAAGAAAGTGAAAAAGGGAGTAGGAAGCAGGTGGGGTATTAGGCTTCCGGCGCTCTCATTCATCTTCTGTGAGAGAGTGGTATTGCCCCGGTCGAGCCAGCCCATTTACGAGCCACTACCACTTCATAGTAGCGGCTTGGCTCTACCACTCTAAAAACTGACAATGCCTAACTAAATCTGTGCGACTGCGTCTAAATCGGATTATCTGCGTCTAAATGATTGCGTCTGTCTTCCTAAATGCGTCTGCGCGACTGCCTCTGTCTCATTCTTACTACGTCTCTGTCAAAATCTGAAAATATGCGTCTGTGAGACTGCGTCCGTCTTAGCCTACCTACGTCTGTGCCACAGCGTCAAAATCAAAAAATCTGCGTCTGTGAGACTGCATTGTCTTAGCCTACCTGCGACTGAGCGACTGCGTCTGTCATAGCCTAACTGCGCCTGTACCACTGCGTCTGTCTTAGGCTAACTACGTCTGTGCGACTGCGTCTTAATCTGAAAATCTGCGTCTTATGACTGCGTTTGTCTTAGCCTAACTGCGTCTGTGCGACTGCGTCTATATCTAAATATCTGCGTCTGTGCGACTGCGTCTGACTTAGCCTAACTGCGTCTGTGCGACAGCGTCCGTCTTAGTCTTACTACGACTGTGCCACTGCGTTGAAATGTAATAATGTCTGTGCGACTGCGTCCGCGCGACTGCGTTCATGTCCAAATGTATGCATCTATACGACTGCGTCTGACTTAGCCTAACTGCGCCTGTATGACTGCGTCTGTCTTAGCCTAACTGCGCCGATATGACTGCGTCTGTCTTAGACTAACTACGTCTGTGCGACTGCGTGTAAATCTGAAAATCTGCGTCTGTGCGACTGCGTTATATCTAAATATCTGCGTCTGTGCGACTGCGTCCGACTTAGCCTAACTGCGTCTGTGCGACTGCGTCCGACTTAGCCTAACCGCGTCTGTGCGACTGCGTCCGACTTAGCCTAACTGCGTCTGTGCGACTGCGTCCGACTTAGTCTTACTACGACTGTACGACTGCGTCTATATCTAAATATCTGCGTCTGTGCGATTGCGTCCGACTTACTCTTATTACGACTGTGCCACTGCGTCGAAATCCAATAATCTGTGTCTGTGCGACTGCGTCCGTCTTAGCTTAACTATATCTGTGCGACTGCGTCTGTTTTAGCCTAACTACGTCTGTGCGATTACGTTAAAATCTGAATGTCTGAGTCTGTGCGACAGCGTTCGCATTAGCCTAACTGTGTCTGTGCGACTGCATTCAAGTCTAGATGTCTGCATCTATCTATACGACTGCGTCTAACTACGCCTGTACGACTGCGTCCGTCTTAGCCTAACTGCGTCTGTGCGACTGCGTCCGACTTAGCCTAACTGCGTCTGTGCGACTCCATCCGACTTAGTCTTACTACAAATGTGCTACTGCGTCGAAATCCAATAATCTGCGTCTGTGCGACTGCGTCTATATCTAAATATCTGCGTCTGTGCGACTGCGTCCGACTTAAATCTGAAAATCTGTGTCTCTGCGACTGTGTCTGACTTAGCCTAACTGCATCTGTGCGACTACGTCAAAATCTGAATATCTGTGTCTGTGCGACTGTGTTCGTATTAGCCTAATTGCGACTGGGTTCAAGTCTAAATATCTGCATCTATACGATTGCGTCTGACTTAGCTTAACTAACATAAATTAGCTTCTGCGAGTAATTATCGAATATCATTTGGCTATTGTAGAAATAGATATTCGTTTCCTTCCTCTTGACAATCAAACGTTTTAAATATCATACCTTTTTGTTTACAACTACGTTATCGATTTCAGTCAATCTATACTATCTATTTAAATAAGATTCAATTAAGATGGCGATGATGAATTGTATGAAAACCTTCAAATCTTACAATTACCCTTATTAATAAACAAAGATCGGCTTATTAACTTATATTTTGTCTCTTTCACATTGTATTTTATTAGCATCAAGAAAGACAGTGACAAAATACGTACAGTTAATTATTGGTATATCTTTTTTTATTAATAAATCGGTATAAATGGAACATTTTTTATTAGCAAAACTATTCCGTGTTTGTATATTGTATAAAACTTTATATTCACTAATGTGAAATCGTCCAAGCAGATTTTGAAACCCTGCGTTACGCGTTTAAACCATTGGTTTGAGTGTTAGTTTCTTACCAATACTGTTTTAAATGTCTACAAAAAAAATCTTCAACCATGTAATGCAGGCTTTAAAATAAAAAATGTTTCAAAAATGAAAATGGTGAATTAATGTATAAACATTCACAATGTTTTACACCTTCAGATAGCTTATCTCTCAGATAAATTGCCAATAAACCATAAAAAAACGAATTCAATATGGATTAGATCGATTTTGAAAAAAAAAGGCTAATTATAACTAATTAACTTTCGGGTACATTTCATTGAAAATATTATTACTTGGCAACCATATTGGAAGATTTTGGTCTAAGTGCACATGAGTAAATAAAACCACGGAACAGAGACTTCACTTCATACAATGTCGCTGCGATGAGTACACGCACACAAGCATGAGGCGCGTGTGTGCGTGACCTCAGAGCGCTCGTCATGTACGAGCGGCAAACCAGTCTAAACCGGTTGCTTCGAGGACAAAAATCAGGGCCTTCGATAAACTAGAAAATTATGACATTTCCTTTATTAAATACTAGCTGTACCCGCGGCTTCGCCCGCGTGGATACTGCCTTTCCCGTGGGAATTCTATAAATTGCCGTCTTTATCCTTGTCAACATCTTAAAAGGAAACCATAAACAAAAATCCAGCTTTCTAGGTTGAGCGCCTGCGATAATACTCTTACAGTCCTATTACTCCCTTTCCCGTGGGAATTCTATAAATTGCCGTCTTTATCTTTGTCAACATCATAAAGGGAACCTCTATACCAAATTCCAACTTTCTAGGTCGAGCGCCTGCGATAATACACTTATAATCCTATTACTCCCTTTCCCGTGGGAATTCTATAAAACCCCAACTTTGTCCTTGTCAACATCATAAAGGGAACCTCTATACAAAATTTTCAGCTTTCTACGTTGAGCGCCTGCGATAATACACTTACAGTCCTATTTCATGAGGAAGGTTTATGTATAAAATTTGTCAGGATTTTATGTAAATTGGCTGAAATATAAAGATTATTGTTGGGAGTGTCGGAAAAAACAACCCGCTTGGAAGCTGTCGACAAAACGCTGGCTAAACCCTTTGATTGAGATATAACAAAACAAAAATTATAGGATATTCCTCTTATTTAGGTCTCCAAAAAAGTCCGCAATAGCATAATATATTTATCGTTTACGGATAACTTACTATAAAATAAAAAGCGATTTCCGAGTAATAAAGCGGAAATTGGAAACCGATTTTGACGTATACAGTATTAATCCTTATCCAGTTAACTACGTTAATTAATTCAAGTTCTTTCTATTCTACGCTAGATGGCGCTATTTCCACACTATAAAAATAGTAAGTTATCCGTAAACGATAAATATATGCTATCACGGACTTTTTTGGAGACCTAAATAAGAGGAATATCCTATAATTTTTGTTTTGTTATATCTCAACCTAAATAAGAGGAATATCCTATAATTTTTGTTTTGTTATATCTCAACCTAAATAAGAGGAATATCCTATAATTTTTGTTTTGTTATATCTCAAAGGGTTTAGCCAGCGTTTTCGTCGACATCTCCCAAGCGGGTTGATTTTTTCCGACACTCCCAACAATAATCTATAAATTTCAGCCAATTTACATAAAATCCTGACAAATTTTATACATAAACCTTCCTCATGAACCAGGCTATCCGTTGGTGAAAACCGCAAGAAAATCCGTTGGGTAGTTTTTGAGTTTATCGCGAACAGACAGACAGACAGACGCGCGGGAGGACTTTGTTTTATAATATGTAAGGATTTGATTTGACATATGCACACCTATGAAGTTCTGTTACGGCCACCACAGACAAAAAACTCAATACTAGTAGTGAAGGGAGGGACATGTTTTTTAACCACGATCGACTATATTATCAAATCGATTTTTCAATTAATAAAGTGTATATTAAATATATTTATTTAATTTACTTATTATGACATAATATACATATTTTATGTATAGATAATTATTATTGAAATAAGTAATTAAAGTTAAATATTTTTAAAAGGTAAAATATGTATACAAAAATGGTTTATTATAATACAAAAAAAAAACAATTAAACGCTTGTGTATTTCTATAAAACAAAAAGGTTGAGGGAAAATAAAATACTTACAATGTATGTATCAATGTGTGGAATTGATAAAAACTTCTTCATAAAAACATTAAAAAAAATTAGGAATATGTAATTTGTAAGAAAACTAATAAATAATTTGTAAAAAAAACTGATCTTTTCGTTTATTTCATTTTATTCTACAGTGCCAGAATAGGTATAAATTTTGAACGCGCCTTAGAAGTTAAGCCTCTGTTCCGTGGTTTTATTTACTCATGTGCTATGTGTAAGTATCCTATCAATAGAGTGATTAAGTACACCTACGTTGGCGTCTATGGGAAGGTTCTAAAAACGTACAAAGTCACAATTAAAAAAAACAGTACTGTACAATATTTTTAAGTATACTGGTGGTTATAGTTACTTTTTATCAATATTTTACCTGTCCTTAATGTTATTGGTTTTCGTATTTTATAATATGGGTCTATTCTCTTATTAAAAACAGTTATGCCTGCAGAACACTTCCTTACAGACATAGTTACTTATTCATACTTATTTTATTTTCCTGAGACACTATAATATTACGTTTTCCACACTTGACATATTTTTTTACTATGGAATTTGACACTTCTCTGAAGTTTGTCTGATTTTCTCAATATCACTTCGAGTTGAATGAGATAGTAGGTAAAATAAACGCTCTTTGCAAAATACTTCAAAAATTCAAAACTTTTATTCGGAGAAAAGGTTACTTTGCTTGTCTTATCCAATATTTTGAAGAAAAAAATTTTTTTTTTCTATACTTATATTCTAGTCTAGTCTCCCAAGAAAGTAAAATGGGTATGAAAATTGAGGTTATGACGTAGAACTATGAAACCCAATACAAACAACATTATAATTATGCTTATTTTACGTTAAGTTTCTTTCGTTAACCAATCATAATAACACTAAGTGCGTATAACTTCAAAAATCAAATGTCTAATTCATAATCAATTTTTTACGTACATATCAAATAATTTGTAATATAAGTACACATCTCTAAATGCATTCAAAAATATACTTTATCACACCATCAATGCAACACTGTCATTTTTACAATGCACATGTGAACGATCCAATAAGAAATAAGTTGCTAGAGTCGCGTCAAAACTTTATGCACTCGCGCGGTAAACTTACCAATATCACATCGCTGACATTATCACCTTGAAAATGGACTAGTTTTCTAATTTTCAAAGTTTTATCTATAAATATCTGTGCAAGATTCATATGTTAATACAAAAATCCACCGAGACATAGTAGGAACCACATTTTTTGACTTTAGTAGATTCGTTTCATACATATTCGTGGAAATGGTCTAAAAATATTACATATTGTTTTTTTTTTTAAATAACATATTTTTAAAATATACTTTGCCTCTCTAAACCATAATAAAACAAGTTAAACTTAATAATTTGATCACAACCCCTTTTAGTTTTAATTATAAAATTAAATAATTTTTGTATTATGCAAAACTAGGAAACTATCCTTTTCAATAGGTTACACCGTTACATAATTTACTTATTTGATTTTGTATAAACGACAGTGTGGCGGGCCTTAGGCGCATTATGTTAAAATGAAACTTACTTGCTAAGTGTGCGAAGAGCCGTAAGTGCCAGGAGGCGGCCGGTATTCTGCCGGCAACGCCATCAAATTCTTCTTGGTGAAAGCATACTTTCGTACTCCGATATTCTTGTAAGTATTCTCGCGGCGGCAACCCTCGCTGTAAATGAAATAATTACTGTGTAATATATTAAAATAGATTTTTAATCACATTAGCACTGACACACACGGACAGACTGACGAAAAGACATACATAATATAGTTAGACGAACAGATAAAAAAAAATCTTCTTAGTACAAATCTGCCGTCTGAGTCTGAGCTAATGATAGGAAAAAATTTAAACAATTCTAAAGAGCTTGTAAAAGCCTACTTGAATAAAAATATTTGAGTTTTAAAAAGATATTTAATTGAATAAGTGATGTCGTATAATAATTATGTAAACTACATGTAAGATGTAAGTCCAAAATTGAATGTTTTGAAATTGACATGAATTAAATATTTTCTAATTTATTTGTGAATTCAAATAGAACAAAGTTTCTAGTTTTGGACTTTATTAAGTAATTTATGTTATTTTTACATTACATAAAGACGTTAATTTTTTGTCTACCTTCTCATAATACTCAGAGCTTTCTGCATCTCATGGTCAGCGAGATGATACTCCGTGGCAAGAATGGAACACTGTTCCAGCGTCACCGACATACCCGTACGATCCTTTGCACTTTTACACGACGTAAACCGTATACCTGAAAATAATATAATATACTATTGGACTAATCGGTGCAGTAAGTTACACTAACAAAAGTATTCGATATCACCCGATTCGATAGCAGTATCTTAACGGGCTGTTTTCACAGCAAAGAAATTAGGTGGGCGTAGTAAAGAAATAAAAACAAATGTTCCTATCCTACTAATATTATAAAGGCGAAAGTTATGTGTATGTTTGTTACTTCTTCACGCTCGAATGGCTGGATATTTATGATATTTGGTCGAAAAATATGCGATTCCCGTAGGATTTCATCAAAAGTCTGATATAGATGGCGCTACTGTGCATTCGTAAATGCACGCAAATGAAATTGCGCGGGCTTCACTAGTTGTTAATAATATAAGCATTGTTTGTGAAACTTGGTAAATACATAGATTGTGATTATTTCAAGTATCAAAAGAAAGCTTCACCCCTACCCTTCAACCTCGCCCCCTCCCGTCCCCTTTCCCCTTCCTGCTCCCCTCTGCAGAGCATAACAGCAAAGTTCAGAAACAAAAGTAAAAAATACCCCCTACAAACCTCCGCCCAACGTTTTACCCCGTTTGTGGGATGATTTTTGGGATAAAAACTACCCTATTCTTTTGTCGGGTCTCAAACTATGCCCATATCAAATTTCATCAATTACTTCAAACTTTGATTCAATCTGTTCAGCAGAGTTACTTTCGCATTAATAATACAGTATTTATTACACGTTAAAATGTACATGCATGCTTACCGTTCATAAGTCTTGTCGCTAGCGCGGCCAAATGCAACACTTCGACATTCTTTGGCACTTTTTTGTGTACAGCTATCTTTAAATTCTCCATGACTTCTTCCAATGGTTTAGTTCGTAGTGAAGCTATGGAAAGAATATAATTTGGTTATTATAAAATCACCAGCGCAATTTGTGTGTTTCCCACATTCCCGTGAGAACTTTGGAAAATCCTTTCTTATCGGATGCCTACGTCATAAAACGAACACACACTCCAAGGTCAGGTCGAGACGCTTCAGGTCTTCGCGATCAGCGGTTTAGACTGCGTCGAGCCGTCTGTCAGTCATTCAGAACAAAGCATTTTTATACGTATGAATAACAGACTATATCTATTCATAAATCAGCTCAAGTGTCCTATTCCCAAAAATCCTATCGTTGTGTCCATTAACGTCACAAAGAGAAACCTTTATATTTTCAAAGCGGTTCGTTTCACACGGCACGCCAAATCCATTTTCCTTACTTTTTGACAAATTGCAACTCAATTCTTGCACATTCATAAGAATGCTAGTCCCGACTATAAACATATCATATATATATCTACTGTATAATATCAGGTGGGGTCGAGTCAACTTGTCTTGACTAAATAAATAAAAACCGGCCCAGTGTGATTCGGACTCGCGCACCGAGGGTACAACCCTGTATATGTATAGGTATAAGTAAAAAATATTGTTATTATATGATGTAACCAAAAACAATTTTTCCTCTATATGACGTTGCTTTGTACCAAATTTGAAGATTCAGAGTTTACGGGAAGTAGTACCCTGTAGGTTTTGATTCCCTCGCGAGTGTCGAAAATGCGTCGAAAATGAGATATAAATGGCTGTATCTTTAGATTGCGTTGGCTTAGAAGTTGTTTTTTTACAGCTCCTAGGAACAGTGGACCTGAGTATTTGATATGAATTTTAGCTTGATACCTCCATGCGTTCCAGAGAAAAAGGGTCTTGACAGACAGACAGACAAACGGACAGACAGAGGGACAACAAAGTGAGTTTTTTCCTTTTGAGGTACGTAACCCTAAAAAATGATTATTGGAGACTTATTTATATGAATTTGATTTGGATTACCTCTAGCCGCGTTGAGCTCAGGAACGAACACCTTGCTATACTTGTGGTAATATTTGTTCAGCCTGTCCAGATTGTCGCTGTTGGAATGATATTGAGGCGTTGTTTCGCCCAACGCTTCGGCCAGGGTAGCTTTTTCGTTTACGCCAATGTTAAAGAACACCGCTGTTATTGTGAAAGACCGGTGCTGGAAAGAAATAATATTTTTTATAGCATATTTATGGGATAAGAACTATCCTGTATTATCCTGGTTCCTCTTTGTACTAAGTGACAAAGGGGGGGGACATGTAGTGGGCTAGTTCTAATTACATGTAATACTAAAGCCGGGTCCCCAGCGTACAATCAACAAAAACATGTCAACATTCAACAAAATCGTCTACACAAAATTTTGTTTCAAAACACATTTTTGTTTGCATCAACAATGTTTTTGTTTTCTATGTCCGATGGAAAACACGTACACAAATTACCCCCGCGCGGGTCGAGGAGCAGGGTACTGTCATATCATCCGCCATTTCTGACGTGAATTTGACAACTCTCTCGCCTCGCTAGAGACAATTATGTTCATAGCCGGTATCAGTGATTTGTTATTTACTATAGATTCGTAATGTTTGACACATACCCGCTGCCACGTCGACTGAAGCCACAGTCTTAGTTGAATTTCTTCCGACTTAGTCGTAGTTTGACGTTCAGTGAATGCGTATCTCACAATAATATCACAAAAATGGTTAAATGCACTGTTAAAACAGGTATGTCGTGATCCCAAACTAATAACAAAGCAAATGGTATCACTTTTCACAAATAAGAATGCTTAATTATGTTAAAATTATACCAAAATAGTATTAAAATCGAAATTAATATATTACGCATTGTTTTTGCCAACAGAGTTGCCAGTAAAAACGATTTTAAGTTTCCCAAATGTTGGGAGTTTAGTCAATGACGAACTCATACGCCTTTATGTATCATTAGTAACACAGTAGAAGTAAACCTACAACCAGGCTCAAACTAGAATTAATTATTTACTTAGAATTGATTGATACTAAAATCAATCGCTAGTGCTACGCACGTCAAGACAAGAAAAAACAAATCATTTTCCTCTTTTTGATATGGCTTTTAACTGACATTTGACATAATGATATGACTATGACAGTGAAGTAACAATTTCATCTTTTTCATTGTGGTAACGGTGTTTAATTTAAATTGTTTCTGCAATTATCAAATGTTCGATTGAGTACAATAGTTTTTTTGTTTT
Organism: Endotricha flammealis; assembly: GCA_905163395.2. Classification (NCBI taxonomy): domain Eukaryota; kingdom Metazoa; phylum Arthropoda; class Insecta; order Lepidoptera; family Pyralidae; genus Endotricha; species Endotricha flammealis. The sequence goes on along the minus strand of LR990852.1, from coordinate 3,796,773 downwards.
ATGTTGTATTTTATTCAAATTATTTAAATTTATTATTTTATTTTATTTAAATTTCATTTTCATTTCTTAACAATAAAAAAAATCTACTGAAGACTTGGCTGTATGGGCATAGTTCCCTTTGCCTACCCAGAATGGGTGAAGAAAACAAAAAAAAAATCTCTTCTAAAAGTTAGTAGTAGCACAGAATAGATAATAGTAGTAGGTCTGCATCGGTTAGATTCATCAATGACTAAAAAATGGAAACTTCTCCATTCCGCCATGATTCATTCTTGAAATATAATATGTATGTACCAATATTTACGCATCTATATATTTATTTCTTCCTATCTTTAATTCTTCTGTCACCTAAGAAATAATAATATGGTATAAAAACTTTTTTTTATTTTTAAAAAGACTCTAACATTCATTCAATGGGAAAATTATTCATGAGCTGGCAACTCTGACCATTTTTCTGGGAGTAATGCTTTTGTCTCATTTTGACATAATTAGTTTGACTCTAGAAAAAAAAGAGACAAACATATTTTACTTTGGCATATGCTCGGAATATGTATCGGTTTCAAAGCTACGTCTTTAACACTCTGAAGTGGTTGCGGCTTTTTACGAATGCTTTGTATGGCGTTACTTCTCTTGTCTTAGAAGAATATATAAAACCTCATTGGCTGGTATAGACGGCGCGTGTAGAGAAACATGTTTCAGAAACAAAGTTGTATGTGTTTTTATTGAATGTTTTCAAAAAACTTTCGCTAGAGACCCGGCTTTACTTATATAAAAGGAACTCGCGAAATCTCGTTCGAAGACTGATATCTGGGATAAAAACTATCTTGTTAATTCAGATATACATTCATTCATCCTTTATAATATTAGTATATTCGATTCCACTATACTTGTAACAAGGTTTCCAGAGAATGAGTGTTTAAGAAGTAGTTGGTCATACCTTATTGTGGTAACATAATGTGGTTTTGCTTATTGCAATAGTGATTTGTGCTTGGTTCATGTTTATTTCATATCGATTTATAATTTAAATCGGACTATTGTTTAGAGCTCTTGTGTCAAGTATATTGGAAGAGAATAACATTAAGATGGTTTACTAACTTCTTTAGACGCAAACTTGGAATGCAATGAATCCGAAACAGGAATGTGAACTGTCAGTGCGCCGCGCGTGCCAGTCACCTGAGGGATCGCCATGTTACTGTGAAAGAAAGATTTTCAAATTAAACAATCAAATGGGATAGCAAAGTCTAATCCGTTTCAACTATATAAAATCACATTCATATATCAATCCATATCATCCCACTGCTGGGATACGGGTCTCCCTTCAATTCTCACTCATCGTACGAAACAGCAACATATAATAGCTATGTCATATCGTTATTTCGCGAGTGACTGTACCTCCACATACCTATGTCCTACTTTAGTGAGAGTGAACACCACTGTCTGCAGATCTTCAACGGCCACAACCATGTCGCCCCACATAGCTTTCTCAGTGGAGTACAGGCTCAGCAGACCCTCGAAGGTGCACAGCGGACCAAGGCCCGTGCTGAGCAGCCTCACCGCCACCTCGCTCGGAACCGAACACAGCCAGCATAGAAGACCCGTGGTTACTGCTGCCAGCTGAAAAATAAAAAATAAAATGTTATTCCCAATTTAAGCAAGGGTTGCTTGTGGTATGGTTACCAGAAAACAGTGGGCCTTTAACAAAAACAGCTAGAATCCAGTTTCAAATTATCTCGCTCATTAATTTCTCATATCGTAAAAGTGAGATGTGCACTTGGGATCAAAACTGACTGTGACAATGTTAGTTATGACAATAGTTCTGCGGACGTCAATAGTCATTTACAGTATTCGGTACACATGATAATACATAAGCGTACTGCTAAATTCGACGACCCTGTCAAGAGTGTAGCGACATAGAAGATACATAAAGTCTTAAACAGGCGACCTCATCGATTCCAATAAAGAACATGGGACGATCACTATAAAATGACATTAAATCGGAAAATGCTGATGCGTCGCTAGTCGACCACGTCCGGCAATCCTGCCAATTCTGTGCGTTCATATCCATGAACGTACAGAATTGGCTCCGTACCGTCAGTTACGAACGTATACGTTTTAACATCACATAAGATAACAAGCATTTTGAAAAATGGACATGCGGAATATAGGTACTATATAGATGTGGTGACATGTGGTGGCTAGATAGATGTGGTGACATCCACCCGGCGCCTAACCAGCACTGCCTTAGCATCTGAGCGGTTATTGTTCTTTTTTTGGAAATCCCGTTTTTTCTGTTCCCGGACTGATATGTATTATACATATAAACCTCTCGCTTTAATCTATCTATTTAACAAAATCGCATCAAAATCTGTTGTGTAGTTACAAAGATCTAAGCATACATAGGAACAGAGAGTGGAAAGCGACGTTGTTTTATACTATGTAGTGATTTGGGATGGGGATGATAAGCTCACTACATCCACTCCGGAGTGCCTATACACCTATGGATTGACAAAAGTACTACAGAAGATGGTAAAAACAAAAATAGTTACCGCTTGTGAGAAACACGTGTCCCGTCTCGTCTGCAATGCAGCTCTCTCTCTTGCCCATGTCGGAGCTTCGTATCGCAGTCTCAAGGCCGCGTGGGCCAACCGAAGCCACCTTGCCACTTCATTGCTGCTCCATTTCAATGACTCCATGTAACCTTTCAACTGCTCTATACGCTCTTCCAAGCCATCTGTGTAACCAAGAAAACAATTTGTATTTAAGTAAAATATAAGGTTATCTAGGTATCGACAGCCCGGTCGTGCGTTGGTATTGTACCTTTGGCACCAGGATATTTAAACCCTGTTTTTCTTAACTTGACAAATGTAGTAAACAATCTTAGCGTGTCTTTTTATTCAATCATCCATGTGTAAAATCGAAAATCGCCAGAATAATTAAGAGTGTTGTGTTAAATGCCATTTCTAACTATATTATTATTTGGGTGTGAATGATAATTTTAATTGCCTATTTTCGTTAAAAATACAATAAAATTAAGAAAAACATGGTTTACAATAATATATCCGTTGTCTGGTGCAAGCCAAGCAGGGTAAGCATAGCTTACTTTGGGACCAGGTGCCACTGTGTGAATTGTGTAGAATTTATTTATGATTTATCATACAAACAACCACTTCACCGTTCTCACTGCCTCAAAAGACAACTGAAAACCAGTGGTTGCTCCAACGGAGAAACATATCTCAATGAGTTGTGACCTTTTTTTTCTTACGACAAGTATTTATTCGTTTTTTTTTTTATTTCAAATAATGAGCATCTCATAAAAGTCCGTAAAAACAATTACTGTTTGAGTGGAGACGTCGCAAGAGCTGACTACCCACGGCAACAGGTGTTTTCCATACAACCGATTCACCTACTGCCCAGTGACTTCAAGTCAAAATGGTGGCCGCTCGCACGTTTGAGCTGCTGCGGAAAGCCTGTCATTGCAGAGTTCCGACAAATGTCGACCCGAGCCGAGGCGCAGCCGAAGGTGAGGGTTGACAGTCGGAACAAGTTGCAATGACGGTTTCGCACGTGTACTGAACAACTATTTTTAATACAGTTGCGAAAAATTAAGCAATTTAATTACTAATTTTGTGCAACATACAACTAAACTCGCAAAGAAAATTTTGGAAAATGCCAACCGTAAAAGAATATAAGCAGAGATTTTTTTTTGTTTTCTTCACCCATTCTGGGTAGGCAAAGGGAACTATGCCCATACAGCCAAGTCTTCAGTAGATTTTTTTTATTGATATGAAATGAAAATGAAATTTAATGAGATGAGAGAGATTAAATGAAATGAAACCTAACCTAACTCATTGAATCAAATCATTAAATCTGATATTGAAACAAATTAGAAGCTTCTTTTTAGAAATATTTGCATAAATCATAAAAACTTCTATGAATTTTTTTGTAGTAAAAGCTTCGTGCTTGAGTTTTTCTTTGTATTATTAGACATTATTTTGACAGTTGGGAAAGAGAACGCACGAGTTCGGAAAAGGTAAAGAAAAAGCACGAGTATGTAATAGCCCACATCCCGAAGAACGCTATACGTCCCTGCAATACGCCACTTTTATTGTAACTGTATTAAAAAATATATTTAAGTACTAATTTTAGCTATCACATAACGATATAAAATATCCTTTTAAAATTTAAAAAAATGCACATTAATTGTTTATTTGTAAAAAAATATTTACCGTTCATATTATTAGCAGCATCCACAGCGGTGTTGGAAACAGCCACTAATGCTTCGTCAACATTACTGCCGATGTTCCTTAGGTGCGATAGATGCAACTCTCGCACCCCGGGATCAGGCCGAGCGGCGCCTATTGGCACTAAGTCTCTTCTATGGTCCGTACTCTGTAAAGTCAAAATCAATAGTTTAATGACAATTAAATAGTATAACTTCTTAGCACATATCTGCCGTTTGAATTAGTGGTACGAATAAATATAGTGATAGAAAAAAAAATTGTAATATTTTATTTAGACCATTTTAGGCTGTACGAATGTATGCCTCGATGTTAGTCTTTCGTTCAGCTGTGCAATAATAAATTAGTTTCAATAAAATTATTATATATTTACCAACGAGAAGTCTTGTTTATTTGAATAATCGCAACAAAAAGTCTCCAAACTTATTTGTATAAAAAAATTGGATTCGAATATTTCTATTCAAGTTCTCTGTGCCCTATATCCTTCTTTGCACCCCTGGCAATATGTAAAATATATGCAACATTCACGACGACTTTCGCTCACTCGTATGATAAATGAAAAGGGCAACTTTAGTTACAAAAGTGAAAAAAGAGCAATATACCAAGATACTCAGCTGATCACGTTTATAACAGTGACGAATATACAATAGTGTTATTAATGTGTACTCCAATACACGCTTTATTTATGCGCAAACAGCCAAAGGGTAATAATAAATAAAAATGTTATATAGAACGCGCAAAAGCACATGTATAGTTGTCGAATATTAAAAAAACTAAAATAATAAAAACGGATGCCTTGGATAACCCTTTTGTATTTTGATAAAGAAAACAAACGCATTTTGCTTCTAGAAACTATGACGAAGATGGGCCATGCAAAGTTTGCATACGTGTACAATACTTTGATTCCGGTGAAGCAGATCGTTAACAACGTACAGTACGAATGTTGCTTGAACGATGCAGCCGCGCTGTTGTATCATGTGAATAATAAGAAAAATACGACAATTTATGCTTTTTTCAATCGTTTAGTTCGGACAGAAATTTTATTTTCATGAATAAAATTTAATGTTTTCTTTCCGATATAGTTAAATTATTAAAATATTCACATTTGTATAGTGGGTGTGAATTAATTTTGCAAGATACATTTCGCGTTCGAAACGTAGTAAATAAGGTAGAATCGTGATGACGACTCATTAGACACGTGAAGCGCGTTGGCGGCGGTCTGATAACGAACGAGCAGGGAAGTTCACCGTGCGGCAAGCAGAGTCGCATGAGTCGTTGGAGGCGGAGAAGTCCAGTTGGAAAAGTCACTGGACGACGTCAGAGAAAGTTCGAAACTTTTTAAATTTCGGGTGTAATTTTACGTAATAATGTCTCAACGATCGAAATCAATTAGAAAATTAAGTAAATAAAGATTACACGTTGTAAAAGTAAAAGTTAAATTACAAGTTAATTACGCAGTAGACGATCCAACCTATCACACTGCTAAAATACGTAGGTAGGATTTATTAGTAATTTATAAAATTTAGTTAAGTAAGTAAAAGTAAGTTAGATTTTAGTTTTAAGTGTCTGTTATTATTAATATAGTGTATGGATAAGGCTTTTCGTTTTAGTTAATACACCTAATGGGCCGGCGTCGACTTGTGGTAAAACGCCTGGCCCGTGAGACAGAGATAGTGCAATAGAAAATGTATGGCAAAATTAGACAGCTCGCGTGCGCCGCACGCACGAGCCGGAATTTACCGAGAGCCGGCGAACGAAAAGCCGAGCGGACGGACGACCGCGTCGCGCGTTTGTTTTTGTTATTGTTTACATTGTGATTTGTGATAGAATTATAAATTATAATAAACTAACTTATGGTTTTGGGACGTGTGGGACAGTTGTGTGACTAAATAGCTGTTAAAATGAGCATTAACTTTAACATTGACTTTATTACAAGCAATAATAAAACTTTTCAACAAAAGATCGATTTAAAATCAGCTGGACCGCCCAGGCCATTTCTACTTGAAACAAGAAAAATAAATCATTTACGCGAAGTTTTAAAAGTGAAATGTATAACAGGAAGAAATGGCTGTGTGGATGTGAGCGTCTCAATACATTATTTTGTTTTGGGCTTTCTAAAGACAAAATGTTGTTTTACTGCAATTTCGAATTGGAGTACTCGGTGAGCTGATAAAGTGCACCACCAGTGCCATGACCCACCAGCCGCCACTGATCAATATAAAAAAATAAATATATAGGGACAAATCGCACAGATTGAGTTAGCCTCAAAGTAAGTTCGAAACTGTGTTATGGGATACTAACTCAACGATACCATATTTTATACCAAATACATATATAGATAAACATTCAAGACACGAGGACAACCAGAAAAAGTTCGTTTTTCATCATGACCCGACCGGGATTCGAACCCGGGACCTCCTGGGTAGCGGTGCGGCATGGTAACCATTACGCCACGGAGGTCGTCAGATATGTTATGCCCCCTCTACACGTTGGCCAACACAGTGGCCAACATCTTTGGCCACTGTGTTGGCCAACGTGTAGAGGGGGGTTTGGTAGGTGTTGGAATGATGGTACATACGTGTTGGCCCACAAGCTGACGCGAAATCCGTGTGGTGTCGGTTTTTGACACAGATCAAAGGAGTTGGCCGTGGTTGTAGCAGAGTTATTGGCCACGCGTCCACACGTTGGCCGCGTGTTTAGTTTGCAACGAGCAAAAATATACAATATAATAATATTAATTTAGTTAGGTAGGTACTTGTACCTTGTTTTGTTTCGATTTATTGACAATATCAACCACCTTCTTTTCTTTCATGTCTATTTTATTACGTAGTAATGGTAGGTATGCTAAAAATAAATAAATCGCAGCAGCCGTCAGCGCCTCAATTATTGTCCGCACATTGGCCCGAACCAAATCAAACTGAACGACCTTCCAACGTGTGGACGTCGTCACAAACTATCACCAATGTGTTGGCCAATGTGTTGGCCAACGTGTAGAGCCGGCATTAGGTAAACGTATGAGATGGGAACATCCAAATGAGTGAAATGCACTAACCTTATTGCAAACGCAACGTGGCTGACCACGTTGCGTCTGCGGGGTTCTCGGGGCTGTCTGCTATAAATTACTTGTTAAAGATGAAGTTTATGGACTGGTTTAATGATATGCTACACTATAAACTAGGCATAATGGTCCGCAGAGAGTTAATAACGTATTTTGTTATTTTTTGATCGCGGTGAACGCGCTTGCGTTGTGCCGTTGAAAAGAACGTTTTTCGAAGAAAAGTGACGTTCGAGAGGGCAGCACTAGTATCCGCAGTTGCGTTTCGTTTCTCAAGTTTATGGACACGAAGACTTTCCCAAATATTTAAAATTTAGACGAAAAAGAAAAGATTGTTGTGCTATAGATCAAAACTATTCAACTAATTTAAGCTAAATGCGGAACAAATACTATTGATAAATAAAGATATTAGTAAATTCTTTCGTACATTATTTTTTTTTTAAATTAAGCAAACCTACGGCCCTGTAAACCTCATTTATTGTTGCATATATTATTGTAATAGCATAGCATAGCGACATAAATAGATTAGCGACACAGAACTGTAATTCATAGCCGATAGGCGGACCTATAAATGCGAATGAACAAATATTATTATAAATAGTGCATAAAAAATAGATTTATACTAAATAGATTTTGGGTAATGATATAAAATAAAATTCATTTCGCAAGTAGATTCACAAGAAATACATTTGCTATTCCCAATCATATATTTCGCTATAGGCAAAAAGTATAATGTATTTTTGTGTATGGGTAATCATATTTCGCAAAAAATATATTAAAATTACAGCATAGCATAATAGAATTTTCGCATAGCAACGCTGTTGTAGTGTACTGTAGTATCCGCCGCCAAAACACAGTACAACAGAGCGTAGCAGGGTATACTCTAATATGCCTTCGGTTGAAGGGGAATGTTCCAGCAATGGGATTGTAATGATGGTATAAAAACGAATAATAAAATTCGACAACTATAAAAATAACGTTTATGGAAAGTGAAATAAAACATAAAATATATTTATTTATCTTTGCTATATACGGTAAATACTGTAAAGACTGTCCAAACATTGAAATGAAAATTTTAAAAAAAATATATTATAAATAAATAGGTAACAGAATAAAATGCTGGTTTTTTTAAAAAAAGGAATTAATGGATTTATCTGTAAGCAGTCAATCACTACAGCTTTTAACCTTATTTAGGTTAATTAAAATACAAACCTTCTTCTTATCACCGCTGAGGCTGTTCATCAAACTCCTATACGAGACTTGTTCCAACGAAGCTGAAGACTTGAAGTCGCTCCTTAAACTTCCATGACGTTTATTATTATCGAAAGAGAGACTTTGCGTTTCATCGAGGCGCGTCTTCGCCGGCGAACGAACTGATCTGAACGACAAATTCAAGCTACTACGTTCCCTCTTTTCACTCTTGAAATAATTATTGTGGAATTGTAACTCGGTAATGGGTATTTTTATGTCTTTGTGACCTATGCAGTTGTTGGGGCATATGTTTGGAACGCTAGACGAGAGGCTGGGTAAGTCCACAGTGGGGGATGTCTCCTTCGAACTGGAACTAGAGGACGCGTCGAAAGTGTCGCAGTCCGAACTCATGTTATCGAACATGGCGTATAATTCACTTAATCGAATTATTGTTGACATTGCCTAAAACAATAATAAATTATTTTATTAGGAATACAGTATCTATATATCCAAGGCTTAAATCATTCTCTTAGACAGTCGAAAAAGTCACGGCGCGCCTCTTTTTTCTCAGCAACTTGGCGCAGTTTGCACAGGGCTTCGTCCAACGCGGTAGCCGTTAGACGGGCCACTGAGCCTAAGTTAAGCGCGTCGACGCAAGATTTTAAATTAGTATAACACAAATTTAGGTAATTTTATTTAATTGATACCGCAAAGTTTTGAGTCGAAATGAGTTTCGCCTGGCTTGCAATTACTTTTTTTATTTTATTTGTCAACTCGAGGTGCCAATGCGTTGTGCATCTCTTTTTTTGTCGTCCCAAGGCAATGCACTGGTACGGCACTGGTGGTTCGTTTCGATGTGAAAGAAGGAGAAACAAACACACTTTATTTATAATATTAGTATGGATTTCATAATTAATTTCTTACCTGACTTTCATTATTATCAGTGTAATTATTCTCTGGCCATCCAATGAATGACAGGCATTCCTCGATTGCCGTCGGCTCCCACAAAGCAAGCAAGCTCTTCACTTTACTTTTAATACCTGCAATATAACAATTCGTAAATAAATCTCATTACTGAATCCAATCCAATAATATTTGAGATGATATATTCGCAAACATGATGCAGGTTGAAAATGATAATTTTTATTCAGAAAGTAGGCCTTCATAAGGACTTTCTCTTGTCATATTTACATATGTATAATTAATATTATTATTAAATAAGCTACTCTATAAACTACTACCATTTCGGAAACAAAGCAAAATGACTACTGTGAAAAGATACATCGAAATAAACCCAGTTACGGCCTTTTTTTACAAGCTTTTATTTAACTTTCAATGTAAATTATTGAGGGTGGAATCTTGGAACTCCATTTTGAAGCAGATATCTTCAACGAGCCAAAATTTTTGTCATTTAATTTCAACAGAAGTGACCACTTTCCATCAGGTAACCCGCTTGCCCGTTTGTCTGCCGTACAAGATAAAAAAAAGATTCGCGAACGGAGCAGCAGGCGGCAAATTTTATTTAACTTAAAGATGAATTCATACCTACAAGTTTATGCGGTTTCAAACAATATTATTATGCGCATACGCTTCATCTCGCATGTAAATAATACATCACGCCTTTTATACTTTGATATGAGATGTTTAATTCAAACGGTCATTTGTAAAGTCGGAAACATATGGCGAACTTCGCTGAACGATATATCTACATATTTATTAAGATACACACTCGACATACACAGAATTATTGTCATCGATAGTAGAGTTTTTGATATCAAGTCATGGTAAAGATACATTCAACCAATGAAAAAGGTGAGCATCGTAAAGGACTAAGAACAAAGATTTTTAAACGTATAATATAAATGTTACCGGAAATGTGTAATCCGGAAATGTATACAATTCGTTGGAAATGTGTTATTGTAGAGGTGGCTTCGCTCCCTTCGGTCGCTCGGCTTTTGATGGTCACAAGCTAACCCTAACTTAACCCAGAGAATCAGAAATATCTGTAAATAAAATAATTGAAACACGTTGATCAGAACAAACAAAGCTGGGTTAGGTGCTGGGTTAGGTTAGGGTTAGCTTGTGACCATCAAAAGCCGAGCGACCGAAGGGAGCAAGGCCCTCTTTATAATAACATTTCATAGAAATTGTATACATTTCCGAATTACATACATTTTCGGTAACATAAACATCGTTATGAAACTTTCTAATTACATAGTACAATATGAATACAATTGAAAAATAAAAAATTGAGTAAATCCCTTCTCGCAATATTTAGAAAACTTGAATTTACGGCCCTGCTCATCTCTTTCATTGGCTGAGATTACTAACGAGATTTACTGTAAACTGTGCTGCTTATACAGCTTACCTTCAACAACCGCGGGTACATCAGCTGGTTGTCTTGCTAATAAAAGCATGAGCAGTTTATGCAAGTCCTGCGTCACTTCGTCCCTGAGGCGTCTCACGGCGACCACATTGTCGTATTCGGCTTGTATTTTATTCGTAGCCGAATTTATCTCAGCTTTGGTACTGTTCACATCCTTCACTTGCTGTACTAGTCTGTAACAAAGTAAAAAAATATCAGTATACGATATTTTTTTTATGCTACAAAGGTGGCAAACAGTCCTACGGCCCGCCTGATGGTAAGCATCACCGTAGCTTGCAATACCGGGGGTATCACTCACGCGTTGCCAACCCCCCCCCAAGTGGACTTACTCGCCGTAGGAACACAACATGGCCGAGACCAATGCTATTTGGCTACGATCTTCTGTAAGGTGGAGGTCCTTCCCCAGATGGGGAAAGACCGCTGTGCCCTACATCTTTAAAAATATAAATATCAACCGGTAATCATCCTACTGCAGGGATACGGGTCTCCCTTCGATCCGTATGCCGCTTGGTGGCCTGTCCCGCGCCTACGTACGCCGTTTCAGTATATTTTACGCCTAGTTGTGACGCGGCATAGCACTGTAAAATTAACTTTATTTGCTCACCTGATTAAACCTCCCGTTCTCTCAGCTTTGTGCGTGTGCGCAGCGAACGCTCCGACAGTGATGACATCATGAAAGCCCGTCTTGTTGAGTGTGTCGTTGTGCACCCACATTCGTTGCAAATGAAGGTTTATTGGTGCGAACTCTAAACTCGCTTCGTCTGATAAAAATAAACAATTATTATGAGAATTTGTCTCGAGTCTTATGATTTACAAAAAATGTTTTACTTTGACACCTTAATAGGCCTTGCTTTGCTGTTTCCCCGCGGCTTCGCTCGCGTTAATTTTATGACAACGATCTGGTTTGACAACAAAACAACCCATAGCGCGATTTGTGGCGCCATCTGTTGGCCGATACAGCGCCCTCTATAGTAGAAAAAATATTTTCCCATCGGAATGACATACTTTCACGGGTTAAAAACCCCTAACAATATGTATGCAAATTTTCGTAATGATCGGCTGCTTAGTCAAACAAACAAACTCACTTTCTCTTTATAATATTAGTAAGGATAATAATACTTTTCCACGGTGGTCAGATACGATTGAAACTCCTCGATGTGATATATTCTATTACAATATTCACTTGGAGCTCCACGTGGTTGGCAACGCGTGAGTCATACCCCCGGTATTGCAAGCGTCTATAGATTAGGGTGATGCTTACCATCAGGCGGGCAGTATGCTTGTTTGCCAACTTTGTGGCATAATTTTATTCCAATATACTTGGAGCTTTTCCAAACAATCACCTGATTTAAAATATAAATCGACACGAAATAAACATGAGTCCGATAACAAATCACTTTTTTAGGATAAAGCCTACAGCATTATGTAATCACAATACGGTATGACAAACGAATTCAAAAACTATCATTGAATTTCATTAGAAATCTTATGCCAATTGGATATTATTTAATTTCATTAGAAATCTTATGCCAATTGGATATTATTTAGTTTATGTAATTTGAAACTATTAGAAACAGGATTATATTATTTTATTATACCATAGACCAAAACGGCGGTAGCGAACGAACTAGACTCGTGGAAGAAGGACTTAAAAGGCCGGAAGTACAGGAAGACAGGTAAAAAGTATTTGCACTGTTAGTGGTAAACCATACGGACCATCTCAACGAGCGGGAGAATCGCAGACACGTTCTAAGATAATGTGTAGAATTAGGTGGCACGACAATATTATCGCCGCGATGAAATCGCCGTGTGAAGACACGTTCTAAGGCAATGTTAATTAGGTGGCACGACGATATTATTATATTAATCGCGATTCTCTCGCTAGTGGAGATGGTCCCATAGGCTCTATATAATAACTGACACAAAATAACCTACTAACCTTTCCTACTGCTGGCTTTGAAGTAAGCACTGTCGACTTGTTGCATACATAACTTAGAGTGGCAGTAATGTTTTAGCAGTGAAACATGGATGCTGACAAGATCCAACTGCCGCGAATGCCACTGGTTGCACATCTCACCAACAGACAACAGTTCCTCTAGCAGCTCTTTCTCACGTTGGATGTATATATCCCTAAAAAACAAGTTAACATATAATTATACAATATAATTATTGTATAAATCACATAGATTGAGCTAGCCCCGAAGTAGGTTCACGGCTTGTGTTATGGGATACTGACTCAACAATACTATATTTTATAACAAATACATATATAGATAAACACAAGACCCAGGCCAATCAGAAAAAGTTAGTTTTTCATTATGACCGGACCGGGATTCGAACCTCCTGGACCTCCTGGGTGGTGGTCCGGCGTAGTAACCATTACGCCACGGAGATCGTCAAAATAAAAACAAAATAAAGGTCACAAATTTAAAGTGTCCTAAAAAGCGATAAACGAAATGTTTGGTGGATCCTTTTGAACCTTACATCAACATGTAACGTAACATTACAGTGTTATTGTGAACGTTAACTAAAAGTTCTCCTTGTTTATAGTAGATATGAAAGTACTAGTGGGCTTCATTTTGTATTGACAAGTATATATTAACCTTATCACTACAGCATAAAGTTTAATTTAAAGTCTCAGGCTACCTATCCCTTTTTCTTCTTTAGTTTGACAGTGACAGGTATAATTTAACGTGTCATCTGGCGACAGGTCTCGCTTATTATCAGATAAGTTCCGTATATTTTTTAACCAAGTCTACTTAACTAAAACATACTTACAACAATTGCATTGGCATTGCATAACACAGCTTCGGTTCCGTCATAATCTCGTGTACAGTTATATCACCACCAAGGCCGGAATGAAATCTATACGTCACTTGATGTGTATTAGCAAAATTCTGCTTCAATAGACTGCCGTAAGACGGAAATTTCAATTTCAGTCCCAATCTAGGCGGCAAAGACTGAGATCGCCTGTGACATAGGACTTTCTGTGGTATTTCTATACTGTTTTTATCGTTAGTATGATTTGGGCTCGTTCCTATATACGATGGTTCTAAGCTCCATCCGTTTATCGTCACAAAACCTACTGTTTTGTTCTCTCGGGTTAGTAAGGCAACGCGCAGCCTCTGGGCTTCCTGTAAAACCGATTAATTGCTTCAATATTTATGTTTTAATCACTAAATGCGACGTTGGAAAACAAAAGGTTTCCAGCGAAGAGACATAGTTTCTAAGTACCTATATACTTGTATTCTCTATAAACTATTTGCCAAGTATAGTAAATTCTAATTATAATATGTATTTTCATAATAAAGATTATGGCTAAAAAAGTGCGTGTGAAACATAATCTCTACATATAAGTTTTTTTTTTTTTTTCATATAATTTGTCCAGCTCTGACAGTAGTTTCGAAGCCTATTCAATGCAAGCACACAATCAAATCTTTTCTCTTTATAATATTAGTATGGATAAAGAAATGTTCACACAGTCAAAAATACTTGTTTCAGCAGGCCCTCGCGAGCACTTAGACACGTCATTTACAACATATTATCCTTCTGTTTTAAATTATAAAATATTAAATAAATAAGCTACTCTATAAACTACCACTATTTCGGAAACAAAGCAAAATGACGACTGGGATAAGAAATGGCGAAAGAAACCCAGTTACGGCCTTTTTTGTTATTCAATTTAAGATTTTTTATACCTGTATTGTGGTGAGCTGGAGCGCCATGAAGCCCATAGGCACAGTTGTCTCTGATACTCGCTCCTTCATATCGTAGACCACTATCCGGACAAACGCCTCGCCAGTGAGACCGTCGCTCGAGCGGAACAAGATCGTCTTTGAGAAGCACGGATTGCTGCATGTCTGTGGAGGAATTTCAAAAGTACAATCCCCTTTGTGCAAGTACAGTCAAGAGCAGGTCGACTTTTACATATTGAACTTTGTACCATTCTTAAGTTCTATGTCATAAGAACCAAGATTGTACTGCAAGTGTAAAGCTCGATGTGCACCTGACTTTACAAGTCCCTTCTGAAGGTGGCAGCAAAATTACTATACTGTCGCGAACGAGCTAGAATGTTCTCGACGTCACGCGTCGCCATTAGAATCACTTGTTTACAATCTATTTATAGATCGAGAATAACAAGTGATCAAAATAAGTGGAAGGTGCAAACGACATAGAACTTTAATTCCTATGTTATAAGGTGCAAAATTGCTTAACACTGGAGGTTGTTTACGCCGAAGTTGTTTGTCAAATAGGCCATAAAAAATGGGAATATTCGAGACGTATGTCAAGGCATATAAATACCGCGACGGTAGCCGACACAGTCAGTTCATTGTGAGCTTTCGGTGCGATAACTGCGAAGACTAATCAAAAGTAAGTTAACCTACGTCCTTTACGATACCAACGGACTTCAGACGACTCTGTGAGTTGGACAAATACTGTGATTGGACCAACGACTTCAGCGAGTAGCCAAATCACATGAAGAATCGAAGTCCGTATCTTCATGTGATTTGGCTACAGTGATTGTATCTGTGACCTGTTCATCGCTCAATAAATTCTTCTAACAAGTCAACGGGGTGTTTTATCCAACGTATATATACACTGGGCGTCAAAAATAAGTAGTACAGTTTTAAAATTGCAATTACTCTTAAACTATAGAAGTTAGAGTTTTGAAATTAAAGTCATTTTATAGCAAATTTAACAATCTTTTCTAAAAATAATACTTTATTTAGCATTAGTAAAGTTTTACACTGAAAATTAGGAAAAAACTAAAAAGCTAACCATTTTGAAGGAACTATCAAGAACTTAATTTTTACGTTTTGGGCCTTGTTCCCACTTTAGTAACTTGTGTTGCCGCCTCGGGCTCTGATGACAGCTTGGAGCCGGTTTGGCATGCTGAACACTAAGTTTCGGAGGCGGTGTTGGGGAATATTCACCCATTCTTCTATCAGGGCCTGTTTTAGAGCCCTGAGGGTGGCGGGGGGTGGTCTGAGTCTTCTGACTAGCCTCCCAAGCTCATCCCAGGCGTGTTCAATCGGGTTAAGATCTGGGCTTCTTGATGGCCAAGCCATCAAGCTGATGCCAACCTCCTGAATGTACTCTTGTACGAGATGAGCGGTGTGTGGCCGGGCGTTATCATGCATTAGTATAGCTCCATCACCCATATTTGCTAAATATGGCCCTGCATACTCGTTAAGAATCTCTAATGCATATCTTTCACCAGTCAGAGTGCCATTTTCTATGACCACTAGCTCTGTGCGACCCTCTGAAGAGATGCCAGCCCATACGTGTACAGAGCCTCCGCCGTATTGAACTCTTTCCGAGATGCAACCTTGAATGTATCGCTCACCAGGTCGCCTGTATACTCTCCGCCTTCCATCGGAAGTGAATAAAGAAAACCGAGACTCATCTGTGAACAAAACTCTTGTCCATTCTTCTTCGCCCCATTGTACGTGTTGACGCGCGTAGCGTAGTCTTACTACTCGATGCCCTGTCTCAAGTTTGGGGCCATTTGCTGGCCTGTACGACTTCAGGTTGGCTTCAGCAAGTCTTCTTCTCACTGTACTCTCACTAACGTAGTCTCTTCGGGTCTGAAGAAGCTGTTGCTGGACCTCAACTGCATTAAGGTGACGATTTCTTAACACAGTAGAGACAATTAAGCGGTCTTCTCGGGTACTAGTGCACCTGGGTCTGCCATTACTTGGTCTCCTTAGATGGTTTCCAGTCTCTTCGTATCTTCGCTTTACTTGCTGGATCGTTCTTAGAGTTACACCCACCGTTCTTGCAGTACGACGCATACTGATGCCTACTTCGAGAAAAGTTATGATTCTTGCACATTCTTCTGGTGAAAGAGGCATGATTAGTAAAGTTTACTCGCTGAAGACACATTTGCTTTTGAATTGCAATTGATTTATCAGCAATAAAGAAAACAATAAAAAACAAAAGTACATGCCAACAGTTTAAAAAAATAGTGTTTTTATTTATTAAGTTTTTTTTCAGTCAATCTTTAAAAAATGATATTATGCATGAAGTTTTTATTAAATGAAATTAAATTGTCTTTTAACTTTTTTTTATTTCAAAGGTCTAGTTTCTGCAGTTTAGGAGATATTGCAATTTTAAAACTGTACTACTTATTTTTGACGCCCAGTGTATATATATCCAATACCATAAGCCCGCTATATAAATATACTAATGATAATGTCTGAATCGTTAAGTTATACTAGGGCCCCACAGACTAACAGTCCGCCGGAAGATTAGCCTGTCAGTTAATCGCAATAGGCCACACACTCACAGTTCCGTTTAAGATTTCAGCCTGACGAACGATACGAACTGATTGATAGTGTGTGATCGCTTCGCGATCCCGGCCAGCGTCGACAGATATCGGCCGGACCGTCCACGACCTCACGGCTAAATCACACACACTCCGATTCAAAACTGATGATTACGATAAATTATTATTAGATTATTATCAAATGACAATACCATCAGCCACAATTGATACTGTGAAATGAAAAAATAAAAATCTGAAAAGTTAATTAAATACTACTATCGTCAATATCTAAACCGTGTTGCAAAAGTAAACTAATCAGTAGTTAGGTACCTCAACAATTTCTGTCCAACCATATCTGACGCATAATCCTTTAAATTTGACGAAGACCACTATGAGAGGCGATGGCGGACGGCCGTGCGTGTCGCAGAGCAGGTTATCGCAAGACAATGCCAATTCACACAGGGGTACCTCGTTCATATCTGCAACAATTAACATTATGCTCACAAAACTTCTTTTATGCCATCATTCTTCTTCTTCTTACACGTGCACTTTTGCCAGAATGGTCGGGGTCATATCTAGGTAGGGTCTTTCGTCACCGCTTCTATGGTGATGCAACACCCGCGAGATCATATTAACCCACAATTCGACTGAAAAGATATGGGTCTCCCTTAGTGCCCCGGAGACGGTCATTCCCAATTGTAAATTTTTACGTGATTGAAAGACTAAATGATCGTCTACAGAGGCAATTGAAGCCATTGTCATTCGCATCTACGTTATTGATGGCGAATGATGAAAATTTTAATTGAAGCCCATTGACAATCGCGATTGACGCAACAATTGATCGTCTCGTTGTGCAATTGTCAATCTTTCGGTCGGCAAATGTGGGCAGGCAATTGAAGCTCCATTATTCGCACCGTCAATGGAAACGGTCAATCACGTAACAATTGACGAATGACAAATGATCGTCTCCGGGGCACTTTACGGACGAAGGATGGAACTTGATATACCTTCTAATAGATAATTTATATTGTATTTCATATGTCTAGGCAAAATTCTTGCCAAATTCATCGAAAACCTTGAACGTCGATGATTTAAACATTTTAAACTAATAATTAAAAAAAGGAAAGAACGTGATAAAAAAAGTGTATAAACATATCATAAATTATAAAACACTCACCAGAGACTATTCCTTTCTGCAGTCTATAGCTTGATATATCTAAAACTGGTCTGATCTTATTCAGTCTCTCCTTCAGAGCTGCTACCTGAGTCTTGATGGTGTTATATGAAGCCATTTGTATTGCTTTCAACCATAATGTCCGTTCACTCTCTTGAAACGTAGCCATTTTATAGCATGCACCGTTCTCCCATACTACAATAAAAATGGGAAAATGAATTTACGTATGCAACAATAAATGTACTTTAAATAAGAATTTCAAAAAATAAAAATAAAAGGCATGCATTTACATTTGCAATTAGTACGCATAACAGAACTTAATTGAAATAAAGCTGCAAGAACTACTGCAACTTATTGAAAACTAGCGAAACCCGCGCAACTTCGTTTGCGTGTATCCCGCTTTCCCGTGGGAATTTTGGAATGTATGATACTTTAAAACCTTCCCCTTGAATCACTCTATCAATTAAAAAAGAATTAAAAAAACCGCATCAAAATCCGTTGCGTAGTTTTAAAGATTTAAGCATACAAAGGGACATAGGGACAGAAAAAGCGACTTTGTTTTATACTATGTAGTGATACGCTTACACAATGCAAATACACCTACCTATACCTACCTACCTATATTACACCCGTTTAGGGTTAGCTGGCAGAGATCTCTTTATAGAGATAAGCTCACCTTTATGCACTTTTTCAAACTGTTTTCTTGTATTATGTTTATGTGCAATAAAGAATATATATAATTGCTTCCGTGGAAACTCGCAGAATGTCGTGCAATTTATCTCGAGAAACTTTGTATGTAATTTACATTTCATTTTATGATTAAATTTATAACTTAGATTTAATTTTATGTTACGACAAAAAATAATGGCACTATTTATTGACATTCCGCGTATGTATTGTTATGTGTACCTAGTTTTGAATTGTATGTAAAAAAAAATTTACGATATATTTTTAAATGACACAAAAGGCCGTAACTGGTTTTCTTTCACCATTTCTTTTTCCAGTGGTAATTTTGCTTTTGTTTCCCAAATAGTAGTAGTTTTTAGAGTAGATCAATTCGCTCATTTACTGGAACAACGTTCTAAAAAAGTGCTGCTAACATACACAATTAACTAATTATTGTACACTATATGAATTTTTAAAACACAAAAAACGCTATCCTGTAAAGTAGCTGTTTTTGCGATAACACGTTGTTCCAGTAAATGAGCGAATTATACAAATTTTATATTACTGTATGTACTCTGACAAGAGAATGTGCTTGTAAGAACCTATTCTCTGAATAAAATTTTGAATTTGAAAATTTTTTCAGTTGCTATCGGACAGAGCTGTTGGCAAATTTTCGCAGCAATATATTGCAGATATAAATGGTTCACTTACAAATTAAAATATGAATGTGATTTATCACATTTCGGTTTACCATACATCACGTTACATGCTTTATTTGCAATACTCAACAAGATACAACATCAAACAAATTATTTACGGACTAGTGTATTGGCAACAAGGCAGCCGTTATTGCTGAAAGCAATCTTTTTACATATTTTATACCACTGACTATAAAGTAATATACGTTTATTATACAAAATTCAACAGTGGATATAAGTTCTGTATAAATGACTGATTGATATTCCAATGTTTTAAACATGCAACTGGATTCATCTATTACACATGAGCACTGCACACTGCACACATAAGTGGGTCGGATTGGACAAAAACAAATCATTTATTTTTCTCTCCAATCTCGAATACACTTATTCTTTGTACATTCTGTTAGCTATCTAGGTCCCAATGCTGGGCAATCTCCCCTTTAGATTAAATTTAAAAAAAATAAGATTGTGATTGTGAGCGACTGGTGACAGAACTAAGTGTAAGTTTTTTTTTTTTTTTTTTGGGGCTTTTAGCCATAAGTATAAGTTTGACTCTCAGTACAAACAGTATTTAGACAATATCATTGTAAATGAAATTCGGCGATAGCTTACTTACGGACAAAAATTTATTTTTAGTACGGACTTACCAATTTGAAACGGCCAATGTCCATTATCATCTGGAGACAGTGACCTAACTTGATGGTGTTCCAAGACAATAACGCCAATAGGCTCATACCAGGCCTCTGGTCCTTTTAAATAGAAAAGCAGGTTGCCTCTCAAACGAAACCATCTTACTGAACATCCTGTAAAATAAAAGCCTACCACTTAATACTATTAGCATAATTTTATTTCAAAACAGTTTCTGCGATTGACGTAGAAAAGAATCTTGGCAAAAATGGGAGCATTCAATTTTTAGATTATATTTGTAGAACCTTACTTATTCTGCTAAGTTTCTCAACAACCAACCACCTCCAAATTTCCAAAGTTACAGCTTAACGGAAGGAATGCATTGGAAATTCAAGTATAATTTATATTCATCAAAATTACCTTCAGTTCTACGAAAAAATCC
Organism: Endotricha flammealis; assembly: GCA_905163395.2. NCBI lineage: Eukaryota > Metazoa > Arthropoda > Insecta > Lepidoptera > Pyralidae > Endotricha > Endotricha flammealis. The sequence goes on along the minus strand of LR990852.1, from coordinate 3,776,028 downwards.
ATCTTGCCTCTCTTTCAGCACCAAAACACCTTCCCGGTCAAATTTATTCGAAGTTTGCGATGCCAACGCGACTAACTCTTGTTTATTGTACCGCATGTTTCAAAAATTACATTATTTACTAAGAAAACTTTTAAAAAAAAGAAGTTAAACCACTAAACTGCTCCAGCATTAAGACGCATTATTTATGTACATCAAGACACAGCAGATTTAAATTAATATGAAATATTATTCAATTTTGTTAATTATAAATATCATAACAACTTAGTAATGACGATATTATTTGAAGTACATACATAATAATAAAAATTTCAAAGGAATATCGGACTATCAAATCAAATCAAAGCACCTTCATCTTCTCTCTCAAGTCTCACAGAACAGAACTCTCAGACAGTCAGACTTATTTTTTTTTCATTTACGTGAGATCTAGGGTCCATCCATCAAAGACAATTTTTTTATTTTAATAGGAAGGCAATGAAACTTATGAATATACAGCTATTGTCTGTTACAAACACAGTACAAAGTTGTCCTAACTGAGATTTGTTTGTTGGTTTGGTTTAAGTAATTTTTTTCTTTGTTCTGTGGTACACACGGATCACGCACGAATAATCAAGATATTAAAACTACCCTACCTTTGTACTATAATAACTAAAGCCAGCCATTCACGAGCGATCCATATGGTGGCATAATGGCCTTCGCGCCATGATGGGCTCGATACTCGACCTCGACGTCGCGCCGAGCCAAATTCATGGCATTCACGTACGCGCCAGCGAACCGTTCCATTTGATCATTTTGAGTGTACGCGTCAACTGCACCAGACGTGTTCATAATGAACTTCGATTTAGAAGATGAGTTTTTTTAATCTGCCATAGCGATTTGTCTAGGATAAAAAAAAATTAAGTCAAAAAGAAAGTGTCGTCCAACGACTAAAAACAAAATGGCGTCTTTGGCTCGCGAGTAACACCATTCACAAACGAGCAAAACGTTAGTTTTCTGCGTTCACGAGTGCGCCGCGCCAATGGGGTTAAAAACTCAAAGCTCATCGCAGGTGGCGTTACTGTCGAGTGTTCCGTAAACCCGCCATATTGGTTCATTGTTAATGTTTGATGTGAGAGTAATTGTTAAAAATCATAGAAATGTATGCGACCTGGAGTGTAATTACCATTGAAGGAGGAACTGCGGAAACGGAAAGCCAAGACCATTGGCAAAAAAGTCTTATAAATCAAAAGGTAAATAATGAACAGGCATTATTGTGATTTGTAGGTTATGCTGTGTTCTTTTTATTTATTTCAATTTCTTTTTTAGACTGGAGGCGTACGATAGAAATAACCTCATCGGAGTTGAAGACGAATTTGAGGATGATATTCCTGAAATTTCTAGCATGGATATGTTCAGAGATATTAATTCCAGCAATAATCTTCCACCACTCTCTAAACTACACATTCAAGAGTTTGCAGACAGGTAACAAACCATACATTCAAGATTTCCTTATTGTTCCTTGTTATTTAATGTTTCAGATAGAATTAGACATTTAATGACATACATGTCATGTTGTTTCAGATTTCAAGCAACACTGAACGGGAGATACACTACTGTATGAAAGTAGAAGCTTAATAACCGTCAGAGTTGCCTTTGAGGAAAGTTATATTTTTATTTCCATGTGCAATGCAAAGCCCAAATGAAGAAGCTTCTATAAATCGTTCTGTTAAAAATGGATAATAGTGGCATGATAGTGGAGTCACTGTGAATGTGCAGCTGGAAGTGGAGTAGAAGCACACTACAAGCATGTTTTTACAGTTCTCCATGGCATAGAAGATATGGTGCATACAAAAACTATAATTTTGTACAAAATGTGCACAGAACAATTGATGATATTTAAAAAACCGAATAAAGTATTCTATAATTCCCCGATGCAATCCCGTTTAACCAGGAAAATATAATGGACAATTATGAAGAATATGTCAAAATCCAGTTTCTCCTGTACTACTAAAATGTAAATGTATGTGTAAAATGGCTTATCTTCAAGTAATCAAACCTGCCAATCCATATGCTATTGAAACGGACCATGATTACCTACTTGAAAATATTTTCTTATAACTATGAATATTACCTTTGTAAAGTTTTTGATAAACCTATTTTAAAACCACAAATTTTTGATTTATATCTGTATAAAAATTATGATTTTTGATTATGACAGTGTAATAAAACAAAATTAATACCTATGTATAAATAGTTTTGTTTTCTTATACCTATGAGTATTACACAATACACTCTAAAATTGCAGCATATATGACACACAAAATATGTTTTTGAAACCAGAGGTGTATTATGAATTTCTGAAATCAGCATCACATTCATTTTGAGTTTGGATCCCGTTAGGTCCTGGAATTGGATCACCACAAAACGTTTCAATATACCGTTTCTACAACTTCCGTTTCCGGAAGTTATGCAACTTCTTTTTAGCAATCGATTTGAGCCTTCTTGTGCTAGTGGGTTAACAGATTTGATTTATTATAGAGGGCACAGCACTTTTCTTTAATGTTCGGTATAAATTTTCATTGTCTGTTAATTCTTTTTAATATTATATATAATCTTCAGGTCTAAAATGGGCAGCACATAACCTCGACCATTTACTGGATTTAAAATTTTTACTTCGAAGAGCCTTTTCACACAGGTTTCTTCGTTTTATTTCTTTGGAAAATAAATGGATCCCCACATTTTTACAATCGATAGCTGCACAATGAGTCATATTTCGGAATTATTTAGAAAACAAATATGATGTTTACAAAAATAGTATGGAAAATGACAGCTAGCTGTCAAATGTTCGGAACACTCGACAAAGCGACATCTGAAGTAAGCAAAAGGCAATTTTTAACCCCATTGACTCGGCGCGGCGCGATAGATTTCCGCGCGGTAGGAATTCCATTGTGCTGAGCCAATCCATTTGGGCCAACAGTGTTTTCACATTCATGGGCGAATTTTGGCGCATCTCGTCCGGTCGGCCTAGCATTCTTTAAAACTCCCCAGTTTTGTGAAAAAAAAAACTTATCTGTGTATTTAGTCAATAATTATTTATTCTCTAATATTTACTCAAAAATGGTACTTATTTGGACGTATTTTGTAAAATTTCTTTTTTAAATCGGAAAGTTTTTGTCTTCATTGAAAAGGAGAATGCTCAAATTCCATTGAAAAAAAAACCAGTTGCAAGAGTAATGAGATGTATCTCAAAAAATCAGTAATAATACGTAATAAAATAATAACCAATTTTGATCGTGATCCTTACGGGCAAACACGGTGAAATTGCCTTTAGTACTGTTCAGGCGTCGATTTCAAATGAATAATAGATTTTCATCAGTTTATTTATTTTTAGTTGTTAAGTTACTGTATAAAGAACGGTGATAACCCAGTGAATAAGTAACCAGCCTATTTAGTACACCCCCACCAGGATTTGGACAGTACAAATCCTGGCGGGGGTCCAAATCCTGGTAGGGGCATGAACAATTTCAATACACATATTTCAAAAAACCACTTGCTCGACGTGGAGGCAATCCTCATTGTTTGTTTTTTATTGTTAATTTTTTTTGAGGTCTTCAGGAGGTATTGGGAGTTTTGGGAGTAAAGGTGAAATTAAACCAGAGTGTAATCATAACATTTTTTTCTTTATTAATTAATAAGAACGCTATCTAGTGCAACAGCAGGATGATTATACACATCTTCGTACCGTGATTTGTATTTTTTATCAATATTAAAATGTTTGTTGTGATTTATTTATGAGCCTCCATATTATTATGAATACAAATAATGATTATTATTATTATATCATTTTATTTAATTAGTAATTAAAATTATTATTGTGTCGCTGTTTTCTGCACCTGTTTTGATATTCTTTTCTAAACTAAAAATAATTAAAATATAATTAAAGTTTATATTTTACATAGACGCCTGAACAATACAACAGGCAATTTCGATGTGTTTGCCCGTAAGGATCACGATCAAAACTGGTTATTATTTTACTATTTTATTATTACTGATTTTTTTAGATATATCTCATAACTCTCGCAACTGGGTTTTTTTAGCATTCTTCTTTGTATGGCCATGAATGGAAATATTTATTTCAGGTCACGTGATATTTTTACCATAGACAAAGTGTCTTTTTCACTTCCGCGCCCGGCGGCGGTTCGTAGCTCTGTTGGGAAATTATTTAGTTATTCAATCAAACCATTCAATGTTAATAGAAAAGATGGATCCAAGAAAGCTGACGGAAATTTTACGTGCCACCATCGACCCGAACCAGAGGCAGCAAGCTGAGGAGCAGCTCGCGCAGGTAAACTATCAGTCGTCCACATGCTCCGGAATTTTTTACTACGAAAAATCATGTGGTACCACCTAAAATACGATGTTTCATTGTGTTCATGACATCCGCAATTTGGTTGAATAGTAGCATGCCGCGCTGGTATGATTCCTCGTTGCATGTTTTTGCACAGTTTTGCAAATCATATTTTGTACATAATTTATCCTCAGTTGGATCCATTTTGTTCTTTTTTTGAATTTCTATTGAACTTCTTCTGTTTCTGTGCTCCATAACGTCTTGCGACATTTTCTCGCCGCAATCTATAATATATGACTGCTTTATAAAAAGCATATGAATGCCGTTGGAATCATTTTAACACGCTTATAATTGGGAGTTTACTGTGAAGAGCGATATTTTTACATCTTAGAGTAGTGTCTCTACATAAGTACATAATCCTACGAAAATGACATGACGAAATTACCCTACCTACTAAAAATAATTTACCAGTATAAATATATATATATATAACTATGAACTAATAAAATGTACTATTGTAATTTTTTTTATTGTAGTATATTCAGTTTGTAGGATATCCATATACATACACAGCAAAACGGAGCGACGAATTAACGTGATTTTTTAAGTGGAGATAGTTGAAGGGATGGAGTGTGACATAGGCTACTTTTTGTCTCTTTCTAACCCCCACTTCCCTAAAATGAGGGGTGGAAGTTTGCGTTGTATGGAGCATTCCGCAATTTTCAAGGTAGAAAGCTAAAAATTGGTATGCAGACTATTTGTGACTAATACAAAAATCGTTTTTTGGAAATTGCTTCCTACCCCTTAAAAGAAGGGGTGAAATTTTATATGGGACTTTTTGCAGTTTTCAAGGTAGGAAGCTAAAAATCGGTACACAGACTCTTTGTTACCCACGAAAAATACTTGCAATTTTTTTTTATCTGCCCCCAGCCCCTAAAATAGGGGATGGAAATTTGTGTGACATTCTCCACAAAATTAGTACAGGCTCTATGATACAAACTATTATTAAAATAAAACAATATAATGTTTTACATTAAATCTAACCTTAGATCAAGTAAGTAGGTGTTTCAAAATTTTCAAAATTCAACATATTGTATGAACAACTTCCCCATACAAATTGAACAACTGCATAAAATTATGGACGATGCCATTATTTATTTTCTGTTTAAGACTATAAAAAGCCAGTTCAAAAAAAAAATTTCATAAACCATTTTTTTATTTCTTTTATTTATGACTAATGAGCATGGAATAAAAAGGAGGCTGTGAATCCAAAACTTATTTCAAAAGTTCTTGTTCGAAGTGAGAATCCAGAGTTCTAAAATATAATAGAATTAATAATATGCTTTATTTGCAAATCACAATAATAGGACACAGTATACATAGACAACTCACAGACTAGTGAAATTGCAATAAGGCAGATTAATGCTAAAAGTAATCAAAAGTTATTAATGATACATATCTGACTCATTGGACAGTTTATTTGTAAATGTTTGTGGATTAAAATTAATTAGTCTTAATAGATTCTCAGAGAAGTCCAATCGATTTGAATATTTTGTTTACAATATGAAATTATTCGTTAAATAGCATTCCAAAACGAAATAAAGACGACTAAAGTAGAATGTTTATAAAGTTTGCGACTGCAGCATATTTTGGATACTAATAGTATTTCCAAATATTGATCATTGTTTTGCAATATTATTACAGCTTCTGCCACAGTTTTGTGATGTGATTCCCTGAGGGTAAAAGCCTCCTCCAACTCCTTCCATCTTCGCTTATTAGCAGCAACAGACTTCCATTGTTTTGCATAGTTCAAATTAAATTGTTTATCCAGAGAGTATAGAGAAGAGAGTATACCTTTAAATAGTCTATGCTGAGAGTCTACCATGTGCTTCTAGCAATTCATGTCAACTGCAGGGTAGCTGGCATCCATTTCCATGCCACTGTGGTCAATGACTTGACCATTTGCATTGTGTGATGGTTACAAAGCTTCTAATCTCACTAATTTTATAAATCTTCACTCAAAAACAGCTTGACTGATTTGCTTGAAATTTGATCCGTAAACCATCATATAAACTGGTTTAAATACATGAAATAGTTATTATCGATACTAATATTATAAAGAGGAAAGTTTTTTTTTTCTCTTCTTTTGCCAAGGGAAGTTGCATTACCCCTGAGTAACATAGGCTTAGGCTATATAATTTTTCAAAATAATAATGGATCCTTAGTAAGGCTGTCCACTAATCTCAGATGTAAGTGAGGAATTGAGATTTTGCAGGTCCACAGCTGTCTTTTTATTTTTTTTATACCACAAAGGTGGCAAACAAGCTTACGGTCCGCCTGATGGTGAGCGGTCACCGCAGCCTATGGACGCTTGCAACACCGGGAGCATCACTCGCGCGTTGCCGACCCTGTAAAAATCTTTTAATGCCCTTTTTAAAGAACCCCATATTATAGTCTAAAGGAAAGACCTCGGCGGGGATCTCATTCCACAGCCTCAGCGTTCGCGGGAGGAAACTCCTCTGAAACCGCGTAGTACGCGACCATTTTGGTTCTAGTGTGTGAGGTTGGATTCCCCGCCGGTGACGAGCAGTTCGATGGTAGAAAGTGGCCGTAGGCATCAAGTCAAACAATTCCTCGGAACAAACCCCATTATACAAGCGGTAGAACACGCATAGGGAGGCGAAGTCTCTCCGCAGACTGAGGGGCTCAATCAAAGTCTTCAAAAATTGATCTGAATTTGGTATTTGAAATTTGATTAGTTTTCTTTTAAGTAGCTTCTTGCCATTAAAAGATTCTTATCATTAAGTGAAGCTAAGATATTGTTGCTATTAATAGATTTATTGATCTCACAACTATGCCCACTCTTCTATGACATGTTTAGGTATAAGAATTATATTACAAGTATTTAATATTCTAGGTTTTCATTTAAATTTATTCCTTATAAAAATGTTCTATTTATTACTATGAAGAATCCATAGTATTTATAAATTAGGAAATTTGGATAAATTAAAAGATTGAAAATTAAAAGTTTGTTAGACTAAGTTTAAAATTTAAAGTTCCCTTGTTTTCAACCTGCAGTAAGAGAAACATAGCATATCAGCATAATATTTGTCAGTCACAGTCATAAATTATTTCTATTGCAGATTCACAAAATAATTGGATTTGCTCCTTCCCTCTTGCAAGTGGTGATGTTGAATGAGGTTCAACCACCAGTACGGTTGGCCGGAGTTGTATACCTCAAAAATCTTATCACTTCTGGATGGCAAGACAAAAAATCTGAGGATGAAGAACCTGCACCATTTAGCATCCACGAGCAAGACCGTGCCATGATTAGGGATAGTATAATAGACGCTGTAGTACAGGCTCCTGACATAATAAGAGTTCAACTATGTATTTGTCTGAAAACTATCATCAAACACGATTTTCCGTCTCGTTGGACACAAATTGTTGATAAAATTCATATTTATCTACAAAATCATGAACCCAATAGTTGGATGGGGGCTCTGCTGTGTTTGTACCAGCTTATAAAGAAATATGAGTATTATGTTGTTGAGAAGAGAGTGCCGTTGATAGAGGCTATGAACCTGTTGCTACCAATGATGTACAACTTGATTGTGAATCTCCAGGCTGACCAGTCCTCTGAGTCTGTTCAAATACAGAAGCTAATTCTCAAATGCTTTTATGGACTTATAAAGGTAAGTTCAAAATAAAATATTGTTTGAGTGTTTGTGAGGATGGATATTAACTGTTTCACGCAAAAGCAAGTAATTGCGTCTTTTAAAAGAAATTTAAAGAAAGGTGTAACTAATCAGTGACAATATTGTTGGATATCACTTCAGAACTCCTTACTGCTGCTCTTTCCCAGCGTCCTGTCAAAAGCACGCTGTTTCAGCGCATTATTCAACAATTACACAACGCCTCGTGGCGGAAATGCGATGATTTTACACGGTTACGACCCGTTAACTCGACCCATACACCTGCCTGTGTCTCAGGTGTACTTATATTAGTATTCAAGTAATATTAAATTTTTCAGCATGTGTTACCTCTCGAACTTATAACAACGGAAGTTTTTACGAAATGGATGGAAGTTTTGAGGGCTGTAATGGAAGCTCCTGTACCCGAGAGCACCCTCCAGGTCGACGAGGACATTAGAATGGAACTCCCATGGTGGAAGTGCAAGAAATGGGCGGTACACTCACTTGTTAGGTTATTTGAGCGGTAAGTATTTATTTTGCAATTCTAGAGTTTTCTAGCCTGTAAGTGTTGGGAAGACTTCACCCATCTTACAATTTTTAATAAGATAGAAAATAAATTGTATCATTGTAAGAAATTTAAGCCATTTAAATTTTTTTATTTAGTTTTTAGGAAGTGATTGGGTAATTGATGCCCCTGACTCGTTCCCGACGTCGTCTGTGCATTTCATGCATTAATATATTAAGGGGCTCCATATAGCCGATGACCTTGAAGATTTGACCTCTAAGTAACGTTACTTCACCCCTTCACCCCGCTTTAATATTACGTAAAATGCCAAAAACTTGACATCTATTGAGCCTTTTGTAGTACTAAGTTTTGTTAAAAACCTTGCCTTTTTCACCACTAGAGGGCTGGCAATGACGCGCGGCGCGGTAATATTAACGACATCTAGTTGAGAAACCAATTATTAAAATATTTGAACATTTTCCATAGACCTCTAGAACTAAACAATATCAGTTGACACTTTTAAAATGATATATGAATTATGATAGAACTAAATATATATTATTAAAAACAAATCTTAACATTGCAAATGAAATTTTGCAGGCGATGTATGTTATGTCGTATTTGGTTGGTTACACAAAATTATTTAACAAATCCCGTTTTTTTGCTCTAGTTGTACCATACTATCTCAGGAACTATAAGCCCTATCAAAATATGGATTAGACAGAAAAATTGGGTATTTTTCTCTGATTCACATTCAATGAAAAAGGTCATTTTGCTACAACTCGTGTTGTACCGGTTTTCACACATTTTTTTAAAATATTGATCGGCTGGATTTTACTATCGATACCAAAATAATCATTTTCAACAAAAAAAAAACTGTACGTCTGCGTGTTAAACCGTATCACGCAAAAACCACTGAATTTAAAGAATGAATTTTGATGAAATTTTACACGGAGATCTCGAGTCAACATTTAGAGTTGTGCTTTTTATCCCAGAAATGCGTAAAACTAGAAAAACCAAACTCCACGCAGGCGAAGCCGCAGGCACCCACTAGTATGGTATGAAAGGCACTATTAGTCAAATAAATGACGTAATCTATATCATAATTTTATTTGCGACATACAATACATAGTTAAATTTCGCCACATCTCTTATTGTTTACTATGGCTTTGTGGTAAATAATGTCTAGTGTCCAAGTTCAATCCTTAGTTGGTGCTCATGTTTTTTATTTGATTTTTACACTTCTTTTTAGCAATATAATTTTATGTTTTACTTTTTACCTACCTAACAATAAGTTACGTACGAGCAGTAAAAAAATATTATAATAAAAATGTCCTCAAAATTTTAAATTGGTATCTGATATTGTCTATTTTTATACACATTAGTAAATAATATTTTTCGTTTTATCTCTTTTTTTTCTCGTCTAAAAAGAGATAAAAAGAAAAATATAATTTTAATGTGTATAAAAATACTTCGACAATTTCAGATTCCTATTTAAAAAATTTAATGCATTTTATTACATATTTTTATTATAGTTTTTTACTGCTTGCAATTGTAGGTAGGTAAAAAGTAAAACATAAAATTTTATTGTAAAAAAAAGTTTAAAAATCAAAAAGCATGAACACCAACCTAAGGATCGAACCAGGAGACACTGGACTAAAACTAGCGATTTGTTGAATCTACGTTTGACGACTTCCGTGGCGTAATGGTTCCCACGCCAGACCGCCACCCAGGAGGTCCCGGGTTCGATCCCCGGTCGGGTCATGATGAAAAACGAACTTTTTCTGATTGGCCTCGGGTCTTGAATGTTTATCTATATATGTATTTGTTATAAAACATAATATCGTTGAGTTAGTATCCCATAACACAAGTTTCGAACTTACTTTGGGGCTAGCTCAATCTGTATGAATCTGTATGACGAAAATATCCAAATATAAAAAATATCAACTAAAAAAAATACAATAAATGCATGAAAGTTATTTATCTTTTTAAAAATAAAATAAAATATTTATTTTATAAAGATAAATAACTTTCATGCATTTATTGTATTTTTTTAGTTGATATTTTTTTTATTTGGATATTTTCGTCATAATAATAAAAAATCGAGAGCATGCATGGTGCAGCGAAAATTTGGCACACGTCCATCCATCCGAAAGCGTGGGAGCGCACTGATTACCTTGTGTCCAGTCACCAGCTATCCAGAAATTACGTAATTGACGGAAAATTGCTTGTGACTTGGTGGAAATACACTCAAATTCAAAAACCAAACAACAAATAAGTAGATAATATTATTGCCTATGTATTAATGTAAATTTTACACGAATCGAAGCATAAATACCCAAGTTGAATCGCATTCTTTCTTTGATTACTAGGTTCCTTAAATATTTTATTACTCCATAAATATTCAGTAATTTCAAATTTCGAACGGCATAAATGTAGTACAATGACTATAGCACAACATATATTTTTTTGGTGGTTATTCGTTATGGTAGCTAGGAGTAGAGACAACTTGAAAAACAGCAAAATTTTAGCGAAATTTGTTGGTACAGCCTTAATATAGTTTATTATTATGATATTTTATCTAAGAATGTTATCTTGTTTTAGGTATGGAAGTCCGGTTAATGCACGGGAAGAGTACGTGCAGTTTGCCGAATGGTATCTGACCACATTTACTGGTGGCATACTGGAAGTGCTACTTCGAATCTTGGACCAGTACCGAAACAAAGTCTACATTTCGCCGAGGGTGCTCCAGCAAACGATTACTTATATTGATCTATGGCAAGTTATACATATTCATTTTCACTTTTTTCGTGTTCTTCAGGTATTTGCTAGCAACTATGCGCCACCAAGTTATTGTTTGCTTGCGTGTTTCGGCTAAGACACGCACAAAGACGGCTCATTGACTAATCCTATCAATATTTAATTCTTAAATTTATCGGTTCACGCGAGAAATCGAATAGAGAATGGTAAATGCGTGAAATAGGTCGTCCAACTTTCCTACCAATTCTTTTTTTTATCCTTTTCTTTCTCCAATGAGAGACAAGGATACATCCGTCACAGACTATCAGACGTGGGTGGGCCCTTTAATTCTTAAATAAAAACAACTAATTACAAAAAAAATTCATTGTTTTAAAATACTTATCCACAATTTAGTTCAATTTTTTTGTATATTAGTTTGTATGATTAAGAGTTACAATAATTTTGTTTACAGTGTGCGCCATAGTCATTCTTGGAAACTTTTGAAGCCACACATGTTTGCTATAATCCAGGATGTGTTATTCCCTCTCATGTCTTACTCTGAGTCAGATGAGGAGCTTTGGAACACAGACCCTCATGAATACATCAGACTCAAGTTTGGTAAGTATTTATTCAAGTATTTTTTGGTACAATAAGTATTGCTATTCATTTAGAACTTTCTACATTAGCTTTTAACAACAATTTTGTATGCATTTATTTTTATTTACACAGTTTTAACTTTCGGGCAAACTTTTTTTCTTAACAAGTTTATTAGTTTTGATACATTTTCCAATATTGTTTCTGAATAATAGTTTCTGTTAGCAATATTGAAATTAGATTAGTAACATGCATCAACTTTTTTAGATATCTTCGAAGACTTCATCTCCCCTGTAACTGCAGCTCAAACCCTCCTTGTATCTAGCTGTAAAAAGAGGAAAGACATGTTAGACAGGACAATGCAACTCTGTATGCAAGTGCTTAGAAGTCAGAACGCAGAATACGGGCCCAGGCAACGAGATGGCGCTTTACACGTAGTCGGTACACTCAATGACATCATCATCAAAAAGAGAATGTACAAAGACGAAATAGACTCCCTACTCAGTCAATACGTGTTCCCAGAGTTCCACAGTCCCCTCGGTCACATGCGGGCCCGTGCTTGCTGGGTCCTCCATTCCTTCGCGTCAATACGCTTCAAGAGCGAACATCTGCTCATAGAAGCCGTGCGCTTGACTGTAAACGCACTGCTGACCGACGCAGAGCTGCCAGTGAAGGTGGAGGCGTCTATAGCTATGCAGATGCTGCTGACATCACAAGAGAAGGTGCACAAATATTTGGAGCCTCAAGTGAAGGCTGTTACCACAGAGTTGCTTGGAATTATAAGAGAAACAGAGAATGATAATATAGCGAATGTATTGCAAAGGTTGGTAGCTATGTATACTGAGAGTTTGATGCCAATGGCCTTCGAAATTATGGATCACTTGGCAAACACCTTTAGCAAGGTGGTAGAAAGTGATTCGGGCACTGATGAGAAGGCGATTACTGCTATGGGACTCCTCAACGCCATGGAGACGATATTGAATGTGATGAGTGAGAATCCAGAGATTATGGCGCAGCTCGAAAAGACTGTTCTTCGGGTAGTTGGCCACATATTGCATCACAATATTATTGGTAAGTTGTTTATACAGTAAACCGCGTAATACGACAATCCAATCCAACCATTTTATATACTATAACTAGCTGTTACCCGCGGCTTCGCCCGCGTAAAAATTTGCTTATGTTGGGCTCTGTACCTCTGACAATATGTAAACAATTTTTCATAATGATCGGCTGTTTAGTCAAGCCGTGAAGGAATAACAAACAAACAAACTCACTTTCTCATTTATATTATTAGTATGATGATGACACCAATGAACCCAAAAAGTCATTTTTCAAGATTTTATTCTACTACTTTGTTAGCATAGTTAATATGTGTATAGATGCTAAATTGCTGATTTCAAGTATTGAGCGTCTCTAAGCTAGACCGCGGATAGACGAACATGGCGAAAGTTCCTTGTTAGTTTACTATGGAACCCTAAAAATGTGGAAATGAAATGAGATCAATCATCAATGAAATAAATACACGAAAAATATTTGTCTTTACTTTTCAGATAAAAGTTTTAATGGTAAATATTTAAATATATATATTTTTTTTAATTTCAGAATATTATGAAGAGGCCATGATGCTGCTTTGCGACCTAACCACGAAAACGATTTCCGAAGACTTGTGGAAGGCTTTAGAGCTGCTGTACCAAGTGTTTGAGAAGGAGGGTTCAGACTACTTGACTGACATGATGCCAGTACTCCACAACTACGTAACAGTGGATACTAACGCTTTCCTCTCTAACGAAAATCATATATTGGCTATGTTCAATATGGCTAAAGCGGTGAGTATTTTTTAAATTATTATATAGTATACAAACAAGCAGACAGACCACCTGAAGCAATAGTCTCATAAACTCGCGCAACTCTGCAAAAGTTATTGTCAACTTTTGAGATGTTTCATCGTAAATAGAAAACTTTGTTATATTATTATCGGGAATTCTGCAAACAGCAACGGCACAGGTTCCTTAATTGATTGTTTTTTTATGATTTTGACCAATTAAGCCGAGTAATTGGCTAACTGGCAGCTTTTAGAAACCTGTGAATAAATGATTAGGATAATTTCAACCTTTCTTTTTATTGAAACAGACTCTCTTTGACTTAGGAACTGTTGTGGCATAGCAACTGAATACCATTTTGTATGGTCAAGTCCAAATTATTTTTAGTTATTGCAATAAAGATACAAAATGCTATTCTAATATTGGGAATTTGGATTCATACGCTTTTAAGTGTTTCTTTACGAGTTTTTGCAATGCTTATATGATGAATGCTTATATATTCCGCAATGGTAAAAAGTTGCGACTGCTTTTGTATGTAATTACTTAGTGTCATGTTCTCGTGTAATAAACAATGAGGTGGACGCCGCAAATATATTAACACAACTTTACTTTTAAAAGACATAAAATGAAACCATTTAAAATTCTCTTTTAATCTTTTATTTGCTAGTGTAATTTTCTTTAATAACTCTTTCACGGTCGTCGATGTGTCCTTTGAATCGAACATTAATTATAAATGTAAGAACAATTAACTAATCAATGCTCTATGCGAACTTTCACGACGACCTCAAGCTGTGCAAATGGCGCCAATGATTTAGCAATGCGATTTTGATATCTGTGTCCAAACAGTAAGGTTGAGAATTGTATATTATGTTATGTCTATAAAATCAAGGATAGTTGGCAACCATCACAGACTGTTGGATCAATAACTTGGTCTTGAAATACAATATCTTTGTAATGTTTGTACCATCATTAGCCACCATTTTATGAGATTTACCTATATAATTATGGAATGGAAACTGCCATTAAACATAATTCGTTGTTTATGAGCAAAATAACTGCAAAATTACATAAAATCTGAATTTTTCTGTCAATTCAATGCACGACCTCCGTGGCGTAATGGTTACCACGCCGCCGGACTGCCACCCAGGAGGTCCCGGGTTCATATCCCGATCGGGGCATAATGAAAAACAATTTTTTTCCGATTGGCCTCGGGTCTTGGATGTTTATTTATAGAAGTATTTGTTATAAAATATAGTATCGTTGAGTTAGTATCCCATGATCCCATAACACAAGTTTTGAAACTGACTTTGGGGCTAGCTCAATCTGTGTGATTTGTCCCTATATAAGAAAAAATGTTGACACCCATACTGAAAATGAATGTAATTTTTTATTAATTGCCAGCGATCCGCTATACCTGATGTATCAATAATAGTTTCGCTATATGCTATGCGAATTTTTTTATGCTATTTGGAAAGCGAGTTGGAACTGTGTGAATATTTTTTATTTTCGTTTTCTTTGAACTCCTTTGTAATTACCACTATACATGTAGCCCCCAGCTTTCCAGAAAGTCCAGGGGAACGTAGTCACTAGCACAGCTGGTTTATAATTAGTAAAATAATCTAAATTACATTGTAAAAAACCAGTTAAAGTTCCCGCTAATATGAATAAAACAATTTTAATTGTGATTAAGTATCACCTCTAAAATTTGCCTACTACACTTATTAACCCTTCCAAAAGCAACTAGCTAATTGCAGCTTACATTTAGACATAGCTCTGCCTGAATATGCGAATAATTGATTCAAGTAAAATTTGAAAGCAACTTGTTATTTTTAAGCGATATCTCATTTATCTTTTGCTTAAATAGCAAGGCATTTTGATTTAAAACTAGTTGCATGGCGCACTACGGCTACGGCCGTTGAAAATCCTTTGGGATTAGGGAACATACAAGACAATTCATATTATGAATCAACTGATCAGAATAACAGTTAACAACTGCTTAATGAAATATGCTCCTATTTTAATTAGGTACTCAACTCTGATGCGGAGGACGAGTCAGAAATCATAGCTGCTAAGTTGCTTGAAGTCATGGTGCTCCAATGTTCAGGCAAGATCGACAATTGCCTACCCTCGTTTGTGGAACTGGTGCTCAACAGGCTCACTAGGAAAGTGAAGACTTCCGAACTAAGGATTATGTTATTGCAAGTGAGTACATTTGTAAAATATGAGATTTATATTTCGAGCACGGAGCCACCGCCACACCTCTTATGTCCAACGCCTTAAGCCATTTGCCAATCTACGGTTTCCTTGATGGCCAAAGGGAATACTAGACTAACTTTCCTGATGTTGTTCATACCAGGTCCTCATAGCCATCCTATACAGCAACCCACACCTGCTATTCACGATATTGGACAAACTCCAGGAGTCTGTTCCCAACGCGTCCATCACGCAGCACTTCATCAAGCAATGGATACACGATACGGACTGTTTTATTGGGTGAATATTTTTGCATTTATTTTGTATAATACAATCTTTATGCCATCTATAATTTTTACAGCACGCGCAAAAGTTGAAAGTTATTAAGACACTTTTTTATACACTCACCTCTAATCATAGATTGATTGATAGTTTTACCACCGCGTAGTAACCTTAAAAAAATATTTAATGTGAATTTGCAGACTGGACTGGATTACTCATAATTTGATCAATATAAGAATGCTAATGTAAAATAAAGTCTATTTTTTCCTTGGGGTAGAGACTTGGTGTCCAGAAATACAGGCTAGCTTAGGCACCAGTCTCTCATGCCTTAGTTGTAACAATACTCTTAATTATTACACCTACCTCAAGTTGAATGATAGTTAACAAAATCTACTTGTGTTGTTGTGTAAACTGCTATTTTGTGAGAGAAATAAATAAATAATTATTATCTCCAGGCTCCACGATAGAAAGCTATGCGTTCTCGGTATCTGTACTCTGCTGGAGATGGGACCACAGCGGCCGAACATGGAGGAGATTGTGCCGAAACTACTGCCATCTTGTCTGGCACTATTTGACGGATTGAAACTGGCATATGAAATCAGAGCCGAGGCTGACGAGGACTCTTCCTCTGAGGAAGATGACGACGTAGAAGACGAAGGTATTGTAAACTAACTCACCGCCCTGGCTTCGCACGAGTTTTACTAAGATACCCTATTTTTTTGAAAATATAATATAGCCTATGTTATTGAAGTTAAGAGTTTTTGAAATAGGTCCAGCAGTTTTTAAGTTTATTTGTTACAAACCAAAATACAAATCTTTCCTTTTTATAATATTAGTATACATTGAAATCGTTATGAAGCCAACCGGTCTCAGCGAGATATCTGGGCTGCATGGGCTGTGGTGATCACTGACAAACAGGTGAAATTGGTTTGCCATCCTCCTTCATAAAACGAACAACATTTGCTTCTTCGTCTCGTGTATTATCTCGCTCATTGTATATTTTGTATTAGCAAGAAAGCGCTTGAAATTGAGACTATATTTTAACTGTTTTTTTTATCACAAGACTGGCTAAAGTTACACTAATCTTAATACTGTGCTATAGATCTCTACTAACAATGTTCATTTCATTTTTTCTTATATAGAAGTACTATCGAGTGACGAAGACGACCTAGAGGAGATGAACAACGAGTACTTGGAAAATTTGGCGCGGATGGCGACCAAGAACAGCGCCGCGCAGGGCGTAGAGGTCACCGCCAAAATCGAAGATTATGAGGAGAGCGATGAAGTAAGTTTTTACTTGTATTGTGGTTACATCCTCCTCCCCTCGATAAAATCCTTCCTAGCGACGGTCTCCTTAAAGTTGAGGGTCGAGATCATCGTCTCGACGCAGTACTTTGTTGCGGACTATTTGCTGAGTGAAAGGCGTCGTGGACAGTGGTGTCGAGGGTGTTGCGGATCTGGTCAGCCCATCGCATTGGGCTCCTTCCTCTCGGTCTTCTGCCCTCGTTAACATATACGTACGCCAAAGCTTCTGGCTCACAGTTTATAAAACAAAAATCGATTGTTGTTATGCACTGAGTAATAAGTTTTGAACTTTGTTTTATGATTGCGCGAGCGCGCCGCGTTGGCGACCAGTATAATGTAAAACAAGACAATATGATATAAAATTCCGAAAATACAGACTGCGGTTTTGTTGAATTCTAACCAGTTTTGAAACTTATTCTAACTAGTAATGTCTTTATTGACAAGACTTATGCGGGTTGCAGATCAAGTAAGTTTCCAGTTAGTTTTACATACACTACGCGTTGTGGTCTGCACCTAAGTATGAAAAATCATTTCAGCTATGCAGACTAAGCTAAACTAAGTTAGCAATGGCTTAGCTTAGCTCTAGGTCTGCAACCCGCTTATGTGTTTCATTGTTTCGGATGGACACTTTCATGGTAACCACTAGATTCAGACCCGAGTCGACACCTTTGCCTGTCTCTTCAAAAAATCTTTGCATTTTTTTTAGGATGACGATGATTTTGAGCCGATTGAGGCTCCATTGGAGTGCTACACAACTCCTTTGGATGAAAAGGATTGTCCGGTCGATGAGTATATCAAATTCAAGAATATATTATCAGGTAATAAAACAAGTATTTATAAAATTTCAAAAAATATTATGACAATGACTTTATTCCAAGAGTCACGGATTAGAATCCCACGCTGGATAAAGTGTGCATGAACATCTCTGCCTACCTGGTACGTGACAGAACAAGAAATGTTGGTATACCGCTTTTCTTGGAACACAATATAATCTAACATTTAGCTATTTTGAGTCGTATTTAGTAGTTTTCAGGACATATTATCCTACTTGACACTAAAAATGCCATCAGTGGTGTCATCCAAAACGTTTCTCGCGTTTGGGTTTATAAGTACTGAATGTGAGCTGGGACATTGCAAAATAGAATGTCTGCTTGGTTTCTTTTCAGGATAATGAATTATTTCTCATTAAGAATAACGTTTTCAACTATTAATCCACTTCATCAAACTTTATATTTAATAAAAATTTCTTTCAGAAAATACCATTTGTATCAACGAGTGCAGCGAAAAACTATTGTAAATCTGTGGGACAGTCCGATTTTGTAACGTACATCATTTTTGAAAAACGCCCATAGTACAATCTTAGTTGCCTAGTTTGGAACTAGATGGCGTTGTGTGATTCGTGCAATAATATTTATTTTATATGTTTTTTCACAGCTCTTTCAAGCAGCGAGCCAGCGCTGTACCACGCTCTCACTTGCGTTTTGACCGAACACCAACAAAAGCAGCTGAAGGCAGTGTTCGTTCTGGCAGACCAGCGCAAAGCGCAGCAGGACAGCAAACGCATCGAACTAAGCGGCGGTATGTACAATATCACTTAAACTACATTAAACAAAAGCTCAAGCAGCATGATAATGACCTTCTTGTGTTTGTGTTAGACTTTACAACCCACTAATATTATAAAAGCGAAAGTTAGTGTGTATGTTTGTTAATGCTTCGCGATCAAATGGCTGGGCCAATTTTTGGTGTGTAGGTAGCTGATACCTTGGATTAACACATAAAGTACTTTTTATCCCGAAAAGTACGCGATTCCCGTAAGATTTGGTCAATGGCGCTTTATAAAGTAGGTGGCGCCACTGTGCATAAAATTTAATGCGGGTAGCTTATAAAAAATAGCGCTAGTTACTTTTAAAGCTTTAAGCTTTTTACTACATTGTAACGAGTACAAAAAAGGCCGTAACCGGTTTTCTTTCGCCATTTCTTTTACCGGTAGCCATTTCAGTTAATTCCGAAATGGTGGTAGTTCATTTTCTTTTAAATATTATTATACAAATTGCAAATGCCAATTATGTAGGCTGCGGTCGGAGGGTTGTAAGAAAACCAAAAATGAATTTAAAACTAATTGTAATTAAATAATTAAATACAGAATTATTAAAATTAAATCTAAGCCTAACTTAACCTAGCGACAACGGTCGATGTTAGATCCGAAGTAATTGTAACATGACGTCCCCCCCCTAAACCAGCTGATTGCTGCCTCAGTGTTTCGCCGTCATTGTCGATTCCATGTAGTTCGCAGCCATCTGAATGCTAACGCAGCAACTTCCGTCTGGCGATCGGTGCGTCACGCACGAAGACCAGCTGAATGCTACCTCAGCAAATTCCGCCGTCACGTGAATCATGATCGGTATGTCAGGATACGTAACATGCCTGTGAAGGGCTAATTTCTGAAATAAACTTTTTCATCTTATACTTCTTCTTTTCGTGTCAGTGACTCAAACAAAATAAAATTCCTACACCCTACTGGCAAGATGTTCAGCCAGTGAGATGGGGCATTATCCGTGGCCTTCCACAAATCTGTTAAGGCACAGTCAGTAGGACAACCCAGGCAACATTGAAGATGACTCATTGTCTGTGGGACACCAGCGTTGCACAAGTCACAGGCAATGTCGGATGATTCTCCTATGAAGCCCCATTTTCTAAGGTTGTACCTACTGCGGCCCGCTTGCGACCGTAAGCGGTTGAGGGACTTCCATACAGTCCAAGGGAGGCTGTGGCCTGGGAGGAGGTGCTCAGATGGTTCCGAGCAGTGTTGGGGAACAGGATGCCTTTCACGCTAAAGTCGCTGTTTAGCCTTTGTAGCATTCTCGTTGTTGGGCAAAGGTTTGGTAGTCGCCATGAAACTTTTCCGGCTTTTAAGCCTGGACTGGTGGTTGGTGGCCAAAGAGAGGGTGACGACTACTTTTTGTTTGGTTCACCCGTTCAACACTTGATGCAATTTCACGTCGTACACTAGGTGGGGCGATACCTGCCAGAACATAAAGCAGGTTGAGGGGAGTAGGTTTCAGGCATCCAAATATGATCCGACAGGTCTCATTTAAAGCAACGTCAACCTCCCTAGCATGACGTGAACGATGCCACACAGGGCATGCAAATTCTCCCGCTGAGAAAGACAGAGCCAGACCTGAAGTCCTGATCTTATGCTACAAGATATAAAACCTACTTGATAATGAGCTTTATCGACTTTTCTTGTGTTTGTTTGGATTTTACACAATCCGTATATGCATGTACAGTCAATCAATGTGAGAACAAAAACCTAAGCTACATACAAAATATCAAAAAATTTGGCCCAGCCATTTGAGTGTGAAAAAGTAACAATTCACAAACTATTTATAACTAGCTGTTACCTCCGGCTTCACCCGCGTAAAAATTTGCCTCTGTTGGGCTCTGTGCCCCTGACAATATGTATACAAATTTTCATAATGATCGGCTGCTTAGTCAAGCCGTGAAGGAATAACAAACAAACTCACTTTCTCATTTTATAATGTTAGTATGATTCTCACACTTTCGCATTTATAATAAGTGGTATTTAATGGAATTATTATTTTGTTACAGGATACTCGTTCACGGTGCCCGCTCAAGTACCAACAAAATTCAAGTTTGGGTCATAATCGAAGTACGTTTAAACTTCTACGTTATTTATCATCATTAACATAAATTATTTGAGTTCGATTCTGCTAAATAATTAAACGTAACTTTGTTGCTGATATTAGAAGCGAATACAAAATCCGTTCTCATTTATCGAAGATTAATACAAGTCTATCTATACAATGTAACTGTTAATGTTATCAAATTACTTATATATATCGGCGAGTTACACAGAAACTAAAGTTAATGACACGTTAAATTTCATGTTGTCATTGTAATTAATTAAAAAGGGGACAAGATGAAATTTAAAGGCCGTTTATACAGGTTCCTTATAAGTTCCATCTGTCAGACAAATTGTTAATATTAGAATGGCTTAAGAATTTTAATAGGGTCTTGAATTGTTATTAATTTCAAAATGTTTTTATTGAAACTTACTGTTAGTTATTTAAATTGTACAGGCAAATTAGCCCTAGTTCCCTATAGTTCAATCGTTGAATTAGTGAGATCTTTTAGTTCATTGATTGAACTGACCAATTGAACTAGAGGGTACTAGGCCAAAATAGCACGATATACGATTTGCCTTCCATGACCTAATGTCTTAAACCATTGGTTGGCAAATGATCGGTCAACGCGCTCCATACGCTAGAATGATAGCATCTGTTTTGCTGCTTAGCAACAGGGATGTTCCGGATGCGTATCCTGATGCTGACTTGAATCTTAGGAAAATTTGTTAAACAGAAATTTCTGATTGCTTATGCGGATGCTAATGTCAATAACAGCTCTTGGACCAGGGATTTTGTAGACATTCCCATCCGCATCAGTAATAGCGGAGACTTCGCATCCATAATATCCCTGCTCCGCCCCTGCTACCTTTAAAAACAAAAACTGTTGGGACAATTGTTTGGACGCAAGTTTACACGGCATTCCGCCGTGATTGTATCTACGTTTCGTACTTATATGAACTTATTGTTAAAGAAACTGACGCTTTGGAACGCTGTAAGTAGGTTGTATTTTGTTTGTTATCTATTAGACGCGTACACTTGCGTCGACGCAATAGCAACTATAAATCACTCAATTTACACCACACGTTGAAATGCGGATGATACTGATTGCCTTAATACCCCAGTAAATATACTGAAAGGTTGCCAATATTACGAAACTCGTTTGTTATTAAGTATGAAATATGTATTGATACCGTAATGTAAAAAATCCGCGGTCTTAATTATTCTTTATAGAAATCATACGATTACCTAACTTTTTAGCAAAACTATAATACGTAACCAAAAACCTTGTGGAATATAATTTTATGCTGCAGTCAAATGCTATCACCCAATATCAAAATTTAACAAAACTAAATTCGCATGTGTTACTTTTTTTATCCCAATCTCTGGTTAGGCAAAAATTAAAACTATGATGTGTCACGTCTGCTAAGTATTGAGTCTTAATAGACATATCATAATACAGTTTTTATTTAAAAAAAAAAAAAAACGTACCTCTTCTCAGTAGCCAAAAATGATAACTGAAATTTTTGTTTAATTATAGGTTTCAGGTGCTATAATCACGTTTACATCAAAATGAAACAGTTTAGTGTAAAACATATGAAATTGATTAAAAGTGAGCTGATTTGCTTCATTCGATGTCGGTGACGTATTGAATGCTCACATCGAACTGAGATTCTTTTCATTAATGTACTAGCTCTTGCCCTCGGCTTCGCCCGCGTAAAAATTAGCCTATGTTGGGTTCTGTACTCTACAAACGTATACAATTTTTCATAATGATTGACTGCCATGAAGGAATAACAAACACAAACTCACTTTCTCATTTATAATATTATTATGATGTCGTTCCGGGCTGCTTTATTGCATACAAACTCTCAACCAACTTTATACCATATTTTTTACACTTTATTTATTTTTCACGTTTGTCACCCCATTTCCCCCTTTTAGCGGTTGAATTTTGAAAAATCCTGAAACACGTACTTACTCATTTACCGCTAGGAGTACTCCTACGAAGTTTCTAATAAAATGGTCTGACTAATCTTGTTTCTCTATACAAACTTTAGACCCCCGTGTCACCCCCTTAGGGGGTGAGTTCTCAAGAAGAAGAATCTCCCTTTCTAGGTTGAGCGCCCACGATAATACACGTGCAGTCCTATTTTTCTCTTTCCCGTGGGAATTAAAAAAACGACTTTATCCTTATCTACATCATAAAAGGAACCTCTATACAAATGTCAGCTTTCTAGCTTGAGCACCTGCGATAGAACACTTACAATCCTATTACTCCCTTTCCCGTGGGAATTATATAAAACCCCATCTTTGTCCTTGTCAACATCATAAAGAGAACCTCTATACCACATTTCAGCTTTCTAGGTTGAGCGCCTACGATAATACAATTACAATCCTATTACTCCCTTTCCCGTGGGAATTTTAAAAAATCCTGTCTTTGTTGTTGTCCACTTCATAAAGGGATCCTCAAAACAAAATCTCAGCTTTCTAGGTTGAGCGCTCCCGATAATACACATATACCTAGTCTTATTTATTATTCGTCCGCGTGAAGTTCCGGACCCGTTCCCGTGGGAACCACATTGAATTTCGGGAAAAGCTATAACCTATGTCACTCCCTGATAATGTAGCTTTCTACTGGTGAAAGAATTTTTGAAATCGGTCCAATAGTTTCGGAGCCTATTCAATGCAAACAAACAAACAATCAAATCTTTCCTCTTTATATTATTAGATATAGATGAAAGGAAATAATAATCCACTCTAAATCAATTGCTAAATTGCAGTTACCTATTATTTCTAGTTAGAAAAACCGAAAATTTTATAATGTAGTCCCAAACGAATAATTAATAAGTTTAATTTTGATTTCTATAACTTTTATTTTATTACAGAAGTACCCAAGTACTTCCCAAGTCCCGAGTACGTAGTTATTTATTATGCTTTAAATATAAAATCGTAATATCCTGAAAATTAAGCTTTTCCGTTTTTGTTTTGCATAGACGCCGATATTACATTTGTTTAATTTTACAAAAGTCTAATTAAAGTTTTAGGCTGTAGACAAAGAAAATTACAGTTATCTTTTTGTCAGGACTTAGCTTAATTTAACTGGGGTATAATGTTGGTAAAGTGATGGATGACGTTGGCTAATTATTTTTTGAGAATAAAAAAATTGTGTTTCTGTTTTTTGAGATTATTTCTTATTTCCCTTGCTTGCCAAATACAATCGCAAAATATTATTATTCAAATAGCCCTACTACAAGCTAGTTTTTTTAACTATGATAAAGACGTTCAGCGCAGTTTGCTAGAAACTCTTAATTCTACGTACAGTCAGTAGCAAATGAAATGTAACTACATTCTTAAATATGTATTGTAATGTTTAAATTTGAATGCACATGAATACATATCATTGCACTACACGTAACCGTACTTTACGTACACTCGTAAGTTAAAACTTTACGATAAAATGTCCGTGTATTTATTTATTATTCATGGCTTGGGTATATCTAGCGCTATACTTAGTTAAATGAGACGAATTCATCTTCGTGAGTGAATATGTTTGACTCATAAATATTTGGAAAGTACTTGACGATTGGCGGATTTAGTTTTTTACACGCAATATATATTATTATTATACATTTAAAAAGTATTTACGGATATAATGTCCTGATCAACCGAATCGGTACATCTACACGAGTATACATTCGGGCTTCTGACAATGTTCAAAGTTATGTATTAGTTCCAAGCTACTACAACATAAAAGGCAATATTAAATCAAAGTATTGTCAGTTTATAACCAACCAGCGACATGGTGAATACATAGTAAAGGGAATCCCATAAATACAGTTTAAATGAATTGATTCTGTGTAAATGACAAATGTAGACTTATCATTTGCAATGTATATTAAACGTAGTAAAAAAATTGTGACATTTATGTGAAATTTATCGCGTTGGTTGTGACTATCGAGGGGTGAGGGCAGTTTAGAGAAGCTATCTGGACATAATGTAATATATGTTTTAATAGACCGAATTTCGTACTGCTCTTGTTTAAGCTTGTCTGAGCATGAGAAGGTACGGTGAATAGGTTTTTAGGTGCTACCATCAGGTATACATAATGATGTTATATGTATCATACATATGATCGCCAGCTGGATCATACATAATAATTGTTGTTAATATTTAACTTTTCAAAGTTTCTTGTTTAATGTTATTTCTGCCATTTATATAATGCATCAAACAATTGATGCCTGTTTTGTTCAATTCTTAGAAGTATTTTCTAGTGAAATTCTTAAACTGCTGTATTAATGTCGTAAATAAACCCATTGGATCTCGATTTCGAACACGTTCGTCCAATGAGGAGGTAAATTAGCGAAAAATAAGTGATTTATGTGTCTGTGTACATCTCTAGAGCGTATTTGATCAGTATGAAGTGTAGATGTAAAATCGTAAGGAATTCGCTGTTCGGGTTCACCTATTGTTTAACTTATATATTTACTTATACATTTTAATCTGCCTGTTACATTGTTAGTTTTCTGTACCGATACCGAATCGTGACAAAGTACACAGCTCATCAATGAGCTGGCCTAATGTAAGTCGAAGCTATTTCAAGGCTATATTACCACACAGAAATAAATGTGTTTTTGGAATTACATAATTTTCATTCATGTTTAATATTAAATCCAGTTAGAAATATTTTGAAATAGTTTCGAAAATGTAACTAGCATTTTATATCCCTACTGACTGACTGATGTATATTTCAATTACCCTAAATATGGAAATATATTATGCTACGAAGCATGTTCATGCACACGCGGAGCTGCATTGGTCTGAAGGCGGCGAACTGTTAGTTCTAGTGCCGTATTTTGTTATTTTTATACTTTGTTATCATTTACTCGCTGTAATGTATGTATTTTATTGCATGTTAACATAGGGCGTATATAGTGAGGTCACGTCTATTTTGTAATTTTGTCAATTAGTATTTCCAAAAGTAAACTATTTATTTATGAGTTCTCATAAAACACTGTTTTGTATTCGAGGTTATTTATGAATATTAAGGTTACTCATTGGACGTGACTTCACAAACAATGTTATTCATGTTTAGTGTTAAATCGGGTGTCTATGTGAAGGCGATTGTCGACATGAACGCAGTAAGGATACGCACAATACTTGACAAAGAGCCAGGGGGTCCCACAAGGCGCGACGAGGCGACACCGCACGATTAGATCTAGGCGTACTGGCTATACTGCAGAAACTGTTGGACTTTGGACATGGTATACGTACCTCAAAATGTCATCTCGCCATACCTCTGAACAGCTTTATAACTCTTTAATATATTATGTGGAAAGCTCGAGGAGATTTGTTAGGTATTGTGTTACCTATACTGTGACATTAGTAAGGTAATCACAACGACTCTGGGCAAAGCTCATATTTTTTATATTATCGTGTGTTTTATGTCTCAATCGCATTCAAATGTCGAAGTTGTATTCAAACCTGTGTAAATAATATGCAAATCGGAATTCTAATTACAAAGGTTTTGTAAAAGAAGTCCCTTGAAGGACTAACGAATTCGGTCCTAATCCTATATACGATCCATATAAAATTCGATAATTTTTAGATAACGAATTCAGGAGAATTTATGTACCGTACACGCCAGCATTAGTGGACAGTGCAATTAATTGGTGGAGATAGTTGTTGCTTGTATACACGACTGTTCGGATTACGCACGCAAAAGAGGACCCGCTGAGTTGGCCCTTACGACCAAGTTGAGCGTTATGTCGTTTGAAAGGTTTTTAATATTCAACTTACTAAGGCAGTAAGTCTCGTGTCGCTGTAGAAAAAGTTATAGCTAAATGAAATAAAAGTTCGTATTCACAATTTAATTAGATTATAAATACGATAATAGGTAATAGAATAATTTATTAATACAAATATGGTAAAATACAAGTTGTTATTATGTATTTATGGAGAATACTATAAAATGTGCTGCATATTTCGCCAGATACAAATTTAAATTACATTGAGTTATCATTTAACTCATTCATTCACGGAGTATTTTTGTTTTCCTTTAACCATTTTGTTAGGGCTCTTCTTCTGAAACGGATAGCGTCCATTGTTTTTATTTAAGGCGTTGTGTATTCTTATTTTTTTTAAAGTTGTAGTAATAAATAAAATACCTTTCCAACGGCATAACATGTCGCTTAACGTTATTGGTTCTAGGGCCACGGTCCATACATTTCTGCCGGTCCTCCTTTCAAAATTACTAATTCATCTGCAACGGAATTCAAAATCATTCATTACTATTGTTTATTTTTATTCTGTACTGCAGCTTAGTTGTATACACAAATATAAATAAAGTGTATTTTTCAAATTGTATTTTATTTGTTATGCCACGCCACCCAACAATCATGCAATATACATCCTGCTGCTACCAAGATATCAGGCGAGGTGGCAGAACTAAGCTCATATAGCCACAGCACATGGCGCATTTTAAACGCGCAGTAGACGCGTATTATTATCCAAGTTTGCAATCATTTTAGCGTGAGGTCTAACATACAAAAAGCTCAATGTGGCACGAAACGCACGTCCTCTGCACGTTTTAAAATACGCAGTGTGCTGGTTCATACGCACACGCTGCTGTTGGGCCCAGCCGCCTTAGGGGCAGTGCACACGGTTTCTGAGTACACTGAAAAATAAACTTGATGCCCAAGACAGTGCAAAATTAAATAGGTACTTGCTCAAGCTTGGTGTTTTCAGAAAATTCTCTGTTCTTCTCTAGTGCCACCATCCAGGGATACGTACTCGATAGCTACCGCTTACGCAATTCAGTACAAATACTATACACAAGCGGTTACTTAAAGGATACTCTACTCAAGGACTATAGGTTAGTATAAATCCATAATATCTACTAGAAAAGCTGCGAACCCCGGCGCGGCGGCGGTGAACTGGCGGTGGCTATGACGATCGCCAGCAGCTGGTTGGTTCTTATTTTACAGTTTACATAGCCAGTGGCGCCATCAGTTATCTTTGATGTTTGGCGGTGAGAGCCCTACTACACTCCCGCAACAGTCCGGTGTCTCAGTATAGGGTGTCAGTACACCCAAAGCTGATAGGTCCATAATAAAAATAATAAAAAAAGTTATCTTTGATCTTAACTTTTTTGTCTTAAGGACAGATTATCCTTTTTTCTATAACTGTAACCTGAAAGAACCGCGACCAAACCTGGGTTTAAACTGTTGAACAGATCGTTTTGTATGGAAATCGAAATTTAATAATTTTATCACGGGAAAAGCTGGGTGGCTCCCGCTTTCCTAGTACTTTCACATACTTGCTGTAGTCTAACGACATTAAAATAAAACAAATTATTTTCCTTTTTTTACCTTTATTTTTAACAATGAAATTATAGAGAGACAAATATGTCTTATTTCTAACACCATCAAACGCTCTATAAACCATCACCAAGAAAAAAAATAAAAACTAAATAATACAACTTTAAAGCGAAACCCTTCAGATTAGAGCAAAGCGAACGAAGGCACACACAGGGTGGGCCGAGCCGAGACAATCACCGCAAATGATGGTGCAAAGCAGCCTGCCAACACATCGCCCTAGTCTGCTTTGCCCATCAAAAATTGGATATTTCAACTTTTTTATTTTCATATATATGTAGCATATTGTTTTTTGTCACTTAAACGTTGGCGTGCAAGGCGAGGTGCTCTCACGCTTGCAGTCTTTAAAAGACTACAGTGACCAAAGGGTTAATTCGCACAATTGAAACCTTAGAGATCATTTATTCATAAAAATAAAATAATAAAAGCATAATTTAATTGCCTAATCATATCTTGGGGGGTTTAAATAGGAACCTAATTCAAATAAACCTCGTACACGCATTATTAAGGTCTGTGGAGACAAGGCTTTTGTCTGGCATAATTAGAGAAAATAAAACATTTAGAACTGTCTAGAATCGCACAAGACCAAAATCGATGCATTTTTGGCAAACAAGTCCCTCGTTCGTTAGGCAAATAGTTTGTAAACACAATGGCGCACGACTTTAATATATTAAATTCCAAATATTCCAATATAGTTACTTTCCACAAAAGTTCCAAACAATCGTCTGGTTAAAAATATAAATTCATATGAATAATTTAAAAAATATTTCATTAATGTCACAGGTGATTTAAGTGTACCAAAAATATTAATGTCATAAAGTAGCCTTAATTCACATACGATTTATATAGCCAGGTGATTTGTTCAGGTGATTTAAATGGAACAAACAACAATGTGTAAAGCACAATATGTTGAACTTTTAGAATATTGGAATCGAATATACGATTTTTTTCAAGCCTAACTTGAAATGCCAGACTTCGGCATGCGTCGTTAGCTTTGTGTAGTTGTGTGGAAAACTAATGATCAATACTGAACTTCCGTTTCATGTTTCCATCATCTTACGAAATGGTCCAGCATTTCATAAAGTGGATAAGTTTCAATTGAGATCAGAAGAAATATATGATTTTCTTAAATTAAAAATATACACATATTAGTTGTGTCCATATGGGTCTGAGAAATTCATCTGGATTGCAGAGGCTTTTTAGATCAAGATATTTCAGAAGTTAGCCTAAAGACCACGCCTTCACAAGGATTCCTGTCTAAACCCTGATAATATGACATAAACACATTCATAATACAGTAAATTAATAATCACGAAATTATCATGTGTCCTGAAACCTCTAGTCTTTAAAATATTCAGTAAATACTTGTATAAAATTTTAAAATTACTTTTATATGGCCTTTGCCCAACAGTGGGTCAATCTAGGCTGCTAATAATAATACCCATTCACAGTTATCCCACTACGTATAAATACATAATATGTATATAAGTTGATTTTTTAGTCACCAGCAATATTGAAGGAGGTCAAAGAGCCCATGAATATGACCAACTTTTACTATAGGGAAACATGTCAAATCGCGAAAAAAAATTCTGCTGATTCATACACTTTGATCGAGTAGGTATGAACATTTTGAATGAAACAGCACATTTTTTTTCGCGATTTGACATGTGCCCTATTAATATGGGTAAAAGTTGATCATAATCATGGGCACTCTGACCTCCTTCAATATTGCTGGTGACTAAAAAATCACCTTGTATATAAAATGTTGTTTTGTAAAGTTGAAATATTTTTGGAGGCGAATCTACTGCTGATACTGAACACGAATATTCATATTTTTGACAAAAAAATTGATGATGGGTTATAATTTACCCGCCCTTGTGGCACACAATACATTTTGTTATGAAATCACCCCGACTGGAAGGGCACGGACACCCGATTGTCAGTATGTGGCGGTCACTGTAGCTCCAAAGAAACATCGCAGAAAAATTTGAAACATTCTTCGATCACATGGTAAATAAATATAAATTTTTTTTTGGATGAATAAAGGGCCCCATATACGGTGCGATCCATCTGTACGATCCGTCGCATCAGACCGATCGTAACGACGAATCGACAGTGTATGTTCAGATCGTTAACGATTTACTTCATCGAACACGATATCGCAGATCGCAACAAAAACCCTTGCGATGCGATGCGATCATGAATATCGTAACGATGAATCGACAGTGTATGGCTCTTTACGATCAACGATTCGATTTTTTTCAAGTAAATGATCGATCGTTGCGACCGATCGTTTCGTGTATGTGCGTCATTTTTGTTGCGATCAATCGTCACGATTTGCATCAGATCGATCGCACAGACGGATCGCACCGTATATGGGGCCCTTAACTGACAGCAAATTCACGTCAAGCCGTCAAACAGTTTCATAAAAGTGGCCAGCAACTTATAACAAACTTTTTGCTCATAGATACACAAATATTGTCGACACACTGATAGATGATTATTCAAAAACTTCTCAAATCTTTATAATAAAATAAAAAAATACAGGAATCTGTTCACGGCTTTTAAAATGGTTGGTTCTATACAAATGAATTATTTACGCCTCTTACGATTTTCTATTCAAATATTACAACTGACTAAATCAGCACCTTGTATAGTGGTAAAAAAATGTTACATATATAAAACATTATTAAAAAAATATGCATATAATTTTTTATCAATAACATATGTCAATTTGGTATAAAATCTAAAGCAAATATGAACTTAAAGTATTATTATGTTATACATACATTTTAGTTAAGGTTGTAAGTTGCAGTCCGCACAGAAAATTCTAAATTTTAGGCAGTTTTTACAAATTGCATCTCAATCATTGATAGAATTTTCGTGAAAATTGGTTTGGCGACAACAAATATATAATCATTGTACATATAAATCATAAATATTGGCTCTTCTCATTATGAATGTGCATTATGCATGTTTATAGGGAAAAAGATGCATCATGGACATTCATAATAAGAATATAAATTTTCACGAAAATTATATCAATGATTGAGATGCAATTTGTAAAAAACCCCAAAAAATTTGAATTTGCCATGCGGACCGAAACGTACCACACACAATTTTTTCAAATGAACTCTTTCAATGTTTTATAAACCTAATTTCTGACAGCATTAGATTAGATTTATAAATTTACGTTATATGGTAGACATTATTGCTTATAGTACAATACCACGGAAATAATCATAACGTGTGCGCCTCTCGTCCTGCAGCTGGCCTACTTTGGAGGCCACAGCACAATCGCGGCACACGCCACAGAAGGTGCTAGTCACAACATGGAATGGACTCCGATAATACATAGATGGATCACGGAGGGTTTTATTCTTCCTATGGCAGCGTACATGCAAGAATATTTCTAATATCGCGAGTAGCACGCAAAAGAGGGCCGGGCATATCATTAAGGTTGGAATGAGGAGTAGTCTATGACTGATTGTGTTCGACCCTGTCATGATTTTGGCTTTGAGCGACTGAAATTTCTTAGTTCTCGTCATGTATCCTTTTGGGAAGCGCGCTACCCGCCTGGGCTTCGTGTGCCCGGAGCGCGTCTGCACGTGCGACGTGCCTGCTAAGTTCTCAACCATCGGCTCTCCAGTTTCTTCATTAACTTGGTATGTAAGAATTTCGCCAGTTTCATCATCACAACAAAATCGCTTTATGTTCGTCATTCTCATGGATGTACTCCACACTTGACAACTGAAACTAGAAGATAAAGATCTGTTATTACGGTATCAATAATGCGTTTTTGGTAATTACTATTGAATTGAATCAGAAACATAACCTTATAGTTGTTCATAACGTTCGTATTATAGAATTTTACTTCAAAATAGCTACATCACTCACGTTTCGCCGTTTGGGAATACAGTATATTATTCGGTAGGCAGCACAAAAAAACAGATTTTCAAGTAGCTAGAACTTGAAATCCATAACAAAATTTCATTTCAGTCAATATTTTGCAGTAGCCAGCAGCCATAGACTTTTTAAGTTTTTTTTTTTGAAGTTTTGGCTTCTGCAATCTTGTTTGTTGGAATAAGCCCTAGCAGCGTATGAATTCATGCTGTCTCGACCAGTCTCGACTCAGTAGTTTTAAAGTCTGAGCTCAGAGGAGTATCCATCATCCTAAAGTCTGAGTCAAAACTGTTCAAGACGCGAAAGATGTAGCATTTCTTCAGTGGACCGGATTGAACTCAACACGATAATGCACTAGTTCCGTCATTTACAATCTCTCTTCGCTGCTTTTAATGATTTAAATTATCATATTAATGCATGGTTATACTTACGGCCCGTGATAGCGCGAGCCAACTCGAGCCGCGCCGTGCGTGAACGGTCCGGCTCCGTTCCGCAGGCCTACTGCCTGGTGTAAGTATACCATCCGTGTGTCCGTTTTTCAAGACCAATTTTTACTAAAATATGGATATACGTCGTCTTTTTTTTTTATTAATTGTTATGTTCAGGTTCGAGTGTACTAACACCCTCTTCTGAGACACCGGACTGTTGAGGGAGCGTAGGGCTCTCACCGCCAAAAACGTCGTCGTGCGCTCTGTATCATCTGTTTATACAACGGCGGGCATTAACACAGGCCGAGCCGACGATTGCTAAACTCAGTTGCCATTGCTAAACGTAGTGATTACTTGCTCAGTGGCCATTGCCATGGCGGCCGAAAGGGACGCGACGACGCGACGGTGGCGTGCGCGCCTTTGATCCGTATCAAAACACCGACAAGCGATGGATCGCGCAAAGTTTGCAGGCTGTTAAACGGCGCGTGGCGCGGCGCACTTCGAGCAGCACCCGGCGCGGCTCGCGCTATCACGGGTCGTTTAATCGCTCCTTTAAGACCACCATTCACACGCAGATTGGTCCGGCGGATTGGTCGGCCATCGGACTAATCCGCCTGTGTATGGAAGCGACGAACCGGTCCGCCAGACTGTCAAATGGGTTGGCGTCGGGCTCGCAGGCGAGCCGCGAGCGCCTACCGAACCCTCGTCCGACCTGACTAATCCGCGCGTGTGTGTGCAAGGCAGATTGGTCGGCCGACTCAATCAGTGTCGAAAGTCGAACTTAGACTGCGCGCTGCGTTCGTATTTATTTGTTTTTTTTTCGTTGTTTTTATTTGTTTTTTTAAATTCAAATATGTCTTTCGACGATAACAAACTTTTGGGAAGAATTTATTTATCTTTTTAAGGAACTTTCTTAGATAGTACAGGCGGCATATTAAATAAATACACGTGTAGGGCTCACCAAAGTCACACTTCGAGTGGAGGGTTGTCGGAGGGTTCGTGCAGTGTATGGGCAACGCCGGATTGGTCGCGGTCGCGTCCGGGTTGCGAGTCGGGTCCGGGCTCGTGTAGTAATGGTGGGCTTTACACGACACTAGCTAATTGCAACGAACAAGAATGCAGAAGCCAAAACTTGAAGAAAAAAAAATCGCAAACTGTCTCTGTCATCTGTTCATAGACAATTCTTTTTCTCCTTCGGTGATTCAATGGTGTTGGTTGTAGATGTGAAGTGAAATGCTAAAAACCTACAAACTGTAGGCTACTGTGACGTTCACTTGTCACTTGGGGTAAGTGTTATTTATTAGTAGTGTAGTAGGTAATCAAACGATTGTAATAATCAAGTAAGTTTAATCACAGGCACCTTTCCTCACCGTGCGAGTGCCACGGTCTTATCCCTGTGTACGCGCAAGCGTCCCGCGCCTGTTTATTCTTTACATGTTACATCTTTCCCTTTTTGTATAAAATCTGATTTTTAAATATATATACAAAATCTAAATCAAACTGCCTTCACAGGCACATTCCATATATAAGTTACACTATATTAAACTACCGCCATTTCGGAAGCAAAGCAATATGACCTGACCACCGGAAAAGAAATGGCGAAAGAAACCCAGTTACGGCCTTTTTATCATTCACTCTCAATATCATATAATTTATATTATACTAGCTGTTAACCGCGGCTGCGCCTGCAAAATTAGCCTATGTTGGGCTCCATATCCCTGACAATAAGTACACAAATTTTCATAATGATCGGCTGCTTAGTCGATCAGTGAAGGAATAACAAGCAAACAAACTCACTTTCTCATTTTTAATATTAGTATGATGCATTTTTTTTATAACAATTAATTAATAAAGCCTTTATTTCAGACAGTAATTAATTTTAGTTAGTTTTGAACTATTAACACCGTCTGTATGCCACTTATTGACTTAGGCCTCCTACAACCTTTTCCATTCCTGTCTATCATTTGCAGTTCTCGTCCCTGCTACGGCATTGATATCGTCAGCCCACTGTCTAAGGGGTCTACCCCGTTTTCTCTTCATGCTGTTAGTGAACCTATTCATTAACACTTTTGACCATTTTTTGATTCCTCTGACTGTGTGGCCTGGCCTGCCTATTTCCACTTTAGCTTTTTTATTGTTCTTGAGACATTCTTTGTACTTGTTTGTTTCCTAATGTTGTCAATTATGATTCTGTCAGACAGTCTTATCTAGCATATTTCTTTCCACGGAGTTCTGACATCTTTCAAGCTTCATATAGTAGGTTTTTGTAAGTGCCCATGTTTGACATCCATAAGTTAATACAGGAAGTATGCAAGTATCAAATCGTTACTGTTTAATAGTTATCCTGGTTTCTCTGTTTTTCGTAACTTTCGTAACTTTGTCTCCAAGCATTTCCAATATGTCTATTGATTTCTTTTGTGGTGTGGCTTTTGTGGACAGATCACACAGATTGAGCTAGCCCCAAAGTAAGTTCAAAACTTGTGTTATGGGACACTGACATCATGATACTATATTTTATAACAAATACATACATAGATAAACATCCAAGACCCGAGGCCAATCAGAAAAAGTTCGTTTTTCATCCGACCGATGAAAAACGATGATGTATGTGAAATTCTTTGCTTAAAGTTTCCAACTGAATTATGTTGATCCAGGCTTTTGCATATATTATTATTGTGGTTCAAGTCAAGAAAGAAAGGCTATATAGGTTTTCTTATAGTATTTGAATGTTTTTATTACCTATTTGATCATAAATATGTGATCGATAGTTAAAAAGCTTGCCTTTTCAGCTGGCTAATCGGTGTATAGTTTTCTATGTTTTCTTTGTGTAGCAGAATGATATGAGATGTGGCCCATTGCTTTGCAATTTAACTTATCAAAATTTCGTGAAAGATATTCGCTAGGATTAGCATCAGTTTCTCCATTGTTCCTCTCAATAATTTATTTGTGATGTTGTCAGGGTCCGGTGACTATTTTGCCTTTTCAACTTCGCAAAGCAAGATTTCTGCAATGTTTTCTGTTTCCTGGGTTTCTTTTGCCAGCACTCTGCATTGATAACTTGTTGTGTTTCGATTGGCATACAGTTGTCGGTATAAATGTTTCCCCCCAATGGTAATCAAACCCGCGCCCGCGTCCTCTGGTGCCGAAGTGGGGATTACTACCAATGCACCATCGGGCTGTGCTGTGATATTTAAAAAAAAAAAAATTTTATTTGTTTCTTTTAGTTGTTACATGTTATTTTTTTATTATTTGTTTCAGTATTGAAAGTGTTCTTGTGCTACTGAAAGAGACAGCTAAAGATGGGTAAAGAGTAAGTGGAATTTGTTTTATGATATACAAGCGAAATATGCTCAAGTTTCCGTGTCCGGTAGGAATTTCGGAATGTATTATACTTATAAGCCGTCCTCTTGAATCACTTTACCTATTTAAAAAAAAAACGCATCAAAATACGATGCGTACTTTTAAAGATTTAAACATACATATGGACAGACAGACAGACTACGCGACTTCATTTGATACTATGTAAATATTATTATTTTTGAAATCTTAGGCTGTATTTTTATATCTACAATTTCTTACTAATTAACTTTGTTATTGCTATTGTTTACATAATCATTAAATTTTACATGAGTGACTTTTTATCCTCTCAAGGAAACTGTGCGTCTCGTATAAAATTTTGTTGCTTTACATAATGAAACCTGATAAAATTCTCAACAACTTTGGCTTGCACACTTTTTATAGGTTTTTTGCTTATATCTCGATGGAAACGGTGCGTCGTATGAAATTTTGTTGCTTTACATAATGAAACCTGATAAAATTCTCAACAACTTTGGCTTGCACACTTTTTATCTATCACTAATTGCCTAGCTATAAAAACAGCCGATTTTCAAAAATGTGTTAAGTCTATATCACATTGTAACAATACGAATTTGCCAAAATCAGTTCTTAATGTTCTTATTGATCACCCACACATTATTAAAAAATAACATAAGCTGGGAGTTCCTCCACGCGGTGAAGGAAGAAACTCCCAGCCTTGTGTAATCAACCAGGTTTTTTTTCACAAGCTAATTTGACTTTTTTGATATAAATTACTTTGGTCAGAAATGTTCCGTTTCGTACTGAAATAAACGAAAAAGTCAATTTATTAAAAGAATAACTATGCAAATTACATGTACCGTTTGGGCATGAACCAGAGATGTTTTAATAGAATTAGAACTGCTGTACTACCTTTACTTTTATAGCAGTTCAAAGTGCAACGTTCGGCGCGCGATTTTCCTCATATTGATATTTGTGGACTCAAATTATTTTTTCTGGTACTCTCCGACAAAGATCAATTAAAAACTAATTAAACTTTTTTTTTTAATACATATTCTATTTCTCAATAGTCTCTTAGTTTTGTCACTGGCAATTTTGACAAATTGACATAACAAATCTCAAAGAATGTCAAGTAGACTTGTTACTTTGTTACCAAAATGTAAAAATATTAAAATTGCATATAACAAAGCCTACATCACCGATATGACTTGACATAGTAGCAGTAAATATCAGAATGAGTAAATCCAATTTAACTATTAGCATATCCATCAAGCTTCATTGTCCAAAACTTAAAACCAAGTGTGTATGATGCAGAGATATGAACTGTTTCTTTATATGAAATAGAACTCTTATTTATGCACTGAATACAGTTACAGAGTTATTTTTATTAATGATGAACAATTGGAGATATACCTGAAGTCAGAAAATAACAAAATTGTAAGTATTTAAAATATTCATTTATTTGTTATTACAGAAAATCTGATGCGGAGAAGTCAAATGGACAGACTGTTGAAAATGATCAAAGGAAGAAAAAGAAGAATAAGAAGCATAAGAAACGGAAAAGGGAAAATACAGATGAAGATGACACAAGTTATAAAAAGAGAAAGAAATCTAAAAAGGAAAAACACAAGAATCCTAAACCAGAAAGCGAGACCTCCCTCTCTGATGTAGAGGACTTGATAGAAAAATCTCGACAATGTAAGCCTCCTGCGCGCGCCGAGTCCTCCTTGGAGTCGCCGTTCATCGAGTCGGTGGGGTCGTCGCTGAAAACGAAAAACGGTGATGCATCTGTGTCTTCTCAGCCCAAATCCGGAACTAACGGGGATAAACGTTACATTGAGAAATCGGACAGCAAAGACGATGGTGCTTTAGAAGTAATATCATCTAATTCTGAAACGGAAAACTATCAGGATGACTGTGCTAGCCCAGAATTGACAATGATAGAAGATGATGATCTAAACTTAGAAGATTTGATGAAACAAAAAGAATTGTTGCAGGCACGGCTCGTTGCTTACTTCTCTGATAAAAGTGATGATGAGAGTGACCACCAGAAGGACGCTAACAACGACGTTATTTGTTTAAGTGAAAAATCTCCCACCAGCAAGAGATCGAAAAAAGACAAAGAGCGCGACTATGAACACAAGAAGAGCAGCAGTAGCCGACGCACATTGAGTAAAGACAAGTCAGCAGAACGAGATAAACATAAGACTAAACGGCATGAGGAGGATTTAAGAGTTATTATAAATAGGGAGAGTAGAAAAGAAATGGAAAAGAAGATAGAAGAAAGAGAGTATCGGGAAAGAAAGGACAGGGAGCGCCGTAAGCTCCAAGAGGCGGAGAGGGAGAAGGAGCGTGACCGTGAGCGTGAAAAGGAAAGAGAGCGTAAGAGGGAGAGAGATCGAGTACGAGAAAGAGAAAGGGGACGAGAGAAAGAAAGGGAGAGGCGATCGGCAGAGCTGAGGCGGAGAGATCGGGAAGCACGTACACATCGTCGGTCTAAGGAAAGATCGCCGGGATTGAGACGCGATCGGGGTTACTCGGATCGCGATAGGAGGGACCGCAGCGGCGATCGTCCAGCTGATCAGGGCCGCGATCGCCCTCGCGCGGCCGACGCTTATAAAGCTCGCTCCAGAGATCGGACATCAGGAAGCTTCAGAGACAGGAACAGGGTATGTGCTTGTTTCATCATATAAATTGTATTCAGCAATGGATTACCTTTTTTCTTTTCATAGGTGAGTTTATTAAAACTCACCTATGAAAAGAAAACCACTTCTTTAGACTGTGCTTTTTAGGGTTCTTTGTAGAGTTCTTTGTAGTTTATAGTAAACTACAAAGAACTCTTATAGTTTCGCCATGTCCGTCTGTCCGTCCGCGGTCTAGCGTCTAGACGGTTAGTGCTAGAAAGCTGTAATTTGGTATGTATACTCATATTAACAATAATGCTAAAAAAGTGGTAGAACAAAATTTTGAAAAAAAATTTTTTTTGGACGTCTATGATACAGGGGCCCGATTCTACTAACACAAATGCACCAATGGACTCTCAATTGTGTCTCAAAAGAATGCCGATAGTGTATCAGTGGAATAGTTTTTGACATTTGTTATGGACTTAAACAATAAGTTAAACATTATGTTATTGTTTAAGTTCATAACACCATTGAAAGTCCATTGGTGCATTTGTGTTAGTAGAATCGGGCCCCTGGTATAGTATAACTTTCTTCGTACCGATCCCATGTAACGTATCGTTAGATAGGTATCTTAAAAACATCGAGGGTGCGGGAAGATCATTTTTCGATACCACCATTTTCAGCATTTAACGCGTCAATTATCGTTTTGCACGGCTGCACTCCTCTATCTCCGAAAGTCTTTGTGTTTAGAAATTTGATAAAATTCATGGTAGTAGCCTTATAGTGAACCTACAAGGAAAACTATAACGGTTAAGTAGGCACTTAGTTACCGAGTAATAGCCGACGAACTTATGAAGTAAAATTTCTTTGACGAAAACGTACAAATGTTACAGAATATGGCATTGTACTCGTCTGTAAGTAAGAAATGCGTACGGGACCCTACATTGTGCGTGGCCCGACACGTACTTGCCCGGTTTTTTTATTTATTATCTTTTCTCAGTAAAACAAACTAACATTAATAAATATTGTATTGTCAATGTTACCTTTTAGAATTCAACAAACGAAGTTGCACAAATAGTCCCGAGCTCAAGTGATGAGGAGCTGGACATATCCATCAACACTGACGATGATGAGGAGGAGACTGAGGAGCAGATTATTGAGCGGAGGCGAATGCAGAGAGAACAGCTCGTGAAGGTAACGTTCACATCGTGTAGTTTCCAAAATTGGCACAGTTACACCTTTTTGTGGGGTCCATACCAAATTCTTCGGGGGGGGGGGGGGGTTTAGTAAATACAGAAACCTACACTACCGCGCGTGGCCCGAAAAGCACTTGCCCAGTCTTTATTTTTTAAACAATACACAGCGTGTAGCTTCTACCTAAAGGGTTGATTGTAGATGTACCTCTGCACATAGTCCTGTCAAAAAAGATATTACTAGAGATGGTACAAAACGTCAGTCCGTATTTTCGGATCCTTTCATGGTTGGCCCGCTTATTGTGGGTTTTTCTACTAAGGGAATTGTATTACCTCCTTTTATGTAGAAACTTTTGTCAGAAGCAATCATTATGCTATTTGTACAGATTTTTGAGATAAAAGCAGAAACCTGAAAAAGGGAGCTCCATCCCCCCCTACGCCCTTGCACACTTTTGGTATGTTAATCTGGACTCCACGATGTATATCTGTGCCAATTTTCAAAACTACACGAATTATTTATCCTGATTTAATTAATTTTATCGGAAAATCTGTTTCGGGTAATTTTTTTCTTGTATTGTACCTTTGGAGAGGAAATAAACTTTAATTAGATAAAATATCTTATTATTTTAGCGACTTGGTGGCGGCACAAACGCAACGAACCAGGAAGACAAGACGGAAATAATGTCACCTTCTCATAGTAAAATGGATGATAAACCACCAGAAGAGTCCAAATCTGCCACAGATGATTGCGAGAAGATTGTCCTAAAAGCATCTGATTCTAAAATGGATAATTTGATTAAGAATATACAAAATGAGTCAAAGAGCAGTCTCAAATTGGAGAAATCGATAAAAAGTGGCGAATGGGACATGTTTGCAGATCAAGATAATTTTAGTGTCGATGTAAGTACTTGAAAATCGATCATATATTTGACCAACACTGAGTTACAGAAATACATTTTAAAGTATACAAATATAATTTATCTACATTGTATTATATTTTTGTAAATATCATCATAAATGAGATTCATAAGGCCTTGGTACTATAGGACCACCTTATTTTGAACTCCGCTTAGGGGATCAATCAAATACAAATGTTAAGTATTGCCACAGCTGCATCGTTCATAAAAATGTTAATATCTTAAATTCTTCAGACGCCCACCGCCGGAAAACCAAGAAGTAAGAATGCGTTAGAAAATCCATCATTGACAGACAATTGGGACGACGCCGAGGGCTATTATAGGTATGTTATTATATATTTTTAAAGGCCGCCAATGTGGCAAACAAGCATACGGTCCGCCTGATGGTAAGCGGTCACCCCAGCCTATGGACACTTGCAACACCGGGGGTATAAGATTTACGTTTACGAATAAGCTCATAAATGTAAATGCGTCGTCCGGTCAGTACAGGGTTACTTTTAATTCGACGTATATCCGGATCGTGTGTGTAGGGGACTCGAGAGCAACAAAATGAACCACCCCAATGTATGGGAGTCCGACAACCGAATAAACTCGAGAACCACCAGGTTCTCGAATTTTTTTATTTTTTTAATATTTATCCAGATTTTCACATTTAATTTAAAATTATGTAAAAGCTTATTCTATAGCCACATTTAATACTAGCTGACATGCGCGAATTCATCTGCGTGATCTGGTTATTTCTAAATTTTCCTCTGCCCTTCCCTGCTGGCAGGGTGCTTTACATGGTTGCTTTTGCAGGGTGCGCATCGGCGAGATCCTGGACACAAGATACAATGTATACGGCTACACTGGGCAGGGAATGTTCTCGAACGTTGTGCGAGCGAGGGACCAGGCGCGCGGCAATGCAGACGTGTGCGTTAAGATCATAAGGAACAACGAGATTATGTGAGTGAATTGGCATCTACACTGGACAGCAAATAAACCGGCTCACCTATTACCATCAAACAGTAATCCGATTTTCGCAAAAAGAATTAAACGTACAAATATCAAAATGTGAAATGTAAATGTTTTATGTCGTTTGTGAAAATTTAATTCTAGAATTTCAAGGTAGTTGGTGGCCCGGATTATTTGCTGTCCAGTGCAGTTAGAATATTATTTTTTTACAATTCACACAGTTCGCCCAAGCAATATAATATCAGCCTACTGTCCCAATGCTGGGGTGGGTAACCTTTTAACGGAATAATGGACTAGGACAAAGAGAAACAACGAATTTGTATTAAAATATAAATAAACAAGCCAATTCCCGAGGTTTTACCCGCAAAATCCCGTTATACCCGGAGTGATATCCGGGATAAAATGTTAATCCAGGTTATAAACTACCCGTGTACCAAATTTCAAGCAAATCTATCGAGCCGTGTTTACGCGAAAGAGTGACAAACCTTTCACATTTATAATGTTAGTAAGGATTGGCTATTATTTCTCAGGCACAAGACCGGCCTCCGTGAACTTGAGATCCTGAAGCGATTGAACGACGCTGACCCCGAGGATAAGTTCCACTGCTTACGGCTCTTCCGTCACTTTTTCCACAAGCGCCATCTGTGTATGGTGATGGAACCACTGTCCATGAACTTGAGGGAGGTGCTCAAGAAATATGGCAAGAACAGTGGCATTCACATAAAGGTTATTATTTATCATGAAACTTTACAGAGTTATGTTCTGATTGACGGCGTACATGTGACGCCAGACTGATAGCAGCTAAGGCCATGTGTCCACGCGTCGGCTTGCTCACGATTTGAGTATGATACGGTATCTCAAGCATTGCTTGGATTTTACGCCATACAGTTTCAGTAACGTTTGTACAGTCAAGAATGAAAGAGATAACCAGGGTAGAGAACTAAGAATATAGGTTTTGACGGTAATAATGTAAGCATCTTTGTAATTACATAGTTTAATATTGGTTAAGAGCAAGAGTATCATAACTCAGTCACTGAAAAGTGAGTCCCCGACGAGTTCGAGTCGACGCCTGGACGAAAGCTCTAAAATTCAAGGATTAGGGAAAGTGCAACGTGATATGACAAGAGAATCGTAGTCTCGATGT
This sequence comes from Endotricha flammealis, assembly GCA_905163395.2. Taxonomy (NCBI): domain Eukaryota; kingdom Metazoa; phylum Arthropoda; class Insecta; order Lepidoptera; family Pyralidae; genus Endotricha; species Endotricha flammealis. Next base: position 3,733,073 of record LR990852.1, on the reverse strand, counting down.
ACAATATAAGTAAACAATTATCGTCATGTCAAATTGTTTCATGTGCACGTAGTTATAGTCTGTTGTTTACAACTTTGGCATGACATGTAACTATATGGCATCACAGCGGCGTTTCAATCTAATTTTGTCATGTTTTAGTAACGTACAAAATAATATTTATGATTCTATATTTCATTTTGCTTATTTATATGTGTGCGATATAACACAAGCTACTTTTATCCCAGATGTGTGTATTCCCATGGGAATGGGATCCACACGAGAGAATGTACGGGTAAGTGGAGAATGACGAAATGTGTTATGTCTAAGTCCACACTGCAGTTTGTTAATTGTTCGTTTTTCCCGCAGGCTGTTCGGAGTTACACACAACAAATGTTGCTAGCATTAAAATTACTGAAAAAGACTGGAATTCTGCATGCTGGTGAGTAGTTTTAATTTATAGATAAAATAAACTTCAATAATAATCATCAGAATCTGTACGTCTCAAATTAAAAATGTCTCGTTAATTTCTCTAATCCATGCTTGTTTTTTGACCATCGTGTTTTAACAAAAAATTGCACTTCAAATGTAAATAATTTGCAAATGGATAATTGTTTAAAAAAATATATTTTCCCACACTCAATATTTTTAAGAGACTTATCAAACGACACGTTGAAACCATGGGGTAAGCGCGAAAACAAATATATATACCTATAGTATAGTTAATATTTAAGTATAGTTAATTATTGTATTCTATTCATACATATTAACATGCAAAATTACAGTTTTCTAGTATGTATATTAACTAAGGGTTCCTTGTTAGTTTGCAACCTCACCCTAAAAAGTGGAGGAACACTCATATAAAATAGTTTTGCTTCGCTGCCAATCGATCTCCACTAACCATAATGTTCTTAAAAACTGTTTTCTGTTGCAGATGTAAAACCAGACAATATATTGGTGAATGAGAGCAAGCTAATTCTCAAATTATGCGACTTTGGATCCGCATCGCATATCACTGACAACGAGATTACTCCTTACCTAGTGTCTAGGTTCTACAGAGCGCCTGAAATCATACTAGGATGCCCTTACGATTACGGCATCGATATGTGGTCGACGGCCTGCACAATATACGAGCTATCAACAGGAAGAATTATGTTCAGTGGGAAATCGAACAATGAAATGTTGAAATACTTTATGGACCTAAAAGGAAAAATACCAAATAAAATCGTAAAGAAAGGAACATTCAAAGCAGATCATTTCGATACAAATTGCAATTTTACTTATCACGAACTAGATAGGATTACTGAACGGGTAAGTTTCTTATTAAGAAATTTGTTACTCGGTTATATTTGCAGATATTATATTTCACGAAGTCCGTTTGGATATGAATGTCGTAACGTGCATGTGCGTGTCGTCCTTGAAGTAGAACATCTGTACCTCTATACAAATCAAAATATTAGTGTCTTATTTCGTTTGCAAGCAATTCATTGCTTTTCTGCTAGTGTGCAATCGATCGTTGTCAATTGAACACGTAATGTAAAGTGCACCATTCATTCATTCAGTACGCGTTTTAAAAAAAGATATGCGTCTGTCTGTGTAACTAATACACTTCTTCAGTCAAATTTTACCTATTTATTGTTTAGTTTTTGTTCCCATCATAATAAAAGAATAACATCAATTACTTTAATTTACAGGAGAAAATAGTGATAATGTCAAGTATAAAACCATCGAGGGACTTGCAGTCGGAGCTGGCGCCGCCGCACCACCGCCTGCCGCCGCCGGAGGCCAAGAAGATCACGCAACTCAAAGACTTATTAGAAAGAATGCTCATGTTGGACCCCTCGAAGCGCGCCTCGGTCAACCACTGCCTCGCACACCCCTTCATACAAGAAAAGATATAGGCTATGAAAGGTAATAAAAGGTATAAGATGTTATATCTCTTCAAACAAAAATAGACGTAGGCTAAAAAACAGGCTAGAAAATAATAAAAGGTATAAAACCCTTTCATACCAGTAAAAATATGGGCTAATATTGCAGACAATATGGCCGAGCCTAAAGGCACATGGTATGCCTGAATATATTTTTAAATAAGGTATTTATATGTATGGGTGTAGACAATTAGACTGCGCAAAATGCAGGCAATTTCAATGCAGTCACATCAACTGCGCTAACTTAGAATTTTTGTATTTGTACTGCAGATTATTTCTGTCTCCTAAGTCTTACATATAATTGTAAATATTAGTGATCATTGTACGCGACTGCGGTACGCAAATCAATGCGAGAATAGTGTAACGATCAGTTTCATTTACTGTAAATTTGCATGATAAGAGGCGTATATCCAGGTGCAGTGTACTGTTTTGTTTTAGATTTCGACAGTAAGGCTTCTTTTTCTTTTTCAAAACAATTGGGTTGTGGCGCGGTGAAATCACATGAGTAAATAAACGGAACAGAGGCTTAACTTCAACTTATACCTATTCTGGTAGGGTTGGCACTGAATAATAAAATGAAATAAACGAAACGACCAGTTTTTTTTTACAAATTATTTATTTAGGTTCTTTTCAATTTACTTACATACTCTAAATATATTTATTTATTTTTCAATAAATTATTGTCTTTTAATGGAGTGATAAATTCTAAATTTAATATACAGTTTTTTTAAAATAATCTAGCGGGAAGTACTCACATGGCATATCAAATGTACAATTATGCATACGTTTAAATAAATTATTACCAATATTAATAATGTTTATTTTGAGGTCGAAATATTCTCGAAATGTTTGCTCAAGCAATTCAAAACATGCGATAAAATTGTAGTGTAATTGTACTGGAGGTATTATTAAAAAGTCTGATTATACACCACCTTCATTAAAATATTTAACTTTAATTACTTATTTTAATAATTATTATGTATACATATATATTATTTCACTAGCTGCCCGGCCCGGCTTCGCCCGGGTACTGTTTCGTTTTTTTTTTCAATCTTTCTGAGAGATTTTCTTAATATTTTTTTCCGTAAGAACCTACACAGAGTATTAGAAAACTACAAAAAAAAAAATCTGCCAAATCGGTCAAGCCGTTTTCATGTTATGTCGTGACAACGGAAAACGGGTTTCATTTTTATATATATAGATAATAAGTAAATTAAATAAATATTTTTAAAATACACTTTATTAATTGAAAAATCGATTTGATAATGGATGATCGTGGTTAAAACACATGTCCCTTCACTAGTGTTGAGTTTTTAGTCTGTGTTGTTAAAAAAACTTCATAGGTGTTATGTCAAATATTAAATAAAGGAAATGTCATAATTTGCTAGTTTATCGAAGACCCTGATGTTTGTCCTCAAAGCAACCGGTTTAAACTGGTTTGCCGCTCGTACGTGACGAGCGCTATGAGGTCACGCACACACGCGCCTCATGTTTGTTGTAGTGTACTTATCGCAGCGCCGTTGTATGGAGTAAAGTCTCTGTTCCGTTTATTTACTCATGTGGTGAAATCGCAGGCCTCATTGAGAAAGGAATCCAAATAGACAAAACGTCTCGTCCACGCCGCGCCACCGCCGTCTTGCTTCAATACTCGCTGAAGACAATCCTACACACGGATATTATTTATTCAAAGTTATAACACCTGTCGCGGCTATTAGACCACGGACATGTAGTCGCGCTGCCTGCGCCGCCGCCGCACAGCTGATTTGGGACCGAGCCGTCTATCATGGGCGTAGAGAGCTGAAGGCATGGGCGAGACAGCTGCTAGGAGGCGCCTAGTGTTGATGTTGTACAATATTAGTATTTTTCCTCGCCTGCCTCTTCTACCCTAGCAGGATCTGGCTTAGGTCTGCCCATCTCCACCTGCTTTAACAGGATCCTGGCTACGCCCATGAACACTATTGTCGTGTTTATTAAACAGGTCAAGCAAGAAACATTTTGTGATGTGTTGGGACGTGGCGCTTTCTGTCGCGATGTCGTGCGTGTGCACAATATTTGTCGCTTCGGAGTCGAACTTTGTGTCTCAACACACTTAATTTTATTGATATTCACAAATAAATGTGTTGTTAAATGTTCTTGATCAATGTCTGTTGTTTCAAACTTTTCATTTTAAAATTGTATGTACGTCTGCTATGTGTATCAAACATACATAACATATTGCATACAGTATGCAAATATTATTGTACTTATAATATGTTGCGGCATTTTTTTTTTACCGAAACATTTTATGTTTCTGCATGTCACTTTTTTAACGACATCACAAATCGATGGGTCCTATTTAATATATATTTAACAGCTTCGTATACATTGAGTATGTCTACAAATGTAAAACTAAAATTCCGCATGCTAGCGATACAGCAGTCCAATCCCTAACATCTGTATTTAAGGCACTTTTTATTGTTTCGCACGGTAACTGGTTGCGAGAGCATGTGGTTTACATGGGAGGAAAGGAGCAGTAAAAATAACCAATAGGAAATTATTATTTTGAATGAGACAACAAACTAATGATGTTTTATTGATTATTTATAAAATCCTGTCTCAGCCATCCTTAAGCCCTTACCTATCGTCGGTCGCGGAGACAGGATGGCAAGGGCCATCGAGTATGTATCCAATAGAGGCGAAATGTTAGTAATTTTCTTCGAAAGTTGTCCTCAAATCTCAGTTGTCAATTTTTTTTATTCTCATCACAAACAAGTACAATATAATTTAATTGATTAAAGAATATACATACATAATTAAATGCAACAATCCTTACTTGTGGAGACTGACGATCCGTGATAGGCATAAAATGCGTGTGTTATAGACCATCAGGTCTCCCAATCTTCTATATAAAATAATTACTGCGCACGCAACCAAAATAGAGGTTGAAATTTTAAAATAGTCATGGGTACACGCGAACGTTATTATCGATATTGACGAGTAAACAATTCTTATTTCATAAAGTTATCTTTTTACTTGATTGGAAATAAAGTGTATTCATTAAAATTATATTGACAGATTTTGACGTAAAATTATATTGACCGGTGGCGTGTGACTTTCGGCGCTGGAGGGCAAAAAAATTAATGACATGTATTTTGGTTGAGTCTGGATGTTTTCTATGTAGTAAAAGTATAATATTTATAATAAAAACACAAGCAGGTTAGGACTAGCGTACTTTGGGACCAGGTGGGGCTGTGTTACGTAATTACGTCGAATTGATTAATTTTAAGTTACACTTCATGAATCAGCCATAATTATCTCTAACCATTATTGGAAGTATAGTGTCGCATTGTGGTTATCATATAAACGACGACGGGGCGTTTTTTCGTTTCATGAAAACTGTTTTCGGTGAAAAGCCGAAGCAAAGCGAAGCAAATAATACTATCGTGTTTAGGGACCCGGATTTCCGTTTTAATACATTGTTTTTTCAAAGCGGGATCGTGAGGAAATCTACAGAAAATCATTTAAAATTATTAAAAAACGAAAGTTAAAAATAATAAATAAATATCCAATGAGTACAAAGCCTGTCATTGCAAAGAGTTCCGACAAATGTCTACCTGAGCCGAGGCGCAGCCGAAGGTGAGGGTTGACAGTCGGAACAAGTAATGACGGTTCCGCACGTGTACTGAACAACTATTTTTAATACAGTTGCGAAAAAATTAAGCAATTTAATTACTTATTTTGTGCAACAAACAACTAAACTCGCAAAGAAAATTTTTGGAAAATGGCGCCAACCGTAAATGATTATAAGCAGAGATTTTTTTTTTGTTTTCTTCACCCATTCTATGTAGGCAAGGGGAACTATGGCCATACAGCCAAGTCTTCAGTAGAATTTTTTTATTGATATGAAATGAAATTTAATGAGATGAAATGAAATGAAATGAAACCTAACCTAACTCATTGAATCAAATTATTAAATCTGATATTGAAACAAATTAGTAGCTTCTTTTTAGAAATATTTGCATGAATCATAAAAACTTCTATGATTTTTTTTTTGTAAAAACTTCGTGGTTGATTTTTTTTAATAGACATTATTTTGACAGTTGGGAAAGAGAACGCACGAGTGCGGAAAAGGTAAAGAAAAAGCACGAGTGTGTAATGCCCACATTCCGAACGCTATACGAGTCTATACGTCCCTGCAATACACCACTTTTTGAGCAACTGTATTATTATTTTTTTATTTACTTAATCACATACAAATAACATTTGTGTTTGAAATCATTGACGTAATTCTAAAAAAAATGGCATTCACTAATTATAAATATACGTTTTTCAATAATCTATTAACAAATATTAAAATTATATCAATTTATGACATAACATAAAAATATAATATACATTCAAAATTCTTCCAAAGAATAATAACAGAGCATAGCTTACACTATGGTTAATAACCTTATGATAAAAATAAATTGCTCATGTATGTCAAACATTATTAGGCATTGTCCTAATAGGACGCGAATGCGCGATCATCGTTGGTTCGCGCGAATTTTACTCGTACGAACTCGCGATCAATCATATTGAACTCGAATAGGTGTCCTAACTGACAATCGCGCGACGCTTAGCCGCACGCTTATGAACACGCGATGGTCGCATCGCTTACTCGCGCGATGATCGCGGATTCGCGCCCTATTAGGACAATGCCTTAGGTATAGAATTGGGATGGGATTGGGATTTTTATAGAATCTTTTTACGTAGTTACACAATTATTTTTAAAGTATTCATTGATTTAACACGGACCTTAAATTACGAGAATTAAATTTTAATATCACATTATTGAAATGTATTATTACTTGTTAGTTTAACAAACGTCATACAATTATGTTCTCGTAAAATTATTCCGAATAGATAAGATTACAATATTTGACTCGAGTCAGGCTGAACGGCGACATATTTAATTGACAAAATTTTATTTATAATACAGCGTACAGTAAAACAAAATTGTTTTATTTGCGCTGATATTCATTTTGTTTAACTAAATGTAACGTTTTATAAATAAATAACATAAAAAAAATAAAAATTATTGAATTTATTTTAATAATACTTTTTTAATTTCTTAAATATCGATATACGTACTACCTATATAAATAAATTTTCAGTACCTACAACACTACAAACGATATAGATAAAAAAAGAGTCGACATGTTGAGATTAAGACTGCCCATAGGTGAAAGCGAGACAATGTTGATACATATTTTTGACGACCTCCATGGCGTAATGGTTACCACGCCAGACCGCCACCCAGGAGGTCCCGGGTTCGATCCCCGGTCGGGTCATGATGAAAAACGAATTTTTCTGATTGGCCTCGGGTCTTTGATGTTTATCTATATATGTATTTGTTATAAAATATAATATCGTTGAGTTAGTATCCCATAACACAAGATTCGAACTTACTTTGGGGCTAGCTCAATCTGTATGAATTGTCCCTATATATTTATTTATTTATTTATCATATTGACCAATTTAACTTCAACCATGCAAAATAGCATGAAAATTTTATAATTTATCACTTAGGTACTATTATAAACATTACCTACCTGGTCTCAAAATTTTAAGTTCTGCTGTTCTTTTTGCAGCCATATACCGAGAATTATTATTATTATTATTTCAATTTAAATTTAAACTAAATAATGACATTTTGCATACCTGATAGATCAGTTCATGGTTATGTATTGATATAGCGTGAGCAAGAAGCTAATATGTGCAAAATACTAACACATTTGGACACAGAAATGGATTTGAAGGCGCCTATATTCAAAAGGCTACGTACTCGATAGCCCTTGCTAACTTCACTGCCGAGTATGCCCGTGTAGGCAACGAAATAGCGCCTACGAAGTTATAGGTGTTTCGGGTCAATATTCCAGATAGTATTTATTCTCAAAAATATTTGTTCAGTACATAATGTAGGTACTTAGGATTTTATACTTACAATCGATTAATAAACGAATGTTTATCTACTTGCATATACTCTGCACTGTTCAATGTTGAGAATAAATATTTAAGTACAGAAATGTTGTTTGATTATGCCCTTCCATCGCCTCATGTGATTCGGGACAAGCCCACCACACATTCCCACCGATGTGTCTCATGTGATTCTGACAGACCATGCTGTTTGGCGGAAAACTTCACTATGTCAATCTCAAGGAATTGGTGTATTGGCCTGGCGCACTATGGGCGACTATGCAAATTTTCAGAGAAAGAAAATTGAGTGCAGATAAATTTGGGGTAAGTACCTATTTTAGGATATATTACAAAGAATTTTCAGTAAAAAAAAAGTGTCAGGAGTTTGGTGCCAACCAAGTCGATAGCGTCAAAACTCGTCAACATGAACTCTTGATTAAAAATTTAATTTCAAATTTTCCATGTGTTTCAAGCAAAGAGAAAAAAAGACATTGGTTTCAAGGTTTCATTCATAGTAGGTACAGTCAAGAGCAGATCGACCTTTACATATCGGACTTTGTACCATGCTTTAAATTCTACGTCATAGGAGCCAAAATTGTACTGCAAGTTAGTGTAAAGCTCAACGTGCTCCTGACTGTACAATGTGAAGCAAAGTTAAGCAAACATTGGATAATTTATGATTACGATCCTACTCTTAAAATCTACTTTATCAGCATTATTTCAGCAGCCTATAGTAGTCTACTGCAGATCATTTTAAGTGGTCAAACTAGAGGTCCACTAAATGATACCCCTCCAATGTATGCTTTTTTAATTATTAAATATGTACCTACAGAGTGAAATAGTTACTGGCATTTATACTAGGCATAGCCTGTTACTTATGGCCGGTATACACGGCAACGTTATAACTGCGCAAATGAACTGCACAGTTCATTTGTGCAGTTTTATCGATCGTGTGTACAAAATCGGCGCTTGACGCAGGGAATAAAAATGCAAAGAGATTCTAATGATCCAATCTTCATACCTACTTTTCAAACATGACAGCGGTGGTGGGACCACGGTTAAAAGATGGTGGGGTATAGCGGTGGGACCACGGTTAAAAGGGTTTTTTTTGATTTGTGCAAGCCATCGGAGCAAGGTTCAAAATCTATTCGATAAATCGTCGATCGTGTTTGCATAGTTTTATCGTACTTGGTGTGTGGAAGTCAGCCCAATCATTCAGTCAGTTCGTTCGCAAGAGTTGGTGTAGGTAGTTGTAAGTAAGTCTCTTCATTCATCCTCAAATTAATGTGCCAATCTTTTGGGGAAAATTTCAATTCATTTAATAGATTTACGTGAGAGTATGACTTTTTCGACGCAGATATGTGGACGCACTACCAACATACGATAAACTGCACAAATGAACTGTGCAGTTCGTTTGCGCAGTTTTATCGTTGCCGTGTATACCGGGCTTTAGACGGCAGTTGTTGATACCAACATTTTTTTTATTAAGTTCCTTGTATTTAATATAAAGGAGACTGGGCAGAAGTGGTCTATGAATCAACACAAACATGGGTATGGAATTTCTAATAAGGGTCCTAAAAAGACCTTCATGTGAAGAAAGATCAGAATCGGTCCCGGCAGTTTTGAGATAAATGGCAGTCTTATAAAAATCTTTCTGCTACGATTATATCACAGTGAAAGTAGCAATAGCAAAACGAGTAGGTATAGAATTTGTGACAGGATACACCCCCTACAGACCTTCATAGGGAGGGGCATCAAAATCTGTCCCGACAGTTCAGAGAGGCAGTTTATGAAAAACTTTACGGTTTTTTTCACATTGAGAGTATCAACAGCAATGTGGATAATGTACATTGCTGTTGATACTTTTTGAGAATTTAAAGCGTCTTTTACACAAGGAGAGTTTCTCGCACGCGAGCGGCGATTTCTTACAGGCAATAATATGGTCGCCTAGTGTAAACAAATGCTCCGAATTTTGCCTCTCGAATACAATTCTCGCTACTTAAGCTCTCCTGGGCCGCGAGCCTGTGTAAACAAATCATACGAGTTTCTCTAACGAGTTTCGCCATTCAAAAACACGACTGTTGTTCAGAAGTGTCAGTGGTGGTGCTAAATGTCTTCGGAGGTGGCCCAAGGTGTACTTGTAAATTAGGTCACGAATGGCGAGTCTCGTGTCAAAATCAGTACGGAGTGATTTGCGCGAGTCTCGCATCGACACTTGCGATTCTCGCCCGAGCATTGTTTATACAAGTCGAGACACGTATGCGTTTTTAGATCTACGATTACTCGCTTGTAGTGTAAACATATTAAGAGAAGCGAATATCACCTGTGATACTCGCATTCGAGAATAGCTTGAATATTACGAGTTTTTGTCAAAATGTAAACAACCGCAGGCGAGAATCGAAAGGCGAGTTTTGCCATGGGATAATCGCATACGATTATTCGCCGCTCGCGTGCGAGAAACTCTCCTTGTGTAACAGACGCTTAAGACGGGGTACCTCCACTCACCTCCACTTGACACTCGTGGTCATAGATATAAACATAGGATAGGCCCGTCCATACAAAGAGTACATCCTATCATGTTATTACTCAAAGAGGCGCACGCACAACTCTTGCCTCAGTACGAAACACGCGCTTGCCGTGAACGGGCGCGGAGCTAACGTAGTTTATTTTTAGAAATTATCACGTAAAAATGCCTTCGTGTTCCTTTTGGAAGTGTAAAAACACAAGCCGAAACACAAATAAGGATAAAGGTGTCACTTTTCATGCGTAAGTGTTTCATAACAATTTAATTTTGATTTATTTTAAAACACTCGTCTCTCGCAGCCGAGCGGGACGCAAGATACTCACAGGGGGCGGGGCAACCGGCCGACCGCCAAAGAATATAAATCAAATAGAATTGCCAAAGTTCTGGTGACTACGAAATCTATACTTACACCTTTTTGTTAATCCAAAATTTAATCATTTTTTTTAACCGACTTCATAAATGGAGGAGGTTCTATGTTTCATTGTATATTTTATTTTGTATGTCCGCCGATTACTCCGTCTATTGTGGACCGATTTTCAAAATTATTTTTTTATTCGAAAGTACATACTTCCATTTTGGTCCATTTTGGTCACCAAGTTTTTTATTTACTTACTGTGCGAGGTGGTGCGAGCATGGATGAATCAATAGACAAAATTTGACATTTCTGTTCGATAAAAACCACAATGTCGACATAATATAAGTAGATAAAATGCGATGGACATACGTGTATGTACATAGGTAGCATACAATTCGTGTTTTATCGATTAGTAATGTGAAATTTTATCCATCGATCCATTCATGCTCGCATATCTGAAGTAAAATAGTAAGTAGGTACCTAATCAAGTAATCAGAACTTTGTCGCATCTGATCAATGTTCTATGTATTCTATGACAAGTGATGACGTAATAACGAATGGAATCAGTAACAAGTTGGCGACGCGTAGGGCCTATCTAACGATCTACGATCTATGCTCGTGGTAAGTGGCTTCAAAATCATACATACATAAAGCATAATGTACCTATGTAGTTGGATGGCAAACGTGCCAATGGGGCCAATGAAGGGCAAATGCCTCAATAAATTTTAAAAAAAGAAAAAGTATTTGTCATGTTGATGTTGCCATTAATTGCCACAATCCGAAGAAGATTGTGTTTGTTTTGAGGTTATTTGTAGTAGTTGTAAGGAAGTATTATTATTAACATTACATACAACAATTAATTTTAATTATATTTCAAAATCTGCCTTCACTAGGCCTTCTCTGAACGCTGTTTTGAATTACGTACACACAACAAAGCCTGGCAGGCACACACAATGGAATTTTCGTCTGAATTCTGACTGATAGCCAAACGAAAGAAAAAAAAAGTAAGTAATTTTATTTCTATTTAATCGTGCTAAAATGTTTAAATACTTTAATTTATTAATTAAACACCTGATTTTTATTATCTATATAATGTGACATAAACACCGTGAAAACGTAGGAAAAAGAGGTTAAATAAAACTGATTTCGTAATACATAGTAAATTAACATATTAGGTACCTTCTCTTGGATTGAAAATGAATGTCAACATTAAACTAAAACATAGGTATGGTCATAGTTAACCTCTTAGATTGTTTTTGTCACTCCATTGTGTTACGAATCAACTAAAATATTTAGACCAGAAAGCCTATCTTCTGAGAAATAAATAATAGAGTAATCGAAAAACTTTATTAGAGAAAAGATGGTCAAAGTGTCGCTTTAAATACATAACATCAACAAGTTCACAATAGACTTATTCCTTGGGGTGTTGATATAATTTTATGCAACTAAAACTCAAACTATCATTTTTTTTTCATAGGATGGCGTGTGCGGAACATGTAACTCGTGTCAGAAGACTCTACAAACTGATATTTCGAGTGCACAGAGCCCTGCCCCCTGAGCTTAGGATCATGGGAGATAACTATGCGAGAGATGAGTTCAAACGACACAAAAACTGCAATTCTGAAGAGGCTATAATTTTTCTTAATGAATGGACTGTAAGTATAAATTGAGCTTCACTGCTTATTGTCAATCTGGGGTCGCCATTGTTGATCCTTGCTATACAGGAGACAGAGCGGTGGGAATGTGGTGCGCTTGTTCTAGATTTATTTTTAAAAGAAGTAGTATTTTATAATACATACAATATTAATCGTTATGATGAAGAATTTGTAGAATATACTATGATTTGTTAAACTATTTGACCCGCTTTGAACTTATTGGGAAGATCATACTAATAATGTGACAACTCTTTTTGTATTAATTATTATAGATTTTGTTGTTCGCTTGTGCTAAAATATTTCCACAATGGTTTTCAGGATTATGCCATAAATCTAGCAAAACAGATGAAACCCCTTCAACAAACAAGGAAAAAGACTGTTGGCCAGTACATAGATCCTTCTCTGTTGGATCACATGACAGATGACCAAATAATGCAGTTATACGAACTTCACAAAGCAGCCTCTTCAGAGACAGATGGAACAGAAAATAAAAATTCAAGTAATAAAAATGACTAAGCATAGAATTTTGGGAGAAGATTTATATATACATGCAGTATTTATTCAAATCATCATCAGCCTGTATCTACTCACTGCTGGATAGCCCTTTCCCAATGCTTTAATATGTGAATTGTTATTATTAGTTAGGAACATGGTCACTGTGTAGCTCAAAATATGGAGATGACACCATATGCAAACGCGAATTGGTGATGATTTGTTGCGTTAGGTATAGCTCACATGTATGCCGCTAAAAGTGGATAAACTCACATGTGTTTAGTTTTATAATCCTTTATACTTGTAAGAGACTCGTGACCCACTGATGGGGCATCCACAACCCACATATGGTAGGTAACTCAAAATGTTGTGTTAAGAATCATCTCTGCTTGTGTATATGACGGGCCTTACTTATTCTTGAATAAAATAGCAATTTCAATATAAATTCTGTTTTTCAATTTATATTTAGTGGCAAATACTAATTCGAACATTGAAATTTTATACTTTACAATATGGTTAGTATAGCATATAGCATACAATGCGATTTTATTGTGTACTAGCGCCCCGTCCCAGCTTCGCATAGGTTTTTTCAGGTAAGGATCTCTATTTTTAAAGTATAATATAGCGTAAATCACCCGCAGATGGTGTTGCTTTCCCAACGGTGATAGAATTTTTTAAATCTGTCTAGTAGTTTTCGAATTTATTCATTACAAACAAAAATAAAAATCTTTCCTCCTTATATTATTTTGGATAGCACAGGATTTTTTTTTGCGAATTGTTCCTGTTGGACCAACCCAACAGGAAATGGTGATTATGTTTTGTATATTTAGTTATTAGTGCCATGCTAGTGCAGTCTGTCAAGACTACCTAAACGTAATTGTCTAGTGTAATGCAATGAATGTGATAAAAGTTTGATCTTTTGTTAAGGAGAGGGTATTTTATTAAATAAGAAAGCTATGTTTAAAAAAATATATTTTATTTTCTTTCGTAAAAATGACTGTCTGCAAAATCCAGAAAAAGACTTTAAAAGATTAAAAATAGTATAAATATAATTTGAAATTGTAAAAAGACGTTATAAAATAGTAAAAAGACGTTTACAATAGTAAAAAAATGTTTAAAAATACAAGTACCTATTTTATTTAGATACAAAAGAAAAAAATATGCCAGGAAAAAATGAGAAGTGTCAATCTGTGACGAGGTGGGTAGCCTCCTTGTCACAGACAAACCGAGGCTCGTAACCTGTTTGTCACAGTTATAGGTTAAAAAAACATAAAACTATGACGTATTTAGGAGAGCCTCTAGGCTGCCAGTACTTACTGTCCCCTACACTTGTAGCCGCTTGCAAACAAGCAAGTTCTGTGCGAAATATATACTTCCTGACGTACATACATATTTTTTTAAATAGTTTAAAACTAATTCAATGCTCGTTTGTCCAATTATTAAAATAAATACTTAAAATGTGTAAGAGTTTTTTTTTTTAAAACATGACATATAATTTAACTCGGTGGAATAACTTATGAAGTAAAAACAAATTATCTAAAGTGAGATCGTGTATCGTAAAGCTAGACACAAACTTCTGTATCGTGTTGGTTCGTACCGCGTCTTCATATTTAGTAGATATGGTTAGAAACAAAAGTAACAAATAAATAAATAATAATAAATATTCTTGAACAAGTCCCAAACTAAGCAACTAGATGGATACTAGATTGCAGACACATAAACACTTTTTTTGTAAATAAATACTTATTATACATAGAAAACACCCAAACCAAGGCAAACAGACATGTACACAAATGTTTGCCTTGCGCAGGATTCGAACCCGCGGCCCATTCTAGCCCCTCGACCACCTGGTCTGTCATTCATGTGTTGTAACCATACAAAGTGTATAAAATCGTAATGTTGTCGCGTCACAATACAACACGACGCAAAAGTGTGTTTCTAGATAAACAGTTACAACTAAAAAATGTCTTTGACCATCATCGACGGTCTCCAACAGAGCGACAATATCGTTGTATTTAACAAACGGCCAGTTTCTGAAACGTATAAAGTTAATGACAGATTAAAATGATGGCTATCACTGTTTAAGTAAAGAAGATGAAGTGGTGACAGGTAACAGGAGTCACATGTGAAGTGGAAAAGATTAACATGCTGTACCGACCCCACGTAAAGGGTTGGAAGAAGAAAACTGTTAAAATAAAGAAAAAAAAGATAGCTGTAGACTTAATGTGGAATTGAAATTAGAATGCGCTTCAGAAACTAGCTGTAAACGCATTAATTGCGCCGTTTTTATTTCCTACTTATTGTTATTATATTTGTAAATCCACGTAAAACTCATTAACACCTATTTACATAAAACACTTCACTTATTGTTCATAAACCGCTTTGCATCACAGATAGTAGTTATTATGTTTAATTTCAGTCAATTCTAGACGCTAACATTAACACATGAAAGTATATTTCAGCCACTGGAAAAAAACAAAAAAATATGAGATTATATTGCATTAATGTCTTTCTATGCCAACATTTTTATAATTTCTTTAGAGAGCAGGCCTTCACAGGCACTCTAGTGATGTTGTACATATTATTATACTGTATTAAATAAATGAGATACTATAGAGCAGTTTATATAGAAAATGACTACTGGGAAAGAAATTGCGATGGAAACCCAGTCGGATTTTTAAGCTCGCACAAAAATTTAGGTCATCATTGTACTCGTGCGTTGAAGTGTGCGTACGATGAAACAGATCGCGCGACAGTGTGTACGTACGATACGATAATAAGAGAGACGGACTACTCGAGCACTTAGTTAGATATCTGATCAACATGCACGTACAGTTCTTACAGACATAGTCAACAGCTTGGAAGCTTTGACCGCACGACCGCCCGAAACAGTTGCAACATCTCGATCGGTCTGTGTATGTGTTCATTGTGCAGTCGCAGCTTGAAGGAGTTCGACCACTTCGTCCTGACTGCCTCGAGCAGTTCGTGTACGTTGGCTCTAAGGTTCAGTATTATTTCTTTATTGCTTTTTAAGATAACTTTTGTTATAAGTCACAAAACCATTAGACAAAAACTAAAATGAAATTATAAATACCTTCGAGAAATTTAAATTCATGTTTTCATCCTTCTCGTAAAATATGCCTGTAATGTGAAATATGTAATATATAGGTAGGTAAATTATAAATGAGAAAGTGAGTTTGTTTGTTTGTTTGTTATTCCTTCACGGTTTGACTAAGCAGCCGATCATTATGAAAATATGCATACATATTGTTAGGGGTACAGAGCCCAACACAGGATACTTTTTATCCCGTGAAAGTATGTCGTTCCAATGGGAAAATATTTTTTCTACCATAGAGGGCGCTGTATCGGCCAACAGATGGCGCCACAAGTCGCGCTATGGGTTGTTTTGTTGTCAAACGAGATCTATGTCATAAAATTAACGCGAGCGAATCTGTGGGGAAAAGCTAGTTAGATTATATTATTCTGTTACACTACACTTGACGCAAGATTTCCAGTGAAATTCGTCGTCATACCTTATTGTGGCAACATAATGTTGTGTGCTTTGTTTAAAGCAATTATTATTATTTATTTATTTTTTAAATTGCAAAAAGGTTAGTCGACATCACAAGAGACCGAAGAGCTGGCAGCTACCTCGGACAAAGAATTAGTCTAGCTATTCAAAGGGGGAATGCTGCCAGTATTTTAGTTTTAGGTTCAAGCAATTAATTGATTTGTGATGAATTCATGTGATCAGACGATTGTTTGGAGGTTTTGTGCCAAGTATAGTGGAACGGAATAAGTACCTACCGGTACCTATAGGAAAAGGTTAGTGTTTTAGAAATGAAATATGACTACTAAACTACCTTTATTCAGCTCCATGATATTGTCCATGATAAACAAGGATTTTGTATAAAATGCGAAATATCACGAACGGCTGTCGAGCTGAATAAATGTTATAATGGGCCATTTTGGTTAAGAATTGAGAAGAATTCATCATCTGAGACTGTTTTCTTTTTGTACGCCAACCAACTCGGCCCTGTGCCATTCTCATGCTGGCACGACCTGCGACTTTAGCTATCGTCCGCCCATCACGCTTCTGGACGTCCGACATTTCCTTCAGTTGTGGCCACCATTTGGTCAAGTAGAAGATATAATAAAATTTAAATCTTTTTCTACAAACGGTTTCAGTTATGTAATTTGTGTTGCGTTCGATTTCATGCGTTGCATGATGTGGGGCACGCCGATGCTATGAGTTTCGAAAGAACAGTAGCTCACTACTCATAAAATGCCTTAGATTGACGTCGCCCTATTTGAACTATACATATAATAGATTATACTCACAAAATGCCCGGTGTAATTTGATGATAGCCGTGACGAAGTCGCCGAACCTCAGCATGCCGTCTTTCCTCATAAACCTTAGGACCATTAACGCCAGCACTTCTTCCGGCAATACAAATCCGACGTCGTATAAGGCATCCCTTAACCCCTCGGCTCTAAGAACACCAGTTTTCTCTTTTGTGTGGTTCTTGAATATGTCCTGCCAATACTTCAGGCTGCAAATCAGGTCCTTAAATTCTGATAATGCGATGCGACCCGTACCTTTCTGCTGTGAGTTTTGTTAAGGAAATAGAATGTTATACATATATTATATGATATACCATATAGGTAAATTATTAGTTATTATCTAAGTAATGGATGTTATAACCAAAAATATCTGTTTAAAAGTTCTTTAAAAGCGGTGTTTAATTTTAATAAAAGAAGGAAAAACATTTTTTTCTTGTGAGAAACCTGGCATTTTTTGACACAAATTAATATTGAAGAATGAAAATGAAAGAGCTTTACTAACTTGGAGTAATATTGACTGATGAAAACTATAAAGATATGCACCACGTTACTCGACAAATTTATGTAAAAGGATACCCCCATTGACAATATAATTTGTCTGCATGTGTCTACCGAAGCACTGCTCTTTATGTAGTCGTTGGGCAGGCACCCTTCCAGAAGCTCTTGTAGTTCGAAGGTGTTCAAGGTCTTGTGCTCATCCGCAAGTTGGAGAAACAGTGACTCATATTGGGCGAAACTCGTCGCTTCCACCGGCGCCTTCTTCATCGCTGATTTCAGATATCGAGGGCTACAATCGAGTACCGATATATCGGCACTGCCATTAGACGTGAAAACTCTTAAGGAGAAATCCGCTTCTTCCCTAGGTTCAAACGTAGTCGGGACAACCAGATATTCGCCAGTTTCCAGCTCGCATCTGCAAATTAAATCAATCTTAGGACACGTAGAAGTTCATGGATATTCGTTTAGCAATAACAAATTCGCTGTGCACTGAAATTTTTTTTGCAAGTTACCTGTGGCTCACTTGTCGGCTGTTTGTATATTGGCTATTTATAATGCTCTTCTTGAATTTAAAGAAGGTATGACTGGCTATTTCATGGAAGTGCCTTGGCAATTTGTAGATGCTGAATCCAATAACCTTTGGCTCCATAAGGCAGTGCTGGTTAAGCGAGACCAGCACAGTGGCTGGCTCGCGAAGGACTAACTGAATTTGTGGGTTTATGTGGAAGAAATCTGAAAATGAATTGTGATCTATTTTTCAATGTATTTGAAGTATGACCTATTAGAAACACAAAATTAGATTGTTAAATTAAAGAAAACAACAAGGTGGAGTGTGTGACGTGAAGCGGATATCTCATTTTATAAGTATTACTACCTTCTCAAACTATAAGGGTTACTCATAATTTAATATAAACAACCACAACTATTCACGACCTTCGTGGCGTTAGTTATCATGCCCGCTAGACACCCAGGAGGTCCCATGTTCGAATCCCGGTGGGGTCATGATTAGAAACGTACTTTTTCTGATCGGCATGGGCCTTGGATGTTTATCTATATATGTATTTGTTATAAAATACTAGTTGTTACCCGCGGCTTCGCCCGCGTAAAAATTTACTGTGTTGGGCTCTGTACCCCTGACAATATGTATATAAATTTTCATAATGATCGCAGCTTAGTCAAGCCAGGAATAACAAACAAACAAACAAACTCATCTCTCATTTATAATATTAGTAAGGATAAGGATAGTAGGATGACTATTATAGTGAAACATTTCTTTAAAAACATCAAAATATACATGAACTTAAATCTTAAGACGGAGTGGCGAGCTATAAAATTGTTCAAAAACAATTAATAAAATAATAATAAATTTAACAAAATCTAAAAAGTCTCCACGGCGGGGAATCGAACCCCGGTCTCTCACGTGACAGGCGAGGATACTGACCACTGTACTACCGAGGACTATACCCTTGATGTCGAAATAATATGTCGAGATGTAAGTCGGTATCCTAGCAACGGGAGGCTGCTGTCATGGTAGGCTTTATTTAATAAAATCTTATTAAAATAAACATACAGATTCCAAATCTACGTTAATTTATAAATGAAATAATGATTATTAGAAATAAACTACAATCCTATTGTAGTAATTAATAACAACTGTTGCAATAAGGGGACGTTTGTTGACGAATGCGCGCGCAATCCTGCCGCGCCATTCCGAAACAAGTTCAAAGGGTTGACTTTACAGCGCTTAGTGAGATATGTATCGTTGAATGAGTATCCCATAATACAAGTCTCGAACTTACTTTGGGGCAAACTCAATCTGTGTGATTTGTCCCTATATAAATTAATAAATAAATATATAGGGACAATTCACACAGATTGAGCTAACCCCAAAGTAAGTTCGAAACTTGTGTTATGGGATACTAACCCAACGATATTATATTTTATAATAAATACATATATAGATAAACATCCAAGACCCGTGGCCAATCAGAAAAAGTTCGTTTTTCATCATGACCCGACCAGGATTCGGACCCGGGACCTCCTGGCGGTCTGGCGTGGTAACCATTACGCCACGGAGGTCGTCAAGTATTATGCATATATTTATTTAATGTGTCTGTAATGTTTCTAGAGCGAAATTTATTCTAGTGGATTCACCAAATATATTTCCCTTATTTAGGACACTACTCACTTGCGTTGTTCCTGCAACCGCCTGCGCTGATGCCGCGCTGCCACCGCCCTTGGCACATCTGGGTGCCCCACGTCGCTTTGTTGCCTAGCTGCTTCTCCAACTTAGCCATCTCAGGATCCAGGTGAACAATATCCAATCTGGTAAATATTCTTAGGAAGTCGGTGTATTCCAACCATAATCCTGACTTTTCTGATAGCAGGCGATCGCGGTCGTAAATAGATAATTGTTTCCATCTAAAAACCATAGTATTATGCATATTAATTATATTATATAATGCACTAGCGAACCGTCTCGGGCTTTGCAGGGGTTTACTAAGGATCCCTAATTTAAAAAATATATATAACTAGCTTCTGCCCGCGGCTTCGCCCGCGTGGCCTAGTAACAATTAGCATATTTTTCTTCAGAAACAAATTCCGGTCCTGCACGGCCCGGTACGGTACGGTGCCATCCGGTCCGGTCGGTCCGGTCAGTCCGGGCCGGTCCGGTCGGTCCGGTCCTGATATGGAACCTACATGCCAATTAGCATATTTTTCTACAGAAAAAAAAACCGGTCCGGTCCGGTGCGTTTCCTTCCGGACCGATCAGGTCTGATCCGTTCCGGTCCGGCCCGGTCCTTATATGGACCCTACATGACAAATTTAGCATCTCTAGACCCAGCGGTTTGGGCTGTGCGTCTTCTCGCAACTACGTTTGCGCATATCTCGCTTTCCTGTGGGATTTTGAAAAATCCTTTCTTAGTACATCCCTAAACGTCGTAAGGAACCTACATACCAAATTTGATATAGCCTCGCAACCTCGTTTGCGTATATCTCGGTTTCCCGTGGGAATTTCGAAAAATCCTTTCTTTGTACACGCCTAGACGTCGCCGTCGTAAGGAACCTACAGTCCAAATTTGGAATCTCTAGACCCACCGGTTTGGGCTGTGCGTTGATATATGTATAGTTAAGTCAGTCAGGACTTTGAATTTTATATATATATATATACATATATAGTCCGGTCCGATCAGGTCCAGTCGGTCCGCTCCGGTCCGGTCGGTCCGGTCCTGATAATGCCTACATACCAATTAACATATATTTCTTCAGAAAAAAAAGCCGGTCCGGCACGGACTCGGTACGGTGCGGTTCCTTCCGGACCGATCAGGTCTGATCCTTTCCGGTCCGGTCCGGTCCGTTCCGATCCGGTCCGGTCCGGTCGTTCCAGACCTTATAATGACCCTACATGCCAAGTTTGGCATCTCTAGACCCAACGGTTTGGGCTGTGCGTCCTCTCGTAACTTCGTTTGCGTATATCTCGCTTTCCCGTGGGAATTTTGATAAATCCTTTCTTAGTACATCCCTAGACATCGTAAGGAATCTACATGCCAAATTTGGAATCTCTAGACCCAGCGGTTTGGGCTGTGCGTTGATATCCCCTTGCAACTTCGTTTGCGTATATCTCGGATTCCCGTGGAAATTTTGAAAAGAAACATACACTAAATGTTAAGTTGAGCAAATCGCCACATATTAGTGAAAACCGCATCCAAATCGGTTCTGACGTTTCTGAGATTAGCGTGTGCAAACATACATACAAACATACAAACATACAAACATATAAACATATAAACATATAAACATATTAACATATAAACATATAAACATATAAACATATAAACATATAAACATATAAACATATAAACATATAAACATATAAACATATGAACATATGAACATATGAACATATGAACATATGAACATATGAACATATGAACATATGAACATATGAACATATGAACATATGAACATATAAACATATAAACATATAAACATATAAACATATAAACATATAAACATATAAACATATAAACATATAAACATATAAACATATAAACATATAAACATATAAACATATAAACATATAAACATATAAACATATAAACATATAAACATATAAACATATAAACATATAAACATATAAACATATAAACATATAAACATATAAACATATAAACATATAAACATATAAACATATAAACATATAAACATATAAACATATAAACATATAAACATATAAACATACAAACATACAAACAGACGGACAAAAAAAAACGGTCCGGTCCGGTTCCGTCCGGTCCGGCACGGACTCGGTACGGTGCGGTTCCTTCCGGACCGATCAGGTCTGATCCGTTCCGGTCCGGTCCGGTCCGTTCCGGTCCGGTCCGTTCCGGTGCGGTCCGTTCCGGTCCGGTCCGGTCCGGTCCGGTCGGTCCGGACCATATAAGGACCCTACATGCCAAATTTGTCATCTCTAGACCCAACGGTTTGGTCTGTGCGTCGTCTTGCAACTTTGTTTGCGTATATCTCGCTTTCCCGTGGGAATTTTGAAAAATCCTTTCTTTGTATATCCCTAGACGTCGTAAGTAACCTACATGCCAAATTTGAAATCTCTAGACCCAGCGGTTTGGGCTGTGCGTTGATATATCCTCGCAACTTCGTTTGCGTATATCTCGGATTCCCGTGGGAATTTTGAAAAGAAACATACACATAAGTTGAGCAAATCGCCACATATTAGTGAAAACCGCATCCAAATCGGTTCAGCCGTTTCTGAGATTAGCGTGTACAAACATACATACAAACATACATACATACAAACATACAAACAGACGGACAAAATTTTACGAAATTCTTGTTCTATTGCTTATTCGTCATCGCCCGAAACAATTTTTCTGGAAATATATTCAATGTACAGACAAACTTTTTTTACACTTTTATTATATTATAGATATAGCCTATGTTAGGATTTTTAGTTCGAACGGGCCAAATTGAACGGGCCATGGGCCGTTCGACTGTATAGCCAAAATCGTCTTGCGTCCCAACGGGCCACTGATTACATTTTGTAAACAAATTGTTACTGGGTGGTAAAGTACCTTTCCAACGGTGAAATAGGTTTTGAAATGGGTGCAATAGTTTTTGAGTTCATTCGTTACAAACAAGAATACAAATATTTCCTCATTATAATATTAGTAGGTATATATACATGTATGTATTTTATCATTCACTATCCTAACTTACTGGGTCTGTTTTCATGGTTAGACCACTAAACCGATTATGTATGAACCTTGAAATATGTTGTATCCTAATAGTAAATCGGTCTTATCGTAAACTATTAAAGAAATCGCAATGAAAAGTACATGGAACACAAGATGAATGTCTGAAAATGGAAAATGGCACGCATTTCTACTGAGGAGTGAAATTCCCAGTTCTGTGGCTAAAGACATTATTATATAGCGTACTCTGTCTTTTGGGTAAACTATGGGTAAACTTAATGTGTATGAAAGGGACGGATATAAATGATAACGGACGGATTTTGTATTTTTTCTGTTGAATGAATGAATTATTTTATAAATTACAATTTAGAATTCCACAATACCCACCACATGTTGTGAATGTTACTCACTTGGCATGATCCATCGTTGTGCCGACGACAGAGCTCTGGGTAAATAACGACTGTTTGATGAGCACCAGGTACATGATGCCCTCTGGCGTATGGATCTTTTCAATCTTATAAATGCGGTAATTGTTATCTGGCTGGAGATACGGTGTTCTGCTAGTATTCCAGTTCGCGTCGATTTGTTGCAGTTCAACTTCCTATTTAAAAGAGAGAGAGAGAAATTAAATGATAGGAACAATTTTCCAAGACTATCATAATCAGGGAAGCATCTATGAAAGTTCCATCCAAAACAACGAAATACGTAGTGCCGTCAAAAAAGACATTACTGGTTAGAATAAGGTTCAAAACAGGTTCGAATACATCGACACGTCATTCGGGGGGCAGATTTGTTTCGTCTCTTTCGCACATCACTTAGTTCGAGAATGATAGACGTAATATGGTATTTAATTTGCGGGTTATTGGCCAGAAGAGGTACCTAGCTAGCTACATGCAGATTTTAGACGGAGTAGAAAGTATGTATTGAAAGTCCTTGCCTCCTTAGCAACTCCGTGAGAGACAGCCATTTCAAACATAAGGTAGCCTAGCCTAGAGCCCTTTGCCTAGTACCGCGGTCTGTTACATTAGTATTGGGACCTAGCGTAGTATTTAATTTAGACTTGCGTGTATCTCAATGCAGATGCAGATCATGCAGATGTAATCTGTTTTAGATAACAAAAACGTCATTCAGTATGTCCAGGCCATAAAAGTAAATCATATTATATCTCTCGTAAGTTAACGGAATTGCACTTCGATATAGGGGCAGCAGCTATTATAAAATTCTTTTGTAAGTAATTAATATCCCAATGTTTCTTGACAATAATCAATATATTGCTGGGCGACTGCAGCGCGCGGCAAATGTTACTTTGCAGATGACTAAAAAACCTTTTACTCACCACCTTACTTCTCCGCTTTCTTTTTTAACTTAATTCTCGCGGGGCAGCTTAAAGTGGTGATATTCTAAAATCCCGCCAGGAGGAACAATGCTGACGTTAGGTTAGGAAATTATACTGGGACAATACACTTTTCTTACCTTAGGCAAATAGGCGGTTATAATGCTACTACTTTCTAGCATGCCTATTAGGGTGTTCACATCCACCATCTCGTCGTGCGTCTCTGTGATACCACCAGTGAGGTCCCCGAGCCCGTCTAAAAGGTTTCCGTATTTCAATGCCTCGTATGAGCCGTGTAATCTGTAAATGTTTTAATAAAATAAATAAATATAAAGGTACAAATCACACAGATTGAGCTAGCCCCAACAGCCCCAACGTAAGTTCAAGACTATTGTTATGGGGTACTAACTCAACGATGTTGTACTATATTTTATAACAAATACATAGATAAATTTTTCGAGGGTAAAATAAAAAAAATGTGTTTTAGTAAAATAATATTTCACGTGTTTCACACTGTCGCACTATACAGTTACATGACACTATAATTTCGATAAATATATAAATCTAAAATATAGTACATACTTATATAGATCATCCAAGCCAAGACCCAGGCCAATCAGAAAAAGTTCGTTTTTCATCATGATCCGACCGGGATTCGAACCCGGGACCTCCAAGGTAACCATAAAGCTACGGAGGGCGTAATTCTTAGAAAAGTTAGGTTACAACAATCCGGGTTGTCAGCCCGGTGGCACAATTTGGAGCAACCCTGCCTTCGGTACCAGAGGAGGTGGGTGATGATTGCAAATGTGTTTATGTCGTATGTATATGTAAGTATACTACATATGTATATATGAATGTTATTACGTAAGTGTATTATTTACAAGTTTGGTAAGGAGCTTTTATGGGTAATTCAGGCTTTTATGGGTACCATACTAAACTTGTATAAGCTTAATATGCGACCAGAAGACGCTGTGCGAGTTGTTTATAATTTATTATAGTATTAAAGATTGTCTATAATATTTATATCTATTCTAATCAAATGCTACAATAACAAAATGTCCTTAATAACTCATGAAAATTTTGAATTTCATCGTATTCGTAGTCGATTCTAATAAATTATACAGAAGAGAATAAGGACATGTCTCTCACGTTCCCGGTATCTGTCAATTTTACAAAAAAATTTACATAATGGAACATGTGAAGAATTTGTGATTTCAAAGAGAAAGAAAATCTAAATTACAATAACATGTCCGGTATCATTTCTTATCTTCATTCATAAGTATAATTAGTTATTCAATAACTATATTAATTGACTTTACAAATAAAAATAAGAGAGAAACAAAATACTTTGCGTAAGCCTTCTCCAATAGGGCGGGCCACACTTGCTCGGAATTCGAGCATTGCAAGAAGGCCAATTTGCCGTCAACTGTCGGCAACCGGTCGTCAACGAGCACCTCTTTCCACTCTCCAAACCACCATATGCGGAACCTAGAAATTAGAAATATTAATGCAGGCGTTTTTAATTAAAAAAAAAAATACAAAAAACAAAAACAATCAAAAATTTTACAGTCCACGCTTTCTAATAGGTAGTAGAATCACATGAGTTTATTTACTCATGTGGTAGAATCTCATCTGTAACGAATCGGCTACCAAGTTGAGTAGTTGGTACTACTATCACGTAGATGGCGCCACTGCGATCCTTCCCGGTAGCTCAGTGATAAGACCACTCGGCCGGATATCGAGAGGACGTGGGTTCGAACCTCACCTGGGGCGGGCAGGTGAAATTTTTCTTTCAAACATTTTTCAATATAAGTGAAGATCCACATCACACGCACATACATGCTCCCGATGCGATAGAGATACGGACGCCTCCTTCATCCGTTGACTTAGTAACTATACCACTAAGGTGGCAAACAAGCTTACGGCCCGCCTGATGGTAAGCGGTCACCATAGCCATAGTACAGTCAACGAGGTATCCAGGGCCAGCTAACTAGTTAAGTCTGTTATTTTTAACAGACGAGTACTGTATGTCCCCTGTACATTTCCGATATTGACAGAGTAATAGCAATAATAACGAGGAACAATAGAAATGCAGTAAACTAACGGTACTTGAAAGAATTTACTATGCTATACCTACCTAAATATTCCAGTGTAGTCCGTGTCAAACCGCTGATGCGGATCAGGTATGATTTTTTGGAACATTCCTTTGCTGAGATACAATATTCCGAGACATGATGCCAGCCAGCCATCCCCTGTAACAATGAGCGTCAACGAACCACGTATCACCTTATGTACTTAGATAGAAGGTAGAATTATGCTTTATTTGAAACAAGCGCAACCCGCGCAACTTATCTATCTAACTATCCCGCTTTCCCGTGGGAATTTCAGAATAAATTATAGATATAAATAAACCTTCCTCTTGAACCTCATTATCTATTTTGAAAAAAAACGTATTAAAATTCGCTGCGTAGTTTTAAAGATCTAAGCAGACAGGGACAGACAAACAGCGAAAGCTACTTCATTTTATACTATGTAATGATTGAACATAGGACACAGTATACATAAATAAAACTTACACACTAGTGAATAGCAACAAGGCAGTTACAGGAAATATTCTCGTTAAAATCTAATATCAATCTAGCGCTATCTAGCTCATGATTTTATTATAAACAAAACACATTAATTCAAATGATCAACTCTATTTGTCGATTCTTGCAATCACTTTATTACGATGAGAAGTTCTGATTTCTCGAACGGCCCTTGCACAACGTTCCTATTTCTTTACTGGTCCCTTCTTGTATAATCTTGTTAACAAACACTGCAAAATATATTAAGAATCAAAATTCTTCTGCAGAAAAAATGTTAAAATGGACTGGAACACAACTATTCTAAGAGAAATAAATAAATTATAAATATAAATTTTTAACCCCCTCCCCCCCATTGTGAATTTCAAGCTCTGCTGCCTCACTCATACAAAATAGGGTGCGTGAGTTCGAGATGAGATTGAAACTGTTTGTGTTACGTGAATAGGTCGCATTGGAGGCATTTGGTGGATGCCAATGTCCAGCAGTGGACTTCTTGTGGCTGAGATGATGATGATGAATTATTATAATACTGTTCTTGATACAATGACATGTTGAATAGATTGTCAGTTGTATTTCATAAAAAGTCTTTGACGGTAGGAGGTGTATTAATATTAATGAAAGAGATAAATAAACTCACCCAGCCTTAGTGAAGTGTATAGAGTGTATAGGAAGAGAGAGTTATATAACTTTAATTCATAAACAATAATTCCCAGGTTGCGAAGACCCAATTATTCGATGCCTAGTTATGAAGCGTTGTGTAACCTAATTTACTACTTATACATAACGAAACACATTCTCACGTGTCGACAATGATGGTATAGGTACGCGAAATGTCGCGTGCGTACCGCGTACACCTCATATAAAGTTCCGTGGCACGGTTCCGCTTCATTTTGCCGCGTAAATCTATATTAGGTCGTTCAGACCAAACCGCTGATCTTTGGAGGAAGTCCTCGGTAGTACAGTGGTCAGTATCCTCGCCTGTCACGCGAGAGACCGGGGTTCGATTCCCGCCGGGGAGACCTTTTAGATTTTGTTAGGTATATTTTTTTATTAGTTTTTTTTTAACAATTTTATAGTATATATATAATATATGTATATTTATAGTATATATAAAATTGTTCATAATTTTTTTTTATTTTTTATACCACACAGGTGGCAAACAAGCATACGGTCGGCCTGATGGTAAGCCGTCACCGTAGCCTATAGACGTAAGCAATACCGGGGGTATCACTCACGCGTTGCCAACCCTCCCAACCCCCCCAAGTGGAGCTCTGGAGACCTTACTCACCGTAGGAACACAACATGGCCGAGACCAATGCTATTTGACTACGATCTTCTGTAAGGTGGAGGTCCTTCCCCAGACGGGCTGCTCCGATTTGAGCGGATTATCCGCTGTGCCCTACCTCTCTAACTATTTGTATATAATTGTATATAACTAAGCTTGGTACTATTTTATTTTAAAACCTAGTAAAGGACATTTTTGTTAAAACAATAGTTGCAAACTTAAGAACGGCTTAAGATTCCTTTCTAATTTTTATTTTAATTAATTCCTTTTAGGCCTAATACACATAAAGGCGAATCTTTAGCCGATGCCGCGTCGTAGCACGATGCGACGTCGCTTTGTGTGTGTCTGACTCGCTCGAGTAACTGCAAAAATCCTCTCTTGGGCTTCCCTAAGGGACTGGACTTAACTGGACTTTAAAGAAACAAATAAGTCATATCATTGGTATTCCCAATATGACAACATATTTATGCCTCTGACTATACAAGCACATCCGTCCATTATATTTCTACAAATTTCGGTTTATAATAGTAAGATGACTATTATAGTGAAACATTTCTTTAAAAACATCAAAATATACATGAACTTAAATCTTAAGACGGAGTGGCGAGCTATAAAATTGTTCAAAAACAACTAATAAATAAAAAAATAATAAAAATAAAAAATCTAAAAGGTCTCCACGGCGGGGAATCGAACCCCGGTCTCTCACGTGACAGGCGAGGATACTGACCACTGTACTACCGAGGACTATACCCTTGACGTCGAAATAAGTCGAGATGTAAATCGGTATCCTAGCAACGGGAGGCTGCTGTCATGATAGGCTTTATTTATTTAAAAAAAACATACAGATTACAAATCTACGTTAATTTATAAATGAAATAATGATTATTAGAAATAAATTACAATCGTATTGTAGTAATCAATAACAACTGTTGCAATAATGGGACGTTTGTTGACGAATGCGCGCGCAATCCTGCCGCCATTCCGAAACAAGTTCAAAGGGTTGACTTTACAGCGCTTTAAACATGTGAGGTGGTGCAAACGTATAGCAACTCGTCTACATCATATAGTTGCAAATGTAAGGCCGTTTGCTCACCGTCAACGTAACGTTACGTCGCATGCCGTGAACACACGGCTATCCTATTAATCAATATTATAAATGCGAAAGTGTGTTTGGTTATCCTTCTTTCACGTCGAAAATAACGAACGGATTGACATGTATTTTTTTGGGGGATAAATTAAGGTCTGGAGAGTGACATATTCCACCTTTTATCCTGGAAAAACATCTTATTCCCACGGGAAAAAATAAAGTAATCAATAGCAAATTGTCCCTTTTAGTTCCGGTATTGCAAACTGGGTATCTCATGTTACCATTGTCCAAATATAAAGAAAAAGACATTTCTTAAACACATAATAAATGTCATTAACATTAAAAATGTTTTTTTTGTGTGTGCGACTCCCGAACTTGTTACATGGTAAAAAGTAGCATAATAACAATACAATCTTATTACAATAAATGAAATCGCTTAGAGAAATAAAAATAAATTCGCAATGCAAAACAGTCTCACACGGAATTATTTCTGATATTGCCATAACATTGGTATATTTATATTAAATAAATAAATATATAGGGATAAATCACACAGATTGAGCTAGCCCAAAAGTAAATTCGAGATTTGTGTTATGTATGAGATACTGACTCCACGATACATTTTATACATTTTATAACAAATACATATATAGATAAACATCCAAGCCCCAAGCCAAAGTTCGTTTTTCATCATGAACCGACCGGGATTCGAACCCGGGACCTCCTGGGTGGCAGACCGGCATGGTAACCATTACGCCACGGAGGTCGTCAAAACAATAAGTAGGTAGTAGTTACAGCAGAAATATGTGCTATGCATACTGTGCCATCAACAGCCAGTTAAAAAACACCATTTTCATATTTCGACACTATTGAATTAAATCACAATTTTCAGACTTTATAACTGTGCGCACATTACTGGCGTATTGGCTCCAACGACAAATTGGTCATATTGCCGTACTTTGTTATCGGTGTAAGCAATGTTTTGAACATACCTAGTTTTCCTGTGACCAGATCCAGTGTGTCCATGTTGTTCACCACGAATTTCGGCTTTGATGGCCTTGTATAAATGTCCTGTAAAAGTAAAAATATATATAACTAAACCATCATCATCTCAGACATAAAAAGTTCATTGATAGACCGCTGCTTTAGTACCATGTCATTACAAATATTTAAACAACTGACAGGAGTTGTCTCACAAAAATGAGCTTTGTTCCAAATGGTACTGAATGATGGCATTTGTGTTTTCTATGTAAAAGTATATATTTACAATATATCCATTGTGTTATAGCGCAGTGTGAATTGTGTAGAATTCATTTATTGGATACTTTGAAAGGTGACACAATTATCTCTTTTAATTTTAATGAAATTGTGGATTTCAAGTGTTGAATGTATGTCGACGTGTAGGTGCAAGTGCAACACCTATAGTAGGTTAAGACCTTTTCAATTTAATTGTAGGTGGAAGGCGACCTCGCCTTCTACTATATTGGCAGTGATATTAGTATTATCACGGTAAAGGCTTTTCCATTCTCCATTTTTCCGAAGAAAATTTGCTATCGTCTTTCTTCCGGGCGTGACTCAGAGACGGTATATTGAGTCGAGACAACTAATCCTATGGTTTGAATGATTTATAATTTATAACATGACACTGGCTGATTGCAACGAACAAGAACGCCATAATTAAATAGAAACACATTAAATGATGGCTTTTACTCGAAAGCTGTATATTATCTACATAATACTAAAAAAACACAAATCTATCATATTCTGTAAAAACAAACCCTCTGGTAGAAGAAAATACAAAGTTTCATCCATAGTCAGAGTAAAATCTACCTTTGCCAGAAGGCAATATGACAGTTGTTCATCTCGATTGTACAACCTAATAAATAGAAAGTTGGAGATTTACCCCTTAACGCACATTAAGTGTAAAAAAAGCCCTGACTCAATGGCTACATTCCAAAAATAATGATGAAATCGAAGCTATCATACAGGACAAATTCCAATTATGTTCTTTACTAACACACATGACACACACGCATTACTCTTACATGCATAACACACACACGTTTAACACTCATTCATAACACGACCAAGCATAACACACACAAACCAACACTATACACTACACAATACTACACATACACTATAAATTAAATCTCAAAAATTAAATTAAATTCTATCATTTTTGTCACATTTTGTAACCGTTTTGTAACCATTTTGTAACCTAGTATAAATAAATAAATTATATTGTAAGAAAACTCAGAAAGAGCGGAGCGTCCAATCACAAGCATTTCTTTGCTTAAATGGAGGCTCCTGTCACTTGAAATTTAATGAATAAATATTTTTCATTTTTTTTTACTCGTTTCAAGAGAAAAAGACACAAAGTCAATTTTATTGGCGTCCCGAATCCTATTCTATGATTTCAAATAAACCGCGAAGGAACGATTTATGAGATACAGCCAGACAGACGGACTTACATCGAAGGCTTCCATTGCTGTGCGTTTGCCACGGAGCCCTAAAAACGTAATCCCACGCGAAAATTGTCGAAGTTAGTCATTAGATAGTTTGCATTCATAATCATCGTGTATAAGCCTACACATATTAGCCAAATTCGGTTATACTACTTATTTATATATTTTTCTAGCTTCCAAATACGTATATAGCGCCCAAATGGATAATTTCATGCTTTTAACTGTATAATATATAAAAAATAGGGACAAATCACACAGATTGAGCTAGCCCCAAAGTAAGTTCGAGACTTGTGTTTATGGGAAGATATTTTATAACAAATACATAAGTAAATTTTTCGAGGGAAAATTAAAAAATGTGTTTTAGTAAAATAATATTTCACGTGTTTCACACTGTCGCAATAT
Source organism: Endotricha flammealis (assembly GCA_905163395.2). Taxonomy (NCBI): domain Eukaryota; kingdom Metazoa; phylum Arthropoda; class Insecta; order Lepidoptera; family Pyralidae; genus Endotricha; species Endotricha flammealis. The sequence goes on along the minus strand of LR990852.1, from coordinate 3,700,994 downwards.
ACAGTTACATGACACTATAATTTCGATAAATATATAAATTAGAATGAAACAATGTAAATACCGCCTCAGTGGACGCTGGTTACCTTGTCGAATCGCAATTTACTGCCTTATGTCAGAGGTTCTCAAATGTTTACATCTCTCAAAATACACAGACACACAACACAGTATACCGTTAGAACGCGACTTTATTTGCAACACACAAAATACGTTTTCTCCGAGTCCTTCTTTGATCTAAACTTGTTGATAATACAATTATTTATTTCTTCTTACACATTTTTACAAACACATTTAAAAGCTATAAGTACAGTCAGGTGCACTTGCCGCAACTTATGAATGGTACAAAGTCCAAATATGTAAAGGCCGACCTGCTCTTGACTCTACAATATATGATGTCATGATAATATGTTTATTTATGTACATAATACAATAATATGTTAGCTTTAAACTGTATTATTAATTTTCTTTTTGTATGTGCATTGCAAATAAATCATATTCTGTCTATCTAAACTAACCTCAGCAACAATAGATGTGAAATGAGGTTAGGCGAAAACCCACGAAGTCGACTGAGGTAAGGCGAATACGAGAGCACTTTGGCTTACTTCGTCTAACATTTATTTTGTATCCGAACTTCGCGTTGGCAAATATTGACAGGTTCGATGGTCGAGTAGCTGCGAACTCGATTCCCCCTTGCTTGAGACATGACATGTGTGTGTATGAACCTACAGAAAATAACCAGACCAAAACCAGTTTTGGTATTGCAAGCGTCTATAGGCTACGGTGATGCTTACCATCAGGCGGGCCGTATGCTTGTTTGCCAACTTAGTGGCATAAAAAAACAAAAAAAAAACAAACATACATTGTTTGTTTTGTTATTTTCTATTTAAAGTAAGTATTTACAAAAAAAAACGTATTCAGGTGTATTTATCAGCAATCTAGTATAGATACCCATAGTAAAAGCTTTGATTAGTTTTAGACTATTTGGCGTTGTGTAACTCTTCCAAAAATATTAAGGTTTATATATTCACGAAGAATTAAAATACGTTAAACAAAATACAAAGCAAAAATACACCTGTGTCAGAAGTCGCTCCTCCATATGATAAAGTGCCATATTCATGGTACAGTAGGTATTAATAGTAGGTTGTTAGGTAGGTTCATGGTAGTAAATCTGGGGTTACAGCGCCCACGAGGGGAACGTTAACCCTCACGTTGAGGAAGCCTGACCTAAGTACTTTTGGTTTCAACGGGCCAGTGTATAAACAGGGTTAAAATTCTGTAACGGTACAGCTCCGCTTGGATGCCGCCCACGGCTCGTAAATACGAATATTAAAAATAAAAGTTGTTTTTACATTCTTATATGCTTAAAAAGTGACAATTTGCAAATAATAATTCCAGTTAAGATGTTATTCGCTCAATAGAGAAAACAATTATTTGTGTCCACTTGTAAATATGTATAATACCTAATTGCAATTAAGATGCCACAACAGACGTAAAGTACAAAAGGGCTTTTACCCTGTTTCGAACTGGATTTTGAGACAACCCTTGTTAATATCATAACAATTCATAATGATCCCACTGCAGGGATACGGGTCTCTTCTCAATCGAAGGGGATTAGACCGTACTCTGCCACGCGGCTCGAAGATAGAAGTAATTTATCTATTTAAATACATAAAACGCATGTACAAAGTGTTTTCCAATTTATAGACAATTAGACACGATAAGTAAGATGTACAATATTCTGACTATAAGTTTAAGACTAAATTGTACAAATGGCTTAAGAAAAAAATATATTTTAACATCAAATTTCTATTTCTAGAATTATTTATATTGTTAATAATGATAAGGTTTTAATTTAAATTAATTAGGGTTATATGTAATGTAATTTAATTTATAAGTTTGCTTAAGCAAAACATGATGTACCTACCGGCCATATTTTACCATGTTTCATGCAAATAAAGTTATTCTATTATATTTATAGTAACGTTAAATTACTTATTAGCCAATCGCTAGATCGTAATATTGTAAAGTAAAATAAAATAAAAGGAGAAATAACAGGAATGTACGTAATTATTTTCATAGTCTTGCATTCAAGTCAAGCATTTGGATAAAATATCTGGTTTAGAAATAAATGTTAAAGTATATAGGGCAAATCACATAGTAAGTTTGAGACTTGTGTTATGGTATACTACATCAACGATATATTTTATAACAAATACATATGTAGATAAATATCCAAGACCCAGACCGGATTCGAACCCGGGACCTGCTGGGTGGCGGTCTGGATTGGTAACCATCACGCCACGGAGGTCGTCAATCGTTAATACTTTTATTATATTAATATTAGTTTTTTTTTTCATATTTATGTATTCCTGTAACTAGTGCATGTTGTATTCACCAGTAATTGTTTGTTACATTACTATTTATTTAATTTTTATTGTTCTTATATTTTGAATAAGGTAACAATGTAAACAAACGTTGGTGATACTTAATAAATAAATAAAATACTTCGGAATCATCATGACTCTGCTATCAAAACGGCTACAATGCTTGTATTACGAAGGTGAAGTGGCTAGCGGGATCTCTTTCATTTGCGCAACATGTAATGCAATTCTTATGTATGTAAAGGTTTTTTTGGCCGGTGTCATGCAAATTAAGTGATTCATTTATCTAGACATTTAAAATTTTAAAATTATTTTTTGGGGAAAAATCATGCATTTCTTAGATAAAATATAATACAAAACTATTGCTTTAACTAAAAAAAAAAAACCTTTATTGTAATAAAAAAAACCGTACAAGTTCGAGTCGGACTCGCCCATCGAGGGTTCCGTATTCCGTATGTAGTAATCCTACTAATATTATAAAGGCGAAAGTTGTGATGTTTGTTACTTCTTCACGCTTAAATGGTTGGGTCAATATATATGATATTTGGTATGTAGGTAGCTGTATCTTAGATTAACACATAGGGTACCTTTTATTTCAAAAAGTACGGGATTCTCGTAGGATTTGATCAAAAGTCTGATACCTAGTCTAGGTGGCGCTGCTGTGCATAAATAAATATTCGCAAACGAAGTTGCGCGGGTTTCACTAGCTTTAATAAATAATGCAGGAATCGAATCGCGCAGTTTTTTTCCGAACTTTTACTACTACCTACTTATTTAAAAAGAAACTCTAAAACAAAAAGGTTCACTTCACTTCTATAGTTTAATATTTACACTTTATACACATTCTTTTTCATTCCCAAGCAGTAACCAGCATCAGCGCTGCATTCTCAACCTTGACATGACAATGCAATGGACTGTTCTTCCTTCTCAAATGCCGCCTTCCATCAACCTGAAGAGCCGTCCGCCGCAAAACCAATACGACGTACTGTTTTTGATGAGATTTTGGCGCACAATCCGCGCTCGTAGAACCAATAATATGTACGTGATTATTTCCTCGTACATATAAAAACCAAGTTTAAATAATAAACATAATATATTTCAGACCAAAACCAAAAGAGAGAGATTGACAAATTGAAAATCAGTTTACTTATAAATAAATAATAGACAAAAGTAGTTTTAAGTTAAAGAGTTTAAACAGGACAACCCAAAAAAAATATATATTTCAAAATTTTGTTCCAGCACTTTGTTAGCATTTGATACCTATGTATATACATACCAAATTACAACTATCTAGCATTAAGTGAGGGAACGCACGAGCAACTTTGTCTCTACGACTTAAGGCCTATCCGCACACAACAGTGCCGGCACCTAGGACCAAGTAGGACCAAGTATAAGAATTCTTCGGATAGGCCTTAAGTCGTAGAGACAAAGTCGCTCGTGCGTTCCCTCACTAAGCGTCTAGGCGCTAGATCGCGGACAGACAGACGGACGTGGCGAAACTTGTAGTTTCTTGTAGTTTACTACAGAACTACAGAACCCTAAAAAAGGTGCAGTTTAATTCAACAATATTCTCCTTTATTACGTTTCTTTTATTGTTCTTTTATTGTCGCACTCTTAAAGTAACGTGTAAGTTAAGCAACGAACGTAGTCAGTGTTTGGATGGGTTTCGTTTTCTCGAGCCTCCATCCGTCGATCCCAGCCGTAGGTGATGTCTGGTTAGGTTAGGTTAGATAGATCACCTATTTGGTACTTCCCATCAGGTGGGCCAAATCCTAGTTTGCCACCGGAGTGGTATAAAAAATACCTCTTTTATAAAAAATGTTGTGTATAGAAATTGAAATGCGTATTTATTGTTGTAGAAGTTAGATGTTGGAATAAAGACACAAACTTCACATAACAATAATATATTTCTTTATATTTCTATTACATACACTTTTTAACATTTCTAAACAATTTAATTACCCCATGACTAATAATTATCATCTTTAAATAAGAGTTACATTTTAAACCATGATTAGTTCCTATAAAAACATTTCTAAAACGTAGTAAAATACAAACTTTATCTATAAGACGTCATAAAATCGACTGAATCTAAATCCTAGACATCATCATGTCAAATTTCAAAATACTCCAATTTCAAATCTTCATTTGAATAAAACTTTTTCTATAACCAGCCAGTTACAATACAATTCGTTATTTCATTTTAAATAAAACCTACAACATTTATTTCACATTTGCCAAAGTTGTTTGCAAAAGTTGTTTAATGCAGATAATTAAATGAGAAACTTGTGTAATCGATACGAATCTTTACATAGTATAAAATGAAGTCGCTTTTGCTGTCTGTGTGTCCCTATGTACCTATTCTAATCTTTAAAACTACGCAACGGATATTGATGCGTTTTTTTTAAATAGATAGAGTGATTCCAAAATTCCAACGGGAAAGCGGGATGATAATATAAAATATCAAAACTGTCGGAATAAAATCCCCACGGGAAAGGGAGTAATAGGACTGTAATTGTATTATCGCAGGCGCTCAACCTAGAAAGCGGAAATTTTGTATAGAGGTTCCCTTTATGATGTTGACAAGGATAAAGATGGGGTTTTATAAAATTCATACCTGAAACGGAGTAATATTACTGTAATTGTATTATCGCAGGCGCTCGGCCTAGAAAGCTGAAATTTTGTATAGAGGTTCCCTATAAGATGTTGACAAGGTCAAAGACGGCAATTTATAGACTTCCCACGGGAACGGGAGTAATAGGACTGCACATTGTATTATCGCAGGCACTCAACCTAGAAAGCTGGAATTTTGTATAGAGATTCTCTTTATGATGTTGACAACGACAAAAACGGGATGTTATAGAATTCCCACGGGAACAGGAGTAATAGGACTGTACGTGTCGTGTATTATCGCAGGTGCCAGAGTACGCATGAATACGCCACAGTACGCAAGAGTAGGCCAGAGTACGCAAGTGTACGCCAGAGTACGCAACAGTACGCAAGAGTACGCCAGAGTATGCAAGAGTACGCCACAGTACGCAAGAATACGCATGAATACGCCACAGTACGCATGAGTACGCCACAATACGCAAGAGTACGCCAGAGTAATGTCTCCCTTTCTCTTCCATTTTTAAACATGTATCTATCAAAGTAACTCTGTCTGTTACGCCTACACGACTAAACCGCAGAACCGATTTTGATGGATTTTGGTATAAAGATAGATAGGATAGGACCTTGGAAAAGAAAATAAACTATTCAAAGTACTAATTCTCAGCAGACGAAGTTTCGGGTACCAGCTACCCACGCGGGCGAAGTCGCGGGTACAGCTAGTATTAAATAAAATCTGAATATAATCTGTTCACCGGTTCTATGAAGTTTTCAGTTCCCAACTTTGGATTTATCTGAGTCCAAAGTTGGGAACTGAAAACTTCATAACTCATACAAAGTATCAAAACTTTACTACAGGTAAAAGCTTAGATGAAAAAATAGATGGATTTGCCAAACAGCTAAAGATGAATTGTGGAGGCAGAAAAATTATGACGTCTGCGTTTCTCTCAATGACAAGCTAATGAGAAAGAGGTTATCGACACGACGCGACAAGAAGAATCCTACTATAATATTATAAAGGCGAATGTTTGTGTGTATGTATGTTTCAAATGGCTGGGCCAATTTTTAAGATATCAGGTATGTAAATAGCCGGTACTTTGGAATAACACACATTTTATTTTGTAAAGTACGCGATTCCCGTAGGATTTGGTTAAAATTCTGATAGTCAATGATATCTGATAGCTTTTTGAAGTAGGTGGCTCTGCTGTGCATTAATATACGCAAACAAAGTTGTGCTGGTTTCGCTAGTAATTTGTAATTCACCACACGCCAAGGTCTCAAAGTAAGCGTGTTATGGGTACCACACTTAGGTACCAGATAATGGATATATCATTGTAAATATTATACTTTTATAATACACATAAAAAACTCGGATTCAAGAACAAACACAAAAATGTCATCGTATAAAATATATTCGCCCCGAGGGGGAATCGAACCCATGCCCCTGGTGCCGAAAGTAGGCTCACTCCGCACTTAAAATTCACCAGTAAATATAGTTCTTTTTACACTGGTCAATTGTTATTTACCTAAAATAGAGATATACAGTTTGACCTTCATTGGAAACGCAATTGCTACAAATATCTGTTCAACATAGCCAAGTGAATATGTACAATGTGACTTATGTACCTATTTTATAATGAAACAAAAACAAAACTTATTTTTAAACAGCATTAAGTCTAAAATCGCATGTGAAGCTGTTATAAAAATAAAATCACTTGCGTTAAGTGTGCCGAGCCGGTTACTTTCACCGTTCCGTATGTATGTACGTGTTCTGAGCGCATAATTTTAAATGTAAATAAATATGTTTCATTCAACAATGAATTTCTTTGTTCAAGGCCGGCTACTTGCAGTTTAGATATATTACACCAATAAAATTTATTAATAGATACATAAATCATATATTTAAGTATCAACTTATGGTTCGAATCCTGCTCAAGGCAAGCATTTGTGTGCATGAACATGTCTGTTTGCCTTGGTCTGGACGTTTTCTATAAGTGTTTATTATCAAAAAAGGTATATAAATATATTTATCACCAATCTAGTACCCATAGTACAAGTTTAGTTTGATTAGTTTAGGACTACATGGCGTTGTCAATCTCAAAAGACACGTACATAATATAAACAGAAAGTTGACAGCAACTAAATTTCAGTAGAAAAATGTTATGGTTACTATTTTGCGTTCACTGGGTTACTTTAAAAGGATCACTTAAACAATATGATATTATAGCAGACTACGGTAGAGTCAACAAAATGAAAGATAAAAAGTATCCAGTGCAAACAGATTCAAGAATTCCAAATACTGTTAGAATATTTATAAATTATACTCAATAAATTATACGTATTTATATGTAATTTCCAAAGTTGCTTAACGATCCGAATATAATATATGTAATATATTTGGAAATATGGTATTTGAAAAATAAGGATTTCTATTACATTTTCAAAAAGTTGTATTCTAGTTAAGTATTACTCGTGCTTCGCTATGTAGACAATACAGTTATGTACTTGATATGGCACGGATGAAGCTTAGATTTGAAAAAAATATATATGTGCTAGCTGCTACCGGCGGATTCGCGTGGTCCCTAAGATCTGACAAATGATTATAAACTTTATTTTTCCCTGTAGGGATAAGAAGTTTTACCGCTTTTTCCGACATAAAAAGTATCTCTTGTCTCGACCATAACCTATCCCCAAATGACATGACAATCCGTTCGGTACTTTCGACGCGAAAGAAGGACAAACAATATGGGTATGGATTTGTATAAATTAACCTAACTAGTGAGATATAGTTGTTTTTGTTTAAGTATGAGGAAGTAAGGACTTACCATTGGACGCTTCCAGTGGAAGTGAAAAGGTGGCCTTTGGAAGTAAAAAACGCTACTCTGCGCAGCGGGAAAGTCCGGGTCCTGCCACAACACATTATTTTTCATGCACAACGCCTTAATATTTTCGTATTCGGACATTCTGAAAAAGAAAAATAAACAATATAAAATAGGTATTTTTTTATTCGTCTCCACAAATTACAAGTTATGAAAATTACAAATTTACAGGGCAAAATGCAATTTTTGGGAGACCTAGAGTCAAAACTAAGCTGAAGCGTGTATCTTAGGACACCAAATTTCCGACAGTATCGCAAAAATTTGGTATTCTTGGAGAAAATGTGTATTTAAACGTCCGTTTGACATCTGCTCGCGATAATAAAATACAATTAAATGATTGCATGTGACCCTCTTATATTATAGAGGCAGGTATCATTTTCAATGTATCCAAATGCGACCACTTATATACAGGTTTTCGGTACCGACCCGCACGGTTTCGTTGGCGCCGGAAACCTGCTGCCCTATGTAAGCACCCTAAGATTAAATTTGAATTATATCTTTTTTCTAACTAAAGTTTAGTTTTTATTGTTAGTTTAGTTTTTAATTTTTATTGATATTCATATTATTTAATTTTGCAATGAATAAATACTTACTGTAAAAAAAAAAAAAAAAAAAGTTTAACTGTATTACAAATAAACGTTGTTAAAAGTTATCCACTTTTGTGTCACTGTTTTTCTGATAAGAATTAAATGAAGTGTTGAAGTGACATAACATTGTATAACTTATACTACGTCTATTTGTAACAACAGTAAAGGTTTGCGGTACAGGTAAATGTGTATGTTTTGTGCTGACTCACTCAATGATTCCCTGACCGTACTGCAGTGATCCTCTCCATTTATTATGTAATAGTGAAACCGTTCGTTTGTTTGGGTGTATCTCGCTTTCCCGTGGGAATTTTGGAAGATGCTTTCTTATCGGACGCCTACGTCATACAAAGAATCCACCTTCCAAGTTTCATTTCAGTCACCAAGTCATTCAGGACGAAGCATTTTATTATATATTTATATATGTCGATGAACAGTATAAAGGTATTTAACTAAATTTCAATCAGCATAGGATAAGACAATGTCTTAATAAATCCGCCCATGTTTTTCACGCAAAAAGCATGTCGTTTGAAGAACAATCGAATGTTTTCCTTCGGAGAAAACTATAATTATGTTATTATGCACAACAACTCAAACATACGTGTATGTCGACGTGATCGATTAAAGTGAACATAAGTGTTTATTGTCACCAACATCACATTGCTGGGACACGGATCTCTCTATATTTGTAAAAAAAAAATAAGCTTTTCATTACAATTTTTTAATTTGTAAATTTTATTACCTACTTCAGATAAAATTTACAAAATAACGTTTTTGACATAAATATAAAAATATTTCAGCTAAAACCCCCTTTCTCTGGGTATATGCCTTCTCTTTTCTCCACTCTGTCCTGTTCTTGCCTTCTTTTTCCTATTTTTTCCCGCCACTCTTTGAATGTTATCACTCCGTAGCTTAGCTTATTGGCGCTTGAAAATACTGGCCACTGCCAATCCGCATTGAAGCAGCGTGGCAGAGTACGCTCTATCCCCTTCGATTGAGGGGAGACCCACATCCCTGCAGTGGGATGATTATGGGTTGATATGAATGAAATCTCCTTACATTATCGTAGCGTGATCGTAGGAATGTCGTAGAGGGCTACAACGTAGAGCGACATCAACGCGCGCTGATTATGCGAATGTTTAGATATCGTAATACACTAATACTAGAGAAACCCGTGAACTTCGTTTGCATTTACCCCGTTTTCCCGTGGGAATTTCGAAAAATCCTTTCATATCGGTCGCCTACGTCATACAAACAATCCATTCAAGTTTCAGATTTTTACGATAAGCGGTTTAGGCTCTGATTCTCAGTCAGTCACTAACTCATTCAGGACAAAGAATTTAATAGATTAAAAGAGGAAAAGATTTGTATTTTTTTTTTGTAACGAACAAATTAAAAAACTACTGGAAACTTCTTTCACCGTTGGAAAGCTAGACTATTCCCGAGTGACACAGGCTATTAAATTATATTATATTTCCAAAAATAATAGGGATATGGTTGTTTGATCAGTAGTAAAGTATACTAATGGTTAAAATTCGTTGAAAAAACTATTTGTTAAAAATTGCTACTTCTTTTAACCATTAGTTATACTTAACTACTGATCAAACTATGGGCCCTTAGTAAAACTTGTGCGATTCTGGGACGAGGCGCTAGTATAACCTATAATGGTACGAGCCAGCGAGGTAACCCTGCCACTAGGACCCTGTCTTTTTAATTCTTAGTATTGTTTTAGTTTGGTTTTCGAAATGGTAGCCTAATGGTTACTTACGTCATATTATTGTGCTCCTCATTGATAGAATCATAAGTTGACGCGTGCATCAATTGATGAACTATGAAGGAAGTATTCATGCAGAACTCTTTGGGGCTCTTGCGTCGTGCGTCTTATCATATAATTATTATTCTGATGCATATTCATTGAATGTATTCATAAGTCAAGTGATGCCGATGAATATAATGTCATAGTATTGTATAATGTATATAAGTATTGTGGTGAGTTTGAATTCCGCGCAAAGCAAATGTTTGTGTGCTTGAACCTAATATACGAGTAAGTATTAGGAGTATTTAATAATAAAAAAGAGTTTATGTATATCAGGAATCTAGTAGCCATAGTTTTGTTTAAATGGGACTAGATTATTAGGTAGATCATAAAAGAAAGAACGAAACTCTTTGTTCAGAAAGTAGGGAACAGACACGTTCTCTATTTTTTTTAATTACCTACCCCGATTTTAAAAATCTGAATGAGTTCTATGACATTTATGATTTTCTCCTGAGGAATAAGCTCCACTGCTTGGCATGTTGTTCAGTGTAACACATAAAATAAGCTATATAAATCCATACTAATATAATAAACAGGAAATATTCGTAATTTGTTTGTCTATACTAATATTATAAAGAGGAAAGATTTGATTGTTTGTTTGTTTGAAATGAATAGGCTCCGAAACTACTGGACCGATTTCAAAAATTCTTTCACAAGTACAAAGCTACATTATCAGGGAGTGACATAGGCTATAGTTTTTCCCGGAATTCAATGTAGTTCCCACGGGAACGGGTCCGGAACTTCACGCGGACGAAGTCGCGGGCAAAAAAGCTAGTAACGAATAAACTACTGGACCGATTTGAAAAAATCTTTGACCGTTCGGAAGCTGCGCTATCCGCGGGTGACAGCGGCATAATTAACATTTAAATTTTTTTTTAAAAAAGGGCTTTCTACAAATACTCATACGAAGCTGGGACGGTGCGCTAGTCTATATATATAAAAGGAGAAGCTGACTGACTGACTGACATATCAACGCAGGGCCTAAACTATAAGGGTTAGAAACTTGAAATTTTCCTTTTATAGCGTAGGGGAGCACTAAGAGAGGAGTTTTCAAAATTCCCACGGGAAAGCGAGACATACGCAAACGAAGTTGCAAAGGAATTAACTAGTATAAAATAAATATATAGAGTATTAGTTATAACAAGTTGTAAATCTGACGATAAATAATCTCCAATTTCATCCAATCACTTCGGCCATTTATTTTATGGGCAGTGACGTAAGACAAGGTACAGAAATGGCCAAATCGAACGGTCTTATACCGTCAAACGAAATTGGCTCTTATTTAGACGTAATTACGATTAATTTCAATAAAAGGACATAAAGAGAGCATTGAACTCCTCCTGTATTGCTGCAAGTAATAATTTCTCATGTCTGCTAAGCATTCCGTCTATTATTTTTTTATTTGCAATAATTTTGCATTACTGTACTACTTTTTTGTATCGAACACTATAACATTGCAAAGATATAAAGAACGGACAGACATTAAAAGATTTAAACGCTGAACGCTGAATCTAAGAACGCTGCCAGTATCTTCGGAACCTTGCCTAAAGGGACTCCTTTTCAAAATATATTTTAGTTATTTTATTATATTTTTTAAGGTTTTTTTAATTAGTTGAATCATTTAAAATACATAACTAAATAACATGAAATAAAATAAAATAAATTAAAACTAAACTAACAATAAAAATTAAATTTATTTTTTACGAGTATTTGTAGGAATCCCTGTTTTTAAGGTTTTTAGTTTTAGGTTCATTATAATTTTTGTTATTATCTTTTTATTACATGTAATTAAATCAATGGCTAACACAAAGATTTAAAACGTTATATTCAGAGATTGGTCTTACTGTCAAAGATCTACCATATATGCTACCACAATTCGGAAGCAAAAACAAATTGGAGCACTGTTCAAAGAGATGAAAGAAAACAAGTTACGGTCTTTTTCGTTATTTAACAATACATCATAAGTATTATTTATAATAAAATACAAAACCAGGCACATAAAAAGTTAACTATATACGCGGAATATCAATCCATGGATAACTGCAAAGATTTATGTAAAAGTAGGTGTTGATGAAATGAAAAAAAAGTTCAAAAGATGACGCCAGAGTCAGCCAGAAATTCTAATAAAATAAGCCTAGAAAGAGTATTCAATATTTACTATATCCCAAAGAGCTAAACTCAACTGATATATATGTAGAGTAGGTACTTGTAAATGAAGCAATATATAAACCACAAGAATAAAAATCTAGCCGCTAGCGAGCTTCTCGAAATATCCCAGTATATAAAACAAAACGTAATATTCGTGCCTATATAAGATGATACATAGTTATGGTCGAAGAAACAATTAGTTAAGTTTCCTTATTTATAAAATAGAAAGGACGGCCATTAATTCGATACGATAACCCGCGTCTGACCGCCAAAACAGCGGTTTTTCACCGAACCGCAAATCGCGTCTATCACGAACTGTGCGACTTGTCATTGCAAAATTGTCAACTTTGAACGTAACTTACATATATACAAATATATAGAGACAAATTACACAGATTGAGCTAGCTCCAAAGTAAGTTCGAGTAACTTGTGTTATGTACGTACTAACTCAACGTTACTATATTTTATAAGAAATTACATACAGAGATAAACACCAAAGACCCAATCCAAAGCATTTGACAACGCATAAAATACATAGGAAACATATCTATTCTAGACAAGCACGATAGCTTATATAAACATAAGATTATATAAAAAAATGTCTAATAGGAAAATACAAAAATTAATTATAAAATTTAATATTAAAAATATCTGTCAGAGAAAGTCAAGAAAAACGTAGAAAAACAAATATCATTAAAAATATTGAAGCTAGGCATAATATTTATGAAGCAACAAACTTTAAAAAATAATTAAACTTTATTTAAATTGCTTGCATATTCCCTATTTGTCTCAGTTAAGTGTCGCATAGTGTGCGCTAGCATTTAGTGGCGGAATTCTAACTTGGACACCTGGACTGATCGAGGTTCAGTTTCGTAACTGAGGTAAGACTGGCAATGTATAACAGCATAGTTACAAAACAACAAAAGCTTTTAAAATTAGGTTTGGCCATGCCCTCACCTTATAGATCGAATGATGAAAGAAAACTCATAAAGTGTCACACATCACGCACATTTCTATTATTATAAAACGTGAAAGTTTCGAGGCAAAGAAAAAAATCAAGGCGGTTATACATTTTACATACAAATATTTAAAATGCGCGCCAAAACTAGGACTCATAGTTTATAAAACAATTTAAAATCTATTGTCGTATATGCACTGAGAAATAAGTATGAGTTTCGAACTTCGTTTTATGACTGTGCGAGTCAGCTGCGTTGGCGATCAGTATATTATTATGTAGTTTTGTGTGTGTGCTTATCGGTTTTCTACAACAAATTTGACTTAGTTTGACAGTAGATGGCGTTGCAAAATTCGTTCCTGAATTATTAAAGCCATACAAATCGTGCGTGTTCAGTTCGATACGCGCAAACAACATTAAATTAAATGTTCCAATCTTGAAGCCCAATGTTATTTAGACCGGCATCGAATGCTGATAATCTGGATTTCGACGCTTGGAATGGAGTCCGCCAAAACGACCCACTTGTTCAACTCTCCACTCCGCATTGATGTGTGGAAACCAAGATTAGTACGCGGTATAATGTATAAGCATTAGCGTTCTTAGTGTCAAGTGCCACAAACCTATTTGTGCCGATGGCGAAGGTGCTAGGGTCAAAGCTATTGAAGATAAATTGTCAAATTATTCAAGGCGCATTTATTAGTTTTGGTCACCGGCACAGATAAGTTTTTGACATATTTTAAGGTTGTTGGATTCGCGTCCACTTCGCGTCTCATACGATAAATAATAAATAAATTAAATGAATATATAAGGACAAATCACACAGATTGAGCTAGCCCCAAAGTAAGTTCAAAACTTGTGTTATGGGATACTAACTCAACGATACTATATTTTATAAAATAACAAATAAATATATACCTAGCTCCAAGACCCAGGCATCAGAAAAGTTCGTTTTTCATCATGACCCGAACGGGATTCGAATCCGGGACCACCTGGGTGGCGGTCTGGCGTGGTAACCATTACGCCACGGAGGTCGTCCAACAAAAAACAAATAAAGTATCAAACCAAACACACCATGCGAAGAAAATTCTACTTTTCAATTTGTTTTTCGTTTTACAATTCGTTTTAGTTATCGGCAACAAACATGCAAACATTCATATTTAGGCTGTAAGTTTGTACATAGAATTGCCCAGGTATAAAATCTACAAATTTAAAATAAATATATTTATTGTGAATCACAAGTAAAATTAAGGTAGTCAAAAAAATATATTTGACATCAAAGCATGTGTTATAAGTATTTGTACGTTAGTACTATTATGAATTCTGTGGTATTTGGTAAATATGGAAATTGGTCATTGAAGCATTATAAAATATACTTTTGTATAAAAGAACTGTTTTGGAAGGTATCATATAATGGACAAAAATGGTTTTGACTTTTTTTTAAATGATGATCGATTGGTTCATGTGTTCGCCCGCCGTCTCCTATGCCTTGACACCGTGAGAAACGCTAAGCTACCGGATGCACTGAGCACGTGTTTTTATGAGCAGCCTTCACCATTCACAGCCTGAACTATGTCGCTGTGTGTTTACACCTGCCATTCAACACCATTTCTACTTGGACACATGAAAACGAAAGTTTGACGTATTATAATGTTGACATGTACGAGTTGTTTCGTGCCGTCGGTCCCGGCTGTTGTCGATGAATGACAATCGTTAAGCCAAGTCGGCGTTCAAGCGGCTTGAAAACACTGGCATCTGCCAACCCGCATTTTACCAACGTGGCGCATTGGACCGTAGAGTACGCACTAATTCCCTTCGAATGATTCGTAACCCTGCAGTGGAATGATTATAAGGTTGATTGCGGATGCGTCTGCAAGTCTGCATGGACTTAGCCTCTTATTTTTATTCTTGTTATATATAATAATTATAATTATGCGTTGAGTATTAGATCTAGTCCCTTCACACACTCTGCGTCTCCTAATTGTACTTACTATCCATCTCTTTATCCTAAAGTTGTCTGGAATAGATTGCTTTAGCGTTAGGACCGCCTGTTGTACTTTTCTTGACACTTTGTACTATTTTATTGTTGTATTTACTTTGGTGCAATAAAGAATATTGTATTGTATTGTATTGATATGATGAGTTGAGCAAAATCGATTGGCATATGATCGTGACGGTTATTACTGAAAATTACGCTGACTACCAACATAGTGATATATTATTATTATTATTTATAAGGTTCACCAACATTTTTACACCGATGACTTATGTAACAAAAAATATATAATTACCTATAAGTAACAAGTTTAGTGTAAAAATAAATAAACAATTAATATATGATTAAAATAGCGTAAGTAGTTTGTCTTGAAAGTGGAAATATGCTCGCTTTTTGAGAAATCATTATCAGAACAATTAAAATAAAATCTTTTTTTTTACATGAAATATTTGTGCATGTCAAAATACTTTTGCACATCAAATTGATCAAACACAATAATACTTACATAAAATATTTATGATAAAATACTTTTTTGCAGCATTAATTACAATAATATTTATTTACAGTGCTGCAAGGCTATTTATGAACGTGGCCGAAATTGGAACCACAACACCCGTCTATTGTATGTCACTTTTCGACAGTTCGCCTTTGACAAAATGTATGAAAATTGCATGCCACAGTAGAGCCACAAGTGTCACTCACGTTCATAAAAATATCTGTTGCTGTATGTAAGTGATTCAAAACGTTCAAAATAAAATACTTGTAATTCTATGAACGCGCGCCTTTGCAAAGAAAGCGCGCCACTTTGTTTGTTTTTTTATGCCGGTTCTACAGTCGCGCGTAGTTGACCGAAGCGAAATTATAAGACGCAGTAAAGTTAAACATGAATGTTGCGCATAATAAAATAGAAGATCTCGGTATGTCTGTAAATATTTGGCAAAAATGGATTAGGAACATTAAAAGAAAAGTAATAAAAGTTTTTTTTGGTCTGTCTTTGTACGCGCACATCTTCGCAGTTACTGAACGGATTTTAATGCTGTTTAGACAGGAAGATAGAGCTTGACTTGGAGAAAAATATAGGCTCTATTTCATATATCTCAAAAAAAATATATCTTCATTTACGTGAGCAGAGTGGCCCTACGTAATGAAAATTAAGCTCTGACTCTGACTCCGATTTAACCGTGGATACTTTTTCAACCTCAAATCTAATTCCACGCGGGCGAAGTCGTGGCCACAGCTAGTAAATTATATCTATTATAATAATAATTCGCGGTGCGGCGAAATCGCGCCCGCCTCGTTGTCGCCGTCGTCGTCGCCCCGCATGTCGCGGACATAAGCTGATTACGCCGCGATCACTGCTTTTGAGAATGTAAAAGCAACTTAATATAACCAAATCGCTCTGCCAGTATAGCAATCGACTGTACATCAGTAAGAAAACTGGAACATTTTCCATGCCAACTTGCCTTCTTGGACATCCGTATTATCCATTACATATTATACACAAATAAAACATTATACAATAGTAATTGATAATTATTACGATGCAATTTTCGTAACATTTATAACAGGGATTATCAAGAACTATTGTAAGCTCGGCAGCTTGCTTGGCAAATGTCGGTCGCCGCGTATAAGTCACTTCACAACCGGTTTACAAATAGAAAATATTATGGAACAACTACTAAATATTACAATTATAATATAGGTATAACATGAAAATATGTCGAATTACTCACCTTTAGATTCCAAGTACATACAGTTAAAAACACAGAAATTACACTCCCGCGCAATAAATGCGGTCGCCGCAGAAGTTATGACGGTGTGGCTTGCGCCTGAGCACTGTCTTCCACTTCCCTCAGACACGTCTCCAAGACGTATCCCCACCAGTTAAGGACAGCTGTACACTATACAAGCGGGAGCGGAATCCGTATTGATTTTATAAAATCGAATTATTCGTTGGAAATCGTTTTGAAACCATTAAAATGCTAGCGATAATGCAGACCAGTTATTTCAATCTGTATTAATATATTTCATTTATCTTGTTGTAAATATTAATTAAGTAATATTTTGTTGTAATAAAAATATTAAATAACGCCCATTTAATTTACATAGAAATTATAATGTCATACTACATATCTATATATATAAAATGCTTTGTCCTGACTGACTGACTGACTGACTGACTGACTGAGAATCAACGCACAGCCTAAACCGCTCATCGTAAAAATCTGAAACTTGGCAGGTGGACCTATTACATGACGTAGGCGTCCGATAAGAAAGGATTTTTCGAAATTCGAACTCTAAGGGGGTGAAAAAGGGGGGTAAAGTTACTATGGGACAACTTGATTCCTTGGTCCAATCTACTTCAAATTTGGCATAAAAATTGTTTAAGAGAATTGATGGAAGACGTGATTCTTATTTTATTGAAATTCTTGAAAAAAATGTATTTTGTGGGTTGATATCAATACTCATACTCCTTACTGCTTTTGATTTCAATTACATTTCATTTTGACACATCCGTGAAGTGAAGAGTGTCGTCTGTCATGTAATATTTTTGTAAATTGTGAATATTCAAACAAAATGATTTCATAATGTCGTCGTACTATTTATTCTATTTGTGATCTCGGAAAAACAGCTAAAATTCTAAAGCGGACTGAATCATATTCATCGATAATAAACAGTACCTAAGTAATTAACTCAGGTAATTAGATATTTTAAATTTTATAATATTTGACAGGGTTCAAGTTAAATTGGTCAATGGTTAAATGGCATATTGATATTGTCTCTTTCTCACATATAGAAAATCTCATAACGTCGACTCGCTCTAATATTCCGTAGTGTTGTTGAGGGATAGTTGTAGGCTGAGGTTGTAGGTTATAAAATACCGATATACTTATTATACATTTTTTTTACGGAAGTGGTTGGAAAACAAGCTCAGAAATATGGATCATTTGATATTAGGTGATTACAGTCGACTATGGAGCACATAGATTCTAGGGTCCCTGACCCGTTTCCGACCTATAACAGGAAACAGGATATAGCGAGAAATAGTATAAGGACGGAGTTAGATTTTTTTATACAACAAAGGTGACAAACAAGAATTTCGGCTATTTCACTCTCCGAACGAAACGCATTGCTGCTACACGTCAATATTCTGTAATGTAAAAGGGTGGCACTTCACCGGTCGGGCTAGCCTATTTTTCATAAACGCCCACTCCAAATATTGTAATGAGAAGTACCTATATAAATAGACAACCGATAAGAAAGGATTTTTTGAAATTCCCACGGGAAAGCAGGAAAAACGCAAACGAAGTTGCGCGGGTTTCTCTAGTACGAAATAAAATAATAATTATAATTACTTGCTGATAAAACTTAGTTTTTTCTTTTAATTTTAAAATGATTAGATTGTCTAGTTTAATTGGTGTTTGTAAACAATTAAAGTAATTGAAGCTGGTTTATATCCAACTAGTTGACCCGTGCCACTTCGTTTCCGTGTATCCTGCTTTCCCGCGAAAGTTTTGGAAAATCCTTTTATGTAATATATTTGTATATACTTATAAACCTTCCTCTTGAAACATTTTATCTATTGCTGAACAGCATTAAACTCCGTAGTTTAAAAGACCTGAGAACAGACAGCAGAAGCGATGGCACGTATTTGAGAGAGCAGTGACAACCGCTCCCGCTATATCAACATGCCCTCACCTTACATTCGACCAGCAAACAAAGCCTCGGGCGGTCTATTCTTAAGTACCTTCCACTTTCTAGGTTTTTGAAACTAACACAACCCGTAGATTTGTTTCAATAACTAAATCATTAGTTTGGTTAACTAAATGAGTACTATGGAAAAATATTGCCTATCAGCCAGTTTCTGAAAGGCATTTTTAAAGTTAATGACACGTTAAATTATAACTGTCACTGTCAAATTCAAGAATAAAAAAACCGGGCAAGTACGTCTCGGGCGACGCACAATGTAGGGTTCTGTTTTTGAGATGATGAGTCCAATATCAAATTCTATCACATTTGTACGTTTTCATCACGAAATTTTATTTTTTTAAAGTTCGTCGGCGATTACTTGGGAAATAGTAGAGCCTACTTAACCGTAATAGTTTTCTTTGAAGGTTCAGTATATGGACTTACTACCTTGATTTTTTTTTAATTTCTAAACATAAGACTTTCGGAGATAGAGGGGGGCGGGGCCGAAAAGACCACAAATAAAAATTGTCAATTGAACACCACTGCTTCTGTCGCTCCCAATTGCCTGACTGAAGGGTGATGGTGTGCATGTGCACCTCGCAATGGCGCAAAATCACAGTGCCTACCGGACAGCTTGTAAGTATACACTTTTTTTGAGAATCGAATGGAAAAGAATATATAATTGCTTGTAAATAAGGTAAAATGTCCAACTTACTTCGCTAGCATAGAAATTTTTGGTTGAGATTACATTAATATTATTATACAGTGAATAATTGGTGAGTAATGAGATCCCATATCTATCTATCTATTTATATAAAATGCTTTGTCCTGACTGACTGACTGACTAAGAATCATAGACCTAGGATCGCGCTCTATCGCGAACTGAGAATCAACGCACAGCCTAAACCGCTCATAGTAAAAATCTGAAATTTGGCAGGTAGAACTATTGTAAGACGTAGGCGTCCGATAAGAAAGGATTTTTCGAAATTCGAACTCTAAGGGGGTAAAAAAGGGGGGTAAAGTTACTATGGAATAACTCGATTCCTTGGTCCAATCTACTTCAAATTTTGCATAAAAATTGTTTAACAGAATTAATGGAAGATGTGATTCTTATTTTATTGAAATTCTTGAAAAAAATGTATTTTGTGGGTAATTTTCTTCGAGTTGATATCAATACTCATACTCCTTAGTGATTTTGATTTCAATTACATTTCATTTTGACACATCCGTGAAGTGAAGTGTATCATCAGTCATGTAATTATAAATTGTGAATAATCAATCATAATGTCGTATATTTATTCTGTTTGTGATATCGGAAAAACAGCTAAAATTCTAACTATGTAAAAGCGGACTGAATCATATTCATCGATAATAAATAGTAAGTAATTAAATATTACATTTTATAGGTAATATTTGACAGGGTTCAAGTTAAATTGGTCAATGGTTAAATGGCATACATTTTGATATTGTATCTTTCTCACTTATAGGAAATCTCATTACGTCGACTCGCTCTATTATTTCGTAGTGTTGTTGTAGGCTGAGGTTGTAGGCATTGAATTACCGATATACATTTTTTTACGGAAGTGGTTGGAAAACAAGCTCAGGAATATGGATCATTTGATATTAGGTGATTACCGTCGACTATGGAGCACATAGATTCTAGGGTCCCTAACCCGTTGCCGACCTATAACAGGAAAAAATAGGATATAGCGAGAAATAGTATAAGGAATGAGTTAGATTTTTTTTATACCACAAAGGTGACAAACAAGAATTTTGGATATTTCACTCCCCGAACGAAACGCATTGCTGCTTCACGTCAATATTCTGTAATAGGGTTTTTGGGTGTGTTCTGAAAAGTGTGGTGTATGATGTAGGCAACCGATATGAAAGGATTTTTTGAAATTCCCACGGGAAAGGATAAACGCATACGAAGTTGCGCGGGTTTCTCTAGTCTTTAAATGAATAAATGAAAAATGAATAGGGACAATTCATACAGATTGAGCTATATATTAAATGCTTTGTCCTGACTGACTGAGAATCAACGCACAGCCTAAACCACTCATCGTAAAAATCTGAAACTTGGCAGGTGGACCTATTATTGTATAACGTAGGCGTCAGATAAGAAAGGATTTTTCGAAATTCGAGCTCTAAGGGGGTAAAAAGGGGGGTAACGGGACAACTTGATTCCTTGGTTCAATCTACTTTAAATTTTGCGTAAAAATTGTTGAAGAGAATTGATGGAAGACGTGATTTTATTGAAATTCTTGAAAAAAATTTATTTTGTGGGTAATTTTCTTCGATTTGATATCAATACTCATACTTCTGTGCATATGATTTCATTTCATTTTGACACATCGGTGAAGTGAAGCGCGACTAGCTTTTATGTCATATAAATTGTGTAATGACGTTTTATGTTGATAGTTAAAGTTTTAAAAGAAAAGTTTATTTCATTCTTTTTAGCGCAATTAAATAAAAGCTTGTTTTTATATATATATTCTTTTTACTTTTAATTTATTTTTAATTTATTAACGGTTGACATCGATTTGAGTACCTACCTATTTTAATAAATGCTGGAAAATTGTTACTGCGAAACTCCGTGTAAGTACGTTGTTCCGAGGACATTTTCACTGCGAAGACCCAGACATAAATCTTTTAGGGACATAGGGATTGGGGTGGTTGTCGGGATACCTCCACGTGGTCCACCCCGGGCAACGCCGGCGCGTCCTTGCCGGCGGCTGAAGTCCCGACACGTGGGTCCCCTCCCTGCGCTCGAGTTGCGGCGAGCCGCGGGTTGAGGGGGACGAGTGGGGTCCGGTCCCTGCGTTTCGCCGGGTGCGGGTTGCAGGCGGACGGGTGTGTCCACTCCCTGCGCTCGGCTCGCGGGTTGACGCGGACGCCCTAGTGGGCGCCGGCCTTACCAGCCGGCGTGCGGCGCATACCGTAACCCGTGGGTCCTCCACCCACGGGCCGGGGGCCTTGGCTTAACCGCCCGGGCCACGAGGAAGACAACCTCTATAAAAATCACGAGCGGAGCTGACGGCCGCGCCACGCTGAATAAGTGTGGTGTGGCCGTTGGCTGGCGGTCGGCACAGTGGGTGCGATCGCCGAGTGGACGGGGACCATAGCCCAGCCGAGACGGCGGGCCGGGGAAGGCCCGTCGTCTTGAGGGAGTGATGGTCCTCGGTGTCGGCAGTGCACCTGGATGCGGTGTACTGCTGTCGGAGCGTATCGGGGGCGAGCGGGTCCGGCTGGTACCTTGGCCGGACGGCCCTGGCGGGGTCGCGGTTGTATCCCAGTTTCCCGTGGCCCCGCCACACAGGGCAAGAGGCATCCCGTCAGTTTTTTAGTGGTAAGTTCCACAGTCCCCACCGCGTGCTCCCCGGGCGGTGGGGCTGCCACAAAGCATTTTTCTGACGTAAAAAAAAAAAAAAAAAAAAAGGGACATAGGGATTGTTGAATTGCTTAATAAAATTGTTACATCGTGCAATAAATAATATTTGTAAATTCTATTATTATTTTAGTGTTTTTTGGGAATATATCAACTAAATTATAAAAGAAATAAGTTTTTAAAACCGAAACTTAAAATTAAACTAACATAAAAACATGTGAAAGCTAAAACTAATATTAAAAAGACACTAGTACTAAAAAAACACAGATCCCTGTGGCAGGGTTACCCCACCAACGCCTGCAGCAATACCTTGCTGAATGGCGATAGAAATGCGTTAAGCGAAGTAACTTCCAGTCTTTGGGTCACCTGTGGTTTTACGCGGTCGTTTGGCGGTGTCCCAAAAAGCACAATGCACTGGTCTAGGGTTTCTACACCAAAAACAACGAAATCTAAAGAGCCTAGTAATATAAATACATATATTTTTTACAAACATTTATTCAGGATCCGAAGAGAAAATAAACATACGCAATCGACACGCATACAACAACACACAATGCGTGTTGAAGGCTTTATATAAAATCATTATACTTTTATTCTTTCATTCATTCGACAATATAGGAAAAGTAAATCGTTAAATGTAATAACAGAATATCCCATGCTCATTAGTTTTAATTAAACTTCCTAGTTAGAGTTACTATTTCGTGATTGAGAATTTTTAAAATGTAATTAAAACTAATAGTAGATTTTACAACAAGTGCACAAAACGAATTATTTCTATCCGAGGAATGTCGAGGATAGAAATGGTTTTGTGGACGAGTTATAAACTCTGCTTTTCACTTCGATTGCAAGGAAATAAAAAAATAAACGCACGAAAAACAAGACCTGTTTCCCCATTCCCGCCGTTTTTTTTTAAAAATCTTACGACATTGAAATTAGGCTTGGCAGAGGCGGATTAAATGTCGAGAGCGCCCTAGGCAAGCACCGCATTGGCGCCCCTAGCGGCCATATCACAAAATTTTTACTAAATACCACGGGTAATAGTAAACATAGATGACTGTATTTCATCTGTCTCATTGCATACGTTTTATATACCTGCACTACATAAATAAAATAAAAATTCTTGGACGAATCACAAAACGCCATCAAGTCCCAAACAAAGCAACTAAGCTGTTATGGGTACTAGATTGCTGATAAATAGATATAAATACTTTTATTTGTAAATGAACACTTATTATACTTGGAATCACCCAGACCAAGACAAACAGACATGTTCATGCACACAAATCTTTGCCTTGCGCAGGATTCGAACCCACGGCCCTCGAGATTAAGTGACCATTGTTAGCCTCGACCACCGGGTCTGTCAAGCTTGTCACTTCATATTAAAGACGAGGCTGTTTCTATCACTCCAAGATAGTAGTAACGAACATGGAAATCCATCTCATCATCATCATCTCAGCCACAATTTGTCCACTGCTGGACATAGGCTCCCCCAAACGTTTCCAGTGCGACCTGCTGGCCTGCTTCCTGTGACTTGCCTTAGGTCGTCTGACCACCGTAGGCGGCCGTCCTACGCTGCGCTTTCCGGTACATGATCGCCATTCCAGAACCCTTTTGCCCCATCGGACATCGGTTCTGCGCGCTATATGCCCTGCCCACTGCCACTTCAGCTTGCTGATGCGTTTGGCTACGTCGGTTACTTTGGTTCTGCTACGGATCTCCTCATTTTTGATTCGATCTCGTAGAGAAACCACAAGCATAGCTCATTCCATGGTTCGCTGAGTGACCGTTAGCCTTCTTATGGTCGCTCACTATAGGTAGTGAGCGACCACGTCTCGGATCCATACGTCATCACTGGCAACACACATTGCTCGAAGGTTCTTCGTTTCAAGCATTGAGGAATTTTGGACGAGAAGATAATTATGCCGTAATTTCCCGAAAGCTGCCCGAGTCGGATTCGTCGATTGACCTCTTTCTCGAAGTTAGACCTACCTAATTGGATGGTTTGTCCAAGGTACTCGTCAACAACTTCGAGGATCGAGCTTCCAACTGAGACCGAGACGGGTGTGACATGGACATTCGACATGATTTTCGTCTTGTCCATGTTCATTTTTAGACCCCATATCAAAGTCCTTGAGACACGATATTCGCTCCTTCAATGCTAAATGCATCGTCGATTGAGCGAAATAAAGGTTCGAAATTGTTCGTAAGAGACATTATTGGGCAGAGCCGGCTGACTAAGCTTAAGACGAAGGATGGTAGCATGGCGTCAACGACGGCAGAGGTGTTCAAAGAAGTCGAGGTTCGATGGGCAGCTTTATGATGCCTCAGTCACCAAACCCGTCAGCAGCAGAACTGCGAGGGACCCAAGAGCCACGCTAACCCAACATTACACCGAAGACATCCCGGACATCAGCTTGTACGAGATTAGGATGGCTCTTAAACAGCTTTAGAACAACAAGGCACCGGGCGAGGACGGAATCACTGCAGAGCTTCTGACAGCGAGTGGTACACCGGTACTTAAAGTCCTGCAGAAGCTCTTTAATTCCGTGTTATTCAAGGGCAAAACGCCTGAGGCGTGGAACAGAAGCGTGGTGGTTCTGTTCTTTAAAAAGGGCGATAAAACCCTCTTGAAGAACTATAGACCTATCTCGCTTCTGAGCCACGTCTACAAGCTGTTCGACACGAACACGAATCGTCTCGTTCGCAAGTTATATCGAAGCGTTGACGTGCTTATACAAAAATCCCACCATGTCAGTTCGAGTACAGGAACAGAACACGATGGAAATCTCATTACACAGAGGCGTGAGACAGGGAGATGTCATATCTCTGAAACTGTTCACGACCGCTCTGGAAGATGCTTTTAAGCTTTTGGACTGGACAGGATTCGGCATCAACGTCAAGTATAGCACTCACCTTCGATTTGCCGACGACATCGTGATCATGGCGGATAGTCGCTGGAGGACTTAGCACCATGCTCGAAGGCCTCAATCGAGTTTCCCAACAGGTGGAAATCCATCAAATATGTAATTTTTTTATTCGTTTAAAAATTCCACGCGCCCGCGCGCCCCTTTGTTACCTCGCGCCCCTAGGCACGTGCCTAGTTTGCCTTAAGGATAATCCGCCACTGAGGCTTGGGTTGCAGTCCTATACAGCCTACTATTAAATTAATTTTGTAATAAAATAATTTTCTTAAATTAATTATATAACCTACCGTACTTTAATTTAAATTTTAATATCTTTTATGACTTAAAAAACACATAAGGCAAATAAATTAAAGTAAATATTATAAAATAACAAATTCTATCTCTGAACTTTTTGTTGAGTTTGGCTGTATGGCTTATTTCCTTTGCCTTAATATAGATACATTTATGAGTAGATACGTTTTTGCCCTTGTGCACAAAATTCGATTTTGTGCAGCCTATATCCTGCGCAAATAAGCATTTTCTGAGCATGAGAAGTGAAAACGTTTTTTTACATTTTGGTATTGTAAAACAAAATGTAGTTTTTTTTGTTTATCTAAAATCGAATACGTTACGGAGTGTTTCCTGGGATTATTGGTAAAATGCCTCTACACTCTCCGAAAGTTGAGCGAAGTGACATGAAATTCGATACGAAGTTAGAAGACAAAAGAAAACTGAAGACGAAGTAGAACGAAGAGCTCATCCACACTTTCGTTTTCGCTCAACCTCGCGAGAGTGTAGAGCAAAAGATTCACCGTACACAGATTTATAAAAAAATATGAAATGTATTGATATGCGACAAAAAAGTCCGTACGTAACTGGTTTTCTTATGCCATTTCTTTTTATTTCATAATGACCATGTTACTACATGGTGCAATGGCCATTATTGCACTTTCTGATTTTTTATTATTATAAGGGCATGGATATCAGGTAGGCAGTCCTGAGCCATGCTCTGCAAAAATTTGCAATCACATTAATTGGAGTTAATGTGTGTACACTTGTAAACCACTAAATATTCGCAGCCGTATTAGTATCCACCCGAAAACGAAACCATAGCGCGATTTAACTTGACTCCAACGCCATCTAGACGCCCAATTGATAAACTTATGCGAACCCTTATTGCGTACGGGGCAATGGAGAGAATAAAGCTATATTCGCCGCTTGTGACATTATAAAACTCGTCGCCGCGTCGCCGCCCAGCGCCGCCCTCTGTACATTGATTTTTACCCACGACGGAACGGAGACGGTATTCAGGTGTAAAGTAATCAGGTGAGATGGAAGGACACTCTGTCGGATTCCTATCGGTTGGAGTGCGGAGTAAGACAGGGTGGACTAAGCTCACCCAACCTATTTAACCTGTATGTAAACGCTCAGAATAGAGGGGCTCAGCAGCATGCATGCCGGCTGCTACATTGACGGTTTAAGTGTCAACAATATAAGTTATGCTGACGATATGGTGCTGCTGGCCCCCTCTATCGGAGCGTTAAGAAAACTAGTCGCTGTGTGTGAGGCATATGCCTCAGCACACGGACTTATGTACAATTCTGGCAAGAGTGAAATTGTAGTGTTCGCGTCGGGAAGTAAAAAACCGAGCGATGTGCCTCCTATATCTCGTAATGTTTTTAGGTTTTTTCGAAATTTTCCGACTTGGAATAGAAAATCCCCCCCTTAACTAAAATAGTATTTGTTTCTCCGCACTCAAGTGACTAAAATAGTATTTGTTTCTCCGCACTCAAGTGACTAAAATAGTATTTGTTTCTCCGCACTCAAGTGACACATTTTTGGAAGTTGATGAACTAGCAAAATTATTTTCAATCAGAATACGGGTTTTAAATGTTTAATATCCCCGAAACAATAAGGTCTTAATTGACACACAGAGAACGTGTTTGTGAAAACCTATTCTCTGAATAAAAGTTTTGAAATTGAATTTTTAATTTGACAATACTTAAAATATCTTTTTATTACAGTTGCTCAAAAAGTGGTGTATTGCAGGGACGTATAGCGTACGGCTATTACATACTTACTCGTGCTTTTTCTTTACCTTTTCCGCACTGGTGCGTTCTCTTTCCCAACTTCTGTCAAAATAATGTCTATTAAAAAGAAAAACTCAACCACGAAGTTTTTACAAAAAAAAAATCATAGAAGTTTTTATGATTCATACAAATATTTCTAAAAAGAAGCTACTAATTTATTTCAATATCAGATTTAATGATTTGATTCAATGAGTTAGGTTAGGTTTCATGAAAATGAAATTTATTGAGATGAAATGAAATTTCATCTCAATAAATTTCATTTTCATTTCATATTAATAAAAAAATTCTACTGAAGACTTGGCTGTATGGGCATAGTTCCCTTTGCCTACCCAGAATGAGTGAAGAAAACAAAAAAAATCTCTTCATAATTATATTCTTTTACGGTTGGCGCCATTTTCCAAAAACTTTCTTTGCGAGTTTAGTTGTTTGTTGCACAAAATGAGTAGGTACCTAATTAATTTGATAAATTTTTTCGCAACTGTATTAAAAATTGTTGTTCACTTCAGTACACGTGCGGAACCGTCATTGCAACTTATTCCGACTGTCAACCCTCACCTTCGGCTGCGCCTCGGCTCGGGTAGACATTTGTCGCACTTTCAATCATCGACATGGATGACACAAAAAAAAATTATGACTCTTGGCGTACAAATTACGTAGTATAACTGCGGAATTTCATGACCTTTCCAAAAAGGTAACAAATATTGATTCATTTTACACCGATAGAAAAAAAGATTGGTCATAACGCGTAGCAGGTAGCAGATTTCCAAGATCCAAGGTACCCGTCGAGAAGCCGCTCATGACATCCCAGGTTAAAGAAAATCAAAATCTATATTGGCAGTATGGATCAAATTTTTTTTTTCGAAAATGCTGAATGAAATTAAAAAACATGAAATTCATAACAAGTCACTTTACCATGCTTGTTTTAAAAAAAAACTCTTATATAGAGAGAAAAATTTAGCGTGGCGGTTTTGAGAAAAATTTACGGTTTTGAATTTATTTCTGTGCCATTTTTAAAAATAGATATTCTTTCTCATTCATTTTTTTCTGTGGGATCTACTAATTCTAATACTTCTCACATGAAGTTTCACATTTGGGTCGCTTATACAAGATTTTTAAAACAAAAAATGGTGCAGAAAGTTTTTTTTTTTTTTTTTTTTTTTCTCTAAACTGCCAAGATAGATTTCGATTTTCTTTAACATGGGATGCCAGGGGAGGCTTCTCGACATATCGAGGTACCTTTTAAGGAAAAAAATTGGAACGGTAAAGTATCTTAGACCTAAAAAATCCGCTACCTTTTTCTTTAATAGTACGAAATTAATCAATATTTTTACCTTTTTAAAAAGGTCATGAAATTCCACAGTTATCTACGTAATTTGCACGCCAAGTGTCATAAATTTTTTTCGTGTCCATGTCGATGGTAGGTGCGAAAAAGATATTTTAAGTTTTGTCACTTAAGACCTTATTATTTCGGGGATATTAAACATTTAAAACCTGCATTCTGATTGAAAATAATTGCTAGTTCAGCTTTCAAAAATGTGTCATTTGAGTGCGGAGAATCAAATACTATTTTAGTTAAGAAGGATTTTCCATTCCAAGTCTGAAAATATCGAAAAAATCTAAAAACACCAATATCTCGGTAACCTGTCACTTTCGACTCCCTATTGATGGGGGCTAATTTGTTGCGAATGACCTCTAGTTTCACCAGTTTTAAGGAATAGGACTTAAAACCTGTCACCTTGTATATCAACGCACAACCCAAACCGCTAATCTGTCAAATTGTAATGTGGTCCATAACATGACATTTTTTATGTTAGGTTAGGTTAAACTTACGATTATCAACATCGATATAGTATTCAAAAGGACTGCTAAAAAGTGCGCTAAAAAGTTTTAAATTTTGTACTATTGAAAGGAAGTGAAAAATATGCTTAGGCCACGCGGGCGAAGCCGCGGGCAGAAGCTAGTAATGAAATAAAATAAAATGTCATGTCAATTCAATAATAAATCATTAATAAAAGCCATGGAAGTAATAAGTACTACGTACAACTAGTACTTATTACTTCCATGATAAAAGCATATCGGTGACGCACACTTCGAATAAGAAACCAGTTTGAGAACCCCGCGCGAACCAATCTATTTAACTTTGCACTAACCTTTTCTCTCATAGCAAAACGGACTGATCGAGCCATACAGAACTTAGGTACAGCGGCCCTGATTTGATTTGATTTAATAAAATTGCATCTTCATCGGACTCGTTAGCTTAAATAAGATGTACAATTGCCATATTAAATTTCGACATGGAACCTCTTCTACAACAAAAAAAAATTCACGGAAGTGTCAACACATGAGTAAATAAACGTGTCACCTAGTTATATGTAAGTAACTGGCAGCTCGCAAGTACCTAAGGCAGAGAGAAAAATAAGACATATAGAAAACCTAAGGGTAAAAGTGTTGACACGCTATAAGTACGTAATGATTTGTTGGAATCACCGAGTATCATATTTGAAAAATACCTTCGCCACAGGGACGCTGGAATAGCAGACACTGCGCTGTCGGAGTCCACCTCCATGTCACAAACTATGTTACGAACACACACTGGCATACACATCAGTTTCCCGTCTAAAGCCCTAATATTATTTACTAGATCGCTAATGTCGCATCTCGCGTCTTCCTGAAAGAGTTGCTCTTGAACTATTGGTAACTCTAACCCCAACACAAACCTGTCTGTAATTAATTGTATAAAAGAGATTGTTTTGAGATATGCTGTGTGAGGGATATGGGCACGGGGGTATGCATTTGCTGCTGTTATCGGATTCCTACTGCGGCAACAATTGACGAATTTATGAGTAGATTTGAACAACTTTTGGAACATTTTTTCAATAGAAATTGTGTCATATGTGGAGACTTCAATATTGATACCCTAACCGGTGGTATAAATAGTCAGAACTTCTTAAATTTACTAAGTTGTTATAACTTCAAGACTTTAATACATGAAGACACTTTTAAAAGGAATGGCAAAAGCTCATGTATTGATAATATCATAACAAATATGCCAAAGGAAGTTTTTGACAAATGTATGGTTGATCATAATGGATTGGCGGATGGACACGCTGCGTTATTCTGTAATGTAATCCTACCAGGAAAGGATATAAACAGACCGCAAGAATACCTTACCATTTCTCGAAGGATTTTTAGCGCAAAACATAAAGATGCGTTTCGGAAGAAAATAGTGAGCACTAATTGGAATACAATGGGTATAAATACATTTATTAGTACTTTTACTCATATATTTAAGGAAAGTTTTAAGAAAAGGAATATGAAAATATGTTTAAAGCGAAAGGCACAATTAAAGTGGGTTACAAAAGGTATAAAAACATCAAGTAAAATGAAACGGTTTCTTTGCGCTGGAAAAGCTAACTATGAAAACAAATCTGTATCTATTTATAGGAACAGATACATTACTATTTATAAAAGGATAATTAAAAATGCCAAAAAACTGGCAGTGAGATCGGAAATTGCAAAATCAAATAATATTTGTAAGGATGTTTGGAGAATCATAAATAAACATAGAAATAAATGTAACGTAGCTAAACAAGAATATGTCTTAAAAACAAATTGTAAAGTTGTATCCGATCCGGTTAAAGTCGTTGAAATTTTCGCAGAGCAATTTAATGAGGGCGTTATTGATAATCCAGTAGAGCTAAATAAAGCAGTGATGTTCCTTCGAAACAGCGTTGAATTAGTGGAACAAGAAATGGAATTGAACCCAACAACTCCAGAGGAGATAACTAGAATAGTCAAAGCGATGAAAAACAAGAAGTCATATGGCAATGATGAGGTACCGACCTTAATTGTAAAAGAAAATATTGACATACTAGATAAATCAATTAGTAATTTTTGTAATAATTGTTTTAGGGAGGGAATTTTTCCTGACCAGCTTAAGTTGGCCAAGATTGTTCCCGTTCATAAGAAGGGTTCAAAATCAGACCCAAAAATGTATAGACCCATTTCTTTGTTGCCAGTTATATCAAAAGTTTTAGAAAAAGCGATGAAATCCAGATTAGTCCGCCATCTACACTTAAATAGAATCTTACATCACAGACAGTTTGGTTATCAAAAAGGAGTAGGAACACAGGAAGCAATAGATACTCTCATGAAAGATATTATTGGTGCAATCAATGCTAAGAAAAAAACTATCGGTGTATTTTTAGATCTCAGCTCTGCGTTTGATACTGTAAGTCATGTGTTGTTGTTGGAGAAATTAAACCATTACGGAATTAGAGGCAAACCCCTACAATTGTTCTATTCGTATCTGCAAAATAGACGAATGTTCGTTCAAATTACTTCCATAGATAAGAATAAATGTGAAAAAGCGTACAAGTCAAAACTTATGACCATAAAAAGAGGTGTACCACAGGGCAGTATCTTGGGCCCAGTACTTTTCACAATCTTCATGAATGATCTGATAGAATTTGCTTACTGTGCTGCCCCTGGATGCATTGAATTAACGTTGTATGCTGATGATACCAATGCAATAATATCAGCTGATGATTTAATCGGTCTTAACGAATCAGTGAATAAGGGACTAAAATTTTTACAAGATTGGTTTGTTGCAAACAATCTTATACTCAATGCTACTAAAACCAATTTAATGTTATTTGGAAACAACAGACAAATTAAAGATAGAATCGATATCTCTTTAAATAATAATAAACTGCCTGTAGTTGAGACTGTTAAGTTTCTAGGTGTTCACATTAACAACTCATTAAATTGGAAATGTGAGCTAAATGAAATAGAAGGCAAAATAAGTTCTGCGTGCTACGTACTTAGAAGCTTACGAGACGAAGTAGACATTAGTCACCTTAAATTGGTATACTACGCCTTAATAGAGTCAAAACTAAGATACAGTATATTGTTCTGGGGCGCAAGTTACAATTATAATATGCAAAAGGCATTTGTGCTGCAAAAGAGAGCGATCAGAACTATGACACGGATTCGTCAACAAGACTCATGTAGGAGCTATTTCATTAGCTTGGGAATTCTAACCGTTCCAAGCCTATACATATTGGTACTATTGACACATTTTGCCAAACACATCCATGAATATGAGACCTACGAGGAACGACAATCGCGAGAAAAAACGCGACGAAAAAACTTTGTGTCTGGAATGGTTCCACATCTACAGGTGGTGAAACATAGCGCTTGTTATCAAACAATAAGATACTTCAATAAGTTGCCAACGGATATGAAACTATTATTATACACAACACAGTTTGGAAGTACACTGAAGCAATATCTATTGAAAAAATGCTTTTATACACTAACCGAATTTTTGGAAAGTTAATGGCGGGGTCATAAAACGTAACAGATGTACAGGGGTTGACATCATAGCGGTGCATACTATCAGTGTACTGTCCAGCAAAATTTAAGTACCAATTTTTTTCACTGATTATTATTATTTTTAAATGTAATTCAATCAATTTTATTAATGTTATTATTCGTGATTAGCCTATTGTATAAAATTATTGTTATTTTTAATGAAAATTTCCAATACGATGTGAATTGTTAAGGAATAAATGATTATTATGATTATTATTATGTAAGACACATCCAAAACTACATTTTGACGCTAATCCCCGGAGACGCGCTGCATATTCCGTCACGAACTCGTGGGTTTCCTTCTTCGCCAAATAAAACTTTTTCCTTTCTGCATACACACATTTTTTAGAGTCGAAATAAGCGTCGAACGTACTGACTATAGTTAGCGTAACTTGCCTCCTCTGGTGTCACAGGTGATAACAAATCTCTAATAAGACGATAAGATTCCTGAGACATACAATTCAACAAAATAGTTCGTCGTTTCTGCCCTGTTCGGTCCGTTATATCATCCACACTATTTGCGATGAAAAAGTTACGCAACTATGCAATGTGAACGACCCATTCGTCACATTTAATTTTGCAGTCAAATACTGGCACACTTCCGAAAATCGTCATTTTCGACCACAAATTACTATATTGACCACAAATGAATACGTATTATATCCTCGTCGCTCGTCGCAAACTGTAATATCGGGAGATACCGACACCGGCAAGGAAACGACCGTACTTCGAGCTAGTTATTTATTCACTGATCGCAATAACGTGACAAGACAATCATGAGACAATCCAATCACCACTTTTTTTGTTTTTTTTGTTTATAGTCAGGAAAATGCATTACTGCATGCCCCGCCGCTTGGGGAAGCGGCGGGGGTATGTCGGGCTCCCCCTCTTATGCCACTTGGGTATACCGACTAAAAACCTGACTGACTGCCACCTCATCCGCCTAGATGGGCGGGGCCACGGGAACTACGATACTTCCGTGACCCCGCCGGCGGTTGTCCGAAGACCCACTTGTTGGGCTACGGCACGGTTGGCGGCGCGCACAGGACTAGGCGCGCCGCAACACTCGGGGACTTCCGTTCCAATGGGCGGCGGTTTCCCCAAACCGCCGCCCGGAAGCCCCCGTTAGGGTGGCAGTCGCCGGGCATAGGCCAAACGCCTGCCGCCCGGTCTTTTCCGGCGGAGCGGGGGGGCGGATGGATCCACTTCCCTCACCCGCTCCGCGGCCTCCTTCTGCGTCATTACTTCGCCGCAAAAGGAGGCCATCGCATCCCACGACCTCTCGCTCTCGACCATCTGATTGACGACAGCCGGGAGCGAGAGGTCGTCGCCAACAGCCGCCACGAGCGCGGCGCGAGGCACAGCCCACGCCGGGCAATCCTCAAGCGTGTGCTGCGCCGTGTCCTCCGCGCAGCCACACTCGTGGCACTCCGCGCTCTCTTCCCTTTTCGCCACGTTGTGCAGGTACCAGCTAAAACACCAGTGGCGAAGGGTGAAATTTTACTCAGGGGAAGCCGGAGCAAAAAAAAATATATACAGTGTTATCTTACCACAGGGATGGAGAATTCCGAATACCATATTACCATTACCATACATAAAAGCACTGATAGGTATAATATGGAAAACCAAAACAGTGTTTTAAGTTTACAACTACCTACCTGTGAGCCACGAATACTTTTCGTACAAATTACAATGAAAATGTTTAGTAAAGCCATCTTTCCGTTTATAATCTATTTTCATAGAAGGAAAAGCACGGGCGCGCTGTATAATATGTTTTTTATTTCAAAACTGTATGTTTGAAAATTATTATCTAATAAAAAGTCTGTGAGACAACAACCCACGTCTAAAATTGCAGCCATTACGAATGTAAACAAAACAGACTAAACCAAAATAAACAATTAACTACTTACAACTGAAACCGATAAATTCTATAACTATAACACAATTCACACCGAGCCCTGTCCAACATTTAACCACGAAGTCACTCTAATCTATTCAAATTTACTAAATTAACAACAAACAAATAAAAAAAACTAACAACAGTACGAGCGAAAGCACAGGCGAAAGTGAATTGAAAAAATGACATAATTTTGACAATTACAACGCGACAAAATTATAGTTGTTTTATTATTCAAGCACTAAACACATAATTAACTATATTTTTTACTTCTCAGGTTAATACCTCTGTTTATCTTTGTCGCACTAACGTAATCTGATACATGCCATCCTTGTCGTAACTCGGCGACTACCGGCTTAATATGTTCATATGATCGGCGTGAGAAAGAGACCGCGCTAGGAACAAAATGTACGCGTAAGAAAGAGACAGCCGCTCCTAAAACTGTATGCAGCTACAACTCGGGAATTACCGGCTTTCGACGCACAGGCTAAGCGACGAAAGCAATTTCACAATATTGCTATTTATTATTGTATAGGCGTTTGGCGACGTGTGATATTGCTATTTATTATTGTATAGGCGTTTGGGTATCATTATTATGTATGAAGCGAAATCATGTTATTAGCAAAGTCGATGCTGTTAGATAATTCACTATTTTTAAAAGGGAAGCCGACAGGAATCTTGTTATTAGGACCCCTCGCCACTGCAAAACACCCATGGCCGGATCCAATCACCACTATTCTATCTACCCTTAAGTCGGTTTATATACTACAACTAACAAATATGGTTAGTCTACAGTCAAATTTCGTTTATGTAATTAGAGCTATTTTTTTTACCTTGTAAGTAAGATGTTTTCCGGGATAAAAAGTAGCCTATGTCATGTTACTCTCCAGATCCTAATGTAATCAACCCTCAAAAATATCTTGTCAATTCGTTCGTTATTTTCCACGTGAAAAAATGGAACCATGTAAATAAACACACTTTCTCATATTATAAAGGCAAGTTTGGGTGTATGTTTGTTATTTCTTCATGCTCAAATGAATAGCTCGGCCAATTTTTATAATGTTTGGTATGTAGGTAGCTGATACTTTGGATTAACACACCGGGTACTTTTTATTCCGACAAGTGCGCAATTCTCGTAGGATTTAGTCAAAAGTCTGATAGTAAATAGCGATTTATAATGTAGGTGGCGCTGTGCATAAATACACGTAACGAAGTTGCACGGGCGTCACTAGTTTATAATATTAGTATAGGTTTCATAAGTAAACTATTGAAATAAAACTATTGAAACACTTGTTATGTATATATTTAATTTGTTATTCCTTCACGGCTTGACTAAGCAGCCGATCATTATGAAAATTTGTTTACATATTATCAGGGGTACAGAGCCCAACATAGGCTACTTTTATCCGGTGAAAGTATGCCATTCCAATGGGAAAATATTTTTTCTACTATAGGTGGCGCTGCAATTGCTATGTCGGCCAACAGATGGCGCCACAGGTCGCGCTATGGATTGTTTTTGAAGCCGCGGGGAAAAGCTAGTATATTTATATATAAGTTTACAAAAAATCAGTCGTGTTGTAACAACAATGATTTACTTAAACAAAATGGATCGGGGATTTAAATAGGTTGTTAGGTCAACACCATAATTTGACGCAAACAGACAGCTGCAAAAATATATTGTTACTTTAGTAGGTACAGATAATCAATTTCACAAAGGGCATTTGGCTGTGAATGTTGTAACGTTCACATGCACATTATTGTAGTGTGCGTAACCTCGGAAACGCTCGTGAAATCGCTCACGCACACTTATACAACTGTGCATTTGCACGCCATACAACATTAATAGCTAAATGCTCTTTGTGAAATATAATATCTGTATCTTTTCACTATAACATGTTCGTTCAAAAAGCACAAGACTAAGGGCCGATTGTTTGATCAGTGGTTAAGTATACTAATGGTTAAAATTCGTAGCAATTTTTAACAGATAGCTAGTTTTTAACGAATTTTAACCATTAACTGAACAAACAATCGGCCCTAAGTGGATTATATTAGGTAACATCAACACTAGAACTACATAGCTTGGGTCCATATTCAATGTCCGTAAAAGTTTATTCTAAACTGCCTGAAAACATCTGAGGCATCATTTAGAAAGTTTGTTAATCTCATCAAAGAATTACTTCACACGAGGGCCTATTACACTGTAATGGAATATTTGGAAGATAAACTATTGTAACAAGTCTGCCTCTCTCTTTTCCATTGCTGTGCCTGAAAAGGTTCATGTGTATTTTTGTGTTGTATGAATACATTTATTTGCAATGAAAAAAAAAACATGAACCATGTAATGTTAATTTTAAGAGCGGTGGCTTCAAACACAGCTCTTATAATGGCTCTGACCCGGCAAACTTTGATCCGCCTAATCCGCCTTAGAGGCACTACCTACCCTACCCTACCCCTACCCCCTACCCTATCCCACCCATACCCTACCCCACCCCTACCCTAAAGTCACTAGAATAGCTGTTACAGCGAACGGCTCAATTCAAAAATATTAAAAGTACAAAAAAAAAATGGCCATGATTTGATTGAAGCGGTTAGTAAATAATAATATTTTTATTCGAGAATACAGTGAAAAGAGAAGAAATAAATAGATATAAATTATTAATGAAAGAAATATAATGTGTGTGAAATAAGATTAAGTAAAATAGCAATAAACACAGAAATAACAAAAATAGGGTAAAAGGAAACAGTGTATTTTATAAATAAGAGAAATATAGGAATATGGAAAACATAAGAAAAATAAAGACAAAAGAAACAAACACTGCATAATAAAAAAATAATACGAAAATAAAAGACTAGTTATAATTTAACTAGTCTTTAAATAAATAAAAAAACAAAAAATACCCTACTCTA
This sequence comes from Endotricha flammealis, assembly GCA_905163395.2. Lineage (NCBI taxonomy): Eukaryota > Metazoa > Arthropoda > Insecta > Lepidoptera > Pyralidae > Endotricha > Endotricha flammealis. The sequence goes on along the minus strand of LR990852.1, from coordinate 3,663,383 downwards.
CCCCAACGGGATAAAAGTATTCTATGTCCTTCTCCATTTCTAAGCTACCTCTCCACCAATTTTAAAATTTTCAGCCAAATCGCTTCAGCCGTTCTTGAGTTAATGGATGTATGAAATGGAGTAACTAACACGACTTTCTATATATATAATATTTAAAGTCTCAAGTAATTAAATTACAACATATTTATCCAGTTGACTGTACATGAGACATTTGATACTTATACTACTGTGTATTCTAATTTATGTGCTGATACTGAACGCCAATTCTCTTGGCGTGTGGAGTGATAAAACGAATTTTGAAACTCGTACTTACTCAGTGTATAACGACAATCGAGTTTAAATTGTTTTACAAAACTGTGAGCCAAAATATTCAGCGTTGAGTGTAATTACATGTATTTTGGAATCAGTGCACCAAAATATTGATTATTATAATAATTAATGTCTAATGTCATTTTTCACCAAATGATGTTGATGAAAACGAACATTAAGTAAGCGTGTACAATATTTTTGCTAGATTAAATTAACCAATAATAATGAATATTATTATTAACTAATATACATATTATAAAGACTAGTTTGACTAGAATATGTTAATATAAGTCAGATGCACCATGGCTTATTCCGTTTAGCCACCCTAAACCACCCACACTAAAACCAAGTGTAGCCTACGCATCCCTATATTGAAATCTTTTTGGTGTGCATCCCGCAATTTGTGTTAACTGAGGGTAGGTGGTATCAGTATTTTCAAGCCATCTAACGGTCACTGACTTGTCTTTATGACGTGGCAGAGTACGCTCTAATCCCCTTCGATTGAAGGAGACCCGTACTCCTGCAGTGGGATGATTATGGGTTGAAATTATGGTCTCCCTTCAAAGAAAATATATAGTTTATAACGTACTCCGCCACGCTGCTCTACTGAAGCTGCTCAACTTACGTGTATCGAGCAAGTAGTCAGTAGCATAAATATATTGTCACTTTTGAATATCATATGTTTTTATGTATTTATGTGTGTATGTATACATTGAATCGCATTCGTGACTTTCTGCACTTCGCAATAGTTGACTGGTAGTGAATGCAACTTAGTATTAAGTCCGCCTATTGTATCAGTACTTGTCTAGTGTGGTCAATTATTGAATTTATATGTAATGTGTATTGTATATTATTTAATTTGTAAAATATGTAACTAAATAAACGATTTTTTTTCATCATCAATCAAGTTAAATAAATATCCTGCCAACTTGACTTCCTCAAATCAAAACAACATAATTACTAAAGTGACGACATATTTATGCCGTACATGATTAAAATGATACATATTTTTTCTGACTGTAACCGTAATATGATTATTAAATGCTTAATAGCTAATTGATTAAATACTAAACGTAATAGGAGTGTTGTGTTGCTGGATTATCTTGTGGTGAAGGGTGAGCGCAGCCGACCAACACCCGACAAGACGGGACAGGAGACGCCGAGTACTGCTGTTGAAATATAAAAATAATTATTTTAATTAATTGTTTCAGGTCTTTTATTAACCCAAATATCAACATTGATGTCGAAACAATTTCGCGGAAAGATTAACATCCAACGACCGCGGAAACCACATTTCGAGAGGCAATTATTCATTGATCTGAGTAAACTTTTTTATGGGCCACCTAAAAACTGTTTACTTGATTATGTATTTTGTGACCGGGGAGAAAAGATAAAACAAGTTGAAGTTGATAACCCGTTTGAGAGAGTATTAGCTAGGGAATGTCTTGAATGGTTCAACATATCTAAAATGGTTGTATTCCTACACGTTAATGCTATCAGTATGGAGGAGAAAACTCCGATCTAACTGCACCGACTAATATGCATCTAAGAATGTATGGTAAAAAAATTATGAATATGGCCACCAAAGGCACTCGTTACGAAGCTGTGAAACAATTATTCACATCACATCATGATATTTTATATTCGGTCAGCCAGAGAATGTCGATAAAATGTTCAAAATTCTTAAGAAAACTCCACAGTTGGTGGTCATGGGTTAATATAATTATATAAAAAAAAACAGACGTTAGATAGCTCTCTGCTCATCAACCAACCCGTATTAGACAAGAGGTGGTTTTTCACGTCCAAACTCCTCCTTTCTATCCTACTAATAATATAAAGGCGAATGTTGTGTGTATTTTCGTTATTTCTTCAGGGTCAAATGGCTGGGCCAATTTTTATGTTATTCGGTATGTAGGTAGCTGATACCTTGGATTAACACGTAGGGTACTTTTTATCCCTAAACGTAGGCGATTTTCGTGGGATTTGGTCAAAAGTCTGATATAGATGGCGCTGCTGTGCATAAATAAATACACGCAAACGAAGTTGCGCGGGTTTCACTAGTCCATGAATAAAAGAAACTAGTGGAATTTGGATAGGGAAAGGAGGTCTTTGCCCAGCTGTTGGGCTTTTTAGGCTAATTAATAATTATATATCTATACTAATAATAGGTCGGGGATAAAGTCTTTTCGTATTTTGTATGTACGAAATGAAACAAAAATATCGTTGGTTGTGCTGTTTGTATCTGGCTGATTTTAATATCATTAGCTATAGGACATTAAGAAAAAGACAAATTAAGATTCGAGATCGCCGCCTTGTCAACGAAGGTCGTCAAGATGGCGACCTCGGATCCTCACCGTACCACGTTGCTTTTTTAAAGTGTACTTTTTTGATAAAAAGTGTTCATGTAAATACTCGACATTGGCGAAATTGTCAATGTGTCGTCAAGACACGACAGAAACGCCATTAATTAAGAAAAGAAGAAGAAGAAGACAAATTAAACGTAATAAACACATTTTCGCCATTTTTCATTTGTATTTCTGCCCGCCAAAATGAGTGAATCTAACGAAGAAATTCGATACATTTTGAAGTGTTATTACAAAAAAGGGAGAAATGCGACTCAAGAAGCGAAAAAAGTTTGTGACGTAGATGGACCTAATACAGCGTCAGTAAGAGTAGCACAAAGTTGGTTCAAGCATTTTCAGTCCGGGAATTTTGATGTCAAAGACGCAGCACGCTGTGGTCGTCCTCACACTGATAAAGTCGATGCAATATTTGAAAAAATGGAGCAAAACCGGCATATTAGTAGTCACGACATAGCCCAGGAACTGAGGATTGACCATAAAACAGTTTTGACCCATTTAAAAAAGATTGGCTACACAAAAAAGCTCGATATTTCTAAAAAGATTGATCACTGGTGATGAAAAATGGATCACCTACGACAAGAACATGCGGAAAAGATCATGATCAAGGGTAGTCAAGCTCCACAGACTGTAGCGAAACCCGGCTTGACATGCAATAAAGTGATGCTGTGTGCATGGTGGGATTGGAAGGGCGTCGCCGTCGTTCATTATGAGCTTTTACCGCCGAGCAAAACCGTCGATTCGGATCTTTACTGCCAACAATTAATGAGACTCAAGCAAGAAATTGAGAAAAACGGCCGGAATTGATCAACAGAAAAGGAGTGATCTTTCATCATGACAACGCTAGACCACACACATCTTTGGCCACTTAGCAAAAATTGAGAGAGCTTGCTTGGGAAGTGTTAATGCATCCACCATATAGTCCTGACCTTGCACCCTCCGATTTCTACCGGTTTCGGCAAAAAAGCTAGTTATATAATAACTATATAATAATTGTCAGCCCGGTAGTTTGAGCCCAAAGTAAGTTAGGCTTACCTGTTTGTGTTATGGGTACCAGACAATGGATGACACAAATACCATCACATAAATGTTTGCCCCGAGCGGGAATCTAACCCGCGTCTTCTGGAGCCGAAGGTAGGGTAACTACCGACGCACCGCCGGGCTGTCTATTTATAATATAATAATAATAATTCTTTATTTAGCCACAAAACATATAGAACGAAGAAGTACATACAAGCGATATAGGTTTCTATATTTTAAGTTATTATTTAATTATGATCAAGGTTTCCCAAACCAGACTAGTCTGTTATTTTGGAATTCCAATATGGAAAGCAACAAATTTTTAATTGTACAATTTTATCAGTACGATATGAATAATAATTGGAACAACCTCGGTAATATGTTCAGTGCTTACATTCTGGCAAGAGGCGAGCTGGTTGACCGTAATGTTCGTAGTGCCAACCACGCGTTCCTCTCGTGCGAAGTCTGGCTCGCGATGGAACGAACCTGAGATAAAGATATAGTACATTATTATATATACACAAACAACGCCATCTGCTATCAAAATTTAAAACTTATTTAGGACTACATAAAATTCTTATTTAAAAAAATAATAATTAAGGGCCTCTCTTGGACCACTCGTAATTTCGTACCTACCACAAACAATAACATTGTAATGTTATGATACAGGTTGATCTGGCTGTAATGTCTCTAATGTAAAATGGATCCAAAATTATAGAGATGGAGGACTTCCACCTTACAAAAGATCTATAGGCTACGGTGAAGGCTTACCTTTAAGCCGGCCGAATGCTTGTTTGCCACCTTTGTGGTATAAAAAATTAAAAAAAAATCACTTAAAACTTGTAGCCCATATTTTGTTTTGACTAGTATACATAATTTAGAAATTCCTTGTCATTTTACTGATTGAATGTAATTTGAGAAAAGAGTAGACTAAACCTACCATCAGATCTTGGTACCAGATCTGGGTTAAGTTCGATGTCTTCCCCTCGAGCTCTAAGGGCCCTGATGCATAGAGTGGTCGCGGCGATGGCCACCACGATCGCCGCAGTTCCGGCCGCCACTTCCAGCCATCGCGTCCACGGTCGACGTGGGAGTTCCTCTGCTACTGCTAAACAAATTGGTTTGCTTGTGTTATGGGCACCAGACAACGAATATATAATTGTAAATGTATATTTACTAGCGCCACGCCCCAGCCTCGCACGGCTTTTTGAAGTGAAAACTTCTTTAGCGGCGCTTGGCACTTTTTAAGATGAGGAAAAAAATGTTAAACTCGCGTCAGATCGTCAGATCCTGATCGTAGAAAATAGCGCGATTCAGAAACTGCACAGCGCCATCTATTAAATTTTTTTTTTAAGTGAAAACTTCTTTAGCGGCGCTTGGCACTTTTTTAGATAGGGAAAAAAATGTTAAACTCGCGTCAGATCGTCAGATCCTGATCGTAGAAAATAGCGCGATTCAGAAACTGCACAGCGCCATCTATTGAATATTTTTTTGAAGTGAAAACTTCTTTAGCGGCGCTTGGCACTTTTTTAGATGGGGAAAAAAATGTTAAACTCGCGTCAGATCGTCAGATCCTGATCGTAGAAAATAGCGCGATTCAGAAACTGCACAGCGCCATCTATTGAAATTTTTTTTGAAGTGACTTCTTTAGCGGCTCTTGGCATTTTTTTTAGATGGGTAAATAAAATAAAATAAAACGGATGAAGGGGAAGTTGATATTTAAGTTTTCACTTCTGCTGACACTCCCGGAGTGCAACCTGATCTTTTTTTTACCTTAACCCTACCCCTATCCTAATAAAAAAAAATGTAATACCCTATGTTACCCGGGGGTAATGTACATACCTTCCCAACAGTGATCAAGAATTTTTTAAATCGGTCCAGTTATTATAGTTTTTGAGTTTATTCATTACAAGCAAAATACAAAAAAAAATCCTCTTTATAATATTAGTATAGATAGAAAACTGTAGAAAATACCCACACTCGAGAACACACAAATACCATCACATAAGTGTTTGCTACGATCGGGAATCGAACCGCCTTCTGGTGCCGAAGGTACTATCGCTATCAACGCAACACCGAGCTGTCATCAAATATACTTTTAAGTACAAAATTTAAAAAATACCTGATGCAGTCAAAGGCTTCAATGTATGAAGAGGTATGTTAGCACGATGGCTGGCGCCACGAGAACTGCTGGCGTAAACCAGGGCAGTGATGTTCCTCTCCTCATCAAGTGTTGGAAGCTGGAAGGCGCCTGTTGAGTCCGTCAGGTTCTGGATCACGGTGCCATCGCCAGCAAATAATTCTAAGTGGACAGTCTGATGACGACCACCGTCATATCCTGTAAAAACAAACAAAAATTTAATACAGAATAAAATTTGATAAATAAATAAATAACAGCTCTGGACAGGGACGTGTGGAGGGAAGGGGAGGCTTTTGCCCAGCAGCGGGACATACATGGCTACAAAAAAAAACAGTTAATTTAAATTTACATTTAAAAAATATTAGAATTAAGTGTCACAATCAATAGGCTATTTGACTGATTTTGAAAAACTGTTTTAAATTATTCGTTGGTATTTGATTAATACACCACATGTATATTTCTGCGAAATTTGCAGTATTTTCCGTAAAATATCGGTTTAAAATTTCAATTACAATATTCGCGCTAAAAACGCTTTTTCTGTAATGGCGGACGCCGTGACGTCACAGGCAAGAAAACTTGTACCAAAGTGTACATTCAGCGTGTTTAGTATATTTTTTCTGTTATTTTACTGGAAAAAATGGTTTATAAATGGTGTAATTGTGCCACAATGTACAAATACTTCTATAAAAACTCCACAAAAACTGTTTGTTTCTGTGTTAGCTCGAAGAGACCCAAACAGCATTTTATCTCGTACAAATGTTTTTATGTGTGAAGATCACTTTGATGTAAGTATGCCAGTAATATTTGATTCGAATAGTAATAGATAAAATGATTAAATCACACAAAATGTCGTAACAATGAACAATGTTGACTTGCGTGTGACGTCACGCGAGGCATAGCCAATCACAGAGCGTTCTTGTGGCTGAAGAAATTTAAAAAATAATTTGGATTTATTTTGTTTATTTTGAAAAATCTATAAATATTTTTGGATATAACAGAGATAAATATGTTTTTTTATGTTATTACCTAATAGGATGATCACATTTCGTAGCATATTTTTAATAGTGTCAAATAGCCTATTAAGAGCGTCATTCCGTCCACTAGCGCCGCCATTTGAACGAGAGTGATAGCTGGTAAACGTAGATGAAAAGGTAAAATAATGTTCTATTACGCATTAGAATAGAATAGACGACGAATTATATTTATATCGCTTTGTTAACATTTCAAATGTTGCTGTTTCGATAAATAACGAGTTGAGAAAAAAAACTGCCGTGTTTGTTTTCAATGCGGTGTTGTATAGTGGACGGAATGTGCGCTCTTAAATTAAGATAAGGTAAGGACAACATAAAAATTTGTCGTGCAGTCTAGTCAGTCAGCACGTTAAGCCGTCGGGTCCCGATGGATGACAGTCATTAAGCTAAGTGACCTTTAGGTGGCAGGTGGCTCGGAAACACTAGCCTCTGCAAATCCGCATAGGAGTAGTCTGCCAGAGTAGGTACACTCTAATCCCTTCGATTGAAGAGAAACCCGTATCCTTGCAGTGGGATGAATAAATGAAATGATTAGTTTATTTCAGAAATAAGACCTCCACAGGCACTTTTTCTAGTAATTTACAACTTGTTATAAAGAAAATAAACTACGTTATAAACTACTACCATTACAATAAAATAAAAAAAGTCAGTACTGACAAGAGTGAGCAGACCAGTCCCCCCAGGCATGACCCGTTCACGAGTTGACGCGAGAGTCAGCCATCGCTGTGCTCAACCATATTAGAGGGAACTCAGCTGATTATGGATTGATAGGATGAAGATAGTTTTTTTTACCTTTTTTACACTGGATTCTCATAGTATCTGGATAGGCTCTCAAGACTGCACACTCAGGCGTATTAGGTGGTCCACCCTTAGATATTGTGTATGAGCAAGGCCGTTTTTGTTCTCCGTACGAGTTTGTAGCACGGCAAAATAGTAGCCCAATATCGCCATCTCGTGGGAGCCAGGTTAATGTTGATGAGTATCGGTGGTGATGACCTGGAACCTTCTGAAAATGTAAATTATATTTTAGACTTCTATTTAGGGCGGATTCGACCAAACACAAAGTTACACGAGTGTTACTATACCGGGAATAATTTTACTCCTTGAATTTACCCTTGGGTATCTTCGTTCACGTTTTTCCAATGTACTCGAAGAGTACGTTAAACTCGGTATTGTAATTCCGCGGAGTAAAAATAATGATGAATGAATGTATAAACCGACAAAAAAATCATTGTATTTGCATCTTCTAGCTTGCCTTAGAATGACGCAACAATTCAATTTTGTAGGATAATACAGTGAAATTTCAAATGTTGACAGCTTATTTTCACAAGTGACACCTCTGGGAGGCGATTCTCGGTTCTTGCGAGATATCTCTATTTCGAGATAATGTCGAATTTTAAATGTCTGCTGAAAATGTCACCAAAATCTCTATAATTTCATTTTGACCTATTCTCGGTGCCAATAGAGATAAATGTCGCCAAAATGTCATACTTTTTTGGTGTTACGTTCCGTTTTTTCGATTGTGTTGAATCACAATCGAGCTAAACGAATTTGGAACTAGAATAGTCTTTAATATATCATAAAACTAATATAATACTAAACAACATAAATGCTATAATACATCACAACACAAAAGTATCATAAAATAGGTTCTCAAAGAAGGAAATGAAATATTTTGTCTAATATAGCTGCGTGAAAAGTAACGTAATTTTTCTTTTCGCGATTTCGAATTGACAACACAACTTTGACAAGTCGAATAAACGCCGTTTGTTTTCCTTTAATTCTATTTAGTGTTATTTTTTATTTAAATTTTTTTTTTAATCCACTATATTATCATTAATAAAAAACGACATAAAATCGTCTCCAGACATATACACATTAATTAGACATGACAATTGAGATTTCGACTGACATAATGTGTGAAATATCCAATGTCTACTGCTGTCGACTACTCGTTGCTTGTCGAACGCTGGGGCACGACATATGTCTACCGTGAGATGCTGAGAATACGGAAATCTGTTTGCAATCGACATCCGTCATGTTTTTTCGAGATATCTCGATGTCGACATTATGTCACGCGCCCGAGAATCGCCTCCCTGTTCTGACAATAGTTATTCTCAGATTAAACCTTTACTCCGCCAAAATTGCCCGTGTAAATATTTACTCGCGTATAGTAATCTTATTCTTTGGTTAGTAGTGGTAGAATGCAAAATCTGCTTACTCTTAGATTAAGCAGTAGTTACACTCGAGTAAAGACTTACTCAAGTTTGGTCGAATCCGGCCTTAGAGGTATAATGGTAAGGCAAATAAATCTTACTGATAGGGGGAATCAGAAATATGTATTTATTCGATAATTTGCCGTAAGAACTGTTCAAAGCTTGGATAATATAAATAAATAAGAAAGGATTTTACAAAATTTCCACGAGAAAGATCCACCGGATACACGAAAACGAAGTTGCGATGATATCGCTAGTAATAAGTAAATCATTTGGAATCTAAAGAGATTACGATACCTACGGCAAAAAATGTTACTATCGTCGTCCAGTAATAGTACGCGTACCCCTCAAACATACGCCAAAGCTCCTGGCACGCGCACGCAGCCTAGCGCTTAATTGTTATATTACTGCGCGTGCCAGAAGCGTTGGCGTCCAGTATATTAGATGGATCGCAAATAGAAATAAAAATAAATATATTGACCTTAACGCTGGTGTAAAGGGTCCTGGAGTCAGCGAAGGTCCAGCTGAACTGCATAGGCTCTGGTGAAGCTTCTACGACACAAGTGACCGTCTCTGCCTCGCGCTGAACAGCTCCTATTGTCTCCTCCCGTGTGGTGATGCACATGGGACGATCTGTTATCAAACGTTTGATTTGAGTTTGAGGGTTTTAGTGATACAAAATAGTATCTTCAGAACCCTTGCGGTTTCTAGAATATTCTAGCTAGAGAGATTCTGGGGGTTCAAAGCAAGAGTTCTCCATTAGATAAACAATCTAAATAAATAGAAATTATTGTAATTTCTCTAATATTTTATGAGAGAAAATAACTAAATAATAAACTCGGCATAAGGTAAATCATCATCATATCAAGTTCAGCCATAGTCATCTCACTGCAGGGATCCGGGTCTCCCTACAATCGAAGGGGATTATTAGGAGAAACCCGTCCAAACACTGCCTAGGGAGTGGACGTTCTTTTTAGAGTGCGCCACACAACGACGCCATCGAATTCCTCAAGTTGTCGAGTTGTGGACATATACATAAGTACCTATAGCGATAAGGTAAATTGATACATAAGTACAATTGGATAAATAGACTTACAGCCCACGTTCAGAGTGACTTTGTCCTCGAACAGCTTGTTCTCTAAATGCGAATTGTGAGCTCGGCAGGTTAGCTCGTGTTTGGAGTCACGTAACGAAGGTGCCAAGGTCAGTGATGACACTGTGTAGTTGCCGTCGTGAAGCTCCTGTCATTAAAAAAAATAACTTATGACAACCAGATAGTGCCTTCGACACCAGTGGGCGCGAATTCGATCGCCGCAATGTATAAATTATTTGTGTGATGGCTTTTGTGTTGAGTGTTTTGTATGTATGTATATGTAACAATAATATTTACAATAACATATACCTACGTTGTAAGGTAGATAACGTGCAAACCAAGACATGTTATGTAAAAATAAATTAGGTATTTTGAATGAAATTCAAGCACGCGTCTCTTTGGATATAGTAGCGACTGCCAGGCAATAGAGCAGGTTTTTCTCTGAACAATTTCGGTTGAATAAATCTTTATTTTCATTAAAATACTTTTGTATCGCTTACAATACATTACATGACAACTTACAATCATAAAATTACATTAATCTTAATTGACGGGTAAACATATAAATATAACACATCACTGCACAATGTTCATAATTTACCTTATGTGCGCTTGGTCTAAGCAAAGTATCTCCCAGATGCCAGGTAATGGACGGAGGTGGGACACATCCAACTACTACGCAGTCCACAACTCGTGGTTGCCCGGCTTCGAAGTCGAAATTGTTGTTCAGACGAATCTCGACGCTCAGAGGAGGCACTAAAATTGACAATGATATATTGATTAATCATTTACTTTGCAAACACATACATACTCTGATTTTGCGTTAATTAGTATTTATTATATATTTATTTATCTACGTACTATGTAACGTTTTTAATTCCACATTAACTCTCAAGCTATCTCTTTTTTCCTTTTCAATTTGTCAGTGACAGCTATAGTTTTGTATTTTCATATTTATTTATTGCATTTCATGTGACACATACATTATATACCTACATAATACATAGCAGTAGTCTACATGCAGTAATTTAATGTGTCATTAACTATTAACCCGGCGGCACTCGCTACTGGGTAAAAAATACCACAGAGTACCTAAATTTGGTTGTAATTTTTTTTCCGAGTCTTCTGGTAACACAGGACTCTAAGTACCTTCGAAGCGATAATAAACGTACCCGCACCCCGCGCGGCAGTCAGTTTGCGCAGGCTGGCGAAACTCAGTACTGCAAAAAATATATATGGAGTTTACGCTAATTTTAATGGCGACATGTTTTGTCTCTTACTTCCTGTCTAACCTTCCTTGTCTCGCCCTGCTGTTAGTCAAAATGGTGACGGGCAGTCTTGAATATTTGTAAACAACGCGTAGTTTTAGTGTGAGTTTTAGCTAATTTTACTGCACGTCACGTGCGTATTTAGTGTTTTCGGAGTCTACCCATATAACTAAGTGCATACCGGTTTATTATAATTTACGTGCATAACAGCAAAATGCATTACAAAACCTGTGAAATATGTGGGATAAAATCGGGTAGGAAATTAATCAAAAGCGTGTATTCCTGGCTCAATTCCCACTAGATGAGAAGCGGTAAGTAGTTTTTCATGTTATTATATTGATGTTAAGTAATTAGGAAGAAGTTCTGGTCTCTTTAATACTTTGCCTTAGAATTCATAACCAAAAATCATGTGCGCCATAGGGATGTTCTTACTACGTACCAAATTATCGATAAAAAAATTTTTTTCGTAAATTTGGGTATAAAATGTAAATGAGATATTTGCGGCTGCATTTGTTTAATTCATTATTAGATTGTTCATGTTAAATGAAGTTTTATTATTTTAATCATAACAGTAACTGGGCGACCGAGTCTGAATTCATACTACAGTAGAGTCATCTTTTTGACCGATGCTAATTGGAAATTCGCGCAACAGCGCGTGCATTCGCGCGACAGCGCGTGCATTCGCGCGAATTAAACTGGCAATGGCAACTAATGACCCTCACTACAATGTTAAACCGTGGAAATTTGATGCTTCGATGAGCTTCTCGACTCGACTCTGCTGTAGTATGAATTGACCCTTAACGATTACACCCTGTAGGTATATATTTTACAAATTTATCTATTGCAGATGCAAGCAATGATGTGACGTCTGTGGCGACACCTATCGCCATTCAGAAGAACCACAGAGTGAAGAAAAAGTTCACAATGCGAACACATGACGGCGCCACTTAGAATCATGAATCACGTTATCGAAGTTTCTACGATATGGAGATATATATACAATACAACCTCCGACACATACATTGTCGGAGCCGCGGTTCCCCAGGCATAACGCCCAGCCTGGCCGGAAGATCTTCCCTTTGTGGCGGTCGAGCACATCGCCATCGCTCCCGCTACACGTCGACTGGGCAATCACCAGCCCTGAGCAAGCATTGCCCATACTCCGCCATGGTAAGCGGTAAACTATAATAATTTGAATTTATGATATTTAATCAGCCACATCAACGTCATTTCAATAAGCTGATTTCTTTCAGAAACACTTGAATACCCCTCATCTCTTTTGAATTAGTGTGTACTCAAACGTTAATAACAGTAATCTCTATTTATTTATTATTTCAGATTATGAATGCCTTCGCTCACAGAACAGTGCAAAAACGTGTGTCGATCGATCAGCTAACAACATCTGAAGACTCCGCCTAGAATACCAGATTAGAAAATGACAAAAAAAATAATTCTAACATTGTAAACGTAACTTTATTCGTTTTTGTTATGATATAAATTGTATAATAATAATTATTAGGTAGGTATTTGAATTTTGAATAATACTCAATATTTCCAAACTAAGTAAAGAGATTTTTATTTTCCTTTTGTATGTTAAAGAAAACCTGTCTGCAAGGTACCCACGCCACGCTTTTTTTTATCGATATCGATACATTCTGTACTGTAACGTACCACATCTCTAGTATGCTTTTGTAGAATGTTGGCATTACTTTTTTTTGTGTCTCTGTTGTTGGTACGTTGGCACGAGATCTTAGCGTGAATTGACTGTCAAAAACAAGTCAAAAAGCTTGTATGAAGTCCCGACTCTTAAAACGTAGTGATTATATACTCTTTGAGTTTGCGCGCGGCGCTTGTTGACAACGGACGTGTAAAGTGAGTATGGGTGAAAAATACCCGGTAGCAAAAATTTTGTTTATTTTAAAGGTGTCATTATTTTGTATTATTTTGCTAGTCTACTAAGTATTTTTTCGATATTGATCTCAAATTTGAGTAGTTTGTAAGAAAAACAATTATTTTTGTTGACTTTTCTAAAAAAAAAAGTTCTTCTAAAAAAAGTTAAAAATTTGCTGATTTTATAGGGTAAGCTTTAATTTCGAATACATGAACATTATAACTTACATTTGGTGTTTTATTTATGGAGTATTATATAAATAACACTAATCACTACATAGTATAAAACAAAGTCGCTTTTTCTGTCCCTATGTCCCTTTGTCCCTTTGTCCCTTTGTATGCTTAAATCTTTAAAACTACGCAACGGATTTTGATGCGGTTTTCACCAACGGATAGCCTGGTTCATGAGGAAGGTTTATGTATAAAATTTGTCAGGATTTTATGTAAATTGGCTGAAATATAAAGATTATTGTTGGGAGTGTCGGAAAAAATCAACCGCTTGGGAGCTGTCGACGAAAACGCTGGCTAAACCCTTTGAGATATAACAAAACAAAAATTATAGGATATTCCTCTTATTTAGGTCTCCAAAAAAGTCCGCGATAGCATATATTTATCGTATACGGATAACTTACTATAAAATAAAAAGCGATTTCCGAGTAATAATGCGGAAATAGCGCCATCTAGCGTAGAATAGAAAGAACTTGAATTGGAAACCGATTTTGACGTATACAATATTAATCCTTATCCAGTTAACTACGTTAGTTACCTTAAGTATTTCATGTACATTATTATAATCTTTACATCATATTATTTAAATAGATACTTTAGAAGTTATAGCAAAAAATTTACGCGCTTGCCGAAATTAGTTCAAGTTCTTTCTATTCTACGCTAGATGGCGCTATTCAAAAGCATCGCGCTATGGTTACGTTTTCATTAAATTATAAATATCGCGCGAAAATTAAAGCACTTTAAATCTATTACGCTAGGTGGCGCTGTTTAAAAATAAAATTATAGATACTTACATACTTTTAATTTGTTTATGCTTCACAATTTGAATTATTTAAAGTTAATATTTTATTTGTTTCGTGTTATAATTTTTGATACAATTTATTGTAAATAGATAGATATAGATAGACACTTACATACTCGCTTCAATTTAGTCCTTTGTTTGGGCTTATTTTAACATCTGTCGCATTTTTTATTGGTTTCGTGTTGATTTATGTTATCTTTGAGTTTTTTTAAATTATAGATACTTACATACTTTTAATTTGTTTATGCTTCACAATTTGAATTATTTAAAGTTAATATTAAGGGTGCATTTTATTTGTTTCGTGTTAAAAATTTTGATACATAGATAGATATGGATAGACACTTACATACTCGCTTCAATTTAGTCCTTTGTTTGGGCTTATTTTAACATCTGTCGCATTTTTTAATGGTTTCGTGTTGATTTATGTTATCTTTGAGTTTTTTTTTATTGACAGATTATAACAATTATTTAAGTTTAATTAGCAATATAAAGTACCTATTTCATGACAATTTAATCATGCCTCGACGAAAGTCTAATATAGGACGCAGTACATCTTCTGCCAAAAGAATTCGTTTGAGTCGAAGCAACGAAAATGATCAAGAGAGGGATGTTCGTTTATCGTTGGACCGTGAAAGGCATGTTTCCCAAAGAGCGCGAGAATCGTCGGTAGATCGCACAGTTCGTTTATCGTTGGACCGTGACAGTCATGTTTCCCAAAGAGCACGAGAATCGTCGGTGGATCGCAGAGTTCGTTTATCGTTGGATTGTGAAAGGCATGTTTCCCAAAGAGCCCGAGAATCGTCGGTGGATCGCACAGTTCGTTTATCGTTGGACTGTGAAAGGCATGTTTCCCAAAGAGCGCGAGAATCGTCGGTGGATCGCACAGTTCGTTTAGCGTTGGACAATGATAGACATAACGCTCAAAGAGACAGAAACGCCCGAAGATAGACAACTCCGCTTACGTAACGACCGTATTCGTTGCTGGAATCGACTTAACTACTCAATGTTTTTCACATGGACAATTGTATGTTGCCCTGTCACGTGTAACATCAAAAAAAAAAATATGTTTGTTTTTACACGAAATGACGCAGAAGTTGTCAATGTGGTATATAAAGAAATATTTTAGTATGTTAAAAAACAAACTAAAATATTTATTTATATATGTAAGTATACGACTGTTTAACACAGGCAGATAGTTATAACCCGTGCGAAGCCGGGCCGGGTCGCTAGTGAATTATAAAATATAGAAACGCAAACTTTTTTTCTTAAATAAAGTCACTTGAACTCTGTGGCATTTATTACCCGGTAGCGAGTATTCGTGTTTGCAAATACCTAGCGAGTGCCCCCGGGTTAAGGATCATGCATGACCTTATTTCTTTCCCTAAAATAAAAACATTAGGTACTTACATCGAGTACGTAGTCCTTTTCAACCTACTTCATTCGTAAAACATGTTTTAATAGAAGAAAATTATTGACTAGACATAATAAAAACAAAAGAAGTGTTGCCGGCAAGTACAGGGTGGCCGCACGGCATGCGCCTAAATGTATTGTATAAACTGGCAAGAAACTAACGGTACATCTTGACAACCACACTGGCGCTCAGCGGATCAGTGACGTCGGCGTTCTGTGCTAAACACTCGTAGTGAGCATCGAGTTCCGCGCGTGTTGCGTCGTGCAAGCGTACTTCTGCGCGCAGTACGCCAGGACGCACCGTGTGTGCTCGCTCGATGACGACGTCATTTCGACGCCAATACACTAATGTGTCAGGCTGGTCTGCAAAGGATAAACTTTGATCATATAACAAGTCTTTCTTTAAAAAAATAACATGCAAGTAGAGGCAAAAGGGTTTTCCCATCCAAATGCTCATTGGGGTTGTCATTGCTTAATTTGATTGTGGGTAACACAAATTGTAAATTATATCTAACTAAACTACACATAAATACCTAATAGTAACAATAGAATGTAAATAGCCATCTGGAGAAGAAGCGTCTACTCAAAAAATATGTTGAAGTCCCTGACTAATGTGCTAGGATCGTGACCTGTATTATATAAGTCAGTGGACTTACTAGTTGACAAGCGCGACGACACTTCAATTAAAGAAAAATAAATAATAATAAAGTAATCTGTACTTCAACATACCATCATCAACCTCGCAAATTAAGATGAGGTCGGTGCCAAGGCTGAGTGGTCCAACGTAAGCTCTCTTCAATTCGACACCATTTTCATCATATATCCGTGGAAGTCCAGGGGAATCTGGGTAATGTTATCAACATTTCAGTGCAACTAGTCTTTCACAAACATAATTTTATATGGTCGCGACCAGACCATATAGAAACTCACCGAGTGAGGAGCCTATTTATACGCTGAATAGCAAGAGGTACATATGCAAAAATGTTTCCTTCATTTACCAAATAAATTATTTTATTTATTTTATTCATATGTCTCTCAGCAACGTTCGATGGGCGATTAATATAATACTTCCATTCAGACATTCGGGAACGCAATTATTATCCGCATCCAGCATCCAGCTAGTCTGGGCGTGGCTTCATTTTTTTTTTATGTGACAATAGTAGGATTATAGCATTCGAGCAGACGTCGCCGTCGATGTGGTAAAAAAATCTTGAGAAACCTTCCCCCTAAACATTTAAACATATTTTCATTGTTTGAGTAATATTTATGTTTCACTCACCGACCAGCCTGATATCGATGACGTAGTCTACTGACGGGGAGGCTTGGTAGTGCACCCGACATCTGTATATACCGCTGTCCTCTTCATTCACGTGTTTTAGAAGGAGAGAGGTGTCGTCCGGACAGCTACTATCGCAGTTTCCATCGAAAATGTGGTTATTATTTATAGATCTAAAAATAATAAAAGCAAATTGAAACTGAAACAAGAATAATATTCTCATGATGAAATTTTTATGTACAAATAGGTAATGTTAAGTAATTACTTTTTTTTTTTAAACTACGAAGTTCTGTAGTTTAGTAAATAGATTTTAGACCTAACCTACTGCTGAAATCTTAATGATCTGCCCAATAATTATAAAGTAGGTATTCATTTCACAAATTGCCTGATTTTTACGATCGTCACAAATCATGATTTATACCTAAAAATGTCTTACCGTCTATCGGTCTCATCATTAGGAAATCGGTATAGGAAATCTCGGTCGTTCTTCAGCCAAAGCACGTAGGAGTCAGGTCCGTCCAGGAACACCTTTCCTTGGCCACATGGCAGGCGAGCGTCCTGACCACGGACTGCTCGGAGTACCACCACCTCTGTACAGGATATTAATATGTTTTATCGCGTGTCGTAAAAAGGAATGAGAAAATTAAGTGTCGAAATAATTACTAATAAATAAAGTTATATCTTTGAACACACTCGCATAGATTTAAGTAATTTAATCAAATAGTGTTCTAAATAAACTGCTTTTACTTTGACCTTCTAATTAATAAATTAAATAATTAATTAAAAAATAATAATCTAAGTGTCGAAATGGGGGAATCATTTTATTATTCTCACATCCATGGGTAACATGTCGCTGGGTGTGAATATCAAATCATCAATCAAAATTGTTTATATTCAGTAAGTAGGTCATCACTCTCAAGTGTACATACAATAAAAATAATAATAATAATGTTTTATTAACTACTCATATATGTTATATGTTTATGTATGTATATATGTATGTCTACCCTCTTTTAGTATGTTACCTGTGTCCATAGCCAAGGCATGTCGAAAGCAGAACAATAATGCTGCTAATTGCAGCATCTTCAATTCTGAAATGGTAATATTATTATTACTCTATGGTTTAAAAAAAATATTAGTACATATAAAATGCTTTCTCCTGAATGACAAAAGAAGAGTAACAGACAAACTTTCGCATTTATATTTTTGTTTAAGTAATAAACAACACGATATCGCTTCGCAAAATTAACATAAAACAAAATGCAATATGCATTTTCTTAATTATGACTCACAAACAAAATAAAAACATTCGCTGTGACCCTATCCTATAATCGTACAGCCAGTAATACTTGAGCTCTGCCTTGTAACACTGCCTTCATCCTTAATCCTAGTAGCGGTTGACTAGAAGGGGTGAAGGGCTCAAGTTACACTGGGGTCAAAAGAATGCATTTTCAACACGCAAACGCCCTGTGACTCACGGTCGTATTTTAAAATGTGGGGGTGGTAAAGGACCCCTTATCGGCATGATAACGAATATTCATTTGAATAATGGATCAATCAGTGCTTATTTATGTTTGTGCAGATTTATAGGCATGCTAATTAAATAGATAAATAGATAAATAAATGCAAAAAATTTAAAAAACGGGCACACACGCCAGACTTAAAAACTTTTTTGGCAAATAGTTGCAACCCCCAGAAAAAACGTAGACACTTTTTATTGTGGAAACCGAACACTTTTTGATCGTCATGAGAATGTGTTAGCAACTGGACACAAAAAATATTTGACGTATGTATTTATTATTTATTTATTTATAGGGAGTGGATGATTTTATACTGGTTCTATAGAAAACAAATATTCATAGGTATCTTGTATCTGACACAAGACACAAAAGTGTTCACGATTGCGCCCCGCTTTAGCGGTTTACTCTTTAAAAAACTGGAGGTATGTTCGATCATTAAAGCCTTGTTCGAGATTTGCAATTGAGAAGAAAAAAATGATAATGCTGCAACCGCAAAATGACTACCAGACTGGTGATTTTTTCCAGATTGGTGGTCCCTTTAATGACTGATAGTAAATCGTCAATAAAAAAATCTACCCTTGTGCGAGCCGGGATAGTACAGTAGCTTTTACATTCAGTTTCTGAAAAGTATTTTAATTTTAATTCTACAATAAATCTCAAGGTAAGTATCTCTTTTGAGGGTTCCGTAGTAAACTACAAGGAACCCACAGACGGACATGGCGAAAATATAAATTTTCGCCATGTCCGTCTGTGCATCCGCGGTCTAGCGCCTAGACGCTTGATGTTAGAAAGCTGTAATTTGGTATGTATACTCATATTAACAATGCTAACAAAGAGGTAGAATAAAATTAGGAAAAAAAAAATTTTGTGGTGTCTCCCCTACAAGTAATGTGGGAATGACATATTTTTTTGTTACGAACCCATGTTGTGGGGTATCGTTAGATAGGTCTCTTAAAAACATCGGGGGGTGTGGCAAGATCATTTCCCGATACAATGATCCGTTTGCGAATTATTTACATTTAACGTGTCAATTTTCGTTTTGCACAGTGGTCCCCCCACCTATCTCCGAAAGTCTTGTGTTTAGAAATTTGAAAAAATTCATAGTAGTAGTTCATATAGTGAACCTACAAGGAAAACTATAACGGTTAAGTAGGCACTACTAGTTACCGAGTAATAGCCGACGAACTTAGAAAGTAGTTTTTTTTTTTGACGAAAACGTACAAATGTCATAGAATATGGCATTGTACTCATTTGCAAGCAAGAAATGCGTAGCCGATACGGAACCCTACAATGTGCGTGGTCCGACACGTACTTGCCCGGTTTTTTGTGTTTAGTTTGACAGTTACAGCCCTTGAGATATATCTAATGGTAATAGTTATAATCTAATGTGTCATTACCTTTAAAAATACCTTTCAGAAGCTGTTAGTGTCATGATCACCAATTAATGAAAATATTATAATAATATTTGAGAGGTAGGGCACAGCGGATATTCCGCTCAAATCGAAGCAGCCCGTCTGGGGAAGGACCTCCACCATACAAAAGATCGCAGCCAATAGCATTGGTCTCGGCCATGTTGTGTTCCTGGAGCTCTGGAGACCTTACTCACCGTAGGAACGGTGAGTAAGGTCTCCAGAGCTCCACTTGGGGGGTTGGCAACGCGTGAGTGTTGCACGGTATTGCATGCGCCTATAGGCTATGGTGACGGCTTACCATCTGCCGGCCGTATGCTCGTTTGCCCCTTTGTGGTATAAAAAATAAAATATTTATAAATATTTATGACAAAAAAAAATTCTTGCATTACCATGTCTGTCATGTTAATGATAATCACAGATGATAATATTCGCATAAAGCATGTTGAATTTGAAACTGACAGAAATGCTATCTGGAACTTCCTAGAAAAATGTAAAATGTATAATAAAATTTCTGAATACAAGCTTAACACTCACCTATATTGTAGTCACAAAATTTGCGTGAGTCCTTCCAATTTTTTATCCAGCTTGCATTTGTCGCGTCTGCCCGCTGCACAAACTTTTATATGAATAAACTTTTCACCTAGAAACACAACCAGGTATTGCCGGCTTTCCGTGGGAAAGAATTATATGGACATGCCTATATTTCTTTATTTTTATGCCTTTTTAGGTCACATTTTCTCAAATCTCTTTTACAAGATAAATGTACAATTTTGATCTCTTGAGTACCTAAATAAAGTTACGTTCTTGACAATATAAAACTACTAGTGAAACCCGCGCAACTTCGTTTGCGTGTATTTATTTATGCTCAGTGGCGCCATCTATATCAGACTTTTGATGAAATCCTACGCGAATCGCGTGTTTTTCGGGATAAAACGTACCCTATGTGTTAATCCAAGGTATCAGCTACCTACATACCAAATATCATAAATATTGGCTCAGCCATTTGAGCGTGAAGAAGTACCAAACATACACATAACTTTCGCCTTTAAAATATTACTAGGAAGTACCTAAGTATAGCTGTTACATTATAATAACATAGACTACGGACGAAAGGGGAGTCTTCTAATACAAGTTAATATAAACTTAACAGAAGGGTTCCCAGACCATGTTAATATTACCATTTAATAGATGTAAATAAAGTATTTCTGGTTAGTTTTGTTTTATAACACTAGCAATCGTTTAGGCAATGTGACGGGAGAAGGTCTTGCACATTAGATGTTTAGAACTGTTAAAACACTGTCAGTTTATGTGTAAAAGTGACATGTCCATATTAAGCTTTCCGAATTTAAAAGCAAGGGTGTTCCGATAGAAAAAAATCAACAAATGCTATTTTTTTGCTGCAAACATAATTCTGTCTTATTTCCTGCAGTTAAAGCTCAAATTTCTTTGTTTTTATATCACTTAAGTTCTTTTTATTATGTACGGTCGTATGATATGATCCGACCATTTGATAAGACCTATAAATTTATAGAAAACGTTTAGAGACGTGGTTCTTTGTAAAAAAGTTTCATGCAATGGGGTGTTGCCCTAACAGAAAAATAATACTACTGGCGATCTCGTTAAAACTTTTTGAAGTTGTAAGTGCATTGTCGCGTCAGTTTAGGAATTATTTTGAGAAAATTCAATAAAGCCGCAATGAAAATCAATGTTTAATATTCACATAAAAGTGACCAGCTATTAATTAATTAAAGCAAAGATATTTCATAAATAAAGGTCTGAGCAGACACACTACTTTTAACTTTCGTATAATATTGTTTGTGCGATTAGTTACATTATAACCGCGCAGAGCTCATCCATTACAGCCAGTTTCTGAGACGCATTTAATTCCACATTAAGGCTCAAGCCATCTCTTTATTTTAGTTTAACAGTGACAGTCATAAAAAATAGTTTTGAGCAATTTACTGTACTTAATTAATTTTTAAGTTGATTATTGTAACTAACGTCGTTGAACCTGAATGAATAAACAAAATATTACTTTTTAAATACGTACCTTAATTATATTCTCCAAGACTCGGGCGTTTTTTCCCCCTCTCTAGTAACTTCATTAAATCCCCTTTTGAATAGTGCGTTCGCGCAATTACAATCAGGAGTCCTTGTCGGCACTGCACAAGCCTTTAAA
This sequence comes from Endotricha flammealis, assembly GCA_905163395.2. Lineage (NCBI taxonomy): Eukaryota > Metazoa > Arthropoda > Insecta > Lepidoptera > Pyralidae > Endotricha > Endotricha flammealis. Next base: position 3,641,229 of record LR990852.1, on the reverse strand, counting down.
ATTATTCCATATTAAGGGGACGCATTTCTACTTAGGTACCTCGTTTGTGTTTTCTTACTTCTTTGTTCATATCACGCCTGTAGGGTTGTTGTTTACAAGTTGTTTATTTATAACAAGGTCGCAAACAAGCGTTTTTTTTAAATATAAACTTTTTGGCTTCAGTTTTCATGTCCTATCTTAATACTCATCCTTTACTCCATTTGTAATTTTACGTAGAATCATTGCAGCAGTCTATAGTTTGTAAGTCACACTACGCGTTGTTTCCACCAAAGCGTAGTGGAGAAATGCACGCCCGGGTAGTTCACATTAAGGTTTATATAAAAATATAAAAATCTAATAAATTAAGATTCTAGAAAGCTACCTATGAGTAAAAGAAATAGGTCAATCTACTGGTTGTTAACGGAAATAACTTAAATGAAGACTACTAATTACTTTAAATTGTGAATCGAGAACCAGTCTTTTGTTTCACCAAATTAATTTTAGTTGTTATGACTGGCATTGAATCTAGGGGGCACAGGAGGAGTGCAGTTCACTAGACTGAAGAGACACAGTGTTCCGAATTTAGAGACCAGATTTAGAGTCGGCCAGTAAAAGAAGTTGTTATGACAGGGTGTCGTAAGTTTATATTTCTACGTGCATAACATTCGTGTACATATGGGTCAATATTACGTTATTTCACGCCTTCAGTGTTTTATTTTATGCAGCATAGGCCCGTATTTTTCCATTGTTCTTGTTAATTAGTTTCTAACATAGGTTTCAAATCATACAGGTCAGGCCTGGTGGACGAGTGGCTAGTTCATATCAAGGCTCTCTAGGTGAGTTTGAAACTCGCACAATTGTGTGCATTTAAATGTCTTCTTTTAATTTAACAGCCGCGCTCTTGTCAGTTTCGCAGCCTCCATTTTTCCCTTTCCCGTGCCAGCTCCTTCACCTCTATAAGACACGATGCCTGCCCTTTCTTTAACTTGATCCATGTAAGCTATTCTCGCCTTTCCCCTTCCTCTTCCACCTAAGATGTATCTAATAAACTCGTGTCTTATAAGATGGCCCACTAGTTTACCTCTTCTAGTCTCTATTTCTTTCATCAAAGTTCTCTTTTCTCCTACTTTCTGCAACACTTCCTCGTTACTTATCTTTTCTGTCCATTTTATTCTTTCCATTCTCCTCCAGCACCAAATTTTAAATGCTTCTAATCTTTCCCTGTCTCTTTGTTAATCCAGATTCTCCAGATTAATAAACCGCTTTTGATATTTTTGGAAATTTTCGATGTAAATATAACGGAATGATAAAATTTTAATGTAAAAAATATATATACCGCTTGTTTGCCACATTAGTGGTATAAAAAGATATGAGTTTTCTTTTTACAAAAAGTAAGTTTTTATTTAATTGTTAGTAGTTTAAGTTACTTCTACGATAAACACAACAAAAAATTTTGTAAAAAAAAAAAACATTATATTTCCATACAAAGGTAATTTTAATTGCTTTATAACCCAAAACTCACGGGCCCGACTCAATTAGTATACCGTATATCTTTCAAATTGGGGTTAGTGACTGCAACAAGGGGTGAAAGGTGACTCACCTATATGATTCATGTCTTAAAAATCATTCGTTTAATTAGGTAGGTACTAAGAATTATATTAGTAATTTGGAAAATTATGTATTTTGGTCCAGTCATATGCAAGTTGGTCAGACGACATTGTAAGGACTACGGGACCCCACTGGATGAGACTGGCACAGGACTGATTAAAGTGGCGTGAGAAAAAGGAGGCCATACACAGCAGTAAGTGAATGTCAGCTGATTAAAAAAAATGCAAGTTAACTAACTTACTAGGCCTTATGGCGTATAAAAATTGTATCACATCACACCCACCCGACACCCAACCAGCACCTGGGCCCATGTCGACAACTCGTCGCGGGTCTGATGAGCTACAAAGTCTCAATTTCAATCAGTCAATCAATTTCAATTTAACAGTTTAACATGACCATAACTGTAGTTACAATAAAAAAACCATTACCACAAAAACATTTTTATTTCATAAAAGAATAATCAATCAAGTATTAAACAAAACTAATCAAGCAACAACAAAGTAACGCGTAGGAAAAATGCATTTCTAACTAGGCTTCAGCCCGTCCATTCAAAACGATACGCTACGTCTAGTCGCCGAGGCCAATGTCTACGGCATCCCTCTGGACCACATGCGGCCCCGCGAAATCACACATTAGTTTACATTATAAAATACATCCCAACGACTAAGCAAGGGTTACATGGTTTACTTTGAAAAATTCAAATTACTTGTACTGACTTCTTATAAAATCACATCACGAACTTAGTGTCTCTATGGTTCACCTATATTATACGTAACTACAGTTACATTTCACGCTCGCCGACTATTAGTTACTATCAAAGGAAAAAATTATGCATTTTTAAACAAATGCAATATTATAACTTATCATCGGAAGCTATAGCCTCCAATATTCGTATAAAAATAAAATGGTGAGGCGTGAGCGTGGCTGCGCCCGCGTTTGTCCCACAAGCGAAGCGTTCCTACCAATTTACACAATGACAATCACAGAGGCCGCGTGTCGCGCGATATACATACACATTACTTCAACATTTAAGGACTAAGGTGCAGTTTCACTAGTAGTAAGTAGTAAGCGCCCAATGTATCGTTTGTAGGGCTGCAAATACATTTCCTAGTAGCTAGACTGCGGCAAGCTTACCGTGCCCTATTGCTGTTGTCCAAAGTCAAGATGTTCGTGTCGGATCGATTTCGTGTAGAGACGTATAAACATTTTATTTATTTACATCGGTTTACATTGTCACAGCCAAAAATAAATTTTAAATTGTGTTCTAGTTAGGATATATTAAAGAAATTGGTGTTTTGAAAAAATACTCGTCTATTATCAAACATTGAATTATGTTGATAACAGATCGTTGATAGATTTAAAGAAAATAATTTTGCATATTAATTTTTTTTAATCCTACTAGTAGCTATTGAATTTAGGGACAATTTAATTCTAAGCCTGCGATTACGGCACACTGTAATTGTCGTTTGAAATAAAAATAAATCGATATAATAATAAGCAGACAATATTTTGATGAACTGATTTCAATATAAACATGACTTTAACATTAAGTAATAGGATTACAGTTTATCCATGTTACCATTAACTTAAAGGGTTACTGTACTGTTATAATAGAAATATAAATATGACACTGAAGTAGCAAACAGGCACACTGGTAAGGCTCGGTTTGGCATTATTCATAAATAATTATGATTTTATGTCGATAGATGTAGTACATATCAGATAATATAAGTAGGTAGAAATAGCAATACGTAGTCGGTGTTTGCAATACGTCGGATTCGCTACAATACAATTTCATTAGCGAATGTATATTAATTACCCAAGCCTACGTAAGAAACTGTTACCTACCACGATACTTTAAAGTATTTTTTTATTTATTAAATAATTAATTTACAGTTTATTAGTTTATTCCCAAAAAATATTTTTACACTTACTATGAGAACGTAACTAATTAATATAAAACAATCTCAAAACGTGAGATTGTTTTCATAGCCTGTTATTGTAAATGAATTCAAGAGATTTTTTTTGCAGTATTGAATCAGTAGGTCATATTTACACTTCTATAGGTTTTTATTAAGTAGTTGCCTCGACTAATATTATTTTCAAAGCGTTATAAACTACGATACACTGGCTAGTCTCAATGTGCGTGGACAAATAGGTAGGATTACAATTTATCGACTTCTTAATCCTCTCTGGATTTGGTGAGGTAAAATAATTAACTATATAAAATGATCCATTAAAGATAATCTCCATATGAAAGTGTAAGAGTTATTTTTCTGCGTCGTGGCGGGGCCTGCTCGTTAAGTCCAGGAAATAAGACAATTATAATGATCTAGTATTTCTTTCCGAAATGGCAGTAGTTTACTGAGTAGAATAATCACACAAATAATTTACTTTATTACTGTACGAGAGAAAGTGTCTGTGAAGACCTAATCTCTTAATAAATAAACGTTTTGAATATTTGAACAAGTTTTTAATTTATCGAGCACTGTTTTCAGCAAAGCTGCTATATGATGAACAAGAAAGCTAAACAGTGAACTATCGACCAATAGTTTTATGTCTTTTTCTTAGTGTCGTAATAATGACGTGACACTATTGGTGTGGTGATCTGGTTCCGAGATCTCAAGGAGAAAAAATGTTATTATATTGTGTAAGTCTGCTATGTAAATCTCACTATTTTTCGTCTTTGCGTAAACGCAGCCGGTGTCAGCCGCGAGTTATCCGAATGTAAAATTGTATAAGCGACTGCCATGCATCGACAACAGTCTCGTGATGTAAAAAATATTCTAATCTATATAAAAGGAGAGGCTGACTAACCTATCAGCGCACAGTCAAAACTATTACTACAATAATGAAATTTTATACAAAGATTATCATGTAAGTATAACCTTAAAGGACTTTATGAAATTCCCATGAGAACAAGAGTAGTGGGACTGTTTATAATTGAACATTATAAAATTAATGACACATTAACTCTTAAGCTTCCTTTGTATAATTAAAGGAGAAAATAGATAACTTGTGATTTAATGTATTATTAAGTTTGAAACGTAAAAAAGTTAAAATGGAACTTACAGAGCAGTTTGGCACGTCGGTGATCAAACTGTAATCCCACCAAATTGCACATGCCACCACACAAAGAGAAATACATTATAATCTACGACACTGATATGAAAACGGTTATCAAAATGACTATTGACGAAGTATTATAATTTGTACCAGTTAACACTCTTACAGTCTTTAAAATGAAAACATTTAATAGATAAGCGAATGGTGTATGAATTAAAATAGATTTAAGACACCCAATGTACAATTTTACCGCAATAAAAGAATTTCTTTGGGTTTACAGTCTACGACAAAATGTCTAGTGCACAGATATAGATATACCATAGATGACGCCAATACACACATCTACTTCGCATGTCCGAACCCCGACCAAGCGTCGTGGTTGCTGGCAGCTTATTACAGTCCACGCGCGGCTGTTGTTACGTTCGGACGGCCGCGTAAACTAGTACTACCGATTATACTCCAGTTGAATCGGTAGGCGGCGGTGTCTTTGAATCGGTCGGATTTCCCATCATTAAATTTCGACTGTGACTTCACAATAAGTTGTTAAAAGTTAGCACGCCCTCAATACAAATCGTGATACTTGCGCTATCTATTATATCTATATAGTGTTTATGTGGTCTGGTGCATGTAAGAAGGACGTGTTAAAACGAATGGGTATTATAATTATTCATATCAGCCTATAAGAACAGCCATATCGTGTAGATTGCTTCAGTTTTAGAATTGATGTAGGCACTGTGGATGCGTCGGCCGAGTCTCAATGGACTCTACCGATTCATAGTTAGCTCACACTCGCTATACGACAAATAAGAGATAACTTAAAGCAGCTCTGCAACTATTTTATGAATTTTGAGTTCAATCACTATCGAACTTTGCCATAAACTACTTAGAACAACGTTTTATGACAGAATTGGTAGATAAAGGTATTATGAGTTAATTCACTTTGAAGATTCGTTAAATTTAAAATTGAATTAACTCATAATACAAAAAGATTCGTTAAATTTCAGAGCACATTCATATAAACATGACTTGTAAATTAAATAATTATGACATACATTAGGGCTCTGGAGATTTCATTAGGGAGTCGTTCAAATATAAAACATTGAACAATACAATTGTGTATTTCTAGCACTAAAAGATGACGGTGAGAAATACGTTTAAAAATAATTATTTTCTAATACGATGGGCGTATAAACACAACTTCAAATTATCTGTCTCTGTCTCTCATTCGTTTACCGTATTATAAAAAAAGAGACCTGCTATACATACCTCAGTACACAGATGGCAACAAATAAATTATAGTGCCACATGGAAATGGTTAAAAAGTAACAAAACGTCACTACATGTCTGCGTTACATCATCGGTGTATATAGGCTTAGGTCTTCGCTGTTTTGAGCGTGATAATGTACAGTCAACAAAGGAGTTGACTGACCCCCCTCTGTATATATGATTAAAGATTTCTAAATATTGCGTGAAGGGATTTACTTGAAAATTTGTAATTACATAGTACAATATGAATACTATTGATAAATAAAATTTCAAGTAAATCCCTTCACGCAATATTTAGAAATCTTTAATCATATATACAGAGGGGGGTCAGTCAACTCCTTTGTTGACTGTACACTGACGATAATATCAGCGTTATATAGATGCTTCCAAGACCCTTTAAATTACATATACGACACCGGCATGGAATAAGGCAGTAACTGCTCGACATCCGCATCAAACGCGGCAGTAAATATGTACCTTATACCTTACCTTGCAGTTACTACCTTCTTCGATGCGGTTGTCAAGCAGTTACTGCGTTCTTCGTTGCGGGTGTCTTTTGACGTACAGCGTGTGCGAGTTAAGAAATTGTAAAGTCTTAGTTCCACTAAATTATGTACAACATGTAACCCCAATGGCAGGATAGACTAAGTCAATTACTGCGCAGTACAGTAAACTTATTACTAAAAATAAATATAAACAAATCACAATGTCAAACTGTTAGTTATAAGTTACATTTTTCTAGTCGAACGATTGTTCACGAAATCACTTTATTATGATACAATCGACACTTCCTAACAAAATCTAATTGTACATTCAAATGCAAGTGAAGTTTTACACGGTACAGGATTTGTGTAAACCTTGACGTGATATTGAGTGTAAATACATTAAGATTTTATAAAAGTGTATTATAGTTTTTGTATGACTAAAGAACGGTATAAAATAAAAAAAATCACGCCCGACTTTAGTAATACATAACCAGCAGTATTAATAAAAGTATCAGCGGGTGTTTAACTAATACCTCTTTTGTCACATTTCAATTTATACTCTATTAGAATGACAGTGACAGAAAAGGTATTAGGGCCTTTTTAAAGTCATAGGCAGTTGCAACCGCGCGCAGGCCAGGTCCGTCCGTATAATACGTGCCGCCCGAAACCAATTATTTCATACATGAGTTACTTGTTATACGGTCCATACTTTCTGGACACTCGGACCTGTGGACGTCTGTCGCAGATGTGTACAGCCCGCAGGACATATACGTACGGACGTGGCTCAAGCTTGAGAGCATATTAGCATGAATTCAAAAAGGTCCTTTATTAAGCCCTCGATGATCGGAAATATCTTCAGGAAGTAATCGATTCTAACCACAAGAATAATGACTGAGCAATTCTTGACGTCGACACAAAAAATAAGCATATTGAATACGCATCAGCCACATTGCACGTTAAATCACAATATAAAGTCATTGTGTAGTCTTTAAACAGACCTTTTATATAAATATATGACTTTTCCTAAGAAAAAATATACACCAAAATAAAATTGGTTTCAACTATACAAATAAAATAACTCGGACTGAGTCACATCAGGCGTTGCTGCGATCTGTCGAGGGAAATCACTTTTGCATCATAAATGCAATCATAATATTGCAGAGTTTACAAATCACTAAGGTTTATTGCACACGGTGTTATAATTATGGGCTTCCAAACATAACTGCGAATTCGCATCGCATCCCAAATATCTGCGAGCTCGCGCATCGCTTTTAATATCGAAAAGCGAGCGTGGTACGTGTATAGGGAGCCCTATGGTTCAGTTAGATCATGTTTGACTGGAGAGTTCGCATTCTAAAATAACAAGAACGTTCCGTAATGTTTTGTCTCGCTTGCGCGCGCGTTGCTCTCTCTCAAATGTATCATCATCTCAAGAAGTCCACTACTGGACATAGGCCTCTTACAAACTCTTCGAGTATGGACTATTGGCACATGTATGCGCTAAGAAAAATAAAAGAAAAACGATAAAATAGTGCGGTGAAATCTTTTTGATGGTAGCATGAATTAGTACCGACCGCAGCACGAGTTGTGCGGTCTGATCAAATGTACAAACAAGTATGTAAGCGTTTATTCGTGCGGTATTCACGATGTAGTAAGGAAAGTATCGGAACGCGTCATAACGTTGTTATTAAAATATTATGCTGACATGTTTAGTTAGGTCTTATAGATCCTAATGTAGATATAGATAAGAGATATTTAGTAATGTTTTAGGTCAAACTAAAAGGTCTTCTCTATAATCTATTAAATGGTGCGTTGTAAAGTCTCCTTTTCAAATTTTCCAATGAATAAAAAATATTCAGATAGTTAAAATTCATATTAATTTTAAAATAACTTTTTCGGGTGCACTCTTCATACAATGTGGTTACCCTACTACAGACACTTAAGTAATATATTTGAAACATAGGTAGTATAGGAAATATGTTGGCATTTGTTATCAATAAATTATTGAAGGCTTTGAGTAAGATTAATACAACTACAGAGAGGTTTAAGAACAAAGAAATAAGCCTTACTTATTCACACTTGTCGGAAATAGGATGTAAAAAAATCTTATAAAAAATAAAAATAAATGATCTATTTTGGAATGACCAAATTCCATGCAAAAAAAAACAGTTATAGTAGCATTATGTTTTTTTTTATTAAAGGAACAGGTATCTCACTAATAATTTGTAATAAAATAATAACCAGTTAAGATTGTGATCCTAAAGGGCAAACACATCGAAATTGCAAGTCAAGCAATGTCGACTCTAGCCAGTGTTTGGATGGGTTATGATTTCTGCAGCTTCACCTTGCTTGGCATGTTAAGCCTTACTGACTGTTTTCGATAAATAACGACTGTCATCCATTGGCGCCAGGCACTGGCTATATCAGAAAAACGCGACATCCGAAAAGTGCGAACTGGGGATTGGCCATTATTTTGTATTTTATCTATCAGACTTATGTATTCTTTGGAGATAAGGTAGCATCGTTAGGAAATAAGCATAAACTGCTAACTGAATTGAGGACGAGGGTTGAAAGTAAGAGTACTATGTCCAGCAGCAAAACAAAATGAGTTTAGCAACGTTGTACCCGGATTGCAGTATAAATTGAACTAAAAAAAATATCTGTTTTGAAAGGACAATGTCCAAATTTCATTAAAAAAAAACAGATGATCATGATCCTAAATCCTAACTACGTTTCACTGTACCATTATAATGTATTTTTAATCAGGAGAATGTTCAAAAAAACCCAGTTGCAGGAGTAGAGATGTATCTCAAATATAAAATGTCAGTAAAAAGTTTTTCTCCGAGATGAAATCTACAAGTTGTCATTCGAGATTAAAAACGGGAAGTTTTATTGACATTTTTTTAAATACTCATTGGGATTTCTACGACCAGAGTTTCTAAAATTACAATATCCAGTTTTTATTATGGACAACTAAAAAATATTTATATCCATATACGACACATATGTAGGATTATCAATGTAAAGTTTAATAAATAAGTTCCAGTTATCCAGGTTGCACGCATTAAAACATAAAAAGCGAATATTTACAGAAAGTTGTATCTCAGCAGCTAAATAATACAGCCTTACATTACATTTATATTCCACTAATGATAAAGAATAAATATCACCAGCCTTTGATACCGTTCCAGTTTACTATATCTATCTAGCATTATTTCAGAAGCAAACTTTAGTAGTTTATGTCATACCAATGAGACCGCTTACGTTTATACAAATCTTTTTTAAAGAATACTAGCGTCGGCAATAGCTAAGCGAACAAAATATTCAAAAGGTCTCCTTTTTGGTAGAATTGAATGGAATTGTTATAATTCTACCAACAAATTCTCTTTGGTAGAATTATAGTCAATATTGTTTATTTTTGTTACTTGTATAGTAACGTCTAAAAATAATCTTTTTTTCTCTTCTTTAAAGGCCTACAGAGTCCCGTCATACTGCTCGTTCTTGTTTAGCCAGATTAAGGTCTGTTTTTTCCATTTCCATTCTCTCTATTGTTATTTGGGATTAGGCAATGTACTATCAGTAACATCATTCCTAGCATAAGCATAATATAATGGTTTTGAGGAACATCATATTTCTAGTCAAAGCTTTTTAAAGCTTGATCTTCACTCGTAGAATAAGTAATTGCATACTTAAATACAAGTTAAAGTCAAACTTTAATGTGCCCTTACAAAGGAAAATATTTTTCGGCTCCGATAGCAATAACTCGAGATATTTAAATTAGTAATTTTTTGGATAAGTAATTTGTAAGTGTTTGTAAGTAACTTTCGTTAATAAAGTCGGATAACCGACTGCTCACCCGCATTTACTTATACAATCGGCTAATCAGGGAAATCTGTCATTGGCCTTATGGTTTGTTTAAATTGTATACATTTAAGTATCTGTACAGCTGTTGGTTTTCTCAATAAATAAATATCGAGTTGAACCATTATAGTCGAATTGGTAAGCGTAAACGATTCATTGGTCTATATACACTATAAAGTTATGTACGCAAATAATGTGCGGTTACTAAAAACTTACTAGCGTATAAAAATATAAGTACAACAATGCCAATTGTCCAATTGCCAGAATTTCTCTACGTCCACCTAAAAATAAAACTCTTGTCTAATAAAGTAAAAGAGCTCATACAGGCGCGACCTGATACATTATAGCGGCTCCTGTCTGTCTTTATTTTTTTCTATAAAAGCTCATATTCATTAAGAGACAATAAATATTCTATTCATTTTAATCCAATTATTTGTATGATATACCGCGCATCTTCTTTATCTTTTATTTAGATTAGTCTTTATATACAAAGAAAATCCGTTTAGATCAGGGTTTCAGAACGCTTGACATATGAAAACATCACGAAATTTATTTTTCCAAAAGATGAATGAAATTTATTAATAAATCCACAGATAAAATTTAAACAAAAATCTGAGTAATATCAACATAGAAAATGTTATAAAAATGATATACAGCTAGTTTCTGAAGCGCATTTTAAAAGTTAATGACACATTAAATTATAGCTGTCACTGTCAAACTAAAGAAGATAAAAAGAGATAGCTTGAAACTTTCTCTTCTTAACTCGTGCACTGCCAGAATGGTCGTGGGTCATGCATGTCTAAGTGGGAATTTTCGTCACCGCTTCTATCATGATGCGACGCCATGCAGCTCTATGCTTGGAGGAGTGTGTTCGTTTATGCTACAATGTGCTTGATGAGATGTGGAATTGAAATAAAAATGAGTTTCAGAAACTGGTTGATATTGTCTCTTATTGAATACAAAATTGTAAAATAATATACGCCTTTTATATAATTAAATGATGCAAATATAAGACTCGGCTCAGTAAACTACGACTAATATACAGCCTACCACAGAAATATGTCAAGACAACCTACACTGAACGGTATTAAATATCAAAAATAATTTTAACCTATTTATCTATTTTATAGGGAAATTTAGCCGTCTAGTCATATCGGTTACTATATTGCCATCATTACAAGAGATCTTCGTATAATTAAAATAAATGGACAGCTGGATGGAGAATAGCTATATTTTAAATCAAATCGACGACTGACACGAATATTCGCTAAGCACGGCGCAATCGGGACAAGCCCACCACACATTTCCACCGCTGTGTCTCCTGCATAGCCATGATCAACAACGACGACCTCAGATTGAAGCAATGAAGCCCATTGACGTCCCCGGGGAGAAACTACAGCTGTCTTGGAACTCACAATGAATTGAATCATAAATAATAGACGGAGTAGGAAGGGTTGAACAAGCACAAGTCAATTCAACATAGCTGTAATGACTTGCGCTATCAAACTCACGCGCTATCCCGCTCATTTCTTTTATGAGTAAAGCGCGTATTGACACTACACGATATTCAGGGCCTAACAAAAGAGTTGGTGCAATACGAATGTGCAAGGCTGGCCATTAGATTATCCAAGGGTGCAAAAAAAATTAAGACTATGGCGGCCGCGGGCCACAAAACGATTAGATCAGTTAGACACATAGGTCGAACCTAACATGCAAAAAATTCGTCGTGCAATGTTAGGAAATCTTCAGTAGAGAACATTTTCTAAAAATTTACAAACCTCTGTAGTTGCTCTGAATGTACATTTTCGTTTAAGCGCGGCATGATTTTGAAGAAATGTGACTTCGAGTTGAATACTTGCTGGATATTCAAGCAAGTCGGTTGAACTGATAGCAAAAGGATTCAAAAATAGATAAATTTTTTTGTCAGATTCAATACTTTGAAATCTGTTTTCAAAAGACTCTTTAAGACGCGCTGGATGGCGGGCAAATCCAAATGCCTTGGCGGGCCACTTTGGGGCCCGCGTGCCTGGATTTGGCCAGCTTTGGTGTAGTGTGATAGGCGCTTGAGATAGAGTGATTGAGACAAGATTTTTACTGTTTCTGTTACGAGCATAGACCTTCGGCGAGTGCTGTATTTTGACAAATATGTTTGAAATTTGCAAACAAGGCAGTTTCTATAAATTTATTATTAAATACGCGTTTATCTGTTGAGGATGGATCAAATATGTGTAACATATTATGTTAGAAAACCACATAAAGAAGAATGAGACCACATAGGTATTCAGATGTGGGCATTTGTTCGCATTTATGCGAATAGTCTTATCATATTCATGTCAATTCGCCGTCTTAATTCTGATACATAACTATTACTGTTTTAAATAAAATAATTTCGTTTAAAACTTTTGTTGAAATTAAAATTAAGTGACGTTTTATAACGTCAAAAGTGATTTCATTAATCATTCAGATAAATAAAACCTTTCGTGCCACGTGGTCCACTCTATAAAATAAAATATTATAGAATACAGTAATGTAGCATTTAATACACATGCACAAAATAATAAATATTGTAGAATAAAATAATGTAGCATTTGTATATACAAGCACGTTACGTAACGTATGCTCTTTTATAAAAAAATATTTGAGAACGGTGTTACCGTTTTGGTGCAACTCGTTTACTCTTGATTAAAATCACAATTTCAAAAATTTATGGCATTACAAATTAGTATATTCGCGTCGCATACGATCCGATTTAATTTAGTTTAGTATTTAGTTAGCGCTATATAGTGTCTATCAAGAGTACCTAAACGTTACAATTCAATGTCGATCGTCGGCAATGTCAAGGTAGTAATTTCTCGTCACCTTATTAGTTTATAATACATACAAATACATTAAGCTTCTGGTTCACTAGATCGGATTAGACGAAGAATCACAGTACGGTTTTATTTTCAGTGGACGTATTTCTAATTTGCGCCGCGGCGAGTGAAGACACAGTTTAAATAATATTAGAAATCGCACGACAGTAATAAACGTTTTACAAAGCTATAGAGTCATGATACGTCACGTGGCTATATATACTATTTAAATAACGCTAAGGGCTGCACTTATTTCGGCATATTGCTTTTAAAGTTCACTACTATATTGATCTATCGTTATTTATATCAAAAGTTTGTATACAAATGACTCCTTGAAAGTTAGAGTATGAAAAGGATAATTGAATTCATCACATAAAAAAAATCATATGTTATATACGACATCTAGTGGCTAAATAATGGAACTACATTGATATAAAATCACGCAATCTATTTATAATAATCACACATTATTATTCATAATAGATCAAATGTAGATTTGTCTACATCCACTATACGGGATGCACTATCATAAATAGTACATCTTTCCTAAAGAGTAAGTGAGAAAGATGCAATCGTTGATATCACATATTCTTATTTTAAAAGGGTTATACTATACACACAATATTTGATATATTGTCCACTAAAAAATAGTTATTTTCGACTATATTTGCTTGGCGTCAAAAACGTATTTCAAATAAGCGACGTATGAAAAGTTATATTTTATAAAAGTTTATAATTTTCAAATGAATAACCTACCGTGTTTTGCTGATGTACTTTGAAACCCTGGACCATACATAGGAGGATGTTTTTGCCAAGCAGTGGCATATGTATGACTAAAAAAGATCATACAAGAACTGTCAAAAAACTATCAGGTTATCTGACGAATAAGCTATTCGGGAGCTCTATTTAAATGATAAATTTTATTTACACTTTTGCTTATTAATTAGTGGACAATACACCAAATAAACCTACGTAGGGAGAACGGATATTTACCGAATGTAACTCTATTAGGCCGAGTCCTAAATTACAAAATACGTTTATTGGCTTAGGCTTGGGCAGTTAACACGAGGTCTCTAGTTTATCTAAATCCGTAAGGCCGTAAATTTGGAACGGCGTTGTGTGCAGCGGGGAATTGAACGTGCATGCTTGACTACTGAACGTATGAACCTATTTCTTAGTATATTCTTGTAGGAGCGTTTTCAGCGCATCCGTGAACGCGCACGTTAAAAAATCGCTGTAAACATCACAAAAATGTCATCGAATTCACGGTCTATATGCAAAATAACACACGCAATGTTCCGATTTGAAATACAGAAAAATACGTCCGCTGTTTTGTCAAAAACATCTAATAAGGCTAAATTTATTTGATTACTAAGTGGAATATTCACCACTGATTATAATTATTCTAGGGCTCGTGCAGTGTTTTTTATTAACCTGAACCTGGTGTTAGAATCTCTGCGTCCCCGGAAAGTGAGATAATCAACCAATGAAAGAGAACCAAGAACAAATATTTTTTTGCTAATAATGTTGAGTTATGAAGTTTTGTAATAACATAGTGGGAGTATTTCGAATTTCGGAAGTTCCTAGCGAGTGTGTGTGATGTGTGTATGTGAGTGAGTGTGTTGTGTGTACATGTGTGTATAAGTTTGTGAGTGGTGTGTATGATTGTACTTGAGAATTAATTAGGTAAGAAAACGATTAGAGACATATTGGTGATAGCAGTGCTTCAGTAGAAATGAAGTCCAAGCTTCTGAGCCATTTGCTAGTTTCCATTTTACATGTTCGTGTGGGTAAAGAATAAATTGATAGCATCTTATTGGCTTTGTTGTAAAGAAAGGTCCGGTAGAAACAGTAGAAATTTTGTGCAAAGTTAGTTGAGAATTTAGTGACTGTACAGACTTTATCTATGATGTCATTATCAAAAACAATCTCCCTGTGCTTTTTGATAATTAAAGACAGAACGAAACTTTGTCGCACGGTTAGGAGATCCCATAACTTTTAGAGGTCAGTCGTGGGAAATTTATAGCGCAGAGTCATGCACGTTCATCTTCTAAGAGTGAGGTTTTTTCAGATTCTCACCAAGATCAAAATTTATTATTTTCGTGTTCTTTTTTTATCTCAGACATTTAGCTGGTATAAATAAACCACACTTACGGGTTAACCAAGTAAGTGTGGTGTGTTATGTAGTAGTGTAAAATGTCTCTTATGTCGGTGTAGTAATATTCTGATTTTCGACAAATTGCATGAATTTTCTCACTTTTCAGGTATTGAGAATGGCTGCCTTTTGAAGACATAGAGGGAAGCATAGGTCTATTAACTTTAGGCTGTTGTGGATATGGTTTGGTAAGACACCTGTGGTTGGTAGACAAAACTATTGGCATTTAGACTTTCTCTTATTTCCATATCCTGATTATACCTGACATACCTTCACGGAGGTCTGCACTCTGCATACTTATTAATCTTTTCAGTTATAATCGTCTGTAAATTATGTATGTGGGAACTGCGATGTCTATTAGGTAAATGGCCTTATTGACATTTTCCTGCAGGGTTATATCCGGTCTATTGTAATGAATGGTTTTGTCTGTGAGTATTGCGCGATCGTAGTATAGTTTAGTGTGATGCGTTTTCTAGGATTGTCTGTGGTGTGTACTTGTATGGTGAGTTGGTATTTTGATTAAGTGTATGCTTGAGTGCTAGTATTTGGTGAATGATGTTGGCTATCTGGTTATGTCTGTGCGTGTAATCTGTCTGTGTAAATGTTGTGAATGCTCCGGTTATATGTTGTATGGTTTCTGATTGTGTGTGACATCTATTATTATTACAGTACAATATAATTACAATTGATAAATAAAACTTCCGAGTAAATCCCTTCACTCAATATTTAGAAAACTTGGATCATATTAACGACCATGCTCAACTCTTTCATTGGCTGATTGTAGGTGAAGAGCCACGGCTTGAAGATCATAGATAACAATGGTTACCATACGTTCCAGCAGTCGGGTTCCGGGTTTAATTTATGTGTAATTTATCTGTTTTAGACCAGTCCGTAATGACATATTTTGCGTACACGATTTCAAATAATACAATGATCTCCGCATTAGACACGTTAGTTCATACATCAACGAATAAGTATTTGATGTAATGCCGGGTTCAGACTGCTGTATCGTAACATGTTATGTAACACGTAGTTAAAGAATTACCCATATAATGCACGGCGCACGGTTAGTGCGCGTGGCGTCCACACTACTATGGGAATTCTGTTACATTACATGTTACGTTACAGCAGTCTGTAAGTCTGTATCCGTCATTATAAGAAAAGTAAATGTACATGTCATAGTCGTTTACACGACTGTCAATTATAGAGAAAAGGAATTGGACATATCAGATTGTTTTAAAAAAAGTAGTCGAAAGAAAAAATCGTGTAGCACAAGACCGCGTAATTTCAGCTTTTATTGACCTCGTATTCAAATTTGGATGTATACAAACAATGAAAAATTAGAAATTCCTGATCTGAGGATAGCTAAGATACGTAAAAATATAATATAGAAAGCTGTTAAAAAGAAAGTCGTTGAAACTTAAAAAGTGAAAGATTTGACAAGAAAATAATAAGTAGGTAAAAACCACCTACATTTAGAATACGATACTAATTTCGGGCTATGTCTGTACACTCAAAAATTTACGACCCTAACTCTATTCTATTGCACAACTGACAATTTTGTATTACTCAGTTTCAAACTTTAAAAAATTTACGCAAGTCGCCGTTGATCTGTTACTAAATGGATTACAAATTGGAGCTATTTATTCAAACGGTCTCGTGTTACATGGATATTTTATTTCGTGCCACTTTGGACTTAACGATCGCATGCAAATTTGATGATGCACTATGTGCCCAACCATCCCACAAACCCCATTAAGACCCCTGATGTCTTTAGACGAAGTTATAAACAAAATATACATTAAAATCTAGTTACTAAAGTGCCTGCAAATGTTCGTCTATTAATGCGACTAGATGTTGATTATTACCTAATTTACTAGCCTAGGTTATTCACCTTAGGCTTATAATAGTATTCATTCGCGTCACACACGACAAGAATAATTTTATGATGCATTACTCAGTTACTACACTACACATGGCGTAGGTGTTCGATGAACGTATACGCACGCCTAGCGTTGTCGCGACGTCATTACTGTACGCAGAGACAACGCTAGGCGTGCGTCGCGGTCTACATTATCGAACGCCTACGCTACGCCTACGCCACATGTGAAGGAGCTCTTACCCATTCAATTCATTTATATTTATTATATAAACCTTTGTCGTGTGTCACGCTCTTTATGGGACGAAACCTCGCAGAATTCGCATATCCACACAATATACCTACTTTTGTGAGTGCGATAAGATTGTATAGTAAGGCCTCTTTAACGGAATCGAATGACATTGCTATCGTTCATAAAAAGGCTAAAACATTGTTCTAATGTAAGTATGCATGTGTGGCACACGATATAAATATATTTGTCATAATATAAAAAAACACTTTAAAACATGTATCATTGATTAAATATAAAAATTAAATAAAATAAATTAATTAATTGTAAAATAATCCCATTAAAATTTATAATAATTAATAATTACAATCATTTGAGCTCAGATCACTCGTAGCGATCGTAATCTCTTACATTCTAGTCTAGTCTCGGGTCCCAGTGCGGTACACCGCACCTCAGAACGGACCGTTCCCCTATGAATCAAAATTCATTTAACATTTAAAATATTTTACAAACATGATCGATGTAATTTGTGTTCAGTAAATAAAAATGCCTTACAAAATTCTAAAACAAAAATTGTATGGCATAATAAATTTGGTTTTTAATCTAGTGTATAATTTAAATTAATTTTGACTCATGTTTACCATAGAACTACAGTATGTTCCAAGTCCCTTTGAGGTCATAAACGTAACGTGTCGAACAGATAACGTACAATACAGGAACGTACATTTTCAAATTCACACACGGATTGGATCGTATCGCATAAGATTATCGAAGCGCGTATCGGCGATGCACTTACGAGACGTGTACGTTTACGATACGTGCTAAAGGGCTAAATTATTATTTAATATTCACGCTGATATATTTTGCAACATACGTCAATAATCTACTGTAGTCCAAGTACGAGTTTAAAAGACCAATAAACCCGTTGTCCAGTAACCCGGATTCGAACTCATATACCTCCCTGTACAAATGGTTGTTTCGCGACCTAATCCGCACTCTTGAACTCCGTATCAATGCGACGCTCCAGAGCTTGTAATTCCTCTTCGAGCTCCTGCTGAAAAATATAAAAGTAAATATATGTGAGTGACCCTGAAAAGGGAGCTCGAGAAAAAATAATTCATTTCGAATTAACCGCATTTCAAGTTTTGAGTCGCCTGGAAAGGATACAAAAAACAATAGTATATAAAAATACTCTGGTTTAATCAAAACAAAGCTAAAACTACAAAGAATCAATAATACATTTACATTTTTGATTCACAACAGCGTAACACAAAAAACGAAGTTAGATTTACATTGCGTATTGTATAGCGGGCGGAAATCATTGCGTAGTGGTAGAAAAAGCAATCCATAAGTCGATCTAAACAATATTTTAATTTATGTTTTGAGCATAGACAGTAGTATCTTATAGTGATACTTACATCATCCGCTCTATTAGACAGGTCAGAGGTGACTCCTAGTCTATCAGTAACCAGTCGGTCGGCTCCCACTGCCCGTCGATCGCTTGGCACGTTAAACATCTACAAATAAATAAATAAAATATAATCGTTCGTACCACAACGCCTTAAGATAGCATTTCTATACTAGCGATGACGCGCGACCAAACTTGGGTCGCGCGACTCACTGTTAGGTAGTGTTGCGCTTCTTATACAACGGACAAGACATGGCGAAATTACTGGGGTTCCGCTGTTATGGTGTAGTAAATATTACAAACGCGAATGTTGTATGAATGGATGTGTTGTCACGCAAAAACGTACGGTTATGTTTAAAATTTGATACACAGGTAATTTATAACCTGGATTAATTTCTGGGATAAAAACTATCATAAACATATTTTCTATTAATTGCGTTGAAATTATGGACAGTTTCAACGCAGGAAACCCGCGGGCGTTGACTATTTCTGAAATACTAACGTCTTCGGATGTGGAGGGACAGTGCGGCATCGCGTTCCTCATGCCGTCGAAATGGAACATCTGAAAGCAATAATGTATTATAATTCAAACGAGATGGCTAAATGACTGCCCCACTAGACTATATAATGTATTCAGACATGGCCTTATCCTATTAAAATATTTATTTAGTAATTATGACGCTTTTAATATACATCCAGAACAGTTACACAATTGTCAATCAATATTAAAAGTATTTCAAGTTATTTTGTTTTCGTAAGTTCCTTGGTTTTCACAAGCATTGCCAGAAAAATAATGAAAATATTATGCGTAGTTTTATAGATCTGAACATAAACAGTGACAGACAAACAGATTATTTTAATACTATGTAAAAATGTGGTAGGATTATACTCTGACATTTAGTAAAAGACATGGCTAAATAAAAAATGTTTTTGCTATGAAGTTTGAGTCAGGTAATGTATAAAAGTGTAGTAAAAAATACCTGTTGTAAATAAAACAACATGAATATTTATTTACAGTGCGATTTATATATAACATAAATAATATAACATAGATCTATAAAACTACGCAAAGGATTTTGATGCGGTTTTCTCAATAGATGGAGTGATTGAAGAGAAGAAAGATTTACGTTGAGCTCCTGCGCTAATACACTTATAGTCCTATTACTCCTTTTCCCGTGGGAATTCTATAAAACCCCATCTTTATTCTTTTGGCATTGTTTTTGTTATTTTTAT
The DNA here is from genome assembly GCA_905163395.2 of Endotricha flammealis. Classification (NCBI taxonomy): domain Eukaryota; kingdom Metazoa; phylum Arthropoda; class Insecta; order Lepidoptera; family Pyralidae; genus Endotricha; species Endotricha flammealis. The sequence goes on along the minus strand of LR990852.1, from coordinate 3,621,208 downwards.
GTGTATTGTTTAATTAGAAGAATATATTATTATATATTTTTATATATTGTATAGCCAGAAGAGCTAATATTCTTTTACCATACGTTTTTAATTGTACGCATAGATAGTGGTGACACCTATATCATAACGGTCTATTTTTACTAGTGTTTTGATCAAATCCTAAGGTAATGGCGTACTTATCGGGATAAAAAATACGCTATGTGGTAATCCAAGGTACCAACTTACATACCAAATATCATGAAAATTGGTGTAGCCATATGACCGTGAAGAAGTAACAAACGTACACACAAACTTTCGCCTTTATAATATTAGTAGGATATAATATAATGAAATCAGCTAATAAATACTACACTGCACATGTGATCCTAACATCAACTGACTCGGTAAAACACTGATTCCGGTCATTGTTTATCGATGTCCTCGATTTATTTCTGTGCATGTCTCATCACTATTTCGTTAGTAATGACGGACTAATGCCATAACTTGGGGGCGTGGCTTATGCAAAAACTGACACTTAGCAATCCATCCGCGTCGCAGTTCAATCTTGATATATTTCTGTGTATAATACATTCCAAAATTCCTACGGGAAAGTGGAATACACGCAAACGAAGTTTAGATAACCCAGTGAACTTTGTATCACCTACATCTATATCTGTCAAAAATATCAATGTTTGACAGATAGGTAGGAATGGTTTGTATGGGAAAATAAAATTATCATTTTTAGTATTTTCCTCATATTTTTTCACCGTTTAAACCATACTTGTGTTTTTACAAATTCAAGATCAAAATTAGCAAAACCGGTATTGCCGTTCTGAGTTTTAGATTTATCAAACCAGGACGCTTTGAGCTTTAAATAGAAAAAAAAACAACTCACGTCATTTGATGGCGCCCACGTCGGTTCCTGACGACGGGGTGGTTCCAGTTGTACTGATGTGAAACCAGGAGGCTTCACACGATAGTCAGGCAGTAGATAGTCTTCAGGTGGCACTGAAATGATAACGATAATATTAGTTCGTTGTTCGTGCTTTGGAGGGCAAGTTAAGTCTTTGGTCTCGGCTCTTGTCGATGGATGACAGTCATTAAGCCAAGTCGGTGTTGGTCACCATTATGATAATTATACATTGTTATTTGATTGTTATGTAAATTAAAATTGCGACGTAGTAGCTCTATAGAGTAGATTAACTTCTAGCTTATAGAGTTAGTAGTAGAGTATTATTTACACAAATAATATATTACTTTATGACGAGAGAACGTGTTTGTGAAGACCTACTCTTTTAGTAAATTTTTTGAATAAAAAAAAATGAATTGTGACGTTGCAAACAACGACACACAAGAGCGCGGCCTAGTATGGGCAGAGGGAGCGCACAGCGTGCGGCATCCACTGCCCCTTGCCGGGCCTCACCGCAGCCACGCGGGAGCCGACTCTTTTTAAAGCGCGCGCGACAAGCATCAAGAGGCCCCCAGTGTCGCCATAGGCCGAGGTTCGAGCCCCCCTCTGGGGCGCCCCTAGGCAGACACTGTAAAATTTTTGGCGGTGAGAGCCCTACGCTCCCGCAAAAGCCTGGTGTCTTAGCAAATGGCATCAACATAGAATCATACATACATATCTTACATTAAAAAAAAATACCTGAGGCCACTTCGCTGTTAGCCTCCACGCGATCGCGAACGTCTAGGAAAAAGGCAACACCGGCCAGAGGATTCGATTCCTCCGCCCGATAAAGACCCATCGCGGGTTCGATCCCCGTTACAAAATTATATAAAAATGTTCCAAGTCTGTTATTTAATATGACTTATAAATAAATTCTACACAGTGCCACCTGGTCCCAAAATAAGGCTTAACCTGCTTGTATTACAAGTACCAATCGAATACTTATTCAATTCAATTCAATTCAAATTCTTTATTGTGGAACACAGGTTACATCATAAGAGATAGGTGTTACATTAAAATAGTTGCACTATGTCCTACCACTAGGGTTTACAAATGTTCATATAAATATATTAAAATTTATGTACTGTTTTATTTGCTTTAACCCAGGTTTACCAAAAACTCAGATTTTCCAACTTATCACTAAGGTGTATTCGTATTCATTTAGTGTATAATAACACTTACTGACAAGAAGCTTAGCTTATAAGAAGCTTATAATATATAGAAAACACCCAGACTCGAGAACACAAAAACCATCACATAAATGTTTGCCCTGAGCGGAAATCAAACCTGCTCTCGTCTGGTGCCGAAGGTACGTCACTACCAACGCACCACCGAGCTGTCAAATATGTCATAAGTTACATAATATTTGTATATACTCACGATCATCATAAGAGTAAGGGCTGATGTTCCTCTGCGGTTCATGCTGTACAGGAACGAAGATATTAGACATGGGTTGTATCTGTTCGTTTCCCTGGTAACCCTGGATGTTGCTGCCTTGAAAGACTGGTGTGAAATCTGGCCGAGGGTATGGCAAATTGTTTGTTGGCTCCTCATGTATCATTATGTTACCGAACCGACCGTAAAATGGTCTATCTGGCACTGGAATGATGATTCCATTTTGGTTCAGCCCCATGTGCGGTTGATTGTGTAGTATTGATGCAGTGAAATTTCTGAAAATAAATAAATAAAAGAAATGTCCCTCATATCGTGGAGTATGGGACGGGCCTTGGTGTGGGACGCGACATGCGTTGACACACTTGCCCCGTCACATCTTTACGGTACGAGTAGGAGTGCGGGAGCGGCGGCGGAGTAGCCGAGAAACTAAAAGCCACAAAATATCAGCAGCTGACTGGCTCCTACGATTTTGTGGCTTTTGGTGTAGAAACATTAGGCCCGTAGGTTCCAGTGCATTGTCCTTTTTTAGGGACATCGCAAAAAGGCTGCGACAAACCACTGGTGACCCAAAGGCTGAAAGTTACTTCGCTCAACGGATATCTATCGCCGTTCAGCGAGGTAACGCTGCTAGCATTTTGGGCACCCTGCCACTGGGACCATGTCTTTATTATGCTTAATTTTAGTTTTTATTGTTAGTTTAGTTTTAATTAATTTCATTTAAATTCATGTTATTTAGTTATGTATTTTACCAATAAATAAAAGTTATTTTAAATAAATATAAATTTAAATAAATAAAATACATTTATATAGGAACAAATCACACAGATTGAGCTAACCCCAAAGTAAGTTCATCCAAGAAAATACCTAAATAGATAATACTCAATATTTGCTTCCTTAAACACAATCAGTACATACAAAACAACAGATATTTATGGACATTGTTTAGTACTGCAATAGGAGGGATGACATTTCCTCACAATGTATTTTGTATTTATTTTGAATATTTAATTCTTAAATTGTACACACATCATAAAGAGATACTAGTATGAAAATAAGCTAGGTTTAAACCTACCTTTTAGTGTCATAAAAAAGACAAACAAATGGATCACCGGAAAGTCATCTTCATCATATCAACCCATAATGATTAATGGGATGCAGGGGTACAGATCTCCCTTAAATCGAAGAGGATTAGAGCGTACTTTGCCACGCTGCTCCAATAAGTCGACAACGACATCACACCATCGACAACAGCCGCGAACGACGACTTAACGCACCCAGTGTTTAGATGGGTTATCTCGAGTTATTCTGTGCTTCGGAAGGCACGTTGAGCAGTCGGCTGTTGCCGATGGATGACAGACGTTAAGCCAAGTCAGTGGCCGTCAGGTCTTATCCACTTCGATTGAAGGCAGACTTTTATCCCTGCAGTGGGATGTTTATAGGTTGTTTAACTATGTAATTCTAAATACTTACGGAGGTGGAAGTCCATCCACGTTGTGTGGTGTATCAGGGGGATAGTCAGATGTGAGCAAATCCGGCGGCAGCGCCTGTGATGGCATCGTTGGCATAGCTGTAAATAAATATGAAAAAAATAATTAAATCGTATGTTTATATACAATTATTATTACAGATTGTTTATGAGAACGCGGTATGGAAACCCAGGCAGCCTCCAGGAGGCACTCAGCGACGTCAAGTCCGTGGCCAGCTTCCGGCTCCCACTCTTCGCACGTACAAAGGGCACATAGGCTGCCTAATTGCAGAGAAGGCAAGACAACAAGTAAGAGTAACAAGGTCTAAACAATCACAACTCATAATTAACGTTTACAATGTCATTGTAACGTTATGTTACATTTTGATGTAAGAGTCTGTAACGTTTCTAGTGTGAAACTAATTTAAAAGGATCCACCAAAAAAAAAACGTATTTTTTAAGACACTTAAATTTTGTGGCCTCTACTCTACTGTTTACAGGGTTGAAAGCGTCCATACCAAAAGGCGCCCGTATGCTTGTTTTGCCACCTTAGTGGTATAAAAAAATTAAATATATTAGTTATTGCTATATAGTTTTACTCACGTGGGACATTGACACTGTAGTTATCCAGATGTGGATGTGGCGCGTGCTGCGGTGGCGGTATAGGGAATCGCTGCAACAACATAATATGGTAAGTTCAGATCTAATTTATGGTTTGTCAATGGCAACTTGGTTAGAGTACAGCTACTACTATGAACTGGTAATCTCGTTTATGTGTTGGCTCAAACGGGTCATTCTCACAGAATTAATAGAATCCTCTGACAGAATCGCCTTTCGCTAGTTTTTGAAGAACTATCGTTGTCCTAGATAGACTCTTGTCTCATAATCACGCCGAATTAAATTAAAGTGATTTGGTAAGACAAGCCCGCTACACATTCCGACCGCTGCCTGCCTCCTGTATAGTCAGGATCAACAACGGCGACCTCAGATTGACAATAAGCAATGAAGCCTATTGACGTCCTCGGGGAGGAACTACAACTGTCTTGCAACTCAAAACGAAGGGCCGCCATACTCGTACGTACTATATACTTGAAGCAGTCAGCATGTACTTCTTCAAGCTACGACTGCACAGTGAATTAGTCTTCTACATACACGCACCGCTTGAGCAGTTCAACTGCTTCGGGCGGTCGTGCGGTCAAAGCTTTAACTGCAAGAGCAGTCCGCGTATGTTGATCAATGGCTGACTGCTCGAGCAGTCCATCTTTGTCGGCTTTAAGAGTAGGTAGAACTTCAATTATGAAGTGATTGTTTGAACAAATATAAAAAAAATTACCTGATACATTGCCGGCGGTAGTGGCGGTGCTAAAGGCATGTTAGAAGGCAATGGGGCGATGTACGAGTAATTCCCATTCGTCACCCCCTGATTTGTATTTGGTATGGCTCTGTACCTGCAGGATTTAAATGTTTATATAGCGTAACACATAGATTTTAGTATTATGTAGAATATGTTTTATTTGTAGTAACAACAAAAGGGGAAAAGAGGGGTCGTATGTATTTTTTTTGGAAACACAATGCGTTTTCGTCTGAGGCTACGTGTTTCCTTTCGAACACACAAACAGTGCTATTTAGGGGCCGGTGTGTACAAGAAACATGTCCTCATACATTTTATTTTGAAATCTTTATAGCTCTGGCCTTAGTATACTACGACTTATAAATAAAAAAATATGACAAAAAAAAAATTATAGAAATATAGGTATGGCGGTCAACGTGTAATAATGTAACAACAAATTTACTGATTTCAGATATTTTCATTCATTTGTACCATATAACCTTGCTTCGTGGCAAATTTCTGGAAAATTTCACGATTCAACGGGAAGTATCCTATAGATTTCTAGTCTCTTGCGGAACACAAAAATATATTTTTTTGTATTATGTTTACTTAGTATAAAATGAAGTCTGTCTGTCTGTCCCAATGTATGCTTAGATCTTTAAAACTGCGGTTTTGATTTGATAGAGCGATTTAAAAGCAAAGTTTATATGTATGATATATTCCAAAATTCCCACGGGAAAGCGGGACACACGCAAACAAAGTTGCCGGGTTTCGTTATTTAATAATAAATTTATTTTAGACTGTATGTATCCATATTATTGTTAGTTACAATTATTATTTACTACGTAATGTTAGTGATGGCATAAATATGTTAAAAAGTAATGTAACCACAAAATCTTTGTATTTTTTCCTTTTCTTGTGCCACATGACCTTTCTAGGTTATGGTTAGGTCAACTGGATGTATATAGGTTTTTGGTGTTACATGATTTGTATAAAAAACTAATTGAGAGGACAAAAGAAAAATAAAGACGAAGTCTGACGAAGAGGATTCACATTCGCGTTTTCATTCAACTTCGCGAGAGTGTAAAGCTAGCTTAATATTATATGAACCGTTGAAAGTAAGCGAAGCAATTGAATTCGCGCTGCAAATAATTAGATATTTTTATAAAATGGCCGAGTAAACCGAAAATGTAGTTCATAAATGCATAACAGTCGCTATAGCCGGCTGCGAGGCATCGTTGCCATAATAAATAAATAAATCTACACAATTCGCACTGCGCCATCTGGTCTTAAAGTAAGCTAACCTGCTTGTGTTATGGGTACCAGACAACGTATATATTATAGTAAATATATACTAATAACACATAGAAAACACTCGAGAACAAACACAAATACCATCACAAAAAAATGTTTGCCCCAACGGGAATCGAACCAGCGAACTGGTGCCGAAGGGAGGATCACTACCGACGCACCATCAGGATGTTTATGATTTCAAGGCATCTGGCTCATAGCATGAGTATCTTTGGATACGGGTGATTGCTTACTATCGTCACACATACAAGCTCATGGCATGAGTATCTTTGGATACGGGTGATTGCTTACTATCGTCACACATACAAGTTTAAGCATCATAAAAAAAAATCGCAAGTCTAAATAAACAGTCGAGCTTATAGCTTAGCGTGGCCATTAATATAAATAAATAAATATATAGGGACAATTCACACAGATTGAGCTAGCCCCAAAGTAAGTTCGAAACTTGTGTTATGGGATACTAAATCAACGTTATTATAATTTATAACAAATACATATATAGATAAACATCCAAGACCCGAGGCCAATCAGAAAAAGTTAATTTTTCATCATGACCCGACCGGGGATCGAACCTCTCCTGGGTGGCGGTCTGGCGTGGTAACAATTACGCCACGGAAGTCGTCAGAAAAATAGAAACGCACAGAAATAAAAATTCGCTTTACGCATGGCATGCGCGCAAAAATCTAATAAACTATAGGCTATAGCTCATAAAAACTCTTAATTTTAAAACGCATAATAATGCAAAATCATTTCAAATTAAATTAACAAAGTATGCAAATAATAATATAAAAATCATTACAAATTTATAATCTCAAGCAGCTTTGCTTCTTTATTCAATTCGCTTGTGTTATTGATATTTTTCGTAAACATATTATTTAATTTATAGAAAACACTAGGATCAACATAAAATAAACGAATAAAGACAACAAGGCTGACATAAATGTTTATTCTGTGCAGGGATTTTACCCGCGAACCCTGGCGATGATTGGTTAACTCCCAATTAAGCTATAGGTGTCCATATTATTTATATATTTTACAAGCTTTTCCCCGCAGTTTCGCTCGCGTTAATTTTATGACATAGATCTCGTTTGACAACAAAACAACCCATAGCGCGACTTGTGGCGCCATCTGTTGGCCGATACAGCGCCCTCTATAGTAGAAAAATTATTTCCCATTGGAACGACATACTTTCACGGGATAAAAAGTAGCCTATGTTGGGTTCTGTACCCCTAACAATATGTATGCAACTTTTCATAATGATCGGCTGCTTAGTCAAGCCGTGAAGGGATAACAAACAAACAAACTCACTTTCTCATTTATAATATTAGTAAGGAAGTAAGGATAGTAAGGATGATATATACCTCTCTAGTTCCTCTTCCGAATGTGCAAATGTACAGGTGTTGCCTCTAGGACAGAAGGACCGTGTCGCGGCGTCACGACACATCGACACCTTATATTTGGCATGCGTGGGAGTCGACGCTGCAGTTTGCGGGGACGGCTGACCTGCGGACATTATGTAGATTTATAATATAAACTTAGAAACATAAAAAAAACATCTATTTGAGCATCGACATAAAAGTAAAGACAAGCTGTCCGGTACTGAGATTTGCGTCATTGCGATGGTGCACACGCACACCACCACCCTTCAGACAGTTCCGTACGAGCGACAGTTTTTATCTTTTCTTTTTAACAAGTTATTTTGTCAATTGGACACCACTGCTTCTTTCGCTCGCTCGCAACTGACTGAAGCATAGATTAATATTACTCAAGGGTGGTGGTGTGCATGTGCATCATCGCAATGCCGCAAAATCTCAGTACCGGACAGCTTGTCTTTACTTTTGTCGATGATTAGAGTAAATAAAATGGTCGCGTACGGTTTCAGAGGAGTTTTCTCCAGCGAACGCTGAAGTTGTGAAATGAGATGCCCGCCAAGGTCTTTTCTTATAATATGGGGTTCTTCAAAAGGGGCATTAAAATATTTTTACAGGGTCAGCAACAGTGTTAAAAGCGTCCATAGGCTACGGCGATTGCTTACCATCAGGAGGGCCGTATGATTGTTTGCTACCTAAGTGGTATAAAAATAAGTACTTTCTAGGTAAATAAGCTTGACTTTGGCATTTTGTACTGTCGACTAACTACAAACGTATGAATTCAGATGTACTCTATTAAAGGACTGCTTTGATACGTCGTTGCTAATTTGCTGATTATGTATCTTAGTTTTTTTATATGTAATAAATGAATAACATAATAAATTCTAACTAGTGGACGGGTCGACTAATCGCTCTGGCGCATGTTTCTGGTTGTGGTTGGTGTCGCGGCCCGTGGCTTGCTGCTGCAGATAATGAATCAGCCCGGAGACCACCTCCTTGATTGACATCATGATATCAGCCAGTTGCTTCCATGACGGACTTTTTGCATCTGTAATTGTAATTAAAAACATAATCAGACTTCATGATATCCACTATAACTCGCTCCTTACATTGATGTCAACAAAAAAGTAATACTGAATTTTTAATGTCGTTTTTAAATTTTTAAGATGTGTTTACCCACATTAAAACAACATATAAGAGGAAGAACAGGATTGCTTAATCCTGATAATTTATCTTTTAAAGTTAGGAAATTGCTTTGCTGTTCATTTAATTTCATTGACTTTTTTGATAATTTATAAACATAACTACGTTATCGCGTTGGGTGTCATGACCTATAATGAACGTTGTGGTAATTGAATAAATAAATAATAAAGAAGTCCTACATCAAGAGACTGCAATCTCAAGCAGACTTTACTGCCATTGTAAAAGCAACAATAAAAAATAAAAATAAAATCTACTCCCACAGTAAAAGTTACTTGTTGTGCAATAACGTAATATGTATAACACCAGTGTGGGAGCACTTTTGGATAATATTATTCTACTATTTCTTCTTTTGTAACCCATATAAGTTATTCAAATTTTTTGTATTCTTCGTCGTCACCCGAATGAGATAACCACAAAAATCGTGTAAAAGGATAACAATTTCTAATAATAGCGTCATAGACAATCTTACCTGGACTGGAATCAATACTGGCGAGCCTATCTAAATGTCTGCTCATAGCCGACAACTGGGCCGGATCACCGGTCCTTTGTAACGCGATAAACAACTCTTGTACAGACTGCGCGAACGATTGAGGAGTTTGTAGTTTATCTATGATACTCTGCATATGGCTTTTATGTGCTGTATCACCATATAACAACGCGCTCCATTGATCAGGGGCTATTCTGAGTCCAGCCTCGGTCGCGATTTGGACTATCTGTGCATCGTGCTCCCGTCTAAGTGACTCGTATGTGCGGAACTCCTCTTTTAATTGCATTAATGAGGAATCGCTCTCGCGTTTTGATACCTGAAATATATTAAATGAAGAAATTGTAAAAAATAAAATTATTTTATTTTGCATGTAGATACAAGAAATACTTTTGCACGTCTTCTGAAGTGTGTGGGTCGATTTATCGCCCCTTAACCCACACACTTCACTACCTGAATGGCCTGTTGAGTAGAAGTGCCGCAAGAAACTGAACAGTTAGCCTTTTTTTAAAGCCATTCTAACTAAGGGTTTAAAGATTTTTATACATTTAAAAATATTTTAAGAATAAAATAAATATTGAAGAAAGTATAAAGCAGAGGAGTGTATAGTCTCAACTTTGTACCATTTCTCTATTGTAATGTATTTGTCTACAACACCTGGGTGAGACTGGTGTACTGAGATACAAGCTTACGCTTATTTCAGTCACCAGGTTAGGTTTAAAGACTTTTATTCTCATTAAGACATAATATACGTCACTTATATGAGAACATAGGTAAATATAAAAGGAATTAAATGCATACATTCGTTGAAAACATAAATTTGTAGCACAGAATAATGAAATAGTACTCAGTAAAATCTCAAAAACAATATAAAATTATGTGTTTTCACCAGTCTCGTGATTTAGTTGATTGATTGGTTGTGGTCAACATAGAGGGAAGAAAAAGGACATTGAAAAACAAACTTATAATTAGATACACGATGTATTTTTTTCTCTATAGACGTGCAATATGCACATTCATAATGAGAAGAGCCAATATTTATAATTTATATGATGATTATTCAGTAGATATATTGTTTTTGTAGTCGCCAAACCAATTTTCACAAAAATTCTATCAATGATTGAGATGCAATTTGTAAAAACCCCAAAAAAATTGAATTTCCGGAACGTACCGCCATACGTATCTAGTGATGCACTTATAAATTTCTTAAATTGTGACAAATTTGCATTGAAAATGTCGAGATCAGCGTAAAGGCCCATTTTATTTTTATTTTTATAATAAATAAATATATAGGGACAATTCATACAGATTGAGCTAGCCCCAAAGTAAGTTCGAAACTTGTGTTATGGGATACTAACTCAACAATATTATATTTTATAACAAATACATATATAGATAAACATCCAAGACCCGAGGCCAATCAGAAAAAGTTCGTTTTTCATCATGACCCGACCGGGGATCGAACCCGGGACCTCCTCCGGAGGTCGTCATTTAGACCATGCCAGTTTATTGCCAGTGGCATACAATAATGTCAAAGCAATAATTGACATGCATCGTCTAAACGACAGTTGCTTACAGTTTTTGAAGGACAAATTTATTGCTCCCACTAGATTGCATGCAATTATTACTCTTGAAAGTGCAAGAAACTGGCATCGTCTAAATGAGGTCTTACTATGTCCCAGTTCGTCAAAACCTCTGCACATCATAATGATGAGGTTAAAAAATGATGTGTTGTTTTTATAAACAAAAAACTTTGAAATACCTTAAAACAAGAAGCTCTATACAAGAGCTGTACGACGTGGCCTATACTAGTTTTAGAAGCCTGCGGGAAGTGAGGCTCCAATCTTTGGACTACAAACATCACTAAAACCTGAAAAAAAAGTAAAAGTATTTTTTTTAAATCTTTTTTTTTGACGAATCACACAACGCCATCTAGTCCGAAACTGAGCAAATAAGCTTGTACCATGGGTACTAAATTGCTGATAAATACTTATTTTTTATTGTAAGTAAATACTTATTATACATAGAAATACATATCAAGGCAAACAGACATGTTAATGCACACAAATGTTTGCCTTGCGCAGGTTCGAACCCGCGGCCCTAGGGATAAAGTGACCATTGCTAGCCACTCTACTTGTCTTTTGTTTATAGAAGCATTATTTTTTTTTTTTTTTTTTTTATGTTATACGGCAGACAAACAGGCAAGCGGGCCACCTGATGGAAAGTGGTCACCGCCGCCTATGGACATCAGCAACACCAGAGGCACTACCAATGCGTTGCCTACCTCTGACGAGACCTCTAATATACCTCTTAAACAGTCCCATGTCATAGTCCGAAGGAAACACAGAGGCTGGGAGCTCATTCCACAACCGTATAGTGCGAGCAAGAAACGTTCTTTCGAACCTTCGCGTATTTATTAGTTAAGTAATTATCTGATGGCAAGCAATCACTGCTTATACAAAATTTAAAGTGGAGAGGGTGGTACCTCTTCAGATAAATGCTCTACCACTCCGTTATCAGTTGCTTAACTTTTTACCCGCGGCTTCGCCCGCGTAATAAATTGCCTATATTTGGCTCTGTACCCCTGACAATATGTACACAAATGTTCATAATGATCGGCTACTTAGTGAAGCCGTGAAGGAATAACAAACAAACAGACTCACTTTCTCATTTATAATATTAGTATGATTATTATATTTATGTTTAATTTTACAAATTATTACTAAGTATTTTATCACGATACGCATTATGTACTTCTATTTCTTATCTAGCTCTTATCTGCCTACTTTGTTGTATTTTTTTTTAACCTGAAGGGTAAAAAGATTGCTGTCAGCAATAAGGCCGCTTTGTTGCAAATACACGAGCCTATTGTGTTTATACCTTCTGTATTTTGTCTGTGTATTCTAAATAAAGCATGGTGCCATATAACATTATTAAACAAATTGTAACATTAGCTAACATTTTAAAACAAATATAATTTTAGTTCACACTGAATGTTGAAATTTGTTCATGTGGAAGCACCTTATCTATCAGTTTCGGTCGAACGTGTTTATCATCTTAATTATAGTATGAATAAGGAGGTATACCTTTCTGGACAGCGCAGAGCCGTCTTCAAGTGCCAACAACACCAACTTGAGCACCTCCTCCTGCATCGCGGGCCCTAGGAACTGGCAACCGCGTGCTCTCACAGCCGCCCATAAATTGGCACTAAGCTGCTGGGGGTTCTAAATAAACAGAATTAAATTAATGCCCTTCGATTATTAACTTTAAATAAAAATCATGGTCTTATTATATTTCTACAAATATACGTTTTAGGATATTTATCTAGATTATATTGTGTAGTAACGATATGTTAAACAATTCAAAACTATTCGAATCTCTATTGATTTATATTTATTGTGTTGCTTTGACAAATAAATAAACTTTGAGGTTCAATGTCGTTAATATAAATAAACCATATTGAACCTTTTCATTGCTATCCCTTTAGTAAGCTTACGTTATCTTGTTATTGATATATTTCTGTCAATGCTTATAATACATAGAAAATCCAGATAAATCCAGACAAAAACAAATGCCATATAATACAATAAATGATTACCCCGTGCGGAGATAGTACCCATGATCTCTAGTGCTGAAGGTAGGGTCAATACGACCGAACCACTGGGCTGTCAAATAATTATGGTTCCACAGAAAACCAGTGCCGTGGCTCGTGGTACACGTGCCATGGCATTTATGAATGGAGACCGATTTGGACAAACTTGATTAGATTAAAGTCTTAAGTTGAAACTGTAAAATAGTGTTCTAAATAAACATTTTTTCTACTTTATGCTATATTTATTTCTACTATATTTATAATGGATATTTTTGGAAGAAAATGAAGAAATCATATTATTTCTTTCTTATCTAAGATTGACATACCTGATGCTGCAATATCAGCTCAGTAACCGTCCGCTCGCCAAGAGAGCGGGCCGCGCGTGCCGCCCTGCCTCTGCCTTCATCGTCGGTCATGGCGCATTGCAGAAGAATGACCAATTTCCTCTGCATCGGCCTTGAGAGACGACTCCCCATACTGTTGTTCACTGTTATGGAAATAAATAAATAAAATTTTACACAATTCATTTGCCACCTGGTTCCAGAATAAGCTAATCTTAACCTGCTTGCGTTATGGGCACCAGACAATGGATATATTATTGTAAATATATACTTATAATACCTAGAAAACACCCAAAATCAAGGACAAACACATTTTCCATGACATAAATGATTGCCCCGAGCGGGAATCGAACACGCGCCCTCTGATGCCGAAGGTTTATTCTAGGTCTAGTGATCTATTTCATGGCGAAATTCGTACATGGATCTTTATTTCAAAATGCATAATACAAAAACCACAGATATCTTAATTTGAATTAAGCACAACAAAACGAGAGAGTTGAGTTGTTATAATTCCCATGGGAACTTGTGCACGAAAGTTCAATATTACACTAACCATTCACGCAGAACTTCAAGTATACTGCAAGGTGTTCCATACTCCGTATAATGGCATCGTAAGCCTGCCGGTCTGACTCTGGCAACCCCTGGATGGACGGTGGATGATAGGGTTGGGATGGGGGCGCATATCCCGCCAGCTGGAGAAGCGCTGTATTCACCACCAAATCCTCCAGGTCTACTTGAATAACAGTCTAGAAAAAAAAGTAAAACAAGTAAGCAATATAGCAATCTATATTACTGAAATCAAAGTAATAAACAACAGCTCACAGGGTTAGGTCCCAATAGTAATGTAACAATAGACCGTGGTGCTTGGCAATCAAGCTTGATTTCCCATCTCTCTAGGCTACAATGTCTTATGCCTTTTGTTTCAAATTGCTGTCACTGACGTAGTTGCTATGGAGGGAAGGCCTTTCATTACTTCCTACTCCATCTAATATCTTTTTGATGAAATTCGTTGTGAATTCCAAGACAGTTGTATTTTCTCCCTCGGGATGTCAATAAGCAATATGTCAATAAGCTTTATTGCTTATTGTCAATCTGAGGTAGTCGTTGTTGATCATGAATTTACGGGAGGCACTATGGTGGTAATGTGTATGTGTGTGGTAGGCTTATCCCGAATAGTAAAGTAACAATTGATCCTACTCCGCAACAAAGCTACACTTGTTATGCCTCTCTAACTAGGCTAATGGTCTTATGTTTCAAATTATTGAATATCACGTTGCTAAGGCCGCATTCACATTTGTGTTTCTTACAAACAGCTTTGCGAATTTGAGAAATATTCGAAACTATACTTATAATCTGGGAGAACTGAGATATTGTAAATAATATAAAATAAGCGTACAATTTATTGCAGATGTAATCGCGGCCCTTAGTAATCTAACAATGCAAACTGCTGTCAAAATCTATTCTACCATTTTGGAGATTCCGTGAAACAGAAACCGACAAAAAAATGTGTATTTAAAAATATAATGAATAAAATGTTTGGTTGCAAGTACTTGTAAAGGCAGTAGTGGTGTGAAGGCAGCTTTACAGGGGAATACATTCCAATCCTGCTTATTATCTTTATCAGTGTCAAACTGAATGAACACAAAGTTTCCCATGGAAAAAGGGAAACCCGCGCAACTTTGTTTACGTGTATCACATCTCACGCAAACGGAGTTGCGCGGATTTTGCTAGCTATAGATTTATTATTTATTTACTTATTGCAAACAGAAAACATCCATAGTAGGTACAAACCTGGTCGAAGGGGCATTGTTTTCTGTGCAAATGCTTAAGGCAATGTCTACATAGTGTGTGCCCGCATCCAAGGCTGACGGGACTCCGCGGCGCAGGGCCGAACTCCCGACAACACACTGGACAGTTTAGGTAGTCCGTCCACTGAGGCGCCTGTATTGGCATTCTGTAAACAAATATAAAATAATTGGATTTATAAGAGCCGACATACACAAGCCGAATGAATTGCTTCAAGCTGTGACTGCACAGTGCACACAACTACAAACTTCTACATACACACATACGTCCGCTTGAGCAGTTCGACCAAATAGTATAGAAGACTAATACCCACAGCTTCGGAAGAATTCGGGCAAGACGCGACACTAGCGCCCCTACGGCATGAGGGCGGCATGAGGTAAACGATTTCAAAACTTTTGTATGCAAAATGTTAAAGCGCCCCTAGCGGCATGAGGTGAACGGAGGTTTTTTGTATGCAAAATGTTACAGCGCCCCTAGCGGCATGAGGTGAACGGAGGTTGCCAAGTCATTGTATGAGAAACGTCAAGAGCTGTGGGTATTAGTCTTCTATAGTATTTGGTTCAACTGCTTCGGGCAAGCTGTTTACTATGCCTTCAAGAGTGGTATGTGTATGTTGATCGAGCGGTCTGTCTATGGCTGCTCTAGATACTATACCAGGTACTGATGAGTGTTAACCTCCCAAATAGTCTATATCTACACTAATATTATAAGGAGGAAAGATTTCATTGTTTCTTTGTTTGTTTTAACAAACAAAAGAGATAGCTTGAGACATAGAAACTGGGTGCATGCAAAATAAAAATAAAAACCTAGTTTAATAATTCGATTCGATTTCTAAGGAACTCTCTTAATATAATACACTATTTCATTAACTGTAACATGAATCATTTCACATTCAGTATTTTTACACCTAAGTTGATAAACTTTTTGCTGACAACTAACTTTCATTCCTACATATCTTCCCACGAGATTAACATCATATCTAGGGCATGCTATCCGGATATCCGCTGAATATAATATCGGCATATCAATAGTAGTACTATACAAATAATACGAATAACACATTCAAAGTTACAAATCGTATTCTGTCAATTTTTAATTCAGTATAGCAACACAGAACCTGTTGACAAGCTTTCCTGTGATGTCGTAGTTCCTTAGGATGGTGTATAAAGCAGTCCTATCGATGCTGTGTAGGCTGTGGTGAAGTCGACGAAGAGCGTGTGGAGGCTCTTCTTGTATTCCCATCTTTTTCCATGAGCATCTTGAGGAGGAATATTTGATCGACCGTACTACGGTTCCGACGGAATCCGCATTGTAGTCGCCCAAGATGTTTTCCGGTTCATACGGTTCTAACCTCCTAAGCAAGATGAGGGACAAGATTTCATACGCTCGTTCGTACACTTCTTTTTGCATCCTTTTTTATGTACCGGGCAGATAACCGACGTTCCATTCATTCAGTCTTGCTCCCATATTTTTAGTTAGTTCTTGCTCCCATATTAGTTCGTGGAGCTTTGAGTGAACAATTCTTCCACTGTTTCCACACTTCCAATGGGATGCCATCTATTCCTAGAGCTTTATTGTTGTTGAGGCTCATAATTGATTTCTGTACTTACTCGAAAGTGGGTGGTGGGTGGTAGTTAAGCATCATTATCATCTGATCTACGCTATATAAGTTCATCAGGGTTCAAACTGCCCAGTTTAGCAAATCCTTAAAGAAATCGTGCCATATGTTTTTTTATTCTCTCACTGTTCATAATTTGGCTCTTGGGCTGGAATCCCTTCTTGAAAGATCTTATTTCATAGTAGAATTTTCGGAACTCATTAGACTTCATGAGGTTCTCTATTCCCTTCAACAAAGTGTTTAGTTGTTCTCGCTTTGCCCTCTTGATAACTCGTTTGCATTCTCTTCTTTGTAGGGAACAAAGAAGAGAATGCAAACGAGTTATCAAGAGGGCTGGTAACGGTCTCCCCATCGATTGTCTTGTTCTGAGAGAATTTTGTATTTTTTCTGTCCTCTGTAGCCATTTCTGCTGCTTTTCTTTAACCTTAATCCCGATAATTTTACATCCTATTTCTTTAACGTTATTTTTCATTATACTCCAAACATTGTCTAAATCTTCATCAATGACTAAATCTGTAAATCTATTTTTAAACTCTACTTGATTTTTTTCTTTAATTGTGTTATCTTCGAGGTTAGCTACGTTAATCTGTTCTGCATTAGTTTGCTGATTTCCTCTTCTCGAAATTTGGATGCTAAGTTTAAGTTTTATCCCTAACATGTAGTAATCACTGTCACAGTCAGCACCATGAAATGTTTTCACGTCCTAATTTTGTGTCTGTCGTCTACGAGTACATGGTCGATCTGGTTTATTGTGTGTCCGTCGGCGGATTTTCCATGTACCTTTATGGATATCCTTGTGGAGAAACATAGTGCTTACATATGGTTATATTATGTAATAAGCTGAGGACGTCTCTAAACGACTCCACATTAGATTTCCTGAGTTTCCTTAGATCTCATTACCAAATAATGAAAAAGTAAGCATTAATTTATGTACCTATATTGTTTTGACTTTCTGTTAAAAAATATTATTTAAGTAGGTATACCTATAAATAGGCATTGTTTTCTGACAGATTATTCTAAGTACTTGTTTTGTTTTCACTACTCTTAATATTTATATTTTTTGACGAATAAAAAAAAAATTGATGTTATATATGCCTTTTCAAGATAGTTTACGAAAATCATTTAATTCCTTAGATCTCACTCATCATTATTTGGACTGATTTTAATTTTATAGTTGAGAATTGAGATTAGAGAATGAGAAAAGTACGTTTTGGAACTTCAATCGCTTTCATATTTACATTATGAAGACTTTGGTATAAAAATGTTTGGATTGTATTACATTTAACGTTTGACAGTTGTTTAGTTTTAAGATTTGTTCGATACTTATGTATTATTTTATAGTATTTCATTTCTAAAGTTATAAAAATGTTGATTTTATATACTTATATTAATTTAATATTATTTGTGACGGGACTATTCGAATTATCTGTATTATCCGGATTTATCCGGATAGTGTTTAGGAAGTATCAGAAATATCTGGATACAAAAATGGAGCGGATAATTGCATGCCCTAATCATATCACGTAGAAAAATAAAGATATACACATTATATGAAATAGGACGCTTAGGTGGTGGCTGAAAATCAGTGATTTGCTCCCCAAGCAAATATGCACTGAGCTTGCTGCCTCTTTGTATCACTGTATTACATTCCTACTACCATGTCAACGTTAACTGTTTATTTGTTATTTAGTGTGCCTTGGAGATCCAAATAAATGATTTAGCTATCTATCTATGAAATCACTAAATTTTAACATCATACATGTAATTTTTAGGCAGGCAGGTGCGTAACACGCCACTGCCGCTGCGACGGCCACCGCGCCGCTGATTTCGATTCCGCGGCCTAAGAGTTTCAATACAATACTCAAAAGAAAAAATGTAATCCTTATAACATTTTTTCATAAAGCATTTTTTTATAAAGACATAAATCAATTTTACTTTAGATATTATAAGGCTTTTTTGTTGTTTGTTGACCCGAGAAACTGTAAGAGTATTATTATTTATTATTATTTCAAGGGTACCCTCTACAACACCCGTCTCTGAAGACTAGTCTGTTATTAGGTTACTAAGGAATTGGGATGGACGTAGTGAACCCCGACTCTAACCCGACATTGATAGGATAGAATTTAAATGGTAGGTATGGTAGACAGCACATGACATGTGGACTGAATCTAATTTTGTTCTTTTCAAGGGCTTCACAACTTGTTGATAGTCTATCTATCAGATAAATCGATAGTTGTATGGTTTTGATTTTAAACTATGTACGTAAGTACACAAACGTAATATTGTTACAGCCAAAAATTTTTGAGTCAAAAAAAACAAACTAAAACAAAGGTATGAAGATACTTTAGAGTCTTTAGAAAGAACATTATTTTTAATAGCCATGCATGTCCCAGTTCTGGGCAACCCCTTCCTCTCTGCTCTGAGAGCTCTGGACAGGGACGCATAGAGAGACTACACGTCCCTGTCCAGAACTCTCTCAGAGAAAGAACATAGGATAGTTTTTATCCCAGTAATCACCATACAAAGAAGAACTTTCTAGTATGACTAAAATCGAGGGGCTACCATATTCTTAAACTGAATGTTTTCAAAAAAATTACAAGTTATTGTTAGTCAAAACTTTTTATTCCAATAGGACTTTAACAAGCTCTTTAAAATTTACATCTTCCTTCCACCAATTCAGATGAAACATTTGTACTAAGAGACTGCTCCTAAGGCGACTCTCTGACCGAAATAAGCACTTTACTACAGTTTACTCTTTTAAATAAACATATTGTTATAAACTTGTAATATTTATAAATTAATTACAAATTAATATGGCCGTATTTAACTATATTGCAAGATTACCATTAGTTGATGTAAAAAAAAATATAAATAAAGAAATCCAATAATATATTTTAAGCTCATTTACTTGTCATTATAGTTTATTGTTTGGACTTATCTAAGGTTAAACCTGACTTACCCATGTAATTGGCCCCAAAGCGGTATCATTTCATACGTAGAAAAATTTAATTGTACTTAATTTACAACTAAAAGGTAGGTACCTAATCACTTTGAACGCTACATCGATGCGCTATACAATAAAAAAAATGTTCCGCCTTCCACACATGTTTTGGAGCTGATCATCTGTTAATACCAATGAAAAAATATCCAACTATAGCAAACAGGAGAGAATAAACTTAAAAAAACCCCAAGAAAACTGGTAGAACGTTGTTATTACAAAAATATGACATTCAGAAATTGCCACCTAGGCAATTGTCGGATGGATGAGAAACATAACTGGCGACATAATCAACGTTTGTAAACACTAAATAAGAATTTGTCAAATAACTGAAAATATATAATTTTGCAATTACCTTACAAAAAACACGAACACTCATCACAAAAATAACACATTCAGATTCTACCCACTTCAAAACATGATCCGTCAGCAGCCGTAAACCATAGACATTTTTTTTTATTATTTTGCCCTATCACTCAGCTAAAAGGAATAGAGGCCAAATACCATAGACTCAAAACATTACAGTATGTACAGACAGATCGGGATACTTTTTGGAAAAAAACATGGATATTGGATAGGCCCTTCCATACAAAGAGTACATCCTATCATGTTATTACTCAAAGAGGTGCACGCACAACTCTTGCCTCAGTACGAAACACGCGCTTGCCGTGAACGGGCGCGGAGCTAACGTAGTTTGTTTTTAGAAATTATCACGTAAATATGCCTTCGTGTTCCTTTTGGAAGTGTAAAAACACAAGCCGAAACACAAATAAGGATAAAGGTGTCACTTTTCATGCGTAAGTGTTTCTTAACTATTTAATTTTGATTTATTTTAAAACACTCGTCTCTCACAGCCGAGCGGGACGCAAGATACCCACAGGGGGCGGGGCAACCGGCCGACCGCCAAAGAATATAAATCAAATAGAATTGCCAAAGTTCTGGTGACTACGAAAACATTTTTGTTAATCCAAAATTTAATAAAAAATATTAACCGACTTCTTATATGGAGGAGGTTCTATGTTTCATTGTATATTTTATTTTGTATGTCCGCCGATTATTTTCTATAGTCTGACCCTAATTTCCTTGCGAAAAACTGCAGTGTACTAACGTTCTGCAGATATTTCGCTACCGCAGTAGTTCCGCAGCGACTCGCTGCCGCATACGAAAGCGTAGATGTACTAACAGGGTAAGGGCCTGTATTATTTTCTGGTTCAGCGTTTTGTCATTATGTTTAAGCCTCTACCACACAGGCGCGTTTTTAACGGTCGATAACATCGCTTGCGTTATTGCGATAATGCGTCCCGATTCCTTGCACACAGTTGCGTTATAATCGTCCGATATTTCTTCGACAGAGCTAATCGCAAGTGTGTGTACGGTTGTTTACGTCCCTGATACAAAAACATTCAAGAACTCATATCAGAATATCACAGGACGGAGAAACGCAGCGTCCTACTTCCATTGCGGCGTTTTTATCGCAGCAGTGTGTTACCCCACGTTACTCCATGGCCATCCTAATACAAATTCTACTGAAAACAGATAGCGCAATAATAGGTGTCGCTATGTGGTAAAGGCTCTATTTACAAGTTATAACCGTGGTTACAACAAATATAAATATTGATCGTTGAAGGATTTTAAGAACCATCCGTCATCACGTCGTGCCAAAGCTCCGTTACCATCAGCTTTGCCATAAATAAAAAACGATATCCGCTTGTTCTTGGTTTGTAAATGCAGCCATGGCAATAGTCTCAGATACTGTTTTAAACATCAGTTTGAAGTTATTAAAGCAAAAATTAAGATTGTTTTGATTTCCTAGAAATTTGTATTTCCTTACCCTTATTACCTCGTTTACATTCAGCCGAAGTGAGCAGGGCAATGGGCAGGGCATGTGTCACGATAGTGCTCATGCCACTGCCATTGCCACTTGCGCTGCCCGGCGCTGCCCAAAAGAGCGGTTTTTTGTGCGGCAATCAAAGAACTGGCAGGGAAAGCGGCATTGCGCGTTTACATTCTGCTCCGTCACTTAGTACCTACCATTATTACTATACTATCTTCTTTGCTCAGTTCTCGCCGAGTGCTTGGAGGAGACATACGTGTCTTTTTTTTTGTTTTTTGAGTTCGGCGACTATTTATGAATTACAATAAAATTCTGGAAACGGATTCTATTATGATTCATCCACCATACTCTACGACGAATTTTCCTTTTTTGAAAAAAAAAAAATATAGTGACAAATCTCACAGATTAAGCTAGCCCCAAAGTAAGATCGAGACTGTGTTATGGGATACACTCATCTAAACTATATAACAAATACATTATAAAGAAACGTCCAAGACCCAGGCCAAGCAAAAAAAGTTTCTTTTTTCATTATAACCCAACCGGGATTCGAACCCAAGACCTCCTGGGCAATCCTGGGTGGTGGTCTGGCATAGTAACCATTACGCCACGGAGGTCGTTAAATTTTGTATTTGATATCTTTTTATAAACAATGTGAGCATTGCAAAAAGACGTATTTTTTTTACGATGAATTACGATAGCTATCCATCGTAAAAATACATATGTCATCCACCATCTTCTACGACGAAGTTATTTTTTTTTGTATATTTGTATCTTTTGTGCATTGCAAAAAGACACAGCGCGGACGCTGTAATTATTTCGACACATTGTCGAAACTCTAACGCAAAGTGAGTGGCACCCTTACTTAAAAAATTGTAAAGATATCTATGTAAATGATACCTTAAAAGAAAGAACAATAACTCAGCATGTATTTAAAATTATCTGAACACCTGTAGCATTTTTTTTAAAATGACAATAAAAAGACTTATTTTTATTCTTTTAACTTTTTTTCAGTTAAGTTTAAATAGTCTTGAAAGTTTTATTTTTTGTAAAATGGTACTTTTTAAAAAGATTTAATATCATTAAATACACATTAGACTTATAAAGTCCATAAAAAATAGACATTTCCACTTATACTCCGGTCAATTTAAACATTTGAAGTTACATTGACTCCCAACAAGCTGAAAATTGGTAAAATCGTTCAGAATATAATTATGAATAAAATTTGAACGTTCCCCATCTTTCCCCTGTATGGAAAAAAAAATTCAAGGCCAAAGGTGGAAACTGGGCTTTTTTATATGGGATGTGGTCTATAAACCAATAGCAATGTGGGTATGTAATTTTTCATAACGTACCTCTCCTAGACACTCATGCGGAAAGGCATCAAAATCTGTCCGGCAGTTCCGAGATAAATGGCAGTTTATTAATATCTTTTCTGCAATGATTTTTTCACGTTCGAGTATATCAATACCAATGTAGGTATGCAATTTATGACGGTATACCACCACTAGACACTCATGAGAAGTGGCATCAATATCTGTCTCGGCAGTTCCAAGATAAATGGCAGTTTATGAATAACCTCATTAATACGGGTTTTTCACATTGGATATCAAGTATAGAATTTATGATGGTATACCTCCACTAGACTCATGGTAAGCGTATTTTTATGATAAAACTTACCGTTTTGCTAAAAATCGCGAAAAACTCATTTTTTTTATCTTTAGCCTTGAATAAAAAAAGTTCCATACAGGGGAAATATAGGGAACTTTCAGATTTTATTCATAATTCTGTTTTAAATGATTTCACCGATTTTCAGCTTATTGGGAATTAATGTAGCTTCACCCCTATTTTTTTTGTCTAATTTGACAGTGGAGTATTAAACTTTGCGTGGGATTTTGGTATTATAATCGTTAAAGTTCCCTAAAAAAAACAATCAGACTATGGTTAAGACAAATATGGCTCAAAATGTTCTAGATGGTCTATACTAACACCCCCTTAAGGCTTTGCACGTACCCACCAAACACCCTGAAGGTATAATAACTCAGACAAATTTCATAAAGTACGAGAAAATTAATAAATCAGTGTAAATAATTCATGTAGTTTTACTGGTTTTAAAAATTGGCACAGTTATCCATTATGGAGTCCAGAACAACATACTAAAACTCCTCGAGGGTGGGGGCTCCGCTAACGGATTATGGGGGATCAAAGGTCCCATTTGTCAGATTTTTGCTCATATCTCGAAAGTCTATACAATTAGTATAATGATTGCTTCTGGCAAAAGTTTTTACATAAAATTTCCTACCAATTGATCTTATTAGTTTAACTCTATTCCCCCTCTATCTCCAAAACTGTTGTGTTTAGAAATTTGAAAAAGTCATGATAGTAGTCTATATACCAGGAAAATAATAGGGTTCCGCAGGCTCTACTAGTTTCGGAGTAATAGTCGACGAAATATTACACTACTATTTGTTTGAATAAAACGTACAAATGTCATAGAATATGACATTGCACTCATCTATCAGCAAGCAAAGCATAGTAAATACGGATCCCTACACAGTGCGTGGCCCGAAACGATCTTGTCTGGTTTTCATTTTTTTTTAAATGTTTAATTTCTTTGTCAATTTAAACAGCCTATAGCTCCTAAAGTATTGATTGTATACTTAAACTAATGTGACAAAATAGGTAGGAAATTTTATGTGAAAACTTTTGCCAGAAGCAATCATTATGCTAATTGTACAGACTTTTGAGATATGAGCAAAAATCTGACAAACGGACCTTTGAACCAGATAAAATAGTACTAGCGTATTTGAACTGTTAGCGAAGCCTCCACCCTCGAGGACTTTTAGTATATTCTTCTGAACTCCATAGGGTATAACTGTGCCAATTTTCAAAACTACACGAATTATTTCTTCTGAATGCCAAAATTCGGCTTTAATTTGCTTGGGGTAAGGTCGAAACGCACTTAAGCGGCGCTGCACGGAGCAGCGCGGCGCGTCAAAATATTCGAAATTGTATGGGCAATCGCACTACAGCGGAACAGAACGGACGTGACATAGTTGCCTCCGAACTCCGAACTGTACCTCCGAAGAATATTTTGACGCGCCGCTCCACTCCGTTCCGTTCCGCGCCGCAATAGTCCTCCCAATGAAGACATAAAATAGCTCTCAGGAGATGAGGAGAAGTAATTCGTGTTGTAGCGAATTTTTGCATATTTGTAGGAAATAGTGTTCTAAACAATATACTAAAGGTACTGATGGGTGGGGGTTGAGCGACGGAGGGAGGGGGGTTTAAAAGTCCCTCCCGTGTTTTAGTTTTTCGTAAAAACCTCGTAAATGGTAGACCACATAAAAAAAAAATGTTCTACTCTTATAATCTACATATAATCATTAATATTTTACACCAATGAAACTCCTACAGACGACAGTTTCTGAAACACATTTTACTTTTATGTCCACATTATGTCTCAAGGCTTCTTTAGAGTGACAGCTATAATATTATAATGTATGTCTAACAATGTATTTAAAATCCTCCTCGACGACCTCCGTGGCGTAATCGTTACCACTCCAGACCGCCACCCAGGAGGTCCTGGGTTCGAAACCCGGTCGGGTCATGATGAGAAACGAACTTTTTCTGATTGGCCTCGGAGCTTGGATGTTTATCTGAGTGGCAACACGTGAGTGATACCCCAGGTATTGCAAGCGTCTATAGGCTACGGTGATGCTTACCATCAGGCGGGTCGTGTGCTTGTTTGCCACCTTTGTAGCATAAAAAAATCAAATCACAAAGTGATAACCCACACCACACTCGAATGGGGTTAAAAACTCAAAGCTCATCGTAGGTGGCGTTACTGTCGAGTGTTCCGTAAACCCGCCATATTGGTTCATTGTTTATGTTTGATGTGAGAGTAAATTGTTAAAAATCATAGAAATGTATGCGACCTGGAGTGTCAATTACGATTGAAGGAGGAACTGCGGAAACGGAAAGCCAAGACTATTGGCAAAAAAAAATTATAAATCGAAAGGTAAATAATTAACAGGCATTATTGTGATTTGTAGGTTATGCTGTGTTCTTTTATTTATTTCAATTTCTTTTTGTAGACGTACGATGGAAAAAACCTCATCGGAGTTGAAGACGAACTTGAGGATGATATTCCTGAAATTTCTACCATGGATAAGTTCAGAGATATTAATTCCAGCAATAATCTTCCACCACTCTATAAACTACACATTCAAGAGTTTGCAGACAGGTAACAAACCATACATTCATGATTTCCTTATTGTTCCTTGTTATTTAATGTTTCAGATAGAATTAGACATTTAATGACATACATGTCATGTTGTTTCAGATTTCAAGCAACACTGAACGGGAGATACACTACTGTATGAAAGTAGAAGCTTAATAACCGTCAGAGTTGCCTTTGAGGAAAGTTATATTTTTATTTCCATGTGCAATGCAAAGCCCAAATGAAGAAGCTTCTTTATATTGTGCTGTTAAAAATGGACAAAAGTGGCATGATAGTGGAGTCACTGTGAATGTGCAGCTGGAAGTGAAGTAGAAGCACACTGCAAGCATGTTTTTACAGTTCTCCATGGCATAAAAGATATGGTGCATACTAAAACTATAATTTTGTACAAAATGTGCACAGAACAATTGATGACATTTTAAAAACCGAATAAAGTATTATATAATTCCCCGATGCAATCCCGTTTTACCAGGAAAATATAATGGACAATTATGAAGAATATGTCAAAATCCTAGCAGTTTCTCCTGTCTTACTAGTAGTAAAATGGCTTATCTCCAAGTAATCAAACCTGCCAATCCATATGCTATTGAAATGGACCATGATTACTTTGAAATATTTTCTTATACCTATGAGTATCACCCTTGTAAAGTTTTTGTTAAACCTGTTTTTAAACCACAAATTTTTGACTTATATCTGTATAAAAAAATTATGATTTTTGATTATGACAGTGTAATAAAACAAAATTAATGCCTATGTATAAATAGTTTTATTTTCTTATACTTATGAGTATTACATAATACACTCTAAAATTGCAGCATATATGACACACAAAATATGTTTTTGAAGCCTCATCCATCCATCATCCATCCTCGGCCATCACATTTATTTTGAGTTTGGATCCCGCTAGACCCAGGAGGATCAGTAAAAGAAGTTTCATTAGCATCAATTCATTTTGAGTTTGGATCCCGTTAGACATAGGTTACACGCTCAATCTGGCATCATTCTGATCCATCAGTTTGGTCCCGGCTAGACTGATGCCAGAATGATGGATGAAAAACACGGTTACACGCTCAGTCCAGACTGACAGCAGACTGATGATATGTGTAAAACTAATTACGTTTAAATTCGTAAAGTGAAGACGACAGTCAAGGTGAGGGCACCTGATCCTGCCTAGCCATGGATATGTTGAGAAAAAAAAGAGCCTGTGCTATTATAATTATCGCTTTACTGCTAAAGAAACCCGTAAAAAGAAAGCGATGGATGAAAACCTGGCTACAAAAAAGAGAACATTACACGCATCTAAATTTATTATATAATAAATCGCGCTCCATTGCGTCGCGCACTCTCCGGTTATTCATGTTACTCTGTGCCGCGGACGGTGGTCGGTGACTGACTGACGCGAGAATGATTCGAGCGGTTACACGATCAGTCTGGCATCAATCTGCTGTCATTCACAACAGAATGATGAAAAATGTTTAAAATATTTAATTTTTGTCTTAGGTCCTGGAATTGGATCACCACGTGACTTTTCATTACACCGTTTCATGCAACTTCTTTTTAGCAATCGATCTGAGCGTTCTTGTGCTAGTGGGTTAACAGATTTGATTTAATATAGAGGGCACAGCACTTTTCTTTACCGAACATTAATGGTATAAATTTTCATTGTCTGTTAATTATTTTTAATATTATAATCTTCAAGTCTAAAATGGGCAGCACATAACTTCGACCATTTACTGGATTTAAAATTTTTACTTCGAAGAGCCTTTTCACACAGTTTTCTTCGTTTTATTTCTTTGGAAAATAAATGGATCCCCACATTTTTACAATCGATAGCTGCACAATGAGTCATATTTCGGAATTATTTAGAAAACAAATATGATGTTTACAAAAATAGTATGGAAAATGACAGCTAGCTGTCAAATGTTCGGAACACTCGACAAAGCGACATCTGAAGTGAGCAAAAGGCAGTTTTTAACCCCATTGGCGCCGCCGTGTGTACGGAACAAAAGGCAGGACAACGTAATATGGACCTTAACGCGCATGGCGTTAAGGTGCGGTTTAGATTGAACGTGGGAACTATCTGATTCTGATTAAAACGGCGGCTTTCTTCAAGATCAAAGGAGTGCAACTTCTGTACGTTACGTAGTACTATTATTTATTCTGTGACACTACCCTTATTTTTCTAAATATATATCTGTTATCGACGGAATACATAAAATTTCGAGTATTTAAGTTTCTATATCTAATTTGTATTATATTTTAAGTAAATAAATAACTAATAAAATAAATAACGTCAATGCTATCGAATGGTCCGTCAAACTGTGAATTAGGTACCATTTGGGCGCCGCTTTTTTTTTAAATTTTAGTTCATCCACCCGGCACCAAAAGTCGCTGTTGCCATTGGAAATTGAAGGTAATACTAAGTGTGCTCCCCCTGGTTTTGTTTTTTCGAAGTTGATTTGATTTTGATTTAATTTGATTTGACATTTTGTTGTTATCTTGATTGATTTGACATTATCAAATCAAGTCTATTTTTTTATATAAAAATATTTAAAATTTATAACCCTTGCGATCATGAAAAACTTAACTTAAATCATTAAAAAATTAACTTAGAAGTCGTCTATGTGATAATAAACATTTGTTGTTACATGAATCTAGTGAACATGTTGACAATTTTTATAATAACAATATGTATGTGTGTAGCCGCTAAGGTGTGTTGTGATTTATTGATTATTCAGACGGCTAGATTGGGCATGTCCGACCAAGTGACCTAAATAGCCTGTGTCCAGTAATTCTATCCTTTTCGTTTTTTTATAAAATGTCATGCCATATGTTTCGTAGGGGCAATCTTACGAAGACAGAAGATGTCGTTGCGTGTGTCCTAGTCCTGCGGCGGTGCTGAACAGTACGCTTAGTACGGACCGGAAGTTATATATAGCCGATGTACCGCCAAATCAATGGTAAGTACCTATGTAGTTGCAAGCTAATAAATCAATACAGTGCACTGGGCGCACCCCGCCCGGGAAAGGGGGTGCAATCATTGCAGCGTCAACCCACGCCTAGCTCAGTTCCTGTCTAGGGCTCAGTTGGAATTGTTGTTTATTATTTTATTCCAATATTCAATTTTTCTTTGTTCTCTAAATCAGTTTTAAATATATTTTGTGCCAGTAGCTGTGAGAACTGCAACATGTAAGTGATATATTATTGTGTTTTCAGATAAATTTCAACATATTTTTTATTTATTCCCACATATAGATGTCTGATTTTCCTGATTGAAGACTCTTGCGATTGCTCATAAATGTTTAAAATAGTTGATTTACTGTGTCTCGTAATTAATCAGGAAGTTTCTGCGCTTTTTGCGTTTTTTTAAAATACGAACAAAGAAAAGACAATAGAATTTTACTATAATGCGACAATAATTACAAATATTGCTTTTATATGCTATTATACACTAAACGGCGACAAATTACTTTAAATTTATGAAATAATTCACAATTTGCAGATTATATATATATATATATATATATATTCATATAATGTATATATTATGTTTAAATACTATAATTATTTTTCATACTTAATAATTAATATGAAGTATAAAACAAATGGAAAGAAAAAAAATTTTTTATAAGATTCTTAAAATCTATCAATGTAGAGTCAAACTTATGCTGCAACAAACTATTGTGCGAACTGTGCTTATGTTATTTGAATAAAAAATTGTTTTCAATTATTTTGCCAAAAACCAAAAACAAAGAGATAAAAAATTTGCATTTTGTTGAAAAAATTCCCATTTCTCATATATTACATAACTTTAATATATATGGATAGAAAATCAATACGTGCAACGACCCCCCCGCCTCCTTTCTCTCCCACCACCGCCGCGGCGCATCCTCAAAGGCACCGTTCTATGTGCACTGCGATTTTTTTTGCATTACTTTAAAAGAAAAAGATACGGCAAAAAAAGAAGGCCTTCTTCAAGAAGGCGAGACAAAATTTTTATGAGAATAGTTTTAGGTGCTTTTGTTATTTGAAAAAAAAAATATTTCCAATTATTATGCCAAAAACTAAAAACAAAGAGAAAAAAAATTGCATTTTGTTAAAAAAAATCCTTTTCTCATATATTACCTTGCAACACCCCCCCTCTTCTCCCGCCTCCAATGACCTCTCCCCGCCGCCGCGCCGCATCCTCAAAGGCACCGCCCTATGTGCACTGCGATTTTTTTTGCATTACTTTAATAAGAAAAGATTCGAAAAAAAGGAAGGCCTTCAAGAAGGCGAGACAAATTATTTATGAGAATAGTTTTAGGTGCTTTTGTTATTTGAAAAAAAATTGTTTTCAATTATTTTGCCAAAAACTAAAAACAAAGAGAAAAAAAAATGCATTTTGTAAAAAAAAAAAACCCTTTCTCATATATTACATAACTTAAATATATATAGCTAGAAAATCAATACTTGCAACACCCCCCCTCCTCTCCCGCCTCCAATGACCTCTCCCCGCCCCGCCGCGCCGCATCCTCAAAGGCACCCCCCTATGTGCACTGCGATTTTTTTTGCATTACTTTAAAAAGAAAAGATTCGAAAAAAAGGAAGGCCTTCTTCAAGAAGGCGAGATTATTTGGCGCAATTATTTATGAGAATAGTTTTAGGTGCTTTTGTTATTTAAAAAAAATTGTTTTCAATTATTTTACCAAAAACTAAAAACAAAGATAAAAAATTTGCATTTTATTGAAAAAATGTCACTTCTCATACTCTGAAATTGCTTATTTGTGCAGGATATAGGCTGCACAAAATTGATTTTTATGCACAAGTGCATAAATGTATCTACTCATAATGTATCTATATTAAGGCAAAGAAAATGAGCCATACAGCCAAACACAATAAAAAGTTCAGAGATAGAATTTGTTACTTTATAATATTTACTTTAATTTATTTGCCACTAGCTGCCCTCCATACCCTACCCCTACCCTACCCTACCTCTACCCTACCCCTACCCTACCCCTACCCTACCCTACCCTACCCCTACTCTACCTCTACCCTACCTCTACCCTACCCTACCCCTACCCTATCCCTACCCTACCCCTACCCTACCCCTACCCTACCCCTACCCTTACCCCTACCTTACCCGACCTGAGCATTTGTGGACTACGAAAAAGCCTTCGACCCATCGAAACATGGTCTGTTCTGGAATCCTTACAGCGTTTCCAAGTAGACCACAGCTATATCGAAGTGTTGAGATGTCTTTATAACGCCGCAACGATGTCGGTCCGTGTCCAGGGCCAGCAGTCTAAGCCCATCCAGCTGCAGCGAGGAGTCAAGACAGGGGGACGTCATCTCCCCAAAATTGTTCACGGCTGCACTGGAGGACGTATTCAAGACGCTGGACTGGAAAACACACGGCATCAACATAAACGGCGAGCACATCTCACACTTGCGATTTGCCGATGATGTGGTCATAATGGCGGAATCGCTGGAGGATCTCAGTCGAATGCTAAACGATCTCAATGCCGCTTTTCGATCGGTCGGGCTGG
The DNA here is from genome assembly GCA_905163395.2 of Endotricha flammealis. Lineage (NCBI taxonomy): Eukaryota > Metazoa > Arthropoda > Insecta > Lepidoptera > Pyralidae > Endotricha > Endotricha flammealis. The sequence continues at coordinate 3,589,765 of LR990852.1, read as the reverse complement.
GGATGAATATCGACAAGACGAAAGTCATGATAAATGACTTCAAATCCTAGTCCGGTAATCGTCGAGAATGTGGGAATTGAAGTAGTCAAAGACTATGTCTACCTCGGACAAGTGATACAACTTGGCCGGGGTTACTTCAATAAAGAGATCGAAAGGCGCATTCGACTGGGGTGGGCAGCGTTCGGGAAACTTCGTCATATCCATGTGCCGGATGCATGTGCAAATACCGAAATGCCTGAAGACTAAAGTCTTCAGCCAGTGCGTCCTCCCCGCTATGACCTACGGTTCAGAGACGTGGACTCTGACCGTCGGGCTGGTCCATAGATTAAAAGTCGCACAGCGAGCGATGGAGAGCATATTTATGAAATAAATAACAAAAAGAAAGTTGCGGCGATATTCTTGGACCTAAGTTCCGCATTTGATACGGTCAGTCATGAGCTCCTATTAAACAAGCTAAACCATTATGGGATACGACATAAATCATTGGAGTTGTTTAGATCTTACCTTCAAAATAGGAAAATGTTCGTGCAGATCAATTGCTTGGATGATGATATGTGTGAGAAATCATACAAGTCGAAAATGCTTAACGTTAAAACTGGCGTACCGCAGGGAAGCATACTGGGACCTATTTTTTTCACTATCTTCATTAATGACATGGTAAACTATATGAGTGATAATCTTCCTTTAATAAAATTAGTAGTATATGCCGATGACACTAACGCAATATTAACAGCTAATAATCCTGAAAATCTAGACATGCATATCAATAAAGCATTAAAATTATTTAATGAATGGTTCGAGGCAAATGGTCATAAGCTAAATGCATCGAAAACGAATATTATGATATTCCGAACTAACGCTACAGAGAAACAAGATATCGTATTAAGTAATCAGGAAATCTCGGTAGTTGAAGCCGTAAAGTTTTTGGGTGTTCACATTGATAGTTTATTAAATTGGAGAAACTAATTATCTGATGTAGAAAGTAAAATCAGTTCTGCCTGCTATGTATTACGTAGTCTGAGGGTGAAGTAGATCTAGACCACCTTACGATGGTATATCATGCTCTGATAGAATCGAAATTTCGCTATGGAATCTTATTTTGGGGTAGAAGTTATGATTACAACATAAAAAAGGCTTTTATACTTCAGAAAAGGGCCATGTGAACCATAGTACGCATCAAGCAGCAGGAATCGTGTCGGGAACATTTTAAAAATCTCAGCATCCTGACAAGGTACGGTCAGGATGCTGAGGATGTCTCTACATCCAGGTATTACTTAGACCCGAGTTCACCAACTGATGTTTAAATTTTAAACAGATGTTTAAACCATAACCGGCTGTTTAACCAAATTATGCTGTTCACCGTGCACTAAACATTGATTAAGTGTCGTAACCGTCTGTTTAACTTATTTGACGGAATGGACGTAGTTTAAATGTCGGTTATTTGAGTGACGTGACCGGACGTGAGTTGTATTTCACTATATCACTGAATTTATTGAGTGCACAGCCTAGATAACACCATCTAATCACTATTAACAAAGTCACAACAGTAGGATAGGCATATTCAAAGTATTTCAAACATAAAAACGATCAACAAACACGAATATAGAGTAATATGTAGGTAAATATTTAGAAACTGTATGTGGCATCATGCATCGTTGAGCTGTTATTATAATTTTAATAATTATGATATTTATGTAATGATAGTATAATATATTTGCATATAATGTAATTAAGTATTCATATTATTAAATAAAACTAAAATTTAGTTTTATTTATATTTAAAATATTTATTTACATTCGTTTATACATATAAACGTAGTGTAGCGTAGACTTTTTATTTTCTACTAAATCTCGGTACATTAAAACCCATCTCCATAACTGATACTTTTATATTACATATGTATGTAATATGTTATTAAATTATGTATTACAATATTACAAAAATAACTTCGAGGTGAAAAATGTGGTAAAATAAAAATAAAAACATCTGGCCACATCAAGCGAAACTAAATCTATGGGCCACATTTTGACTATTGACTGCTGACTGATTAGACTTTGACCTTAGGCTCGAGTTCGCCAACTACAACATAACCAACGTTTACGTAACCGCACGGTTATATTTTAATCGTTGTATAAACAAGCTGCGTTTTTTAATGTTCTCCGTTCAATTTTATCTGGCGGTTAACTAACCAAACGTTTTTGAATGAATGAGCCGAAAAAGAATGAATAGTTTAATACTACTTTGTAAAGATGGCAGTGTACCTCCATACTTTTGTCTTTACCCGAACGGTATCTTTAAATGGTATGGTTTTGTTATTATACTACAAAATTCAAAATCTGTTAAGGTAATGCCATGTCCGTAATGGGAACGTCTTTCTTATTAAACATCCTTTTTCTATTGTCAAAGTCTAATCAATCAGCACTGTCAGCAGTCAATATAGTCAAAATGTGGCCCATAGATTTACTTTCGCTTGATGTGGCCAGATGTTTATATTTTTATTTTACCACATTTTTCACCTCGAAGTTATTTTTGTAATATTGTAATATATAATTTAATAACATATTACATAATATGTAATATAAAAGTATCAGTTATGGAGATGGGTTCTAAAGTACCGAGATTTAGTAGAAAATAAAAAGTCTACGCTGCACTGCGTTTATATGTATAAACGAATGTAAATAAATATTTTAAATATAAATTTTAGTTTTATTTAAATTTTAAATCACTACGTAAATAATATGAATACTTACTTACATTATATGCAAATATAAATTATACTATCATATCATTACATAAATATCATAATTATTAAAATTATAATAACAGCTCAACGATACATGATGCCACATCCAGTTTCTAAATATTTACCTACATGTTACTTTATATCCGTGTTTGTTGATCGTTTTTATGTTTGAAATACTTTGAATATGCCTATCCTACTGTTGTGACTTTGTTAATAGTGATTAAATGGTGTTATCTAGGCTGTGCACTCAATAAATTCAGTGATATAGTGAAATACAACTCACGTCAGGTCACGTCACTCAAATAACCGACGTTTAAACTACGTCCATTCCGTCCATTAAATTAAACAGACGGTTACGACACTTAACCAATGTTTAGTGCACGGTGAACAGCAAAATTTGGTTAAACAGCCGGTTAGGGTCTAAACATCTGTTTAAAATTTAAACATCAGTTGGTGAACTCCGGTCTTAGTCACTTATCCAAACATATTAGTGAATATGAAACGAAAGATGAACGAACACGCAGAGAAAAAACAAGGAGAATGGACCTGGTCTCAAAAGTTACACCTAATTTCACAATTACAAAACATAACGTCCGCTTTCAATCTGTGAAATTGTTCAATAAGTTGCCAATGGAATTGAAATCGGTTATCTATAAAAGTGAATTTGGAAATACACTTAAGCATTTTCTATTAAAACAGTGTTACTACTCCGTAGACGAATACTTACAGGACGAGCGATGACACACCCAGAATTGTTTAAAATACTCTTTACTTAATATATATACCTACTAGCTTTTGCACGAGGGCTTCGCTCGCGTATGTGGCGCCATCTGTAGGCCGGCAATTGCGAATTGCAGCGCCATCTATAGTAGAAAAAGTATTTTCCCATTGGAATGTCATACTTTCACGGGATAAAAAGCCTATGTTGGGCTCTGTACCCCTGACAATATGTATACGCGAATTTTCATAATGATCGGATGATTAGTTAAGCCGTGAAGGAATAACAAACAAACAAATAAACAAACTCACTTTCTCATTTATAATATTAGTTAGGATATTATATTAATGCCAAATATTATGTTGCTGTATGTTGTTCTATTTTATTCAAATTGTTTATTAGTTTCGTTTATCTGATTTTTCAATTCAAAATGTCTGTATTATTTTTTAAGAGCCAATTTTCAACACAATATTGTATTGTTTGTGAAATAAATAAATATGAATATGAAATCTCCGAACCTATGAGAAAACATGTAATGGTACGAGAAAACGGCTTACAGTCGAGCGCAAACATGAAGACCAGATATGACCAGAGAGCAAATACCAGTGGCTTTGATGAAGGAACTTTAGTTTGGCTACATAACCAGATACGGAAAAAAGGAAAGTCACCTAAACTACAGACCAGATGGGAAGGCCCGTACAAAGTGGTAACACGGATGAATGATGTCACCTACCGGATTCAACGGCATCCGAGAGGAGCTCTAAATGTGGTTCACATCGATCGCTTGGCACGTTACCACGGGAATAACGATGATGCTCAAACGAGCATCTCTAAGAGGAGGGCAATGTCGCGAATGATCTAGAATGTTCTCGACGCCTCGCGTCGCCGCTATAATCACTTGTTATATAGTCACTTATTTTCTCGATCTATAAATAGTTGTACTATTTATAGATCGAGAAAAATAAGTGATCATTCAAAACAAGCGACATTACAAAATGGCTTACGTATTAGAAGTTGTGTTGACCTTGATGTTGTTTTCATCAAAGGTTTTTGTAAACAAGTCACAAAAAAAGGCCATTCGGGAGGCATATAAATACCGCGACGGTAGCCGATACAGTCAGTTCATTCTGAGCTTTCGGTGCGATAACTGCTAAGACTAATCAAGAGTGAGTTAACCTGCAACCTTTGCGATACCAACGGACTACGGACTCTGCGATTTGGAAGAATACTGTGATTAGACCAACGACTTCGGCGAGCTACGGACTTCGATTCTTCGTGTTATTTGGCAACAGTTGAGTGTATCTGTGACCAGTTCATCGCTGAATAAATTCTTCTAACAAGTCAACGGTGTTTAATCCAAATCCCTAACCACGCTCGTAACAATATCAATTAAAAACTATGGTCACTCTTAATTGATTTCCACTTTGTTATAGTGTGTACTTAATTATTAGTTGGCGTGATGTGTTTCATTCAGGATCTTTGATATTCACTAAATATATGTATTTTTCATTGTCCGTGCTTCGGAGGGCATGTTAAGCCGTCGCGTCGGTCCCGGCTGTTGTCGATGACAGTCGTTAAGCCAAGTCGTTGGTCTTTAGGCGGCTTAAAACACTGACCTCCGCCAATTCGCATTGCAGCAGCGTGGCAGAGCATGCTCTAATCCCTTTCGATTGAAGGGAACCGTATCCCTGCAGTGGGATGAGTATGGGTTGATACTCGTATGATGAAATATAATGTCTTTATATTTTTAGCAACTGCGATGGAGTGATTTTGCCAAGAGTTGGAGACGAGGTGAAGGGTAGAGAGCAGGAGTTCTGTCCTCGTTGCGAATGCAAGTATGAGACAAGGAACACTACTGTTATTATGGTGAGGCATATTTTCGATTATTCATTTTATTAAATCTTTTAATGACAATGTTGCCATATGTAAAAAAATTAAGTGTTGCCATTGTGAAGTAATGTAAAATGAATGTTTAATTAAAAAGTGTAGCTATCTGAGACTTTTGCACTAAAATTTGGATAATACAATGTACATATAGGTAATTAAGGCGCCATAGGTGCAGCAAGCCAGGCGCGAAGTCGACCCGGCCGCCCCGCGCCGCGCCCCGCGTCACGTTCCACAACCGAGCGTCTTTTCTTATCATTCCGCACATAGTGTAAAAATATGCAGTACCGAAACTTTAAGGTTTCTAATTTGTAATAAAATAATAATTGCCTACAATTTTTTTAAATAAATATAAATGAATATAAAATGAATGAATATGTACAACTTTAATTAGGAAATAAATATGAAAAATGAAATAGACATGGTTTTCACATGGTTTTTGGATGGTTTTCGAATGGTTTTCACATAGTTTTCAGATGGTTTTTGGATTGTTTTCAATGGTCTCAAGATGGTTTTGAGATGGTTTATGGAATATAGTTTAGAATTCTTTTAAGATTATTTTCATATTTTGGTATGAAACTATCTGAAAATCATAACTAAATAATGAGATTGTTTAGTTATGGTTATTTAGTTAATGATTTTCAGACGGTTTTTAGGTATAGCTTTACAATGATTTTTGGATAGTATTCACAGAATGTTAAAAAAATTCCTAATTCATCCTAAAAACATTCGAAAATAATCCGAAAACATTTTCTAATTCATACCATAAGCCATCCTGAAACAATCCCAAAAACATCTTGATATCATCACAAAACCATTGGAAAACCATTGAAAAACCATTCACAACCATCCGAAAACCATCCAAAAATCATCTGAAAACAACCCCGAAACCATCCAAAAATCATTTAAAAACAACCCCGAAACCATCCAAAAACCATCTGAAAACTATCTAAAAATCATTTGAAAACCATCTGAAAATCATCTGAAAACCATCACGAAACCATCCCAAAACCATCTGACAAACCATTCCAAAACCATCCGAAAACCATTACGAAACAGCAAAAAAAGTAGTTGTGCCAACAGGAATACTTATTTGGTGCATAATAGTTGGTAACAACAAGAAATGGTTCCACAGTTTTTCCTTTTTTTATTGCGTTATCCATTTTCAGCAACAATGATTCTACGTAATCGTATTGCGAGCGCGGCGGTGATGGCGGGAAATTTGACACACGTCCGATGTCGTTAAGGTCCGGACTGAGTAACGCGAGCTCACGCTTTGACTCCATATTTTTGTGTATAAAATATGATATAAAAATGCCATATAATCTTTGTAAGTTTTTTTCATTGAATTCACTTTATAACTAAAAGGTTAAGTTTCAAATCTTAAAACGTGTCAGAAGTAAGTTTAAAATAAGTTATTTGTTTTAAAAAAGGGGAATTTTTGATAATTTTTTCTATCGAGTGAGGTAATTCTAATTGTGTATTGAAGATATGATTTCACTAGACAAGGCTCAAGAATATCAATTATTTTTTTGATTCGATAATTTGAAGAACTTCCTTAAAAAAACTTTATCTTCTTAGACCTCTTCATAGGTATTTCACGAACCGGTAGCGCCTTAAATAATTTCGTCTCACATTATCTTATGCGTTCTTGAAAAATAAGATAACCAATCTACATCTTACATAATATTATGGAAATTTATATTCTATTACTACTTCAAATTAATTGCACTGCGGGTACAAAATAATAGATCTTTTCTTTATTTTCCAGGTAGTCGTTTTCATCGTTCTTTGGGTGCTAACACTATTAGCTGTTTACATGGTATTCTTATGGTGTCTCGATCCATTAATTAAGAAGAAACATACAAAATTCTACAGGGAACACGGAACCGAGGAGGTATTTATTTTTCTTATATATTATATATTTAAATAAATAAATTGTGGAATATGAAGGAGTCTAAAATTTAATGTCTCGAATAACAAAAATATTAGTTTTGTAAAATATATTATAATTTCTAATAGGTAGTTTTTTTAAATAAACTATTTAATTCTTGTTAAAACTAATCCAAATTAAAGTCATTCGAAAAGTCTAAAAATATATTATCAATCCTTTGTTTATAATTTATAAAAACAAAAACAATAACACATTATATAATCCACTAACTTTGTCGCCTTTTATTTTTAATTTCGGCGATTATAACCCTAAAGGACTAGTTTTTGGAAAAACTTTTTTAGGACATTTTTAAAGTAGACTAAATTTGCTAAAATATGATACTAGAATTGTGTTTGTAGACCCAATAGTTTCTGAGATTAGGCCTTTCAAAAAATCCGGACGTTGAAAACAAGCTGCGATTTTTCTCGACACTAACTCTACACCTGACGAGAGCAGCAGCAGGTGAACGAGTCATAATTGCTCTATACGGAGGCAACCCCAACACCCATAACCTTGACGAGCTGAGGTACCAACTATTCGCAAGGGCTGCGACGAAAACCAGCTTCAATCTAGCCAGATTAGCTCCTACACACAGTTTTCATTTTCTTTTTTAATGTCCCATTTCGTAAGCTATTTTGACTTTTTTTTTCATAAACTACTTTGGCCAGAAATGGTCCGCTTTATGGAAAATTTACGAAAAAGTCTATTTATTAAAAGAATAACTATGTAAATTACATACCATTCGAAAGGGCATGAACTAGAGCTGTTTTCTTAGAATTAGAACTGCTGTATCACCGTTAATTTTTTTTTTATAGCCGTTCAAAGTGAAACGTTCGGAACGTGATTTTCGTCGTTTTGATGTTTTAGGGCTCATATTATTTTTTCTTGTTAATCTAACCGACAAATATCAATTATAAAGTAAGCTACATACAGTTATGATAAAAATAAAAAAAACAAGCTGACCGAATGATCCATTAAAAAAAAGTTATAGTACTTCAAGTTCAGAAAGGAAGAAAGTTTGGTGAAAAGTTATCTGACCTTTCTGTCATTATCCCATCTTCAATCCTCTAACAAACACCCCCTGTATATTAGAGCACCTGTAACAAAAGACGTATTTCAGAATCACAACTTTTTTTACGTCAGACGTCTCAAAACGAAGGTAATTAAACTTTCTTTACCTTCCATTAATTTTCCCTGAGATACCTCATTATACCTGATATTTTCGAAAATTAGACATATCCAATTTTTCAACATTTTGGGGAAAATAGTGAACATTAGGAACCCTGTATCATGTGAACTATTAGACCTAGACAATTGAATTAGGCCTCAAACTGTCAGGAATTTTATACACTCTAAAAAAGTCGTAGTAACCTTTGTCGTCAGAGCTTTCCAATGTCGGTTTTTTGGCACAAAACTAAAAAAGGGGAAAAAATGATGGTTTTTCGATTTTTGACAAAGTTGCGTTCGGCGCTTGAGGTCACCAACTTGGATTATTCATTAGGCCAACATCATAAACAAGTCTGCTAAACATCAGAACTACCGGATTTGACGCATGTTGTGATGTATTAAGTTATTGGACTAATAGTATTTAAATTTTCGTTTTGCTTGCAAAGGAGAGAGCGGTTCTTCGTAACACAGGTAAAAAATATAAGAAAAAAAAAATCATGATATATTTATATTTTTTTAACATTCTCATACTTTTTTTATTTTTCAGTCGTGTAACCTCTTACGGCAAGATGGATTGGAATGAAGACAGTGATATTGATATTGACATCACGAGTGATATAGAAAAATACACCGCTTGCTGCATATTGTCCAGAGTCTTCATAATTCTGTTATTTCTGTTGCCTTTTATTTATTATCTTCTATCAACCTGTCTCCGCTACCGGAAGAGGAAGAACGAGAAAAAAAAAGACGAGATAAACGTGCTGTGTAATGTTAAAAGTGAAACTGCAGCTGATCAGTAATGTGAAGATATTACTGATCAACTTCAGTTTCACTTTTTAAAATTAAATATTTTGTTAAACGCAATTTTTTGCATAATTATGATGTAATATTCGATCACAAATAAAAAACTAGATACACGATCCAATATAAAAATTCTTTTTCAATAATGGCCGATTGTGCGTCAATGATTCTTGTCAAACACAGTACAAAACGAGCACTTTGTCATTTTGTGCTCTCAACTGAATTCAAATGTACTCTTATGAACTTGTCCTTTTGTACTTTCAACTGAATTCAAATGTACTCTTATGAACTTGTCATTTTGTACTCTCAACTGACTATAGCGACTTCTTGATACGTCGCGTCGGTTTTGATAGCTGATTGTGTATCTAGCTTTTTATTTGTTATCGGAGGATATAATCAAATTATTAATTAACATGGTGAGAAGATATTTGATTACTTTCCGTGAAGTTAATGGACACAATGAAATATCTTCTGTGCGTGTATATTTATTCGCACGCGTGAGGAAATTCAATGTAAAAACTCCCTGACTAATATTATATTGACATTTTGCTGAGCGAAATATATTTTAATTAGAGTAGACTGTAGGGTCTCGCAAAGCTGACGTCGGAGACTTGCGAATTAATAAAAAAAAATTTGGTAAAGCATTTGGCAAAAAATATACTTACTCAAAATCAAAATTAGGCGTTGTTGTTTTTTATCCATATTGTTTTATTTTATTTTAATTGTAAGTGTTGTATTATTGTATTAGGCGAATTTATTTGAAATACTTTTAAACAAAAGAAAATTATTTTCGTTCACTTAATTACAAAGGAAAACGTCTTGCAGCGGCTATTTTGACTACGTTAGATTACGTTAAGGCCCTTCGACCACGCGTCGACTCGACTGGAACTCTGCTTCGTATGGGACGACTGCGTATTCTGCTATGTTCCCGGCGCATACGCATTTGTGAACACGTGGCCGCCCCGCAGTCTACACGCTGGCATACGCATACTGTCACTTCGACATACTATTACCATGTGCACTGTCTGACTAGTCAGCGCAGAATAAATGCTAAAGCGAATTTTAAAATATACTTTCAATCAGCAATACATTAAAAAGACAATGGGCATGTTACTGTAGGCCCTCAGGTTGCGGAAGTATCGTCAGTTCCCGCGGCCCCGCTGTATATGGCGGAGAAGGTGGCAGTCAGTTAGGGTTTTGGTCGGTATAGCCCGACAGAAAATCCCAAATTCTAAATATCAAGCAGTAAATATTAAAACCTTCTACTGGGTCTATTCTAGTAATAAAAACTGGTAAAATCGAGCGATCTCGGGCGCTATCAAAGTGCTGAGTCATTGAATCTAGTACCTTAAACTTTCATTACCTATGTCTCAACTTATTTCAATCTGGAGACTGAACCGCCCATTGTTCTTTAGTTTAACACAAAAATATTGATTGTCAATGGTCATTTCGAAATACAGGGAGTTTAATTTTGATTAGTGTTAAAAACCTTTTCTTAGTGCCTACAAAGGCCTAGAGAGAAACGAAATGATACACGCACACAGTCAACCGATGAAAGAGGTGACCAAAGTTGAAAACTAAGAACAAAGATTTATGCTAATGTAAACATCGATAGGAAACTTTGTAATTACATACTACAATATTCTTCTTCTTCTTCAGCCTGCCACAATATTTACGAGTAGAAAACTTGGATCATATTTAAGGCCCTGTTCACCTCTTACATTTGGCTTATGTCAATTGTATATTTCAGATGTTTGTGAACGTATAGACGTTGTTTATCGATGTACTGTTATGTATAATTAAATGTTAAAAACGAAATTTCATTATCTAATTGTGTATTGTTAATGAATGTATTCATGTAAACTATAAGTAAGTAGTCATTAATATAATTTCACGGCGTATATCAATGTGTCCTAAACGTTATTTCCAACTTTACATAAAATTAAAATTGAAACGACGCAAGATTATTTCAGTTGTCAAATGTGTGACATAATGAACTCTATTTTATATGATGGTGCCTAATTACAAAATGTTGGTTCGCTGTTTTAATATTATTCGTTGGAAACCGCTGTAACGCGCTTTAAGTAAACATATTCCTACATGACTGGGCTGGGGTAGGAATTGGGACACATTTACACCTTTGTGTCTTCCACAGATTGATGATGAGCAAAAGAAGCTTAATGACATCCCGGGGGCGAAACTGCACCTGTCTTGGAACTCACAACGCTTTGAAGTTGGGGGAAATAAGAGCATTCACGCGGCGGGGAGGGTGGGTTAAATGCTGAAACGGCGTTAAGCGGACGCGCGCGACAGCTGGTCTACGGGCCCACGTCCGTGGATTCCGTTGAACTTATCACGGCGACGCATCACTTCTGTTTGGAACCGCGTCCGCTCAACGCCTCATCGGCAATACGAGGTATTGAGGACGGCGTAAAGGAAGACATCAAGGGATATTTACGCGACGAAGCGAAAGTCTTGAGGTGTATTTGGGCGGCATAATGTAGGTAATAGGAGTACGTGCGCAGCATTGGGGGGGGGGGGGGGGGGGGTTATAAGGGGTATTTGCGCAGCGAGCCGGAAAGAATAAGATTCGTTTCTTGGTTGAGACATGAAAAATAATGGATATCACGCGGCGGGGTGAGAGGGTTAAAGGGTATCTGGGCAGCGGGACTGGGATAGGAGTATGTGCGCGGCGACACCGAGAATGAAGTGGATTTGCGTAATAAGGCGGTAGGAATAAAGAGCTATTGCGGGTCGAGGCATCTATATTAGCGGGTATCACGCGGCGGGGCGAGAGGGTTATAGGGTATTTGGAAAGTGGGACGGAGAATAAGGAGTATATGTGCAGCGTCGCCGGGAATAAAGTGAATGTGCAAGGCAGGAAGTATAAGTGGCATTTGGGGGCCGAAGCATCACAAATAACGGGTATCACGCGGGGTGGGGTGGGGGGGCTTAGGGGTATTTGGGCAGCAAGGGAGCTATCCTTTACACATTTACTGGTGGTGTTACACGGAGAAATTAAGGGGTACTTATACGCCATAGAAAACATTCGAGGATTAAATTAGTGAGTGCGGGGGAGTACTTATTTTTTTCTTCTTCTTTATGTTTTTTAAGGCGTGATTTTAGCGGTTTCCGACAACCAAAATAATATTATAATTTCTAATGTTATTGACTATTTGCTGTTAGGTAACATAAAGTGTGATTAGTCGAAATCGTAAGACTCGTAAATGTAAGTTGTGATGTTTAAAACGTTTAATTGATCGGACTGTAACTCGCTGGATTAGAAAAGGTACAAAGTATCGAATCTAAATAATTATTCCAAAACTTTAGAACCGTCCACAAAGATTAAAATATCCATATAAATGAAATAAAAATGGGGGGGTTTCTTTGGACGAATTTTCACTTACCATTAGATCCTCTATAACAAAATTATTTGAATTCTGCATAAAGTGGGCTCTAATTTGTTTTACTGACGATGGTTATATCCATATACGCTTTATATTAAATCTACGTGGTTGCGCGCTGCCGCGCGGTGCGAGTACGAGTGACTGCATGTACCGTAGCCATTCTGGCGTCAACAGTGTTTGTCTACGCTTGGATCTTCGTTCAGTAGAAATTGAACGCGCTGTAGATAAACATCGCGATGATATGCCGCGCGGTAAGGCGCGTTCTAGTAGGTACCATTACCTCGGATCTGCTACCTCAACCGAACTTAGCCTTATAGTTAAGTTTCTATACAATCCCTACAGTACACAAGTGCACGATAATTTTGATTATATTTTTCATGTTTTTTTTTAAATTTTTGTTAATATATTGCTTTTGCAAAGAGGTGAGTTGGTATTATATTCCACCCTGACATCAATGGACTACATACGCTCGCTATATTTGCACTGTTAGTTAAGTGTTTATTTAATCTTAAAAAAATTACTGTGCACTTCTAGCAGTTATGTCACTGCAGTTTAGCGAGCACGTTTGTGTTGTGTTATTTGCATATCGTATCGTGCTTCTTGCTCCGATCACGATTTTAACGCGCACAAGCAAAAAACTCTATGGAGACGCGCTCGCCACTCTCCGATGACATGATTTGAATAATTGACAAAATGAATATTTTCAATGCGTTTATTATTAAACTAACTGACCCGGCAAACTTTGTTTTGCCTTAGAGGCACTACCCTACCTTACCCCTATCCTACCCTCCCCCTACCTTACACCTACCCTATCCATACCCTATCCTACCATACCCTACTCTACCCTATCCTACACCTACCATAGCCCTACCCTACCCCTACCCTACCCCTACCCTTCCTCTACCCTACCCTACCCCTACCCTACCCTACCCCTACCCTACCCTGCCTCTACCTTACCCCTACCCTTTTTTTTTTTTTTTTCTTTTACGTCAGAAAAATGCTTTGTGGCAGCCCCACCGCCCGGGGAGCACGTGGTGGGGACTGTGGAACTTACCACTAAAAAACTGACGGTATGCCTCTTGCCCTGTGTGGCGGGGCCACGGGAAACTGGGATACAACCGCGTACCCCTACCTTACCCCCTACCATGCCCCTACGCTACTCTACCCCTATCCTACCCTTACCCTACCCTACCCCTACCCTTACCCTACCCTACCCCTACCCAACCCTACCCCTACCCCACCCCTACCCAACCCCTACCATATAATAATAAAATGAACTTAATTAGATTTTTTCATTTTGTTTATTATTCGTGTACTGAGGGCGTTATTTTGCCATTTTTGGCTTCCGTTATTGACCTCTTGTTAGTTGTTGACGGTCTTATAGCCATAGACTGCCTTAACACAATAGTGCTTTCAGAAAACGCTTTCATTAACATTGAGTCTGCGATCTATGTTGATGATGTTGCGTTTCTTCTATTATTAGGGTTGGCAATATGCGAGTTATTACAATCCGCGCCACGAGACCTGATTGATTGACCTGATTGATCACTCGTGGCGGGTGCTGTATTACGCTTAACACCAATATATTATTATAACAAACTATGTTGGTGTTAAAAGCCACCATAGCCTTAAAACGATCACCTCAAAATGCTCAATAGTTTAATCCAGTTCTGTCGCCTTAAACCGATCACCTCAATAGTTAAGATCATCGGCAAATGATTTGGCTCCAGTTATATTCAAAAGTTAAAGTAACAGATTCACCATCTCACTGTTATTTTAACTTTATGTATGGTTTAAAGTATACTTTTGATTATAGCTTAGGAGCTATGCCGTTTCCGATGAGCCATAGATCCTTGAGTACTGCCAACATATTAGGGCTTATGCAGTGCGATGCGGGTCCGCGACGGATTGTCAAATGATTATCGGCGAAGTGCGTTACTGAACGCACTTCGCTTCGATTTAATACATTTTACAATCCGTCGCGGACTGTCTTTTGCGGAATCCGCATCGCGCTGCATAGGCGCTTATTCTGTCTCTATCTCTCAATAAAGTGATAGACACAGTATAACACATTGCCAAATAAGGGCAGTGTTGCTACGGCACTTGCCCACTTTGCAGCCAAGCACTTGCCCAAAGCGGCTGTTTGGTTGAATTGGCTACTGTCAAAATATCTGCCAGAATTCTGGGCGATTTAAATAGGTCACATTTGTCTGTGAATATTGAACCTGTTTGATGTATATTACTTCTAACAGAAATAATATTGACAGATGTCAAAATGTGACCCATCAAATTAGCCCTGCTGTGTACATGCCATATTTTTTGACAGTAGTTTTTTTTGTTAATGATTGAATAGCCGTTGAAAAAAAATTGGGCCCTAATTTTTTTGCGGATAGGCTGCTTTTCCAATTTGGTTTTATGTAAGCTGTTATACTTTTTTCCATATACTTACTCTATATTTTTCAATACTACCATGAAGCACCGCGAATTCTGCTCATAACGCCTAAGTTTCAAATACAGTTCATCTAGAGAGTATCAAGGCTCTTCAAGATCCAGACGAATGGAATTTAGGTGTAATGAGATAGGATTCTGTCACTATTGGACACATATTACAACGACACGTGACTTCACGTGATCATCCAGACAAAACACCCATCTGCTTCTCATTCAATATTCCGTCCTGAGCGAAATCACACGACATCGCGTGATCTGAGATTACCATCCAGACAAAACATCCGTCTGATTCTCACTCAATATTCCGTTCTGAGCGAAATCACACGACATCGCGTGATCTGAGATTACCATCCAGACAAAACATCCGTCTGATTCTCACTCAATATTCCGTTCTGAGCGAAATCACACGACATCGCATGATCTGAGATTACCATCCAGACGAAACATCCGTTTGCTTCTCACTCAATATTCCGTCCTGAGCGAAATCATACGACATCGCGTGATCTGAGATTACCATCCAGACAAAACATCCGTCTGATTCTCACTCAATATTCCGTTCTGAGCGAAATCACACGACATCGCGTGATCTGAGATTACCATCCAGACAAAACATCCGTCTGATTCTCACTCAATATTCCGTCCTGAGCGAAATCACACGACACCGCATGATCTGAGATTACCATCCAGACAAAACATCCGTCTGCTTCTCACTCAATATTCCGTTCTGAGCGAAATCACACGACATCGCGTGATCTGAGATTACCATCCAGACAAAACATCCGTCTGATTCTCACTCAATATTCCGTCCTGAGCGAAATCACACGACACCGCGTGATCTGAGATTACCATCCAGACAAAACATCCGTCTGATTCTCACTCAATATTCCGTCCTGAGCGAAATCACACGACATCGCGTGATCTGAGATTACCATCCAGACAAAACATCCGTCTGCCTGTCATACAGTACCAGTACTGACTCCTGTAGATGAACACGTGAATCTAAATTATGATTCTTAGTCATGCTGTCTAGTCCTGAAATGGTAGTATTGAAAAAAAGAATCAGATTTTTTATATTGGGTTTCTAAAAACAGTGCAACCAACAATAACCCACTGCCATTAGATGTAGTTAGATACTCTATTTTTGTACTGGAATAGTATATTTTTGTACTTTTATAGTGTAGTTTTGTACATAGGTAGTATATTTTTATAATGGCCATAGGAATTGGACGCAAAATGTGCTTTGCAACTATAGTATTAGGAAGGAAAATGGATTTCTAAGAGAGGTAGGGCATAGCGGATAATCCGCTCAAATCGGAGCAGCCCGTCTGGAGAAGGACCTCCACCTTACAGAAGATCGTAGCCAAATAGCATTGGTTTTGGCCGAGTTGTGTTCCTACGTTGCTACTGTGAGTAAGGTCTCCAGAGCTCCACTTGGGGGGGGGGGGGGGGGGGGTGGAGCCCCGTATGCTTGTTTGCCAACTTAATACAGTGAGGTGAAATGCATTTTGACTTCCTATTTGAATACTCTCTTTGCAAATGCATATATTATGCAAAACCTTTATTTTATTTTATAGGAAACGTATTTTTTTAGTGTGACGCGGATTGCGTGCTTCCATTTGACTTCCGCGTCGCACTGATTTCGGCTCATTCGTTTTATAACCTCGTTGTTATCGGTATACGGGTAATTCTTTTTTGTTTCTGTCTTTTTGTGGCCAATATATAGTCAGGGGCCTTTCAGCATATATGTACGCAGAGCAAATTTCGCGAATACGCTACGTACAATGATGTTATGATGGAAAATACGCACAAAACTTATATAAACACGCACAGACGCATGTAAGAAATGTTCCGATTGTCAAGAGCAAAGTAGGTTAACATCAGGTTGGTGAATTAGTAAAGTTTTCGAAGCGTTCACAATCTATTAACGTCATTGATGCGTTCTACTTTTTGGTTGGACGCGCCGAATGTTGCAGGATTCCGTTTGCGTGCGTTGCGTAGACGTTGCGTTTGCTGTTGCGTATAAGCGACGCTAAACTGTTGCGTGCGTGAAGTGGCTCTCAAGATTATATATTGTGACATGGAAAGCAAATTGTTAGTCGCATACGATTAGAGGCGTTGTTGCTGTTGTTATTTCCTGTTGTTTTATGAAGTAGGTTATGACATGTGTCTGTGAGTCCTATTCCATCTAAGGACTCGCCCAAAAACATTTTTTATATTTTACACATTATTTTTCGCGATGTCTTTGTCTAATAAAGGAAGAAAAAAGAGATAGTAGTCGCCATAATGTGTAATTTTGAAATGTTTTTGTCACTGCCACTACCCACTGCCAGTTGGCATTTATTTAAGTCTTACTGCCTTCTGTAGTATGGACTTCGGTGTGAGTGTTATCGTCAAGTATTAACAGTAAAACAACTTAGAGCATAAATCCTTTCGTTTTCCTTCCCGCCCTTCTCCGGTTGGTGGACTAATGGGCCTGCTGTATCACGCACGTAGGGTCTTTCAAAGAAACGCAGACTCTTAGTTTAGGAGGAGTTGTCTCGAAAGATCAGCGCCTCCTAAGAGCCCCTTCACACATGGCGTAGGCGTTTGTTCAGACGTCACGATAACGAGATGCTTGCCTAGCAATGTCTCGACGTCTTTACTGTGTGGAGAACGCTAGGTGTGCGTCGCGTGATGACGGCGTCTGCGCTGCGTATACGTTCATCGAACGCCTACGCTACGCCTACGCCAAGTGTGAAGGAGCTTTAAGACTCTGCGTACGTGTGTACATTGCACTATAAAGCCTATTCATAAGCCATAATACACGTTTAATAAACTTTGATTAACTAATATGCCTATGGTGGCCTAATCTAAAAAAATATGTTAAGTTAAAAACTGTTACAGATTTAAAAAAATATAGATAAATTAAAAGTGGTGGTTGCACCTTTGAGTAAAATTACTTCGAGGCTCTATGTTCTCGAAGATGCATCAAAAAAATTATAGTCGGACATTTATTTATCAGCGATTTACAGTCCAGTCAAAAGATGATTTGTAGGATCTTTCTATACCTGAGCTAAATGGCGCGGATAATAACGTTTTATATGTACTTATTAATAAGGGATTAGCAATTTTTGGAATTATCCTGTATTATGTAAACATATTTTTTTTCGCATTTTACTTATGCGCTTGTGTTTATATTCAATTGACTAGTCTTCACTCCTAAAAGTGCTGTCAAACGTTCGAGCTTGGTATCAGACTATCGAATCGTACGGTGTCGAATGGTCCGCTTCCAGATCACCACCGCACCGCACCATTCGACCGTCTGGCAGCACTTTAACATTGGAGCATAGATCAAAAATACTTATTTGAAAAATTGCAATTTATTTATTCTTTTTCAGTCTTAATTTTCTTTAAATTCCCGTGATTTCTTTTTGGAAAGATTGGAAGCTGGTTTTGGAGATGATTAAAAAACATTTTTTTTTAATTCGTTGCTCAATTTAATTTATCATTTTATTATGTAGTACGATAAAAAAAACTATGTCAATAAAAATGAGCTTAGATCTTGAAACAAAATTAATTTAAAAAATCGCCAGTGATATTTCGGCTGCTATTGAATGTTACAGTGATATTTTGGTATTAGTATTATACTAATAAACTTTGTCCTCTTTTACCCCTGGCTCAGCTATAGATAAGGATCTTGGAGTTTAGGTAAAACAATATGTTATCCACCCGACTGATGTTTCTTAGGAAGTATACTATTTACCTACTTATATTTTTTAAACTTTTTAATACCCCTTATATTTAGATACTTATATTTTTCACTATATATAATATATTTATTGATTTATGTTAATCACAACGATATTTTGTTGTAAGTGATTATTTTTTTTGTATACTTCTACAAATTACATAACCTACCTATTAACGATATTTCACTTATTATAACTATGTGTACCAGTTTGAAATTTTTAAAGTATTAATCGATGTTTAGAATTAAGTGTGATGGCTGTTGTATAAATAACTTTAAAGTATTCATTTATTATATTGAATTATATTCCGTTTCACTATACTTTTCAGAAAAGTAACAAACAATAACACAAATCTATTACAAATCATTTTAATAAGATAAAGCACACAAATCTCGTTACCAATATAAAAAATGGCGAATTAGTTCAAACACCATCATTGAATTTCACAGCAAATCTTGTGCCAAGTGTATCGGAACGGAATATAGTAAAATCTTCAAATTATAATAATTGTGTACCTAATTCCTATTATCGCTCACAGTTCATGGCTATACTTTATTTTCTTTATTTACTTAACTGTTTAAGAGTTTATTTTTTATACAATTTTTTGTCAATAATAAAAAAAAAACAAACGTATCCATAGCCACGAATTAATATCGTATTAGTGTTAATTACTTATTGTGAAACTCTTTAGACCTCACGAACATTGAGACTTCTTCGAGGCATAGTTTTACGCACTGTGACGCCTTCCGTCCTGAGTCGCGAGCGCGACACAAAGCGACACTTATTAAGGTGCTGCCAGACGATCGAACTTAGTCCGGCAGCGGACCATCGAACCGTCCGGAAGCGGACCACACTCATGCGCCACACGATAGAACATGGTCCGCTAACACCACCTTTAGATATAGCGCACACTACTGTACCGTACAGCGAATCGTATAACAAACAATACACTTAATATTGCGTTCCATTATACCTTGCACGAAAGTTCAAGCGATCCAAATAATCCGATATGAAACATCAATCGATCACGAATCGCTTCATTGCGATAGACATAATATTACCATCACTGGAAACTCATGCCAAGTATAGTAGACTGGAATATAAGCACATATAAAAGTGGTGTACGAACATTTTTCGTTAAATGTGAGTAACATTCTTTAGATTGGAACCAGGCGTGAATTCGTCAACAGTGACGTACTGCCAATGATGTTATAAAATATGATGTAGATTGGTTACATTATGTGGTTTTTGAATTTACACTAACTTGCAGATAACTCTCGTAGTACAAACTTACTAAAATATTAAGAGTAAAAAGAGAGAAGGATACATCGGATTGGTTGATATTGTAGAGTGCCATCTCGATACAACTTAACCCATCTTCACTTAAGACAACATCATTGGCAACATCAAACATTTAAAATTATATCAATTGAAAATATTCAAGGGGTATATTACATTTTTATTTCATATTTTCATAGTAATATAATTTTATCGATTTGCAAATATAAATAAGACGCACATAGTCCGAGTTTCTATCTATATGAGGGGAGACGAGGTGGGGGGGGGGGGGGTGCTGCTGCAATATATATGCAATATAGCTTGTGTAAAAAACGGCAGGAAAAATGTTAACGGTATTTCTTGTACGCCAGAATAGATTATTTACTAACTGCATCTAATAACATGTGAGACGGACACGTATACGTTCATCGAACGCATACGCCATGTGTGGAGAGGCTCTTAAATTCAAGAAATGAAATTACAGACATTCACAGGCACTTTTTCTACATATATATCTACATCTTTATATACAATAAAAGGTTCACCCCTCGAATATTTGAAATGATATAATAAGACCAAACTGTTGTAGTTACATGTCCCCATAGGTAGTTATTATAACCCGATTTGTAATATCCAAGACATTAAATAAAGTGTAGCTTATTTATTGTCAAATATGTCTTTTATTTATTTATCTGCAATATACCTACTACACTCTGCCAGATGAAATTCGATGTGAGTTCCAAGACAGCTGTAATTTCTAGGCCAGAAATACCTAGTAAAACGTTGAGAATGCTTCCTTACTTTGTGATATAAAAAGAGGTGAGAACAACTTTTTTGACTCAGTACTTCAACTTTAATAAGGTGGCAAACAAGCATACAGCCCGCCTGATGGTAAGCAGTCACCGTAGCCTGTGGACGCTTGCAATACCGGCACCCTTATTTACCTAAAATTTAGCAATCAGTGAAAACTGCGCAGAAGCCGCGCGATCTGTCAAAATAACACGTATTACGTATGTGATAGCTGGCAATTCGCTCGCTGATTTTACGTGAGTGCACTTTTTGCTACGACACTAGCGCCAACAACAATTTCGAAGCAATAACAGGAACTATTTTGAGTCGAGGGGTGGTGTGACAGTTGACAGTGACAGATGTTTGCTGTCAAGCTATTTTTTTTTTGTTAAATTTCTACGCAGTGTTGGCACCTTAGCCCTTTTCGGGCTAGATCTAGCACTTTTTATTGTAGGTGAACTCGTTTTTTCATGCTTTAGCCCGAAAAGAGCAATCTTGCCCTTTTTAAGCGATACGAAAATTACGCACCGTCGCGTTTTTTAAATTTTGCGCTTTTTGTACGTTTCAAATAAACAATTTTTATCCCTTATTTCCGCTCATTTTATTTGTATTTATGTTTTTAGCAAAATATGTGAACAGCTCTTTATCGAGTCTGTAGTGTGCTCTGAACTCTAAGCGGAGAGCTCCAACCAATGCCTTGGCTTTTTCACGAAGGCTACGCCTCAATCGTGCTGTGTTATTAGTTTCCACTCTTCTATGCTCTATATTTAAGGCGTCTAGTAACAATACAGCACGAGCCATGTCGATACAAACGTAACAAACTTTCGTAGCGATTTTATGAAGCAATCAAAAAGATTTAACCTTTTTTGTCATTGCTTTCTGACATCTCAATTTGCTCAATGATTGCCTTCGCTCTGCTGTCAAAAGTCTTAAGTAATACCAAATACGAAAAATTTGACAAATCAAAGAGTTTGCACGCAATGAATGCACTTTTTAATTCATTGATTATTCGGTAGAGGCAGCACTGTCACTAATTTGCTATGGCTTCGTTTTTGCTGATACGTAATACGAATTTGCGATTTTTGAGCAAATATTGTGCGATTTTCGCCATCGCGTGGCTTTTGCAAGATACGTAATAAGCCTGCGGGGGTATCACTAGCTCGTTGTCGACCCTATTGAAAGTGAAGTTTTGCAGACTTTACTCACTGTAGTAATACATCAATACACCATAAACAGTCTCACTAGTTCAACGGTTGGACTGACAAGTTGAATTAAGCGCAGGCCACATCACCAGCGGGTGGGCGAGCGAGCTAGGCGGGCGAACATCGTTTCACCTCTTTACATACTTCGGTTCACACCGCGAGCTACCCGGTATGACCTGCGCTTTAAGGGAAGATTTTATTGAATTAAAACAGATTTAGAATAATATCAACATTTTATTTAAGTATGAATCTAACATAAAAAATACCTATACATTTAATTCAAGAAACTATTTAAGCGCACGGTAGTGCGCAGGCCAAGTTCCAGCAACAGGCCGCGCGCATGCCGTGCTCTATTTACATGAAGCGTTTCGACCCACTTTTTACCCCCAGTAGCTCAGTGCCTATTGCAAGTACAGAGATAAAATTGAACTTGGCAGGTTAAATTAATTATATAAATAATAAATGTACAATTAATCCTGTACAGCACGAAAACCTGCCAAGTTCTTTAGAAGTATTATAATTTTAGACATTTTTACCAAGTACCTAGGTATTTTCACAACTATACCATATTTTAAGTTGGGTGTATGGTAAAGTAAATTTCGGTCACATGGACCGTTGACGTGAATAAGGTGGCGGGGAGTGCCTGGATGCGGAAGGCTGAGGACTGGGTGTGGTGGCGAGGCTTGGGAATGGCAAATGTTTACCAGTGAATCAGGCTATTGATGAAGATGATTATGTTGGCATTGGATTGGATTTCAACCCTTTTTTAGACGAACAATTAGCCGATAGGAACTTGGCCCCCTTTTTAACAGGTATGTTTTGGTGGGATACAATCTACTTTCAGACCAGATTTACATATAATTAGGTAGTTTTACGATAGTTTAATCGCTGCCACTGCGCATCAATTACGAGCGGCAAGGATGTCCAAGGGTTCATACGTAAGTTTTGTTATACACATAAGCGGGACGGCATTATTGGGCACAAGCGTTGGTAAAATCAGATATGTAGATAAAGGTTCGGCAAAACAATCACTATGCCGCACATGTAACACTGTAGTAATTGCTTCAGTTTGGCTTTGACATTTAATAAATATTGCCGAACCGACGCCCGCCGATCGGTTAGTGCGTAGCTACCTGCAACCGTTATTATAAAGTTAATGCACCGCCAGCCGCCAAACCGCGGCAATACCTATGTAGAAAGTTGCCGAATGAAGAGCTAAATTATTCGCCGAATAACTAATGTGAAGCTCGCAAAAAGCAACAATTGTTCATACTCGCTTCGGTTATTGGCAATTTGTTTACTTGCGTGATTAATACTTCCATCCTAACATTCTGGAAACTACTCGCCGAACATGTATCGCTAAACGATCAATCGGCATTTGGCAATAGTATCTGCATGTCTGGACGCGGCATTACTTTTTTTTTTGGGGGACAAGCCCACCACACATTCCCACCAATGTGTCTCCTGTGTAGCCAGGATCAACAATGGCGATCTCAGATAGACAATAAGCAATGAAGCTTATTGACGTCCCGGGGGAGAAAACTACTGCTGTCTTGGAACTCACAACGAATTTAATCAGAAAGAAGATAGTCGGAGTGGGAAGTATTGAAAGGACTACCCTCCTTAACAACTACTTGAGAAACAGCAATTTGAAGAAAAAGGCATTATACCGGCTTTACATTATCAAGACTGCGGCTCTCAAGCATTGCCTCTAGTTCTGCATTAGCCGCCATTATTAGGTACCTACGTACTATGTTATAAAAATTACAATCCGCCATTTGTACAATTTTTATATGTAACTAGCTTCAGCCCGCGGCTTCGCCTGCATGGCCTACTAACAATAAGCATATTTTTCTTCAGAAACAAATTCCGGTCCGATCCGGTTCGGTCCGCTCCGGTCCGGTCCGTCCGGTCCTTATAAGGAACCTACATGCCAAATTTGGAATCTCTAGATCCAGCGGTTTGGGCTGTGCGTTGGGGTACTAAGAAAGGATTTTGTAAAATTCCCACGGAAAAGCGAGATTATGCTCTTGTCGCTGGCAAGCAAAGTGCATGTCAGTACAGACAGATCATCTAATTCAACAAGTACTCTAATCTCTGAGCAAAAAACATGCAGTACATACAATAGACAATTATCTAACCTAATATTCACTTAAACAATGCCAACTTAGTTTTAAATATTAGGTAGGTACTTAATTAAAATAAAACATTTTAATTAATTTTAGTAGCTATGAAACTAAAAAAAAAGTAATAATAATTTTCTATTAACTACACTGGGCGTCAAAAATAAGTAGTACAGTTTTAAAATTGCAATATCTCCTAAACTACAGAAGCTAACCTTTGAAAAAAAAAGTTAAAAGACAATTTCATTTCATTTAATAAAAACTTCATGCATAATATCGTCTTTTAAAGATTGATTTTTATTTCAAAACTCTAACTTCTATAGTTTAAGAGTAATTGCAATTTTAAAACTGTGCTACTTATTTTTGACGCCCTGTGTATTTATAATTTCTAAATCTCGGTATTAAAAATAGGTAGTAGCTATTTAAACGCAAATCAAATAAAATAATTCTTTTGAAAATAATCCGAATTAATTTCAAAATTACTGATTGCACAGCAAAATACTCAACTGAAATTTTACTAAACAGACTGCAATTTATATTTCTGGCGTACCGCCATTTATCTTAAGCTTTTTTACTAATGCACATCTAATATTGACTAACGCACATTATACCTATTAACCCTTTTTTTAAATAGTTTCATTTACCTAAATTAAACAGCATTTTATTTGACATAATCATCTTATTATTTATTAAGAACAACATGTGTCTTCGTCTCGGTGCCCAGGTTTGTATTCCACATAGATGTCCTTGTGGCACAATGGTGAACGCATTGAGACACCACGGGCTTTCTTGTACCAGAAGCGCCGGCCGCCTGTCGCGTCACGCTTCTATCAACGACATAATCCGTCGGTCTCTCGTCACAGTCGATCCAAATTTCGTCTATATGTCTTGTGCCGCTCGGAGGAGGACAATGGAGAACATTGTCTTCACCCGAGCGGAAGTAAATTCCTAGTTTTAATTGTGTTGTCCAAAATTGAAGCCTCCATATGGAAACGTCAAGTACCCGGGGATAGTCATCCCCGGAGTTGAAACCCGGGCAAGGAGCCATGCTCGAGGCCCGCACGCGCCGTAGGGCGCAAGAAGCCAGAGTGAGTGAGTCGTCACTGTCAACGTGCCTGCCATTCTTGAGCCGAACGGCATTGCACGTGACGATGGTAAGAGGCCAGACGGAATGTCCCTCGTACCGTGGAGTATGGGACGGGCCTTGGTGTGGGACGCGACATGCGTTGACAGACTTGCCCCGTCACATCTTTACGGTACGAGTAGGAGTGCGGGAGCGGCGGCGGAGTGGCTTTTGGTGTAGAAACATTAGGCCCGTGGGGTTCCAGTGCGTTGTCTTTTTTTAGGGACATCGCAAAAAGACTGCGACAAACCACTGGTGACCCAAAGGCTGGCAGTTACTTCGCTCAACGGATATCTATCGCCGTTCGGCGAGGTACCGCTGCTAGCATTTTGGGTACCCTGCCACAGGGACCATGTCTTTTTAATGCTTAGTTTTAGTTTTTATTGTTAGTTTAGTTTTTAATTTTTATATCATCTATTTTTTTCATATAATCTATACATATAATAAAACAGTAGACCCCGATATGTCTGTACTTTGAACATATTTGGCAAAAATGGAGAGGGAACAGTTAGAGAAAGGTAATAATGACGAAAAAAATTTATTTTTATTTTTTTGTCTGTCTGTTTGAGCGCACACATCTTCTAAGTTACTGAACGGATTTTAATCCTGTTTTCACAGGGAGCTCGGCTTGGAGCAGAATATAGGCTTTGTTTCATTTAAATCGCATGACAGGAAAAGGAGTTATCCTTATTTGAACATTTCACGCGGACGAAGTCGCGGGTAACAGCTTGTAATTTATAAAGCTAAGCATATTCTCATCTATTATCTCAAGTATTATTTCCTTGCGTAAACGATCATATGTAACCTTTATAGTTATGTGTGAAAAGGAAGTTCATTAGTAAATTAGGACCTTATAGATCCAAAGTAAATTCCTGGGTCACATTGGATCATTTTCAATTTTTGTTAAAGTGGTTATAACTTGCAAGTTTAGGTAATATTTGGCAATAAATGCATTTTTCTTTGAAGATTAGATACTTATTAGAAATTATGATTTAATTTCAGAGATTCATCATTTAACCATAAACTTTATAAGTGCAGGACTTAAGAAAAAAATGATTCATTGTGACCCAATCTCCCCTACGTGCCCGGGAAACGGGGTGCAGGGTGCAGTGCAATCAATGCAGCGCAGCTTCGCGTCCACACCTAGCTCAGTTCCGGTCTAGCCGTCTAGGGCTCAGTTGGTTATATTAAATTTTCCTTTGTTCTTTATATAAGTTTTAAATATATTTTGTGCCAGTAGCTGTGAGAACTGCAACATGTAAGTGATATATTTTTGTGTTTTCAGATGAATTTCAATATATTTTTTTAAATTCCCACATATAAATGTCTGATTTTCCTGATCGAAGACTCTTACGATTGCTCATAAATGTTTATAATAGTTGATTTACTGTGTCTCGAAATTAATCGGGAACTTTCTGCGCTTTTTGCGATTTTTTTAAAAATACGAACAAAGGAAAGACAATGGAATTTTACTATAATGCGACAATAATAACAAATATTTTGCTTTTATATGCTATAGACACTAAACGGCGACAAATTACTTACTTTAAATTTATGAAATAATTCACAATTTGCGGATTATATATATATATATAATATTATGTACATATACTACAATTATTTTTCATACTTAATAATTAATATGAAGTTTAAAACAAACGGAAATGATAAAAAATAGTTATAATATATTTAAAATTTATCAATTTGGAGTCAAACATATGCTGCGACAAACATTGTGCGAACTGTAATTATGTTATTTGAAAAAAAAAAATTCAATTATTTTGCCAAAAACTAAAAACAAAGAGATAAAAGTTGTCCTTTTCTCATATATTACATAACTTAAATATATATAGATAGAAAATCAATACTTGCAATACCCCCCCCCCCCCCTCCTGTCCTCTCCGCAGCTGCGCATCCTCAAAGGCACCCGCCCTATGTGCACCGCGATTTTTTTTGCATTCATCATCTCAGCCACAAGAAGTCCACTGCTGGACATAGGCCTCCCCCCACAAACGCCTCCAATGCGACCTGCTGGCAGCGGCCTGCATCCAGCGGCTTCCTGCGACATTTTTTGCATTAAATAAAAAAAAAGATTCGAGAAAAGGGAAGGACTT